>SNRZ01000033.1:0-676091 GCA_008729115.1 Dirofilaria repens | reverse complement strand
AACATTGATAATAATACTGAGAATCCTCCATTATTCTGATTTTTTTGTTTTATTCCTATAGATTTAGATTGCGGATGATGTCATTTAGATGACCATTAAATTCTCGAGAATTCAAATTCTTCATTTTAATTCAAAAATTGCACACACCTTTATAAAAGATCTTTAGCATATGATAGTGAAAATTTTATCATTCTGATTTATCATTCTGATCAATTTCTACTTTTTTGATTCCAAATTGCTTCTGAAGTTCTGTTTTAGATGACTGCTAAATTTAATTAAAATATTGCATATTCACATGAAAAATCCTCAACATCTCATCCGATAATTTTTCTACAAATTAATTCTTTATTTTGAAAAATGAAAAATTTTTTTCTAATTATTTTATTGCTATTATTTCATTTACTAAATAATACTAATAATACCAATTAACCAATAATTGTTATTTCGATGGAAATGAAAATATCAGAATGATTTATTATGATAAGCTATCATCTACTGTATCAGTTCCTGATATCATTAACATTACTATCAATTGCTTTTTCTTTTCCTTCAGGATGAACGTCGGCGCTCATTATCAAAGGACAGTAGCGCAGCAATTATTACTGAATTAGCAAGTGTAATGTCCGAACTAAAGAATGTTCATCAGTTACTCGAAGCACATAAAGTTTTAATTTTTGAAATTTTTTTTTCGATAATTTAATTATTAAATTTAATTAAAACAATCTATCTTAATCATTAAGTTTAATTATTTTATTTTATAAAATTGATTATTTTTCGATTGGTGTTAAATAATTTTTTAATTTAATTTCTTAGAAATTATCAGTAAATATTTGTTATCAATAATATATATAATAATTTCTAAAATATAATAATTCTTTTCAAATGCCAAGAATGATTAAAAATTTCATTCAAATTTATTTAAATAAAATAAATTTGAGAAAAACGATGTAATATTGAAATTCATATTAATTATTACTATTCCAAATCTTTTTTTTTTGTCAAATTTATAATTAAATTAGTTATTGAATAATTAATTTTTTGAATTATATTTTTATTTTATATTCATAATAGTTTAATCTAATATTTGTGTACTTCATTTTTTACTTAAATTTTTTTTGACGAAATCATATTTATAATATGAATATTTATAGTTCACGTACGTTATTAATTTACGTTAACTTTTATTATAGAAATTAATTTACGGTAATTTTAAGTTAGAGCATTATACTTAAGGTCTAATATTGCTATGAAAGCGGTTCTCGCGGTTCACCAGCGAAAAACGTATCAAGCGTAAATCCCGAAATATACAATAGCACTTACGTGATTAATTTACGTTAACTTTTATTATAAAAATTAATTTAAGGTAATTTTAAGGTAAATATAGCAAGCGGTTCTCGCGGTTCACCAGCGAAAAACGTATCAAGCGTAAATTCCGAAATATGCAATAAATGTAAAGAAAATGAAACTTTCATCGTATCGCAGAAAGATGAAATTATTTTTTACAAGAAGAAAAATAAGGTATCATAAATATGACATTTTGCTCTTTTATTAACATTTCGTTTCTTTCTTTTTTATCATCTAATTATTTAGATGTTATATCATTATTATCATTATTGATAACACATTATTATTTCAGGAGCTTACTAACCAGGTATTACAAACAGAAGATCGATGGACTGCTGAAATTGAGAAGCAACGACAAAACTACGAAAATGAGGTGAGATTCAAAAAGCGTTTAAAAATGAAATGAAACCAGAATTTGAAATTACAATAATTCCGTGAGTTAATTTTGATTTTATGCGATTCATTTCTTTTGAAGGTTCGTATTTTACATACAAAATTGAATGATGCACAAAAGAATGTGATCGAGCAAGAGCATTTGTTGGAATCTCGAGCTGTAGCATTAGCCGAGAAAATTCGTATGGTACAAGAACGTGATGAAAAATGTGATAAATTAAAAAAAGAATTGATTATTATAAAACGAGAAATTCAGGTAAATGATTTAAATTCAGGTAACTTCATGTTTCATATCATCCTTACTTTTATGCTAAATTGAATTTTATTTCGTTCATTTTTTTTTTCTTTTTTAAAGAGTAATTTTTTTTTCAATTATATATAAATGATAATGCATTATCAACTATTATTTAGTCTATGTTATTATCATATTTCAAGGATATTGAAGCAGATCGTCGATCTGCTAAAGAATTTGAAATCAAATATAAGAAGTTAGAATCGATGTTTAATTTGGAGAAAGAGAAATTAGCGGAAGAAAGAACAAAATCAAAATCAGAAGTAACAATGTTGAAAAAAAATCTGAGGAAACACTAATCAGTCTTGGTTAGAAATTACTACTTGATGATATTTTATAATTTAATAAAATTGGCAAATATTATCATAAAAAAAAAATAAAGAATATTTTACATTTATTAAAACTTTTCAGAGCAGTTACGTAATAGTTACGTAAAAAAGGAAAATGCTTGGCAAGAAAAGCATGATAGGCTTAAAGATGAATTAGCATCATTGAGACGACAGCTTAATAAAGATATCATCGTAAATGATAATAACGAAGGTATTGCATATTTTTTTTTTAGGATTTTATGATAAATCTAATCATATAATTTAATCATTTACGACTATTTACGTTCGTATCCTTTTTATCATCTTTTTTTGAGAAAAAAAAAAAAAAAAAAAAAAAAAACAACTTAGCATCAGGCATTTTTAAAATGAAATTACCGCATATTTATCTAGTGAAATTAAAAAAAAATCTTTAATATTTTCATCTCTAAAACTTTCCTTGAAAAAAATTTTCATCTTCAATTCATTTGAATACTGTAATAGGTAAAAAGATTATTCCTGATCTGAATTCATCTATTCCAATCATACATCATTCAACAGCAACGTAGCAGCAACAAGTAGCACCAATAATAGCAAACAATAAAAACGATAATCTGATTGATCTAAATGATCAAATAGTAACTTTGCAAAAAAAGGTTGTTTAATTTTTTCATTTATCATTTAATTGTTATAATTTTCTATTTGATAAAATTTTAAAATTTTTTGATTTGTTATCTAGCCATATCAAAAATTTCTTATCTAGCCATATCAAAAATTTCTTATCTAGCCATATCAAAATTAATTTTTTGTCCTGAACAAGTTTTGCATTTATGGTTACTTGTTATTCGTATCTTTTTTTGGCCATATAAAACTTCAAGAAATTTCAAAATTAGAATTCTTATAAATCAATATACTACTTGTTCAGAATAAAGAATTGATGAATCAAATATCAGAAGCAAAACGAGATAATGAAGATTTACGCATGGAACTTGCAACTTTACAACAAAAATGGACAAAAGATAAGAATGATTTATTACATAAAGCAAGACAGGAAGAAAAGGTATCATTCATTTTCTATTATCAAGTTCAAGTGATAAATTTATAGGTTTTAATGTGAAAAAACTATGTACTCACATAATTTACTAATCTGATAATTACTTACTGATAAAAAGATCTTATCTATCTGTTCTTGATTCACTACTGTAGGATATATATGTTGCAGATTCGCAATGTTGAGCTTGATGCATTACAACAAAAGTTTACAAGTCGAATGCGAATCATGGAAGATACGAATAAATCATTGCATTCACAGGTATAGTTGTAATTAGCGTAATAGCCTCAATTAGTATATTTATTAAATATTCTTATAGAGGTAAAATAAAAATGATAATTAAGAAATATATTTGTAGTTGGTGCAATCTCGACGTGAACGTGATTATCATCGTGAAGCATTGCATACGTTTGAAAGTAAAATATCGGAGGAGCAACGACGTGGTGAAAATGACGTGAAACGATATAAGGAATTAGAACAGAAAAGCACCGAAATGGTATATTTTAAGCTTTATCTCTAACCTATATAAATTTTTTTTTTTAATTTCAAAAGTTTTTGTTGCATTTCATTCATATGTCTAACATGATATCATAACTTTTAGATATGATAAGATATTAAAATGTAATTCGAAAATTTTCTTTTTAGACGAAGCAGATAAAAAATTTGAAGGAAGAAGTGACGAAATTGAATGCTGATCTGAAACTTTCAAAAGAAGCCCATGAAGCTGATCGTGCCTTATGGGATGTTGAAAAATCTCATCTTAAAATTAAAAAGACTCCAATTTTGACTGATAATAGTAATGATAATAAAATTATCAACGATACAAAAAATACTAAGGTTAGTATTTGAATTTAATTAGCCTAACATTTGAGTTCAATAATCGAAATTATTCAGTAATAAAAGTGATATTAGTAAAATGCTGAATCCTATCAGTTCTGATTCAAATATTTGTCCTTTAATTGAAGCATATTCATATCGGAACTGCGATACTACGAATTTCAAGAATCTTCACATATAGATGATTTAATATACACAAACATTTTGAAAGTGAAGTTTTGTTTCAAGTCGTTGAATCGAAGAATTTTTAATGAAACTTTCGTTTTTTCTTCATATTCATACATAATGCAACTTTCTCCATTTTTGTTAGATAAATTCTTTTGTTTTTATTTTCGATTGGTTTAATATTTTTCTACTTTTATTGGAAAAGAGCGAAATTTCAGATACCGTTATTTCAGATAACAGAAAGTGCCTTAAAAACTGCTGAGGATGGTTCAGAAGAAGTATGCAGAATATCAAAGTTTTTATGCGAAAGAAGTGGAACGATTGAATACAAAAATGAAAGAACTTCTAAATGATAATCTCATCAAACAGCAAGAATCCGACAAAACTATCAAAAATGTAAGCAAGATTCTTATCTTATAAAATATGCATGTTTTATTATAATTTAGCACAATTCTCCTAACAATAGTAAATAAAAGGAAAAAAAAATTTTTTCAGCTTCGTGAACAAATCAAAGTATTGGAAATAAGTCAACGAAATTTAATGGAAGCTCGTGATATGCAATTAGGTGCGAAAGAATTTTTAGAAAGTGAGCTTGAACGATTACAGGAGATACTGAATCAAAATGAAGTTCATCGAATGACAAGAAAGTACAAATTATCATTAATCATTGAGCAGGTAAGAATTTGATTATTTTGTCTCGCTCTACTATTCTGATTATTTCAAATCTTTTGCTCAATTATTTCACAACTTTTAACAATATGTTTTCCCATGTATGGGAAAGAAAATTTTGAAATGAAAATTATTTCATTGACTCATTTATGTCCAATTTTATTTGATTGTAATTGTATACTTAAGTAATTATTTTTTGGCAAACAAATAAATAGCATAATCCATGAGTTTTTTTGTCATATCAGAATGCATTTCCTAATAAAATAAATTTGAAAAAATTGCAAATAATCTCTAATATTCTTCTCCAAAGATCACAGTTGCACAAATTATTATATAAAAAATAATTCACTGATAAGAATATCAATGATCTTACAGTAATGATACTGTTGTATTTAGTTTTAATAATTAATGTTTAGCTACAAGCATTGATCGAATCGCTAAATAAATCGCCAAAGATTGGAAAGGATTCACTTGATAATTTGAAGGCTTTTATTTTTCAACTTACACAAATGAAAGAAAATGAATCTCAACCAATTACAAATAGGTTCTTTTTTGCTTCCTTTGGTACTGTATTGTCATTGCTTTATATCCACTATAAGCTACGATTACTGTAGTATTGTTTTTATAGAAAGAACGAAATAATGAATTATTGTGATTGTTTTTCAAATAATGAATTAAATTCAGCTGACAATGTTAAGATTAGCTTGAACAACCGGCTTCTATCGAGATATTAGAATGATTTTCCAATAGCTCTTCGAAATATATTGTCTATTTTCCAGCAACGGAAAAAAAACAAGCAAACTTAATGAATATCTCGGACCGGTTGAGAGTGAATCCGATGCTGTGTCGCAAGCACCATCAGACGCAACTTCACAATCGTTGACTTCGGCTCGATTTTACTCCTACAGTACTCTTCCGACATCATCATATAAAGTATCGTATCTTATTCATAGCTTATACATGCTGCTTTACTAATTGAGTCTGAAAAAAATAGTAGCAATCTTCTTTATGTATAATATATATGTGTGCTAAAATTTTATAATAAAACAATTGAAATTCGATTTATTTGCCTAAATAATATAAAAAAATTTAGTCTAAATAATATAAAAAAATTTAGTTAGATTACTGTAATTTCTATACTCTTAATAAATAAGTAATAATAAAAGACTTAGTTAGATTACTGTAATTTCTATACTCTTAATAAATTTCATTAATTTGTCATAAATTTAAAATTAATTTGCATTTTCTTCAAAAGGTCTGGCCTACATGAATTTTAGGCTAACAGCAACAGTGAAAAATTTAAGCGAAAGTAATTCCGCTGTAGAAATTCGACAGTTGGAAGCAATGACTAATGGAATACAATCGCCAATTAAAAAAATTTCACCATTCCCGGATCCACCACCTACTTTAATCCTTAGTAATTTCACTTCCGTACTTTGAATTGTTTTTCAGAAAAAAAAATCCATTTTATGAATATTTTTAATTATTCATACCCCAATGCATTATCAATAATTTTTAGTCTCGAATTTCATGATTTTGTGGTTTCGTTACAGGAGATTCATCGTAAAGTTCTGGAAAATGAAGAGTATTTTGTTTCAGATAAGGAGATGGCGGTAGAATATGATAAAGATGGCAGACTTCATTACATTCCTAAAGGCATTTCACGTTCCGCATCAGGTGATCGCCAAGGTGATAATGGTTTTTCATCATATGAGCAGGATGACGGTGAAGATTCATCAAGCGGACAGTTGCATTTGAGAACAAATAGTACTGGTAATATGAAAGTTATATATTATTTGATAGAAATTAATAAACAGACTAAATTTTATAAAACTACTCATTTGAAATTGCCTTGATCCTTGTTTTCTTATGTTATCATTGCGTGTAATTTCTCGTCCCTAAGACATACATCCAATTATGAGGTTTATCATGATAGGTAGTTTGAGGCTCCTGGCACCAGGTTCGCTCAATCATAGATCCCCATTAATGAATTGTACTCATTTTGATAACCGGGCCTCAAAGAGAACGGTCTCGTTAATTTTTGTTACCACCTACTCCGCCATTCTGAGAGTGGCTAATTTGCAATTTTTTTATCCACACTGAGATTGATATTTGTAATGGCAAAATTCTTGGATTTTATTATTAAAAAATTGTTTTTGAAGATTGAAAATGAAATGGATAGATATATTGAGCTTGGCGTATGTTTGAAGATTCTTATTCGAATTAAAAATAACAATTAATTAATTAATTAATTAATTACAGGAACGAATATTTTGTATGATATTCGTCGAGTTGAATTAGCACGTGGTAATCAACCATCTGTAAGATTAATGGCAAAAGCATTTGAAACAATGGAAGCAAATGCAACAAAAACTTTACCAAATTCAAAACGATCATTGTTTAGCATACGTAAATCACGTTCCGTTGAAACCACAGAAATAGGCAAAGGCATTGGAAATGCTACAAAAAATGTAAATACTGCTTTTTTTTTTATTTTCAAGTTAAAATTAAAATTTAGATGAATTAAATTTATTGATAATATTTCATAGTTTTAGGCATTAACACCTTTAACATCATCACCGGTAGCAGTAACAGTACTTGGCCGAAATACATCACTTAGTCATATTGAAGAATTAATGGGTAGTCAATCACCATTTGGCAACATATCTCGTGGAAGTCGAAATCCATTTAAAATTATGAGTACGATTACTTCGTCTTGTTCTTCTTCTGATGAGAAATATTTTATTTTATTTTTTTTTTTAATTTCAAGCAAATCAGAGATATTATAAACTACGTAGTTTAAATCAGAAATAAGTTCAGTGAAATTAGAAATTGCTGTATAGAAAGTGACATTCATCATTTTAAAAATGCTTAAAATATATCGATAATTTTCTTTCTGATAGTGATAAAACTTTAAGTGGATGATTTTCCCTTCTTAAACCCCTTGTTTTTAACTTTTGGAATAAACCTCAAACTTGGGTAATTAAATCTTTATTACGATAATTTCAATTAACACGTTGTCGAATGCAACAATTACGATATTAATGATACAGTAAGAAATTCTAATAAATAACTCAAAGAAGAAGTTATCTAAAGATACCTGATATGCCCTTCAACTGATCTTGAGAGCCCATCTAACAAATTAATGTTGATTAAAATCCTTTGCATCGCTGAGGTCAGTCCTAAGATCACCAGATCATCGAGTATTTGGAGCCCATAAACACGATAATTAATATAACTGCAACATTTTGCTTTACATTTTAGTTATTAAAGAGAAACTTCTTCGCTCTCTAAGCGACAAAATATATGGTTGCATAATTAATAATATTCAAAAATGTACTTTGAATTCAAAAGTTTCAAAAATTGTTGTATATTGCAATTTTCAAGCAGTACATTGATAATGGTAATATTTTTTCCTAAATCTACTAATACAATTAAAATTACTGCAAGTCATAATTTAATTTTCTATTTCATTTACTTGCTTTTTTTAGAAACAAAATTTGTTGAACGTGTGCGACGAAGTTTGAGCAGATCAAGCTCTAAAAAATGCAGAGATCATTCGACG
This sequence comes from Dirofilaria repens, assembly GCA_008729115.1. Classification (NCBI taxonomy): domain Eukaryota; kingdom Metazoa; phylum Nematoda; class Chromadorea; order Rhabditida; family Onchocercidae; genus Dirofilaria; species Dirofilaria repens. Next base: position 667,470 of record SNRZ01000033.1, on the reverse strand, counting down.
GAAAGCGGTCATAGCAGCAGGCGCAGTGGTGAAAGTACCATGATAACGGATCAGAAAACTGAAGTACTTGAAAGATTAGGAGAAACAAAGGTATCGGTTTATATTTTCTATAACCATTTGTGGTAACAATTAAAATTTGGCTTTGATATGTTATGAAAACTTGGCTGTTTAATGAGAGGAATTCTTCAAAATTATAGAAATTTGGCTCTTTCACGAGGAAAATTTTCCAAATCTATTAAGAAACAAGTTCAAATTCGTATAAAATAATTGCTACAGCTTACGTTTATCAATATATCATTTATCTTCTGCTATTTGCATCATCAGATTTAAACAATGATATCACATAAATTTATCTAATGACATTCATGACTCACATAGATTTACCGGATGTTATTCCTTACTTTATGTAAATTTGCGGATGATCATTCTAACCTCAAATCAGTTTATTTAATTGTCTCATCTATTGCTAAGCTATTATTCTTTTTGATTATGTTGAATTTTTTTGAGCCAGATTAAATAATTTTCGGATTATTTACAAATAATCCGAAATATACATCGAAATATTTTATTTTGCTTCCTGCAAAATTAATTCAAAAATTGAAAATCATTTTTGCATCATATTGATTTATTTGAATTAAAATTTGATCAAACATTGCGATTTCTTTGGCAATAAATTTAAACTACTGGTAGAAAGTCAAATATTCTCAATTAGAATTATTAATTTTATCATAAAATTATTCAAAATTTTCTGCAACAAAATTAATTTACTATTGAAATTTGCGAATTTTTCAGGCTTCGCATGCATCATCGTCGCCAACAAAAAAAGCGACCAGTAAGCCTCGTGCCAAAAAGAAAGTAAAGAAGACAACAACAACAACAGCAACAACAACAACAGCAACAACAACAACAACAACAACAACAACAGCAGCAGCAGCAGCAGTTACTGTTAGCTAAAAATCTGATCGATGTTCAATCTGATCGCTGACGTATAACTCATTTCGAGCTTTAAAAATTAAAGATTAATTTTAGATATTTCTTCTTTCAACACTTCGAAATTCTGATGCCCTATGTTGTTAGCATTACAGAATTATTATCTTCTTATCTTTTATCATTAAGTGTTGAATGTTTGCATCTAAATGATCTATCACTATTTATTGTTATTCTTCTAAACGAAAAATTCTTTCTTAAATTAGCATTCTTAATGTATTTTTCTCATAACATAATGTATAAATAAGACCTTTTCTACCTTTTCTTAATCACTGCATTATACCTGAATGATAATATATATTGTTTTAGCACCTCATTCAATCTAGCAGTGTTGTGTTCAGATTTGTATTAATTTCATATAATTTCTAGCTCTTACTATTCATTAGCAATTTTATTAATCCACAAATTACATAATTTTTATTATTATCAGATCATTTTGCACTGATAACAATTTTAATAGATAATTCTTACATTTTATTCAAGATTTTGATCTTCTATTCAATGTCTTGATCGTTGATGTTTCTGAAAATGAAAAAAATTCAAATACTATCATTAAGATTCAAATTATTGCAATTAAATGTTAAGTGACAAATTTTCGCTCAAATCCTTTCTGATAAAAATTTTCTTAAAGTTGAAATTATTGTTATTAGTTATGATTTGTTTATCAGAATTTATTTGATCTAATAACTCCTTCCTCTTCTTGTTATTTATGCTTAATCATTTCGCCAGTATTTTATTTTCTCAATAAATGTACTAAACTTTTTGCTTACAGAAATGATATAAGCAATCGTCAAGTTTCTCACTCATTTTTTAAATCTCACATATTTTTCGTATTAGATAAATTTTACATTAAAATTGATAAATTTCTTAGTTTTAAATAAAAGATTTTTGATCATTTTAAATAAAAAATCTTTTTTTTTTTTGGAAGCTTTACGATTTGCTGATTTGTATTACATTTATTTGTTTATTGTTTTCCTTATCAGTTAGGTTTATCTGATACCGTTTTAAAACTGCTTTTAAAGCTGCCTTATCATTTCTCGATTATTTTCCACATAACCCATCATTTTCTCGATTATTTATTTACTATCATTTCTGATTTCCAAAATCTGCTTCTTTATAAAATTTCATCTTTTCGCTATATGCAATAAAATAAAGAATAAAGTTATATTAAAAATGAATTCTAATTTAAACATTTACTTCATCAAATTAAATTAAATTAACTTAAATTTTAAGGAAAAAAATCGCATAAATTTACAACTCCGAAGTTTTCCTTAGGAAAAAAGAACATAACTATGTTAAGAAACAGTTAGTGATAATGATAATATCAGTATTACTACAGATTATTACAGATACCATTAAAATTGAGTTTTTGCAATTTTTTTAATCAAGATGCTATTCGTTTTAATCAATGTTAGGATGTATGACGTAGAAATATGTAAATATTTGGGTGTAAAAAGATTAGAAGACAGGCGATAAATGAATATAATTAAAATTACTTTATTTCTTTCATAGATAATCTCATAGAATTTTAAATTAGTAATTAGAAAAGTAATCTGTTGATAGAAATCTTGTAGAATGTCTTAAATATGATATTAATTCAAATCAACAAATAATAATAAATATACAAAGTAAACAATAACTAAGCATTATCAAACTTTAAATTATCATAAAGTTATATCTCATGCTTATCACCTGTCGGTTAAATCTGCACATAATTCTTAATTTCAATTCAGAAATTATGAGGACTATAAGAAAATTTGATTTACATCGATTCAACTTTGCGATACAAAAAGTATCAACTGATAGTATAAAAGGAAAATGAGCAACAATCAATGAGTCTCTCAATGAATTATCAAATTATATTCTGATATTATCACTTGAATAATCACTTGAATTAGTAGTTGTTGTTAAATATTCTATATGGAATTTATAGTACTAAATCATTAGGAGTATCAATCGAAATAGATTTTGATAATAGTTTCAGAAGAAAAAAATATAATATTCATATTATTTCACAAATAGATTAGCAACATTTTTAAGAAGAAGAAATTTTATCAATAAGCATCGCTGATAAAATTTTAAAAGATGAAATTTGTGAAATAATTAACTGAAATGAGAAAAATTAAAAAAAACGGATGAAACAATTGGGTGATAACAAATCACTGCTCATCGAAATGATCATATAATTTGATATGATGATCATTCGCTGAATAGATTTTATTTCGAAAAAGCTATGAATGAGAAGAATTGCAAAATGCTGCATTTAAACTGATAAGCTAAATTTTAAGAAACATAGAAAAAAATTAGTTAAAGTGATAATCGCTCATCTCATGATATTCTAATTTTATTTACAGTTTAGCCTAAAATGCTAGAAATTTTTTTATACGATGAGATCTTAGAGAATTGATAATTCTGATTAAATCTGTACAATCAGAATTTCTTTAAGTGTATCCTGTTGTTTTATCATCTGATCTCTTACATCGCTACAGTAATCAAGGTGGAATTGTAAGATGATAATATATCATCTTACTTATTTATGAACTTATTTATGCTGTATTTTATGCTAATAAATACAAATATTTACTGCAAGGTTGCTAAAAGAAATTTTCTTTTTTTATTACTTAACAGTTAAGCTTTACCTCAATTTTTACAGTACTAGCCAAGATATTTTTGCAATGATATATCACTTATCATGTAAATCATGATATAATGATTTGAAACTTAAATAGAAATATGTAGTATTATTCCACCTCCAAAATTCAAATTTCCATTTTCATTTCTAATTTGAAATATTTAAAAATTTTTTTACAAAAATCATTACGATAAATGATCGTTTGCTACCGATACGGTACATCAATATAAGTGTAGGAATGTTTCTAAAAAGATAACAAAGCGTTATTAACGTACTTTGGCTAACAATGACCAATGGTCAAGAAATTCAATCATCAAATTTTATAAATTTCTTTCTTAAAAATGATCCAAGTAATTATTATCTATGCATCATCAATGATTAACCATCGAAATTGAAATGAAATTTCAAATGTAATGAAATTTCAGATTTCAAATGTAATAACAATAACAAATTTGAAAAGTTTTGTTATTTATTGCTGTAAACAATATTATATTGATAAATTATAAATTCTTTATAATGCAAAAGTACTTCCAAATTGTGAATAAATATTTTACTTATGAGAAAATGTAAGAAAATGTTTTTATTCTGATTGTTTGTTTCTATTTGCAACGCAAATTTTTACACACTGATCCAATGGATTCATCTAATCGTATCATTGTAGCGCAACGAGACTGTTTTGTTAAGTTCTTCGTATAGGAAGAGGTTATGATTGTTATGGTGGGGGGTTGCTGCGGTGAGTTGTATCGGCGTATTGATGACTTACTAGTTTCTTGATTCATTAAACGAATCCATTTATATGTTTATTTCTCCAGAATCCTTATGTAGTATCGCTATTCGGGATTTTGGATTTTGAGAATATGTGGAAATGTTGCATGAGGAATATAAGTTTTAGAGCATGTGGTAAAATATGAATCTAGAAAATATAGGAACATTTTTTGCTCTTCTTATATGCTTTTATAATTTGTTGTTGATCTAATTGTTTTCAGAATATAATCAGTTAGATAGCGAATAACAGATATGGCAAAGTCAAAGAATCATACAAATCATAATCAGAGTATGTTTTCATTTTTGTTCATTTGACCTAAAGCATTCTTTGCATATTAGATTTGTACTACGAGTTCAATTATTTATGTCGATTTTTTTTATTTATGTGGTGCTGTACATATTCATCTAAAACATTCCGCTTTTTGAAATCTGAGATGAAATATAAAATATGTTTAGGAGGATAATCAATAGTATCGCTGAATATTTTATGACATTCGGTATCCAATTACATTATATTGAATATCAGATGATCTTAAAATTTGATGTCGAATATTTCCTAGTTATGACTTTAAAAACCACTTGTCATTTACATGGAATATATCAAGTAAATACTACAAATTAAGCAAGACTTTAGACCTTGCGTCTCTTTAAGACGGTACTTATAATAGGGTGATAGGAATAGTTTGTGTTAGCTATAAGTTGCTGAAAAATTCTTGCGGATATGGCGGAATTGGTAGACGTGCCAGGTTTAGGTCCTGGTGAGCTTGCTCGTGGGGGTTCAAGTCCCTTTATCCGGTAAATATTTTCAGTTAGTTGCATCGATGAATTTGTTTAGTTAATTGTAATAGTGGGATAGCTTTGGATATTATTAGTTTAGAAATGATACTAAAAGTACCGCTGAAGAAATCCATTTGGACAGGTTGTAGTTGTATCTCTATTCATAAATTACGATATGTTAATTAAATTGCTAACACTTTGTTATTTTGACTTGGAAATTTTTTGTACTGTATCAGAAACTTTTAAGAAATCTTTTTATCATGTAGAAATATCATCTAGTCGTCATCATCGTAATGCTATTAATGTGTAATATCTTGAAAGATTTTGTAACGTGTTTAATTTATGGACATTCTGAAGTATAGCACTAATAATTTCAGATAGAAAAGATCACAGAAATGGTATTAAGAAGCCGAAGAAACATCGTTTCATGTCTATGAAAGGAGTTGATCAGAAGTTTTTGCGGAATCTCCGATTTGCCAAGAAGCATAACAAGCGGCATCATCATCAGAAGAAAGAATCTAATGAATCTAATGCTTAAAATAGATTTTTATGATTGCTTGATTGTTTTTTCTTTGTTATAGTATCAATAAATTGTTAACAGCAATGATTCATGTTACATTTTACACAAAGTTTTCTACGGATTTTACTTGTAGAACTATTTTATTTCATTGAAAACGTGGTTTTTGTTATTTGAGTTAGAGGGATATATATATATATATATATGGATCGATTACCTTTTGCTTTAATATGACTTCTTTTTAACTGTCTTTGAAATAGTCATTTTTCTTATGCACTGGAAGCTTTTCTTAGTTCGTTTTGGTATAAGTTTCAATCTTAGAAAATCAACTTTGGGTAAATATAGTTATTGTATGTAATCATTTCAATCATATGGAAGCGAAGCATATCACTAATAAATTTATTGGTACATGTTATTATTAGTGGAGTTGTATATTTGAAGTTTTGAACTTCATTTCCTCTCAACAAACTTTTATGAATCACTATTAACTTCAGTAAAAATGAATGAGGAATGCATCATCCGAAAATTGGTGGCAGATGGGGATGGTGCTGGTGATGACCGTCGATTCGTAACCGTTCTTACATTATTGTTGAAGCTTATAAAAGGACCAGAACCGTCACAAAAGTACGTAATTTATTTATCAGTTCTAGGATTTCTCATATGTAATTCCGGAGTATTTCAGAAATTCTTGTGAATATTTCAGAGATGTCTTAAAGAAGTATTTTACGAATTAAAATCTTAATTATATAATTATGTTTAGTTTGCTACCACGTATTATTAAATTATGTTTAGTTTGCTACCACGTATTATAAAAATGTTGGATGCGGCAGAAACTGCTATAAAGAAGCAGGTATTGATTTCTGCAATGAATGAGCAACAGATTGAAGAGTATGCTATGCTTACTAATCATATAGGTAAGTTTGTTTTGTTTTTTCTGAATCCATTGATTTTGCATTATCAGTCAGAAATGAAATGCTTATTTGTTGAATTAAATGTTATAAAGATTAATTTTGTTTAAACACTTTTTCTGTTTAAAAATTTCCTACTGAATATTGGACAACATGCTTAATGTTTTTCGTAGAAGATTGTCGAATATATTTTTTTGTGTTTCTTGAAACTGAACGGATAGGCCATTTTTTGATGCTATCTGATCCTTGCAATTGAAGAGTATTGCTTAAATTTATACCTTCATTTGTTCTTAGAAATTTGAGATAATATAGTTAACTTATACACTTCTTTCGAAAACATTCTCTCATTTATTATTTCTTATGCAACTTCAATCTCCATAAAGTGCAAATCAAATCAATAACATACAGCAATATTTTTCGTATTGTTTAATATCAGAAGGAAATCAGCGATTTCATATGCTACTTGATTCAGGATTTTTAATTTATTATAGAACAAGAAATTGTAAAGGCGAATGAAAAAATTTCGACTGCAAAAAAAGAATTATCTATTGCGAAAGGAATGCGAAAAAATAAAGAAGAATATGAATTATTAGCCAAAATGATTGAAAAAGTGCCGTCTAGATCAGAAACTATAAGGTTTTTTTTTCTCTTTCAACAAAGAATTTTTTTTTTCAATGAAAAATAAGAAATTAGACAAGTAATTCAATTTCAGTAATTGCGATTATAAATCCGAGAATTTTTATGTATATGAGATGATTCTACACAACGACATAGTAAAAACTGAATTATAAATTTAATAAGTCTTTGAAATTTGTTGTATTATAGAATTTTCATTTTGTTTCAATACTGAATTTATTGAGCAATGGAATGGTAGTGCTTTCATTCTAAACGATTTTCTACTATAACTATTGAAAAAGTTTAGATGTTGTGCTATTGTTCATTTAATATTAATTAAAATTGCAGAAAATTAGAGATAATCAAGAAGGAACTTGAAGAACTTCATGAAAAGCAACGGAATTTAGAAGCAAAGGTTTGTTTATCATTATCTCTTGTTGAATTTGCTTAGTACCCGCTAATTAACGATTTACAATGTTAATCGATTAAGTAAAAATAGTGAACGAAAGTGCAATAGCTGTATATTTAATCATAATAATCTTTCTTACTTAAATATGTTAATCATGGCACACTTTACTGATTCGTCATATCAGGCGATTTTCAGCTAGCAGATCGACGTAATCATTTGCATGCCTTCAATATTATATTGGCAAATTTCTGTAGATTCCTAAAAGGTATGTTTTTCGTTCATACAAAAAATATTATTTTATTCTTTGCCATCTTTTCAAATATTCTTCGATCATCTTTTTTTTCTATATTTTTTAAATTCTTCAGTTAGAAAATAATGATCTCTAATTGCAGACGAAGAGAATGATGAAATAATGAACAGTGATGAGAACCTAGATGGCACAACTGTGGACACTAAGAAAGAGAAAGCCTAATTTGATCTCACTTTTGTTTCTATACGGGTATTAATTGTGCTGCATTATTCATTGTTTTTGTTAAAATCTTACAATGATGTTTAAAAAAAATTTTACCAATGTCATGTGCAGACATATTCCTATGTAAATACAACAAAATGTTTGGAGAAATGTTTTTTTTTTGCACCATTATGGCAATGATAACACAAACATGTTCATATGGACGAATCAGAATCAGAAATGAAAAGAATTCCTTCATTTTTCAAGAGACCAAGGCATTCAAAAATTTTACAAAATGATGCTGGAAAATTTTTGCTCTCTCTCCTTCTATAGTAATGCAGTCGAATTGTAGTGAATACATTAAAATGAAAAGCAAAAATAATCATGAGAAAAAAGAAGAAATAATAGCATCAACATATTACGTTTATTCTGGAAAAGCTTCACTTTTTAGAGCAGTCAATAGAAAAGAATAGAAAGAGCATTACTAGAAAAGTACCATTGACTAATGGTACTTTTCTCACATATGAAGTGGAAATATCTAATTTTCTCACTTTTTTAGAATTTTAAAAGATTTGTCTATGGAGAGCGTTAAAAAAAAAATAGATGTTTAGATGGGACGACTTGAAATGACAATTTTTTTTTTTCAAATGATCGATTGTTTTTTCATAATCAAGAGATTGTTGCACTGAATGATCGGATAGTCAAAGTTTTAATTTTAAAGGATATTTTTTCCGAAGACTAGAATTTCGAAACATAGAAATGAGGTGAAATGATGTATTGGGATAAGATATATCACATGGATGATAATCTACATTAGCGAACATCTCGCTGGTTTTCCCTCTACGTTGTACCGCAATTTTCGTAGCTGTCCCGTTGATTTATATTTTTGAAGGAAATTCAATTGTTTTTGATTAAGAGCGCCTCGTCGATGTCTGAAATAAAATTTTCATCATATCGATTATAGCACTACTTATGACTAAAATATGAAAAATTCTATTATTTTTCTTCCTCTCAGCAATGAAAACTTTACTAGTCTCGAAAATGTAGCAAGCTTGAATTTACTGCACAAAGAAAAAGTTTGTAATTTATAACGATTCAATCATATTATCAATACATTACACTGTTATGAAGTACGATTTTAAAAAAGTTACAAAAAAGAACCAAAATTTCTTCTTATCAAATCTTTGATGAACCGATTCTTACCACTAAATAGCAATTTCTGACGTATTCCACTTAAGGCCCTTTCATTTCACATTTACCAAGCAATGATTATAAATGAGCAGCATACCGCCTGATGAGATCAACAGCATCCTCGTATTTCATACCAGCTTCCATAAGAGCGATAGCTACAAGAATTGGAGCTCGACCTAATCCTGCTACACAATGTACAGCAATGCACTGATTTGGATAGAGTTTAAAACTTTCTTTTGCTAAAGATAACCATTTGGTGATCAACTGAAAATGAACAATTTGCATTGAATTACGAAAGAACAATCACAGCGTAATTTTACGATTGATCTGATGGAGCTATGAATATCATCTACACAATCAGTATATATCTAATATATATATATATATACAAACTTCTTTCATGGCGAATTTAGCGATGTTTGAATATTCTATGAAAGAGAAAGTGCATATAAGATTAAAATGAAATAATTTGAATGCATTGTTATCTATAATTGATCAAAAATAGAATCTGTTATCTATAGTTGATCAAAAACAGAACCTGTTATCTATATTTGATCAAAAATAGAATTAGCCTTATAGAATCACGCCAATTAAATAAATATACATAATCAAATTAATCTCGTTTTCTTCCCAGATAAATAAAAACAACCTCAGGAGGTGGTGCACTACCATCATCAAATTCCCAGTCGAGTACATCAATACCATTTACAATCAGTGGTGTCGTTGCGTACGTCGGTTCACATACCCTAACAACTGCTCGAGCATTATGCTTTTCAAGTTCCTAAAATTTTGAAAATAAAGTTCAAAGAAATACTTCAAACCTTTTAAGATTTCTAGCTGTTAATTCCAAATTTTATAGATAAAAATAAGAAGAAGCATTAATAAAAAGAATCAAACATTTTTCCATTACTCAACCTATTACAATTTAGAATTAGTTATCTGATAAGATAGATCATTATTTATTGCACTTCTGAATATTGCAATATAAACAAAATTAATTTTTAGCAATAATTATGATGACTCTCATTTAAAATTAAAAGTTATATCTCGATGCCTTCCAGTTGAAAAATATCTTTCCTAAACTTATCGCTAATACTCAATAGCAAAATCGTTGAATAGATCAATACTAACCTAATTTGCTAATTGAATGAACATTTTATATTTAAAATGTTTGAAAAAAAGAATAACTTCAATATAAGTGTTGATTGTTAAATCAGATGGTCGATCAGTGATTAAAAACCTCATCCTGCCATATTGAATTTCGCTAGGTGCTGGTTTAAAATATGTTGCAGCTGATTGTCTTGCAGTTGATGACTGCATTCTTTTTCCTGATATCATAACTCCCAATGAGCACAAACTGTTATCACACAAAAGTGTTACTTCTTTCCTTTCAAACTATAAAATAGCCATTGTAATGAACCATGATAATAATGCATAATGATAAGTGAGAACAGATAAAAATTGTAATAATAAGGAATATAATAAGATATGTGATTCCAACATATAACTTATAGATGTACGGATGAATTGAAAAATAAATTGAATTAATATGATTAAATCATACACAGTTTTCTGTTCAAAATTATACTTTTTTTTTCTCGAAAATGCTGATTTTTTTCTTTCTCTTCACATTTTCAAAAAAGTTTCGATAAGTTTCGGATTTGCTTGATTTTATTTTCTTCAAGAATAATAATGCACCTTATTTTTATAACCACGCGTTATTAATTAAATGACTCCACCAGTAAATATACCTGCAAATAAAGCTATAAAAAAAGATGAAACATTTATTATTGCAAATTGTTAATATCTATCTTTGTACGAGAAATAATATGTTCATAAGTAATATCAACAAATCAATTACAAAAAAAAAAGAATGCATTTCAATAAGATTGTATTATCTAATTTTTATGTTCTATAAATTAATTAATTCCAGAAATGTTGATATATCGAATATCACAACATACTTTTTAGCTATGCTAATTTTGATCTATATTAATTTTAAAGCTCTATGTTTGATAACAGCCAAATGGAATATATCTCGAATTTTAACTTTTATCTACCTCTCAAAGCATAAAATTCTCATTGAAAGAATCTATTCTAAATAAGGAGAAATAATTTAATATATTATATATAGAAGAAATCCGAGAAATGCCAGAAATCAAATATTTCAGGCTACTAGCAAACAAAAGATCATTCACAAAGTAGAGAATAATGAATATTATATAAAATTGCTGAAATGGGGTATAGTAATGAAACAGAAGCAGCAGCTCACTTCTTCCTTCTCCATACCTTCCTTTCCAATTATGGAAAAATTTGGAAATGGCAAAATGTGAATTGATGAATTCATCAGTTTCGATTCTATCATATATTTAAATTATGATATTAGCTGCAGGTCAAGGGTCAAAAATATAAATATATAGCAGTTAGCAGCAGTTAAAAAGAAAAGAAATTAAATATCCGAAAACAGCATGCGATAAGCCATTTCTCCTCCATTAGTGTAATAATGATACAGCAATACCGTTCTTATGATACAAATGAAAAAGAAAAGAAATGATGTAGGAAGATGAGAAAAGTGTTAAGATAAGGAAAGAATGCAGAGGAAGAGGAAGAACGGATATTTAAATGTTGACCTTGACAATAAACATTTATGACCTTTAAGATTATACCTTCTAATGTCGATTGGTCAGTTATCTGGAATGAAGTAACAAGTTTGAATTTAGTATTGAAAATTCAATAATTTAATTTGGCATTTGAAATAAATCATAATCAGTTTTTTCATGCTGAATGCTAATTATTATTTCTCAGTGAAAAATTGATTTAATTCATGATAAAGCTTAATTCGAGATCTCATTAAGCCGCATCTGTAATGGAATATTTTAATTGAATCTATTGTTAAATAGTGAATAATCAATAGGAGAAAGTATCACAAAATTGGAATCTCTATAAAGCCAAGCCAATAAATAATTGCAAAATTTTAAACATTCTGATATACAGAAATTGTAATTAGGAATATAATAAAAGGATTATATATTCTTTCATATATTCATTCCAATATGTTTAAATAATTTCTGCTCATTTTTCTTTTATATATGCTTCGATAAAGATATTCGTCTTCTCGGAACAATGAAATATTTCCAGTGCACGAAAATTCAATTTAATTTTATGAATATTTCAAGGATCAGTCACGAACGCGCAGTAACTGTTCAATTATTAAATAAATAGAATTAACTTTCAAGTATTGCAGATTGCAATTACTTTACATCAAATAGTGTTATCAAATACTAAAGATATCATCTGATAATGAAGTTCCAAAAATTTATTCACTTCGAAATGTCAAAAATTGTCCTATTAGAGATTACCGCAAATTACCTTTAATATTACCTTGAAGAGAATTTTAATAAATTTAATGTAAAGGAAGAGGAAACGGATCGTTTCAAAGTAATTGAATTTGAGAATAAAGTGGACGATTATTGAAAGAAATGATATCTCTTCCATTTTCATCAAAATTGATTGAAATGGTCGTAGAGAAAATAAAAGCTAATGAATAAATCGATGAATATCCCTGAGCGATATGCATCAATCAACATGCAAAAACAATGAGAATATCCCACAAAATGAACTATGACCTTTATTCATTACTATAAAAGATAAGAAAGTTATAAATAATTCAATCATATCACTGTGTTAAAAGATACAACTAACTAATTAGATTGATAATTGACTAGAAGTAAAAAGTTATTACAAATTAGCAGATGATTATATATCATGCCTAATATTCAATTTTAATGATGGATATTAGCAATGCATGAACAGACAGCTGCTGTTGTCAATAACATTTTTCGAAAAATAATCATAAGTTTAATTATACAAAATGCGAAATACGCTTTAATGATGGAATGAGGAAAGTCTAATTATTGTTTCCTTTCTCTTTTTCTCTCCCTCTCCCTCTCTCTCTCTCTCTCATAATTGCCTAATATATTCAATTCTTGTTTTTAATAAAGATTTTTTTTTTTTTTTAATTCTTTTCAATATTATATCAATAACTTACTCAATGTTATATCAATAACTTACTCAATGTTATATCAATAACATCCTTACCTTAACTAATTGCGGTCGCATATTTTTCATATAAACTTTACTTTTGGTTATAGTCTTTTGTATAATAACAATAACAGATACAAAAAAAAAGAAACGACAAAAAGAATTGTCAAAATTCGTAATTATTCAATAAGATTTAATAATATTATCTAATCTAATAATGTCAATAATATGCATAATACTGACGAACAAAATTAATAAACCAAAAACAACTATAATTTTATGATATGATAAAAAAAAAAAAAAATTTCTTGCAAAATATTACTCTCGACCACTAAAAAAATTTCATTGTCATCTGACTTTAGTACATTTAGTTAATGAGGGAGGATAGATTAAAGAGATAATCGAAATGATTTAATCAACATACGAACAAATAAATCAGCAATTAATGTTTGAAATGATATCGACTTTAGCAATTTCTTTTCCCATATAATTGTAGTATAAAAAGAATAAAAAAATAATTCATCAAAATTACACATTCTAATACATATTTTCACATAAATCATGCAAATTCAATGCATATATTTGGATACAAAAAGACTAAAATGACTAGAATGATTGTCGCAAAAAGTAATGAATTAAAAATCCTTTAAGTTATAAAAATTATAAAATATAATTATAAAAAATATACATATATATAACATATCATAAAAATTCATAATATAATTCTTTTGATTATTCAAGTATTCAAATTTTCACATACATATTTATCTACATGGATAAATCCAACTTATCTTTAATTTTCTCAAATAAATATTCAAAAAAAAAAAAACTATTTTAATAAAAGGAATGGAAATATTTAATTTATATAATAATACTAAATTCATACGAAAAAGTAAAGATAAAAGAGGAATAAAAAAATCTTTATAGCCAACAGAATAAGTTAACATTTAATAGTTAGCCTATAGAGAAAAAGCCTAGAGTGTAATAAACAGCATTTCTTCAAATGATTTGTTGGCCTTTATCTATTTAAAATAAATTCCGTATGAAAGTGTCTGTCTCATACTGATCATGAGCTAGTTGCAATTTTCTTAAAATCGATTCATTAATCATAATGGTTTTGCTCATTTCTCGATACAAAAATGAAAATGTAGAAATGGTAAAATAAATTAACGAACTTTAAGGGAAATGAAAATATTTGCCGCACAAGAACAACTAGCAACAAAAATGCTTTTCAACATTTCATTTTCTATTATAAATTATAATTTTACAAATTAAATAATAAGTAAACTAATTATATATGAATAGAAGTAAAAGAAAAAGAAAAGAAAAGAAAAAGAAAAAGTTTATTGATTAGCAGTTATATCGTAAACAGAAAGCCCATTACAATAGTTGAAATTGAGTAGTTTTGTTATTCAAAAAACAAAGAAAAAAAACACTAGCAGCGTACCTGATAAGAAAGTTCAAGCAAACTTTTACTAACTAAATGCTAACATGATAAGTCAATATGTCATTCATTCATAATTCCATCTATCTATCCAGAAATCAACAATAGCTCATTATTTACGTGAACTACGCTGAAGGTTAAATACGTTTAAAATTGCTAGATTTCTCGAAAAAAAAAGTCCATCAGCATTCATGCACGAAGTACAACATGTGCAATACCTCATATTATCAGATGTGTTCCAGTGAATGTCTAACAGTCCTACCCTTCATCAATATAATTTTAAAATACATCATGAACACTCTGTCATTTCGCTATAGGCAATTTATTGTCGAGACATAGTTAAAATTTGAGTACTCAATAGATTTTTTTTTGTCTTCTTCTTCGAATAAAAAACTAACTGACCTGAGAGTACTAAATGAAGAAAACAAATTGTTGTTCGAAATGATCCTTTGCAATAATCCAATCTGTTTAATAATTGCACCTGCACAAACAGCAAAACTTTTACTGTAGCTATAGCTAAAGCTCACTTCGTCATAAAAACACAATGACACAATTTAGTAGTGCTGTGCTCGACAATATTCTCCAACTTTTGCGTTTAGGCTGAAAAGAAACAAAAAAAAAAGCTTTAATCCAGTTCCTGACGTAAAAATGGATCATTTTAATGTAAAAGAATTTCAATGAAGTAATAAACTAATGCAAAATCAACTGTACTGTAATTTTATATAATTATGCTAAATATTAAATAAAATAAACAAAATAAGATAACTATATGGAACGATTACTACTTATTTCAATTATATTGACCTTTTAACTTCAACCATATGACCTTTTGTACTTTTCATTTTTATCACTTATAAAAAAGCAAAGAGGAAAAAAAATAAGACGTTCAATTGGCTTGCAAATACATCAGTGATGTTCATATTTAAGAAACGAAGTACTGCGCAGAAAATAGAAAGACAGCATTTAAATCTCACATGAGTGGAATATTAAGTTATCAATTTTTTTTCAACAAAATTCGAAGGAATCAAAGATCATGACAGGTTCAAGATTGAAAAAGGAAAACAACAAAAAGCTAAACCTAAATAGAAATTAAAAAAAGATAGAGATAAGATAGAGCTTTTAGCAACAACGATATTGATAGAAATTTATATGAAATAAAATTGGATTAAGATTATTGCAGTGCGAAATCAATCAATGATATATAAATAAAACTGCTTATTTTAAAATCGTAACTGTACTGATGTATGATACCTTGCTAAGTAGTAATTCAAATTAAATTGATTAATTAAATTAACAATATGCTTTTAAATGAAATCGATAGTTTAATTAGCAGATTGAAGTCAGTTTGTAAATAAATATTTTGTATTATATGTTCTTCCCTCAGGGAAATTGATGTTTTGCTCGTGTCTTGAGTAAAAACATATCGAAAAATAATTCAAACTTCTTGAATTCACAAATCACGAATGATATAAAGATAAAAATATATAATGATAAAAAAAGAAGGAAGAATATAAGTATTAATTCATCTGAAAACTAATTTTAATCAATAGGACCGATATACTCCTCTCATTGCAATTAAAAAAAGTTCACTATTACTTATAACAAGAAAATACTGCATGACGATTTATAGAATTAAAAAGAACTAAAAGTAGTGCAAATCTTTTCTTTCCCATAGAAATTTTTAAATAGTAAGAAAATGAATTTGCTGTAAATAGTACAAAGCATTTCTAATCATTTCCTAATTATTTATTTATACCGTATCTTTTTTAAATTTAAATTTTATTTGATTAATAATAATCGATAGAAAATATACAAAACTGAATAAATTTCCAAACTAACTAGTTAACAATGAGCAATAAATCCAAAAAATATCATTCGAATTACGCACAAGTGTTTAGTTAAAATTTTACTAAACGATTAATTATAATTCAAAGAAAAATTGTACTGGAAAAACAAAGAGAATATCAATTCAAGAGTCGATATTTTGCTCAAATTTTCTATTATATTTCTCTTTATGAAACATCAGCAACATTTAAAACATAAAATTTTACTTATCTTGCATAATACCATTTGAATTTCGTTCGATAATACTTTCTATTAGTGAATTGAATGATGAATATATGAAAATATACGATATTTTACATCTGCTATAAATAATAATAATCATCTTTTATGAAAGAGCAATTTATTGCATAGGAAATTATTTTTATCAATTTGAACAAAAAATTGAATCCCTTTAAATATATACATATATATGGAAAATAAATCAATCACTACTGATAAAATAAATTTGTTAGTTTTTTATCTTTCAAATAAATTTTTCTTTTTCTTGCTTCCTTTATTCTCAATTATTTTATAGTTCTAAAAAAGTTCACTGATTCATGAAAAATTTGAAAATGACTAAGAAAAACAGTCCTATTCATTGATAATTTCAAATTTATATAAATTTACTGTAAAGAAAAAGAATTCAGTACTACGCATAAATTCATAATGATAGTGCAAATTTGATAAAAAAAAAAAGTTAAAAAACGTTCATATCGTTTAGCGGTTGAACAAATTAAAAAGTTTATATGCATTATAAAAATATAAAAAAAAGTTATCTAATTTGAATAATTCATTACTACTATATTAAAGCTTAGCAATAAGTAAGTATGATACTATGAAAAAAAACATGCAACATCATATCATTTGTAGTAATGTTTTTTAAGGGCGAAACTTATTAACTCAATATTTCATATTTTATGCGTATTATGAAAAGATAAATATAATGAAGTAATCTATTAAATTACTCAATAATAGGAGTAATCTTTTACCATATTAATATATCTGTTTTATTTTATCTAATATATGGATCTAAAAAATTGTACATAGATTTTTTTATTGTTCCATAGTAAAGTTTGGAAAGTTAATAAAACATAATTAGATTGCTTATATTTGTTCTGAATATAAATGAAATAAACAATCAAAGAGATAATCGATCAACTGAAAAGAACACTTACGGAACCAACTTTTAATATCAAATTAAATAAATTAGATTTACTTAATAACATATAAGGATAGATTTATTTCAGTTATATATAGGAATGAAAAACAATCTATTTAAACAATTTGCATTTTTAAAGTAACTGAAATCTTTTTATTGATAAATGATGAAATGGTTCATACTTTGATCTCATAAATCAAAATAATCAATCGTTCAACAAAAAAAAAAAGAAAAAAAAAACGCACATTTTGAAATACGTTAAAATTCAGTATGATTCTGATGAACTTCGTAAAGACGATTAGTAGAGATGTCACAATAAAAAAAAAATTAACGCTTACTTAAAAACAATGGATCAATTAAACGTCATTTTAAAATATTCCTTCCCGTCATATAAATATATACCAATGTAAATATTGAAAAAAGAATATTGACATCACACTTTTCTCTAAAAATTTTGCCATTACTGTGGTAATAATTAATATGTCTTGTGGATAATTAAAGAGAAAAAAAAGGAAATGAAGAAGGCATATAATCATAAGATTTAACAAAAAATTCTTCCTTATTTGAATCTTTTTAATACTATGATATTAAAATTACTTCCGTCACATACACAACACAACACATACATATACACATGCACACACATACACACACACAATTTCATGGAGAAATTGAATAAATAAGTTAATTATTAAATTGAGTATAAACTGATGAGCACGATATTTTTCTTAGAGAAATAACACTTTACATATAAGTATACAAGTACTACTAAGTCTGATACGGATGAAATGGCTAAAACGAGATCCGTATTTGTCCTTTACGAGAATACTGCACTTTTTTTTTTCTCAGAAAAATAGACTAATATAATAAAATATAAAGTACATATTTCGTCATGAAATATTATATTCAAAAATAGCAATAATTTTCTAATTTTAATTTTTCTTAAATAAAATACATTTTTTTAAATTATTAATTCGGTTAAATTTGGAAAGGTAGATAATAAAAAATTAAAGAATGTGCAACTATTCAAACAAAAAAAAATTCAAGAACAATTTCTTTTCACAATAATAGTACATTTATCTTTTTTATACAAATTTTTGAAATTCGATGTCTTAAGACATTATAAATTCATTTTACAGCTAACTTATATTGTATATGGTATAGAATTAAAATAAGACTACTTCGTTTTTCTTCTTAAGCCTAAGTAAGTTCTTCAAGTTTTTCTCAAAATGAAATAGACTACTAAGACTGAAACATGGCCATAATTTTAATCATGAAGTGCTTGTAGCAATGCAACATTCGCACTATTCATAATTTTCTAATTTCAATATTAGTATATCAGCAATCTATCGTTTGAAAAACGATGTAATGATATAAAGATTCTTAATAATAAGAAGGCATAAAAGATAAAACAAACCTGAAAACCCTTTGTAGTGAATAGATAACAATTACCATTACACAATAATTTGTGTTTTTTGTGACGTGTATTCAAATATAATATGAACCAAAACCGTCTTGAAGTTGAACTGAAATTAGAAAAAAAGTAAGCCGACAGAATAAAACTTCAGTTTGATCGATGTACTCTGGAAACAAAACTTTCTAAGCATTGAAAACGAAAATGAAAAAAAAAACCAGACAATTTAAAGATATAGATGTTATAAATTTGATGAATTAAAATAATAAAGTGATCTGAGAATAACTGATAAAATAATAACAAATAGCAAATTAATGCTATATTATTATTATCAGACGACATTTCATTTAATTATAACAAATAAGGCACTTAGCAGAATATTAGTTTACAAATATTTGATTAGTAGAATAAAGCTATTAATTTAAGAATATCATAATAAATTTTACTTAGAAAATTTGAGGTAATGGGAAATTTTTTCCAAAGCTTATTGGAGAGTAAAAGTTGATAAATATCAAAATAAGTTATTGTAAATCGAACAATTTTATTTGAAGAATAACAAAGATAAATGAATAAAATGATAAATAATTTGTGATGTCTGAACATCGATGTTCTTAAATTACACAATTTTCATCCTAAACAAACAAAAGAACGAGAAAAACATAGGTAGATGAAATGTGTGCAAATAAATCATATCATATGAATGTGCAACCATTCATTGCAAACATACAGTTCAACAGACCTACCATGAAAATAATTTGAAAGAATCAAAAAACATTTTCTGCAAATTCTAAAATAATTCACAAAATTCAACCACATATCACCAATATCAATTAATTCGACTACAGCAAAATGATTGAAGAAAACATGAAAACAAGAGACATCTTATATATTCGAATATCAAAATGATCATATGACTTATTTCTCTTTCCGCATTATACTTTATAAAAAGTAATATAATTTATCAAATGCAAAGTAATTTTTTTTTTCCCAACAATGAGTTAATGATAATCATTCAAACTTTCCTTTACCAACTAATTAATTTATTTTCCATTGCAAACTGCTAAAAATAGTTGGTAATATAATTATCAAACATAAAGTAATTTTTTTTTTCCAACAACGAGTTAATGATAACCATTCGAACTTTCTTTTACCAACTAATTAGTCCATTTTCCAGTGCAAATTGTTAAAAAAAAAGTTGAAATCGTTTGAAGAAAAGTTCGTAATTTATGAACATATTGTGATAAGTTGTGAAATGTAAGACTTGTAAATTAAATGATACGAAAGGAAGAGGAAAAACTTCTAGAGATGATGTTATCGACTTTGAATTTTGTTGCTTGATAATTTATGTATATAAAGCATAGAAATATCTATCCAACTGACTTCCTAGCCTCATTTTTACTCAGCAGATAACTACTATCCAGCCTAGTCCTTTCAATATATAAGCCAACAATTAGGCTATTCATCCGAATTAACGCAGCCCAAAATGAGTGTCACCATGCAATGAAAAAAGAGTGATGAATTGAGGATGGAATAATTTGAATTGACTCATAGTATTCAGTTTTTGATTGAGGGAAGAAACGGAATGAATATGTCTGTTAAATTGATTTGAAATCAAAGTCAAAAATTAATATTAACAATATAAGGAAAGAATCAGAGGAAATCGATCAAATAATCCATTGTCATATTATTTTCATTAACTTTGTCGAGATTTCTCGAGATAACGCTCATTCATTTTGTCGAGATTTCTCGAAATAACGCTCATTCACTTTGTCGAGATTTCTCGAAATAACGTTCATTAATTTGTCGAGATTTCTCGAGATAACGTTGCATGAAACGTACATAATTAGAAAGAAAGAAATGAAAACTTCTTTTGATAAATATTTAAAATCAAAAAAAAAAGAAAAGCGATAAATGGAAAATGATACATGCATGTGGTTAATAGGAAAAGCAATTAAAGCAGTAAATTGCTTTGGTTTAAAATGAAACTTAAGTGAGAATACGAAAAAGTAGAAGAGAATATTTATTCCCTTTCAGACACAGGATATATCATCCGGATATATCAGTCCCGAATGATATATAATCATCCGGATATGCCATCCTCGCATGATATACAGATAACATTCCGCAAGAAGAGATGATAATATCGGGAAAAGAAAAGATGATAAGTGAGAGGAATGGAAATTCGATTGCTAAGAAAAGGAAAAATAAAATCGTTTGTTAAAGCATAGACTAAAATGATTAGCCAAGTTTCCATTCCTCTCTATCTCTATACATTCATAATTTTTTCATCTCTCAATCCCTCCCTCCTTCATATATTATCAAAAATATCTTATCTTTCTTGCAAAATTCATCTATTTTTATTGATTTTTCTTTTTTTTTGAAATAATAAATATATTTCTTCTGCATTATTTTTCATCTCAACACATTTTTTTTTACATTCTTTTAATTCTAACATGTATTTTTTTGAATGATATTTTTGATTCTCTTTTTTCTCTCTCTCTCTTCTATTCACTTGCTCTCTTTTGTTCCTTTTCATCTTTCGACAATTTTAAATTTTTCGTTTTCTCAACTATTAGTCATTAATGGAGGAAATTAATTAAGCTTATTGATGGTTGAATTTCAGAAAGATTAAATATGAATTAATCGATTAATTTTTATCATATCACTTATTAATTGATATTTTAAATTCCATATAAATATCAATCTAGTATTGATAGATCATATCATTCATTAATTAATTCAGTACAATTTCCTGTTTCTTTTACGTAATTAATCATTGATAAAAAAACTATCAGTATTTATGTGAAGCTGAACAGGAAGGTCAAAGGATAAAAATTTTGAAAAAAAAGCTGAACAAAAATTCTTCGTCAGTGATTTTTCTTCTAAATAAACAAATCAGAAAATAATTGAACAAAAAAAAAAAAGAAATTATTGATCGATAAAATTATGAATATATTCATTTGATAAAAAATGAGGTCAAAAGGTCAAAAGAAAATAATTTTTTAGACAAAAATTCTTACAAAATTTTATTCTGCAAAAATTTTTATGTAAATAATATGATATGTAAAATATTTTTATGAAAATTATAAATCAAACAAATTTTAAAATTTAAATTTCAAAGAAAAAGACGAAGAAGAAAACGGACGATCGATGTAAACTTGTTGCATAAATATGCGGCCCACTAAATTCTTCTTTCATTATTTTCTCGACTGTCTAAATTACTGATTTGAAAATAAATTAAAAAAAAAAAACGAGAAGAAGTTGAAATGTACTTTTATTCATCTGATCCAAATAATAATACCGCTATCTATTTATCAGTATCGGAAATAACAACAATTTCACACCTGTTACTTTCGTTATCATTTGTTGATGTTTTTCAAATATTATCAATCCAACTGATAAAAAATATTGCATATCATTTGCTTGTCAGTTAATTTAAGCGAATCAATATGAATTAGCAATAAAATAATCAGTTAAATCAAATTAAATCTTGTCATATTCCCTTGAGATAATTAAAAAATATTTTGCAAGTTTTTTTTACAAGTTGAATTTGAATTGCATTATGATAATGAACAGTTATTGTCTCGACTGAATAATGTCGAGATTTCTTTGTTTCGTCATTTTTAAGGCCAATATTGTGTCTCGAAATTCTCGAAATAAGTTGCTTCTCGTCATACTTCAATTCAAACTAAAAAACCATTTTTCAAATTCTAAATTTCGTCCTTATTAATCTACAGAGCTCCAACTAATTTAAACTTATTTCAGTTCCCAATTCTTTAATAATTACTAAAAATCTATTTATCATTCATTTCAAACATCCCGTCATCCACAATCGAGAGTTTCATAATCGAATTCAGCCAATGATAAAAGTTATTTTCATAATCAAATTCAGCCAATGATAAAAGTTAACTTCTCGATAGTTGATAAATACAGGAAGGAAAAAAAGCAAACAATGCAAGCATATTTAAAAAAGTGCAATTTCATGCTTTATCTTTTTATCTGAATGCATATTATTACGTTGTTTCATTTTTTCTTTTTCCCGATCAATAATGTGATAAGAAATCTGATAAGAAATCATTTTTTATTTAATGTTTGAGATGGATGATAGATAGATTTTTAGTGATTATTAAAAAATTGGAAATTAAAACTAAGTTGAAATTAATTGCAGCTCTAAAGGTTAAATCAAATCAGGAAGAATAGCATAGAAAGTTGCGAATATAATAGAAGCAATAATTTTTGAAATTAATCTTTTGATAATTTCAAAAAATGATATCTCATATATTGAGAGATATTATTGCATCAAAAAAAGTCTCAAGAGATTTAAAATTTCAATCGATCAAAATCTCAAGAAATTTAAAATTTCAATAGATCAAAATCTCAAGAAATTTAAAATTTCAATCGATCAAAATCTCAAGAAATTTAAAATTTCAATCGATCAAAATCTCAAGAAATTTAAAATTTCAATCGATTTTTTTGTAATTATAATTTATCAAAAATAATCAAAATCTATCCATTTATATTTATAATTTAAACTTCATCACTTTACTGTTTCATACTTCAATAATTCTCTGCAATGCTTCTAACAATATTTATGATACTTTACTACAACTTCTCGAAATTCAAAAAGAGTGGTAGTCATAGTATTTCAAAAAATGGTAAACAATATTCATTGGTTGTATCGTTAGAAATATATTTATTACCTATACCTATCATAAAACAGGTAACACTATGTCGAGAGTGTATATTTTAGCATTATATGAATATTATATGACAAAAGAAATGTCATTAAATGAAGTTGAAAAGTTTAATAGTCCGATATATACATAAAGATAGCATATGACTCACAAAAGCAAATGCAAATAGCTTACGGATAATTTCAAGAAATTTCTTCGAGAACAATGGAATAAATAACTAACTGAAAAATTTGAATGCATCGTATTTATCCTTTGCAAATAATTTTGCATAACTTTTTTTTACTGAAAAGAAAAATAAATAAAATAAAAAAGTAAGAGGAGAAATCTGGTTTGATCAACCAGTCTACATAGAAAGACTGGAATTATTTTGATCGAGAAATATTTGCGAGAATCAATTATTTATTATATAAAATATTATGCAAATTAATATTTCATATAATTATTTTATCTTTGAAAAACTGATAAAATGATTAATCTTGAAGAAGAATGATAATAATTTCTTAACATGACGAAAAATGGAAAAAATGTTATGTTTGCTTATAAGAAATCAAAATAATTCATTTTAAGATAAATGAATTAAATTTTGAAGCCACAGGAAGCATTAAGTAAATTTATTACTAAACAATTATACTTGATCAAATTAAAATCTGAAATTTTTATGATAATTGCTCTTGATCAATTTATTCAAGAATAATCAGTTATCGGTAAATTTACATTCCTAGAAAGTATGTTAATATATATCATTCAACAATAAAAGTATAAATCAAATTCTGTATTTGAAAAATTGATATTTATGAATTAATTAATTCATAATTTTCTTCTATTATTTTAATTTCCTTATCACTTATATTAAAAATTTTCTTAATTGATAACTTCACGAAATAGCAGTGATAATTTTTATCGAAAATGAATATAAAAATTTACTTTTTATTATTTCTGTAAAATTACAGCAACATTTGATTTTATTAATTCACATCGATTAATTTAAATGTTATTAATTTACATCGTTTGATTTAAATACTTTTCAAAATTATAACCCCTCCCCTTCACTCCTTCCTATATGATACACTATCATTCGTTCCAATGATAAAACTATCATTCGTTTCTAATGATATCACTGATAAATAATACTTGAGAATTATAAAAAAAAAAGTATTTGTAAATTGTTAGCTTTAATTTTATTCAAATGAAATTTTCAACATTTCTGTTTGTTTATTTATTTATTTGTTACTAAATGTTTGAATATTATAAAATTGACAAAAAAAAAAAAATCTTTTTTCCCATCCATTTAACTAATTGAAATATAAATAATAACTGGTTTAATAGTATTTACCAAATTTTAGCATTATCATATACTTGTTAACTTTACTTTACTTTACTTTCTTTTTTTTTGTTGTTGTTATTTGTTTAACGAAGTGAAAAATGTTTAAACAAGACTGGTATTTCTCGAGAATAACTAAACTATATAAAAGCTTTATTATCATAAAAGTAACATTAACAGTAGCAATAGTTCGGGAATTTATCGGACGAAGATAATGAAGAAGTTTTATCATCTATTTTTTATTGGCATTATAGCAATTTATTATGTTTATTCCTTTAGTATTATCGAGAAAAAACATTATCGTTCTCGGCGTTGTATCTGTTTAAGAATTAATCCTACTTGTCAGTGTAATAATGAACAGAAGCATGAATCAGAATCAGCTATTCATCATCATCATCAACAACAACAACACAACAACAACAACGACAACAACAACAACAACAACAACGGCAACAACAACAACAACGGCAACAACAACAACAACAACGACAACAATTATCACGACAATTTTATCAAGAAGAATCGGTAACAATTGTATCTGCTACTGGAAAGAATTTAACTGTATCTCAACCATCATTGGTTATTTTTCCTTCATCGTTATCATCAACTTGTATTCCTACTTGTCTTCAAGGATGCATGCAGAATCAATATTCTCGTTGTCAGCAATCATGTCAAAATACGTGTAAAATGGAGCAACCTATTCCTATTCCGATTGTTGAATCACCGAAGATAATACCACAACAACAACAACAACAACAACAACAATTACAGCAGAAGATATCAGAATCCCTTCCCATACAATATCAAACATGGGAATCAAATACACAGATGGATAGTGTTGCTTCAGTACCAGAAATAAATTCGAATACACAGATATCTGCTACAGCACCAGTATTCTCGAATTCCATCGGACAATTAAATGTTTCATTTGAACAATTTTCAAATGTCAATAATAACATTTGCGCACAAGCTTGCATGCCATCTTGTCAATGGCAATGTGGCCAACAAAGTCCTTCGATAACTG
Source organism: Dirofilaria repens (assembly GCA_008729115.1). Lineage (NCBI taxonomy): Eukaryota > Metazoa > Nematoda > Chromadorea > Rhabditida > Onchocercidae > Dirofilaria > Dirofilaria repens. Next base: position 641,297 of record SNRZ01000033.1, on the reverse strand, counting down.
TTCGTCATTCTCAGCAATTACCATCGGAATCTGTTCAAAAACATCAATCACTATCAGAATCTGTTCCTCAACATCAGTTATTGTCAGCATCTGCTCCTCAGCATCAATCAATACCAGAATCTATTCCTCAACATCAATTGTTGTCAGAATCTGCTCCTCAGCATCAATTGTTGTCAGGATCTGCTCTTCAGCATCAATCACTAGTCGAATCTATTCCACGGCATCAATCACTATCAGAATCACTGGCTCAACAACCATTGATAGCCGAAGGTTCGCTACAGCAGCAATCTGCAGCATACAATAATAATATGCCAAATCTTACTCAAATACCTTGCGCCTCACTTTGTATGTCATCCTGTCCGAATCATTGTATTTATCAACAGGTAAATTATCCTTCTCCATCACCTGCAATCACTTATTCATCATTGACAGTTCAATCACAGCCTATAGCATCTGAATCCGTACAGCAACAATCAGTGAAATTTGGAAAATTTACAACCAACGAAGAAACGCAAGAAACACAACATTTCTCCGTTTGTCTTTCTATCTGTCAAAATAATTGCATGCAACAATGTTTGCAGCAAAATAGGTCAACTGATCAATGTAGTATATCATGCAATCATGTATGTCGCAACAATTGCATCCAACAACAACAACAACAACAACAACAACAACAACAACAACAACAACAACAACAACAACAACAACAACAACAACAACAACAACAACAACAACAACAACAACAACAACAACAACAACAATTACCAGAATCAACACAAACTCAAGAATTGCCACAATTTATTCATCAACAATCATCGCAACAATTTTCCAGAATCCAATATCCGCCATCACCCATTCGAATTCAAGTTCAGCAGATTCCAAACAACAAGATATTTCATGAACAGTATTATCGTAGCAATAGCTAAGTTTATTCTTAAATAATAATTATCGGGTATAATATTGTGTAAAATTAATTAACTACGAATTAATTATTTTTACAAATTTGGCAACATCCTAAAATGGAAATAGAAATGATTACAATGTTATTTATCATTTATCATTTTTTATCAGTGCTCGTAAATAAATTCTCCTATGGTTGCAATAAAAATCTTATCAGTAAAATTTTGATTTAAAATTAATGATTGATATTTATGTGATTTTAATTCTAAATGAATGTAACTCTTTTAAACTTTGAATCGATCGAAAAAAGGTTGATGAAATTTGAATGAGTGAAATAAAGAAAAAATATCGTATTATTTTACTTTTATTTTCGCATCTTCATTTATTATTCATTAAGTTTCTGTTAAGGTAAAATGCATATTTAACGAAATTATACGTCAAATGCATGCGTCGTTTTCACGTTACGAATGCCATGCATTATTTCGCCTACTTTTTTTCCACGTATTCATTAAGTTTCTGTTAAGTAAAACGCATAATTAACGAAACTATACGTCAAATGTATGCGTCATTCTCACGTTACGAATGCCATGCATTATTTCGCCTACTTTTTTTCCACGTATTCATTAAGTTTCTGTTAAGTAAAACGCATAATTAACGAAACTATACGTCAAATGTATGCGTCATTCTCACGTTACAGATGTCATGCAACCATATGATCTATTTGCTCTTCACGTTTCCATTTATCGAATGTCTTGTTATGATTTGGCAATATCCAACATTATTTTAGATTTAGGTGTAAAAATTGGCCGATTTCCAGAATAGAATCTTTTCGATGACATATAATCAAATATATTTCGCATAATAAATTCTAAATAAAATTCAAATAAAATTTTAATTAAAACTATGCTTCATTTGACGTGAAGCGTATTTTTATTATAGCGTATACTTCTTCATTTGACGTGAAACGTATATTTTAATTACGGCAAGTAATTCATTTGACGTAAAACGTTGGAACGAGTATTATACGTAAGAATATGCATTTAATGCTATTTATTAAAAATCAAACTTTTTAATTACATAAACAATATAATTCTTGAAAAAAAAAAAAAAAAAAAAAAAAAACAAATCAAAGATTATTTTGAGCATATTAGAAATGATACGTAGAAATGGAATGGATGAATTATGGAAAAGTTAAGGCAATTATTGCAATCATGAATAGATCGATTATTGCTTAAATGATAATTAGTTCATTGATAAGATAATTGATTAATTTAAATAATTTATTCATTCCTAGCCAGCAACTTGCTTATTATCATTAACACTCAATTTATTATTTTTATTACAAATTTAAAATCATACCATTAAAAAAAAATTTGAAAACTTTGCAGGTTAAAAAATCGAGAAAGAATGTAATTAAAATTCCAGGTAGTATTTTAAAATATTTCTTTATTTTTGTTGCTGTTCCAACTTACCTGTCTCCCTTTGTCACCCTAGAATTCTATTTATTAGAAGGAAAGGTGTAAAATTTCGTTTTGTACGAACAAAAGATTCATTAATTATAATTTTATATTTAAGCTGAAATTCCTAGCATATCACAAGAGTCATATCTGTAAAAGTTTGATAATTTTTTTTTCAGTATCATCATTTTGGCAATTATAATACAAAAATTAACAAAAGTTTTTAGGAATACCATACTTAAAATTACTTCCTGAACAAATGATATAGTGATTAGTCGATTAAGATTACTCGATTAATCTGGATCATATCCTGATCAATTATCCTGATCTGGTGTTATATATATATATATTCGTATTCCGCTGATAAAACATGTTATTACATCAAAACTATTGGATTGAAATTTAAAATTATTGAATTAAAATTTCAATTTCTAAACTATTATATTAAAGAAATTTGCTTATGATATTGATGATCCATTCTTGAATTTCTCATTTCCCATCTTGGAAATTTTTATGATACGAAAACTATGTATAGATTTTTAAACCAGTGTTGAACTTTAATTAAACAAATTATTTCTTAAATACTGTAAATAATTAATTAATTGGTCTAGAAGTAATCTCATAAAGGAAAAAAAAATTTTCTTGGAACAAAGAAATGATTAAAAGAATTGTATAAGAAAGAGGAAAAAATCATTTACATATTATTATAAATGAAAATTAAATTCGATAAGAAAATTGATGAACAAAGCCTTCTCGAGAACAAAAAAAAAACTCCTCGAGAAATTGAATTCAAAGAATAGAACAATGAAAATTCACATAAACAATGTAGATATATTTATTCTCTAATGGTGCTTCCCATTTTGAATCATATCCTGACCAATTATCCCGATCTGGTGCTATATATATTCGTATTCCGTTGATAAAACATGATACTATACCAAAATAGGCGGTACGTGGTACTCCATCCTATAAATTTTTCAGTAAATTTTTATACTCTAAAGCTATCAAATCTTTGTTTTTAGAGATGAGGCCGTTAAATCTTTTGTTTAGAGATGAAGCCGTCAAAATCTTTTTAGAGATGAGCCGTCAAATCTTTTTTTAGAGACGAAGCCGTCAAATCTTTTTTTAGAGACGAAGCCGTCAAATCTTTTTTAGAGACGAAGCCGTCAAATCTTTTTTTCGAGACGAAGCCGTCAAATCTTTTCTTAGAGACGAAGCCGTCAAATCTTTTTTAGAGACGAAGCCGTCAAATCTTTTTTAGAGACGAAGCCGTCAAATCTTTTCTTAGAGACGAAGCCGTCAAATCTTTTCTTAGAGACGAAGCCGTCAAATCTTTTCTTAGAGACGAAGCCGTCAAATCTTTTCTTAGAGACGAAGCCGTCAAATCTTTTTTTTTAGAAATGAAGCCATCAAATCTTTTTTTCAAGACGAAGTCATCAAATTATTTTAAAGATGAAAAATTTCATTCAGGGATACATAATTTATAATTAAATTTACTTTTTTTTTTAGGAAAATTTTAGAGCACCTTGAAATCTCGCATTATTTTCAATTCTTCAGCGAGTTGAAGATAATCCCTCAGTGTACTGTATTGGATACGTACAGTATGATTATCAAAGGTCATAGATTTCATTGATAATTCTGCTGATGTGATTAGAGGTGCTGAATATACCCGTTTCAAAAAGGCACTATCATAATTCTCCTAAAAATTAATTCCTTTTACTGATAAAAGTTTATTAAATTCTTTGATATGATAATTACAGAAATAACAAATGAATACGATAGATATATTATTATAGCAATAAATCTTTTATTTACAAATTGAGGAAAAATTTATTTTATTTTATAATTTTTCAAAAATAAAATTTATTAATTATTAATTGAAATGAAAAAATTACTTTAAGCAAATAGCGTAAATTGAATTTTGTAAAATTTACAAAAATCTCATTGAGCATTACATTGGCAAGATGTTGCGTAAAAAATAATCCCCTGTAATTAATAATTAATTGAAAATAATTCTTGTATATCTTTTGTAAAAATTTTGGTATGGCTCTAAGCAAGTTTTATTCGATATAAATTTGGATATTTATAAAAGAAAAGTTACTACTTTTATCGGGCCATCTGGGATGGTAAATATGAATTGATCAATTTATTGATTAAATGATTTATTGATTTCTTAATCATTTGATTAATTTATAGCATCGCTTTTCTTTTTTTCATCTAATAAATAAGTAATTGTTTTTTACCTGCTTGCGCCGATCTTTCCCTCGATAGTCATTCCAGTGCGTGATATTTCAGGTCTAATGCAAGCTCGATTTTTACGTATCGTTTTGCTACGTATCCAATCATCCCAAAATCCATTTGGCCAAATAGGGCCTAATTCATGCCATAATTCTCTAGAATAGAATAGCAAATTTGCAAGAAATATTTTCTAATTAATTTTGTTCAAAAGCTGAAATGCTTAAATCACACAGCATGAATTAATTGCTTTAATTATTATAAAGTCGAGAATGCTGCTGAAAACATAATTTGAATTAAGTGATTGATATGTTATAAAATTAATTAAAATTTATAAAAATCTTCAAAAGTTTTCGAGAAATTCAAAAAAATAGAAAGAAACATTATTGTTCGTACTTTGTCATCATCCATCCAAGTCCGGGAAAAAAATCGCTACGATATAATAATTCGGGTTGTTTCTTATCAATCAGATAACCTTTACCGTTATCATTCCATGCTGATACGCAATACAAAGTCTTATCAGCATCCAAAAGTGAACGTGTTGCACTGAAGTATTCGAAAAAATCAGGTGCTATATCCAAATCATCTGTAATCAAACTGTTATGCAATCATCTGTAATGGTTATAATCAAACTTTATCATCAATTTTAAAAGATTATGGAACTATGAAATTAATTTAAGAGCATTAGAAAAGTATGCTTCAATAAAATGAATGTATTTATGATTAATAATTAGAAAATATAAATTCATTAATTAAAATTTAAAGAAAAGAAACCTTCAATGATAATAACACTGGAATGATTAAGCTTATCAAATACATATGATAAACCAAGTTTATAATGTCGTGCTATACGATAATAAGTAATATAACGTCTATGCTCCGAAATTACTGCAATATGAGCTTTATCACCGCTCAAATGCTGAAACAATACTTCCCGTGAACTTTAATTCTTCTGTTTTTTTTCATTAATTAATTTCACACTTGACCTTTCAAGTTACATTTACAGTATCTGCAAATGTTTAACTTTTCAGGGAATATTTACAATATCTATAGATATATCGTTTTAAATATTTACAGTATCCGCAGATGTATAATTTATCCAGGGATATTTATAGTATACGCATACATATATTTGCAATATTTACAGTACGCATATATGTATAATTTAATTCAATATCGAAATTTATATGATAAGCATAATATCGATAATTATTGTCTTATCAGATTTTATCAAATTTTTGAAATTAACCATTAATCGAACAAAATATTTTTTCGATCATTTACTAAAGTCATAACTGCATAAATAAACAAAATTAGAAAAATAAAAAATAAATGCTTAATTTTTTATTTGTGCTCTTTGACCTTTCATTTTAATTTTATTGTAATTGCAATCTCGAAGTCAAAAGAATCAATTTTTAAGATTAATCAAAGAATATTCAAAAAAAAAAAATCGTAATCTTTCCATTATTAGCAAATTGATGAAATATCAATTAACTGAAATTACCTTTTATAAATTCAAATTTATTCATATTAATTAAAAAATTTTTATTTTGCAACATTTTTGACATTTACTCTCACTCAAATCAACAATAATTTTTAATTACTTGTATATTTAAAAAGAAAATTCTTAGTGTTATTACAATATAAAATAAAAAATATTACTTTAATATAAGTTACTTCGGTGTCAAACTTTTCGATGACCTTCTTGACATTTGAATTATCACAGTCCTGACTTACAATTATGGGAAATTTTTCAGCTGATGATCGATATCTGAACATATATATGTGTTTTTTTTTGCTTAAAACACTGATGATCAGCGATAAAAGTAATGCTAGTTTATTTCGAGATCTGGATTTCTCGAATGATTTTGACAATCCAATATTTCTTACTCTCGAAATATGCTTATCATCAAAGTTTCATTTACTGCGATGAAAATAAGCATATATTTCAGTCTTACAAAATTATATTACTAATTTGATTAATTAATTAAATTTATTTCTCATTTTTCATATAACTTATGCAAAATAAAAAAGTGAACAGAATATTTACCTGAGTAATTTTATCAAAAGATTATTAATTGCCCTTGGACGATCACATACAAATACTAGGACAGGAATTTGATGATGCCATGTATCATCTGATGACCATCGTTTGACCTTGGACTTAAAATTATGTGGTAAGGATATATGTTGAGGTCGTACTGCTCCTACCTTATTAGCACTTTTCAACTTTTCAGTCTCATCAAGTTCCTTCCTAAATAGAATATTACTTTGCTAAGTTTAATTAATATCTGATTAATTTAATTATAACACTGATATAATCAGTAATTAGTATAATTTAATTTCAAAAATTTGTTATATTTTAAAAGTGCGATCTCACCTGAAATGTATAAAATGAAATATTTTTAATTTAATTTAATTGAATATCTCTAAAGATAAAATGCATTTTAAACATTGAATATCTAGAGTTGATATAATCAATAATTTATAACTTTTTCTTATCAGTTTTTTCCCAATTTATGATATGCTAAAAATATGGCCCACACTACAAATATGGAGAATGAAATGAATTTAATTTAATTAAATATCAATAAAGATAAAATGCATTTTAGCAATTCCAAAATAATTATCCTTTCTTTAATTTGTATTTTTTTCAATAAAAAAAAAAACCTCACTGAAGTAATGCAATTTCATCTTTGCTTTTTTGTAAAAGTTTTTCCAAATCATTGATATTATATTTTAATTCTTTTCGATATGTTAACTGAAAAAAAATTTTTTTTTTGTTTTAAAATATTACAAAATATTTTTTTAATTTATTAATTAAAATTTATTAATTAAAATTTTAATAATTAAAATTTATCAAAGTATTTTATATTACAATTTATGATTAGGGAATAGAAATAATTAAAATTGATTTATGAAATTTTGATAAAAATTAAATCGAAAAAAGATATATATAAAACAGAAAAATGAATTATAAGCAAACCGATGAATCATGTGGATTAAATAAAATTGTAAAAAGAATGCAAAGATAAATGATAGTAATGATTGTAAATGAATATTCATATCGTATCCGAATCATAACCACATGATTGATAAACGAATAAAGATAATATCGCTTAATGACTAATTAGCTTGACATTTTCACTAATTAGTCGATTTCTCTCTCTCTCTCTCTCTCTCTGTCTCTCTCTCTCTATCTTTTCCTCTCCTTATATATTCCTGAAATATTTGCATTAATTGAAATATTCATTTTTGAAACATTCGTCAAGCAAATAATATCATTTCATTTTATAATTTGTGAGGGAAAAAATAAATTATTTATTCAAAAAAAAATTAAAACGTTTAAATGATTTAAATTCTAAAATCAATCAATCAATCAATCAATCAATCTGAACAATCAATCAGTAAAACATTGCATGATTTAACTACTTTAAATTTCAATTTAAATATATAAGCATTTTCAACTTTTAACAGTTTTCTTATCAAAGATAAAATTGAAATAATGGAGTGATTTGTTTTGTTCATTCCAAAAAAATTATTTTACCATAAGCATATGTTTAAAATTTAATTAAATTTAAACATATTACTAAAATTATTCCTTTTAATTTCAACTTTATCCATTTAGGAAATTATTAGGAAATCAAAATAAAATTACTCAATGTATTAATAGATATTTCATCTAAATTCCAATCTATCCATCTAGAAAATTGAAGTCGAGAAAATTAAAAATGGATGAAATTTTTCATCCATATCATTGCTATTTTAGAATTCATTAAAAAATGAAATTCATATTTATTATAGTTTGCTAAAGATTATTTAAAAGAAATAAATTTACAATTGAATAAATAAAAAAATATGCATATACCAAATTATATTCTCGTCATAAATGATCAAAATAAACTGATCGATTAATATCGATTAATTTTAGAAATAATTAAAATAGTTAATTAATTTAACATATAGTTGAAATAATCGATCAATATAGATAATGATAATAAGAATAGATATAACTGTAATATGTGTGACAAATTATAGACAAATATAGACAAATATAGATAATGATAATAAGAATAGAAATAATTGTAATGTGACAAATTATAGACAATATGTATTGATATAAAATATAATTGATAATATGGTATAAATATATACGTATATATACAAATGCAATAAAATGTAAATGATATAAAAAAAAAGATAATTCAAATAATATAAATAGAATCGGATTGAATTAAATTTTTTGATTTAATTCATTTCAAATATGCATTGCATACATAAACAAAGTAATAATATAAAAGAATATATAATTCAAATAATATAATAATATATAATCAGATTTAACCTCAGATGGAAAAAGTAATTCCTATTCCAATCTGTCCATACAATATAACTATGATCAGATTTAATTCCTATTTTAATCTATTTCAGATGGAAAAAGTAATTCTATTCCAATCTGTCCATACAATATAACTATGATCAGATTTAATTCCTATTTTAATCTATTTCAGATGGAAAAAGTAATTTCTATTCCAATCTGTCCATACAATATAACTATGATCAGATTTAATTCCTATTTTAATCTATTTCAGATGGAAAAAGTAATTCCTATTCCAATCTGTCCATACAATATAACTATGATCAGATTTAATTCCTATTTTAATCTATTTCAGATGGAAAAAGTAATTTCTATTCCAATCTGTCCATACAATATAACTATGATCAGATTTAATTCCTATTTTAATCTATTTCAGATGGAAAAAGTAATTCCTATTCCAATCTGTCCATACAATATAACTATGATCAGATTTAATTCCTATTTTAATCTATTTCAGATGGAAAAAGTAATTCCTATTCCAATCTGTCCATACAATATAACTATGATCAGATTTAATTCCTATTTTAATCTATTTCAGATGGAAAAAGTAATTCCTATTCCAATCTGTCCATACAATATAACTATGATCAGATTTAATTCCTATTTTAATCTATTTCAGATGGAAAAAGTAATTCCTATTCCAACCTATCTATACAATATAACTATAGTCAAATTTAATTTCAAAATTGATCCATTTCAGACGAAGAAAGTAATTCCTATTCCAATTTCATTTTCCTTCTACTCTCTTCTCAATATTTACATTGTATCATCAAATTGGTAAAATTAAAAGTAAAGTGGCAATCGAAACATTTATGTAAATAAAATCAAATCGTAAATGTTGTCGAAATTTGAAGAATGAACCCACCGATATGTCTAAGAAATGATAATACCAATATTTGTTGATAGAGAAGAGTTAAATGATAAGCTGAAATTTCATGCCAAAAAAAAATTTGAATATAATCATAGCTATCCCATTGATTATTATTTAAAATGAAGTTATTTCATTTCAGAAAATAATATTTCATATTTATCGCAACTGATATAATTAATAATGTAATGAAAAATATATATGTGATAAAGGATAGGAAGAAATAAGAAAGTAATATAAGTGTTAAGAATAAATGTAAATAAAACTAATCATAAATTTTTAACATTTATAGAAAAGAAATTTAAACAAATATTAAATTTCTAAAATACATATTTCAAATTATTATTATTACTTTTATTATTATCATTATTATTATTACTATTATTATTATTACTATTATTGTTACTTTTATTATTATCATTATTATTATTACTATTATTATTATTACTATTATTGTTATTTTTATTGTTATTATTATTATTATTACTAATATTTTATCTATTAATGTTACTAGTTATTTATCAAATTATTATTGGCATTTATAAAAATGCTTACATATTTCAAATTGTTATTGTAAATACTTAATAATATTAATTTTGATATATATTTTAAAGCAAAATTAAATTATTCATTCATATAAAAAAATTAGTGCCAAAAAAATTAAATAAATAAAATGTACATTAGCTTGAATTGAGAAAGTATTTGGATGGAATTTTAATTTAAATTGAAAATTAATTGACGAAGAATTTAACCTTTAACCTTATTTTATACAAAGAAATAAAATAAAAGTTGAAAAATGCAGGATTAAATAAATTTATTAATTTCGTTTATTTAATTAAAATTTTTTTTTATCGAAAAATTTTTCAATTGAAAAGATTAAATTTCTTTAATCGGCCATAAGAAAAACTTCTCCATTCGTATGCTGTCACAATAAATAAATAATTCAAGAAGATGATAATTGAAAAAAAAATCGAATTACTGAAAAATAATTTAAATTCAAAATCGATCAATATCGACGAAAAAGAAAGATTACATTTCTTTCGAAATAATTAAATTGAAAAATTAGATATTCAAAGATATCATAACATTTTAAATGGAAGAGATAAAAAGTTAATTAAAAAATTTTGAATTTTTATCAAATCCGCAAATCGAATAATTGCTGAAAAGTGTTAAGGATATATCATAAAGCAAGCATTAAATATATTGCTAACTTCTTTCCGAGAAAATTAAGAAGCTATTTAGAAATTTAGCCAAAAATAAAAATTAGGCCATTTGAAAATCAGAAAAATTAGATCATCGATTAAATGTTAATTAAATAATTCCAATCAATATTGTGATAAGTTAGTCATCAAATTAAATTAAAATGGAAATTTCCTTTCATTAATTTCATCGAGACTGACTATATAGAATAATGTTGTGGTGATCAAAGGATTACATTTGTTATTTTTTTATGCTCATGTGAATTACTCATATTAATTTTCTCGTTGTGCTTATTCTCGAGAAAACTCCCGAGTAATATCAATCAATTTCAGATTCCCGCAAACTATAGTTTCACTAATTGAGTTTTGCATTTCTCTTGCAAAACCAACTAAAGCTGAATAAATTTAATTTCAATTCCAACTGATTAAATAAGCGAAATAATTTTTTATTGATATAAGCGAAAGTTGAATGCTTTCCTAGAATACAACAAAAGAAATGGAAAGAAATAAAGTTGGAATTTTTGAGAGAAAAAAAAAAAACGAATAGATATTTATTGTAGAAAACCGGTTAAAATCGAGATTACTCGAGAGTACCATCTACTACTTTTTTTTTCATTTATTGGGCAAATTTCGAAGTTAAACATAATGGAAATTTAAACAAATTAAAAATATCAAATATTCAAAAAAAACTTATTCAATTTAAAATGGCCATTAAAATTAAATAGGAAAAAAGATAACTTTTCATTTGATAAAATTCCATTATAAAAATTTTATCAATCAGATTAATATTGATAGAATTTTTTTGGAAAAAATAAATCATAAATTATTGTTCGATTAAAACAATTTCAAAAATTTCAAATCTTTTACCAAATTGTTTAATTTAAAATTAATTGATATTATCAATATGATATATTAGCAACAAGCAATAATAGGAATATGATATGGAAATTGAATTTACAGCAAATAACGCTAGAATTATTTTGTTATCAAAAATCATATTTATTATCATTCGAAATCATATACGATTAATCAACAAATATATTTAACATATTGCATATTTATTAGATTAAAATGGAGCAAATAGACAATAAATAAATGATAAATTTATTTATCAATTCAATGATTCGTCCGAGATGACAGAATTCATTTATCCATAAATTTGAAATACTTTTACTGGAATATTCCTCTATCAACAAACTTAGGAATGAGATGAATTTAAGTTATAATTTATTAATAGGATCAATTTAGTGAACAATTCGAGAGTGGCAAAAACTTATTTATCCAAAAATTTAAAATACATTTATCAGAATACTCAATAACAAGAATTCATTGATTGTAAAGTTTAAGAAAGAGATAAATTTTAAATTATTTATTATCACGATCATTGTTGTACGAAATATTAAAGGGAAAAAATTTTCGACAGAATGCTAACTGAAATCATTCGAGAATATTGATAAATTCATGATGATAACAACTAACATTGTTATTTAGTTCAATTGTTTCATCTTGTTAATTAACAATAGTCATCAATTTTTGCAAAGCAATCATTTCGCAAATCATTTATCATTCGTTATTTTTCATCACAACGAATTACTATCATTTATGAACTGTAATAATCGCTATATTAATTCTCATTTATCACATTATCATTTAGAAATTTCAAATTAATTTAATAATACTCAGAAAAATTATTATCATCTCAAAATCTGATAATCGAATAATCAATTAATCAAACTTATTTAATTATTTACTTAATCTCCTAATAAGTATAATTACATAAGCAATCCATTTCAATTTTATGATCAAAAATTATTATCATCTCAAAATCTGATAATCGAATAATCAATTAATTAAACTTATTTAATTATTTACTTAATTTCCGAATAAATATAAGCACGTAAGCAAACCATTTCAATTTTATGATCAAAAAAAAAATTAAATTATTAACGAAATTAAAAAAATGCAAGAGAAGTGAAAGTGAAAGTGAAACGAAGCTATCAAAGCAAATTATATAACAAAAAAAAATCTTTGCTCTCCATTTTTATACCTTTCTCTTATCATCATCATCATCATCATTATTATCACCATCATTATAATTATCATTATCATCATTATTGTTAAATAAACCATATGTTGCAACCTGGATCGATGCATAATTTTATTATTATCATTACATATTTAATATTTAATTCTTATCTAAAAATCTTCCCATCATGTTTAATTTATGATGACCTTTTGATCAATAATAACCTTTCATTTCGTAATTTCAAATTTTGCTCAAATAGCAATCAATAATTTGTTAGATTTCTTTGCATAATTCAGCAATTTTCTTTTAGGATCAGTTTTGAGCATAAAATTTGCTAATGATTAATTCATGATGTTATGATAAGATCGAAGCGGATGATAACATAACATGGAGGCAAAAATTTAATTTCAGCCTAATTCTCGAAGTTCAAGTTGTAATTCAAGTTTTAAATTGCTGCAGAAAAAGCATATATTTACTTATCATTAAAGAAGAAAGTTATAAATGAAAAATATACTATCAAAATCACAACTTACTTACCGAAAAATAAGACAATCAAAATTGCTTATTAAAAATAAAAAAATCTAAATCTCGAAATTTCACATTTTATAAAATTCCCTTAACCAATTTTCAATAAGATAAATAATAGTTAGAATAATGAAGTAAACAATACACTGAAAGCTTTTAAGGCTTAATTTCAACTAGGCTACTAAAAGCCTAAAATCCCATCGGTCCCTTTTTCTATTATGGAAGAAAATTAGCCAAACGAAAAAATGATATGCCATGATAGGTTTAAGTACTTTATAGTACTCAATTCTTCCTTATTTCTCCTTTCATTTTTAGTCGCTTTTTTTCCTTGGCTGATTCATTTGCATTCAGCGAAATTTTTTCATAATATTACTAATAAATTTCCAGTCTTGGTTCTTAAATAAATTATGATAAATGGCTTAGACTTGGCTCTTTTTACTTACATCTCTCGTTACATTATTATATTTCTGAAAAATTATCAACTATTTTTTTATAATTTGATCAGTTAGCTTTCATAGACTTTTATTAATTACTACATTGCAATTAATTTGCTCAATTTAAATATTATAATTCTAAAGAAATTTATATTTAATTCTCTTCCATTTTTTTTTTTTATATTTTCTACGAGAAGTTTTTTCGAAGACTTCAACTTATAAGAAATAATTTCAATTTTGAAAGTATTCCAATTAATTCTTAATGAGGAACTCATTTAAAGAATTAAATTAACAATTCAATTACTGATAACAAATGAATAATTATTGCAAAATTAATAAAATAAAATGAAATGATTTCAAATGCTAACGATTGATTAGCATACATTAAACTAATCAAACTGATAATTAATAGAAATTAAAATTTTAATTAAATTCATCAATTCAGGAATGTTTGTAGAGAAAAATAAAATAAACAAATTTCGAGGGAAATTAAATAGGTGAAGAAGGAAGGGATAAAAAACAAAATTCACTCTATCACTTCAATTCTATTTTCCTCTCTTTTTTACCTCTTTAATCTTTCATTTTCTTCCTCAATTAAACAAAACTTTTTTTTTTCTTATGCGATCATTTAAATTCAAAAAAGAAAAAAATCGAAAGGAATTTTGCATTGATAATAAATTTAAAATTGATAATAAATTTAAAATTGATAATAAATTTAAAATTTAATAATAAATTTAAAACTGATAATAAATTTAAAATTGATAACAAATTTAAAATTGATAATAAATTTAAAATTAAATATTAAAAAAACAATAAGAAATATGTATAAGAAAGATATTTATTCGAGAAATGAATATTTAAATAAACATACTAAATAAAAACACACATACACACAAAAAGCCATCAAATAATGCAAAAATGAAATTTAAATTTCATTATCAAAATATCAATTGATGTATTACGAAATTATTTTTTATCAATATCATTACGAAATTATTTTTTATCAATATCATTACGAAATTATTTTTTATCAATATCATTACGAAATTATTTTTTGTCGAAAAAAAAAGTGAAAAAATATAAAATTGAAGATAAAAAATTATTTGTTCGTAAATATATTTTTTTCTCATTTTTACAAATAAAATGTTTTACAAAAATTAATCATTTCGCATCGAGGGCTAGCCATTACAAAGCCAAAAGTTCGAATGGAAAAAAAATTTTTTTTCATTTTTTTTTGGAAGTTTATCCCTTCGAATAATCATCTCTCTTTCTTTTTCTCTTCTATAGTAGTAATGATAATAGTAGTAGGAGTAGTAGTAGCAGTGAATTAAAAATTTATGAAAAGATTAGTTTGAAAAGATGACGATGATTGAAATGGAAGAAGCAAAAATGAAAATAAAATGAAATATGCTCCTTCAATCTTCTCTTCATTCCTCCTCTCTCCTCAAATATGACTACATTTCGATGATTTTTCGACTGATATTATCATTCACTAAAACAGATAGAATGGGAAAGAAAGCTTAACCTTTGAAAAAAAAAAAAAAAAAAAATGGATTTAACCCATCGTTAGTAAATTTAAACATACAAAAATGAAATATATGATGAAGGATTAAATAATGAATTTTATCCAAATTAATTAGCATTTAAATTAATGGAAGTGTAAATTTCAAAATTGGCCAAGTCATTTAAATATTGAATTTTATCCAAATTAATTAGCATTTAAATTAATGGAAGTGTAAATTTCAAAATTGGCCAAGTCATTTAAATATTGAATTTTATCCAAATTAATTAGCATTTAAATTAATGGAAGTGTAAATTTCAAAATTGGCCAAGTCAATTAATATAATTCATCTTGCTGCTATAGCTAATTATAGTTATTAGAAGTTTTCATTAATCATTATGATAATAAATTATTAGTATAGATGATTGTTAAATTGAAATTAATTGAAATGCTCAATGAATTTGTTCATGAATATTTTCCTATAAATTTTTTTTTCTTCTTCATATTAGGCATTTTATTAACAAGCTTAGAAAAGAGCCAAATTTAACTATCAAAATAATTGCTACTGTTTAATTTAATTATCAGCTGATAGTACAAAAAGAGCCAAGTTTAACAAACAAGATATGATGAGATATGGTTGACTCTGTGATAAGCTTTATAATTGCAAACTTAACATATGATATGGAATAGCATGTGAAATGAGTAGTTGGTTATAAATAAATGATTATTTGCATAATTATTCACGATAGGAAAAAAGTCAAAAAATCGAATAAAATGGGAATTGAAAATGTCAGAAATAATTTGCATATTTGATAATCGAAAATACTTGTGATATAGGAAAATAAAAACACCTGTTGATTTTGAGGTATAGAAAAATATCTATTGATTGAGGTACAGAAAAATAAGATATAGAAAAATACCTGCTGATTGCGGTATAGGAAAAATATCTATTAATTTTGAGGTGTAGAAAAATACCTATTGATTGAGGTATAGGGAAAATATCAGTTGATTTTGAGGTATAAGAAAATACCTATTGATTTTGAGATATAGAAAAATGCCTGCTGATTGCGGTATAGGAAAAATCTCTATTAATTTTGAGGTACAGAAAAATACTTGTTGATTGAGGTATAGGGAAAATATCAATTGATTTTGAGGTATAGGAAAATACCTATTGATTTTGAGGTATAGAAAAATGCCTGCTGATTGTGATATAGGTAAACAAACACAATAATAATTTATGCATTATTGATTACACCGATAATAATCGAAAAATAATGAATGATTAAGATTAACGAAATGGAGAAGGCATAATAGGAGGAAAAATCGAAACTAGGAATCGTTTGACAAAATGGGATTAAAGCTTAATTTTATTATTTATCTAAATACTCTATCCCATATATATATATATATATATATTTCTTGTTTACACATAATTAACTCTCGATCTCGACAATAGCGATACTGAATGATCGAGAATTAAAAAAAAAAAAAAAACAAATTCTTTTTTAGCAAAAATGAAATGAAACGAATGAATGAATGAAAAAACATTCCTTCAATGATACTATATAGAAATAGATTCATTCATTGATAAACTAGTTTAGATGAAATCCTACTTATAGCCTTTATCATTCTCATCGAACTTGTTTATTGTTTACACAATCATTGAAAGTAATGATTGATAATATCAAAAGATTTGAAGTGATAAAAATTTGCGAAAGAAAATGAATCATTTATTTCTGAGCTTAACAGATTATTATGATAAGCTTAAAATGGAGCATGTTTGATAAATAATGAAATTAGATTGTAAAAATCAATGAATTTTCCTGATTGTATCATTATCCGAAATAGATATATGAATTATCCCATTTATTATTGATTGATTGAATTCGATTGATCTGAATCGATGATCAGCTTCAATGTTAAATTAATTTACAAATTTATCTGATATCTGATAAATTTACTTGATAAATCATAAAACAAGCTAATCTAAAAGTTGGAATAAATTAGTTTACAACATTTTATAATAGTTGAAGAAAGATAAGGTATAAGTATAATATTCATTTGTACTCTTTCGTCTTATTTTAAACTTAAAATATAAAAAAAAGTGATGATAAGCAAGGAAGTGATATGATAAGACTGACAATACTAGGTAATAAAAAAGAGCAACTTAAAAGCAGAAGAAGAATCAAAGATTAATGCGAAATAAATAGGAAATATTTGGTCCATTAATTGATAAGCTGTAGGGTTAAAGTTGATAAGCTTATCGGTCTCCTCTAAACGTCTTCCATTAGATGTATCAGATGGAATACAATCGTCGAACTTCAAACGCTGCTATTTTCTATTTTCGCCAACCGATCCGATTGATTTGATCCAGACGTACCGCGTTGTAGATGTGTCTATTCTCGTATTCAAATTCTCCTCCTCCTCATCCTCCTCCTCTTTCTATCATTATTTTGTATATGATGTTTAGTAAGTTCTGATTAGATGATAATATTTGTTGGCTAATCTGCGAGATAAATAACTTGGCCATAATTGATAGTGAAATGATGGCCAAATTCGTTGTTTTCCTTTTTTTTTACCGGTACTAATAAATTAATCGTATGAATCATACAAGTCACAAGACATTCTAAATATATGTATGATATTATCAGATCACGAGACATTCTAAATATGTATGATATTATCAGAAGCAGGTAGACAATCTAAAACACACCGATGAAAAATTATTGATGACAATTTTTAGATCGATGAATTAATTATTTGTCGCATTTTTCTTTGAATTATCGAAAGTTTTGGCGATTTTTTTTTTGTTCTTATCTTTTGTTATCTTTGATATTTCACTCTTACCTATTATCTTTTGTTACTTCGCAATTTTATTTCTCCTCCACATATCATATCTTAAGTGACATTATCAGGCACTAATTTAGATAAGTGAGTTGTTATTAAATGTGTAAAATGATAACATTATCAGACACTAATTCAGATCACATTCTCACGTTATCCTATATTCATCCGTTATTTCATTTTATTCACAAATTCAAGTGATATATTGAAGAATAGCAAGGCTTTTTCATTAATTAAAATAATGTATTTTAAGGCAAAAGACTTTCAGCCGCCCTTATATGCTTCTTTTTTCTGTCATAAAATTACTTATACATAAATGATACTGTAAGTAATATGTATAATTAAATAAATAAATCATTTCCTATCTAGGTATAGTAAATTAAGATAAGTACTGTATCATATTGAGCCGCTAATCATTGTATAATGGGTTTGAAAAGTTTGCGGTTTTTTCTTGTTTGTCAACGACCGCTATTTTCTGATTACTGGGAAAATTATTTAATTGCGATTGTGTGGAGTTGGTAATGCCTGCCAACATTTTGACAGTATGTTATGCGAGGCGAGAGCTTTTTGTTGTTCGTTTCGCAACTGTAATAAATTTTATCGTAACTTTACCATAATTTGTACAAATTATTCCTTTCTTTATTCTCTCGAAAATTCTCGAGTTCATACGGCATCGTATTCTAATTTTTTTAATAATTTTTGAGGTCAAATGAGATATATATTGTTCATTATATAGAAGGGAAGGGAGGTGACATGACATGTGATGATGAATAGATTAAAAGATAACATCTATTAACATACTGTAATTACCAACTTCTATGATTCCCATCTTTTATCATTTTGATTTCTGTGTTTGAAATGTCATGGAAAATGTAAGTAATATTTCAATACATTTGAAAAAAAAAATGAAGCGTATCATCTTAAATCATTCTTTTCGTTATTGATTTTTTCCATTTTGAAAGTATGAAGAGTGAAATGTAACATTTCAGCATAACCTGTCTGTTGATTGATGAATATTTTACTTCTATAGAGATTTTAGTTGAGCAAGATGAGAATTCGTGTTGCTTACTCTCTAATCTTTTATTTTAATCAATGATTTTTTACTATAATTTCAGGATAATTTTGCTTGTTGCAATTTCAACTAAAAAAAAGAAGAAGATATGTCGGCGAAACCAATCAGTGAATATACCGGCAAGGAATTATTATATCGACATTTGAAGGGAATCGATTTTATTGTGAAGCCGCAAGTTTTAAAACTTTCTTCAAGCGATTCATTCGATGTCGTAACGGACAGAATTCAATGGCTTACTGGCGATAAGGTATCTGCTTAACTTATAATTGTAATATTTTTTTTTTTAAAGATAAAATGCTTCTTATTCTTCTTTTTCTTTCTCAACATTCAATATCAGAAACAATAAAGATGTTTGAAATAGAACAGTGATATAATTTTCTGGGAGTGAGAACTAAATATTATAATTAATTGATGGATGATTATTATCCAAAAGGATCATTCAGACAAGTTGAAACTGTGGTGTCCTTCTTCATCCGTCCAAATTCATAAAATCAAAATTATGGATATAAATGAGAAATGTGCTATATCTAAGGATTTGTCAGTATTTGCAGGTTTCCTAGTTAAATCTTCAGTAACTCGAGGCAAGTATAATAATTCCTGTTTGTTTAACTGCTCTTAAGATTTGTTTCATTAGCTGAATTTTCCTGCTAATAACAGCATGTGATTCGAGTTATTAAATTAAAGTTCGTGCTTCAATATAGAACTTACACTAAGCATGGATGAATTATTTAACAAGGGGATAAATATCAAAGAAATTATATCATTCTGCATTCCAGAAGGCTGTAATTAAACCAGATCAATTGATCAAGCGCCGAGGTAAACTGGGCTTGGTGAAATGCGGAAACGTGTCCGTTCTACGTGACTGGTTCAATAAAATGAAAGATAAAAATATACAGGTTTGATCTGCAGTTATGTTTTAACAAATTCTTTTTTCTGTAGATAATTTCTTCTTATCTTCCATAGTATTCATGTAATATTTGTTTCAGATTAACAAAACAATTGGAAGCTTGCGTAATTTCATTATGGAACCGTTCTGTGACCATTCAGATGACGATGAAATGTATATTGCAATAATTAGTAAACGTGAGAATGACGTGATTCTTTTTTACGAACATGGTGGAATTGATGTTGGAGACATTGATACCAAGGTTTGGTCTCAACATATCACTAGTATGATTAGTCCTCAAACACAAAGCATTAAGGAATTCATTTAAGGCTCGCAAATTGTATATTCCTGTGGATATCGACAAGCAGAGAGATTTTATTTCCGACGATGATGTTGAATCTTTAATCGGCCCAATTGAAAACCAGAAATTAGCGTATGTCCTGCGTAATTTACTGAATTTTTGACCGGTCTTATTTTAGATTAATTATCTTCCTCAAAATAATTCGTAACTCACAATCTTGGTAAGAATGCAGAATTGTTTTTATTTCCAGATCATCTGCGTTGACTATGCTCTATTATTTCTTATCTTCTCATTTTGATTATTGAGTGTTATCATTCAACAGTTATTGATAATTAAAAATTTTCTAGTTATTAATGAGAAATGAGATCCAGTGAACATTACAAACGAAATGTTAATTTTCTCTGAGATTCAAATAAACTTTTTATTTAAGCTTTTTTGGTAATTGTCCAATTGTTTAATCATAGTGCTCTGTTTTTAGGCTTCTGAAAACTTTCGTAAAAGCTCTTTATAATGTATATAAGGAGAATTACTTCACGTATTTGGAGATAAACCCATTCGGTAAGAAATCCTCTTAATAAGATTTTTATTGTCAAGCAGCTTTATTGATAGTTATAGTTTAAAGGTAAAGATTTTTTCTTCTTAGTTTGGAATAAAGAAGATTTTCTAGAGCGTTCGTTATTCTGAATTTGTATTAATTAATTATATTATAGTTCTTACCAACAGTAAAATCTATATACTTGATCTCGCTGCAAAGCTAGACGAAACAGCATTATTCATTTGTTCGGAAAACTGGAAAACCAGAGATGGAGAGCCGGTTGATTTTCCTGCTCCTTTTGGAAGAGATAAAATGGCGGAGGTTCTTATGTTTATCTTTTGTTCAAAATTTTAGAGATTTTGACTGACGAAAATTTCTTCATTTTTTACACTGTTATTAAAGTGAAGTATGAACTTATGTCTTCGAATTAATGCTTTTGTCCCTTTTTTTGAAATTTTTTCGAATTTTATAATAGGCTGATTTTAATTTTATCAATAAACAAAACTAATCTTAGTATTCATTTTTTGTTTGCTGCCTTCATATTACTGATCATTACTAATCCCAATGAATAATAGTAATGCAAAACTAATAATGTAAATTGAGCTGAGCAGAAATATGTTATGAAGGACACTAAATTTCAGTAAGAGAAAGAGATCAATTTTAAATAAGCGATTTTGGCGCTGGTAGAATTTTAGGTCGTTTTTATTATTTTTCTTTACAGGAGAAATATATTGCTGATCTCGATTCAAAAACTGGTGCTTCGTTGAAATTAACCATTTTAAATCGTCGAGGTCGTATTTGGACTATGGTAGCTGGTGGTGGCGCGTCTGTTGTTTATACGTATGTGTCGAAACTTTAAGACTGATTAGTCATAAACACGAGTATTTTTCGATAATCTTTATTTTACTATCCATGAATATTTTCAAGTGATACAATTTGCGACTTGGGAGGAATTTCTGAGTTGGCAAATTATGGTGAATATTCGGGTGATCCATCTGAAGCAATGACTTATGAATATGCAAAGACAATACTGAGTGTGCTTACGGAAGGTCCACCGCATCCGGAAGGCAAAATTCTTATTATCGGTGGCTCAATTGCGAATTTCACCAATGTTGCAAAAACATTTAAAGTGAGTCTGCAATTTTATTTTTCTCTATTTGAATAGAAATGGTGTCACTGAAATTAATTCATTGCAGGGTATTGTAAAAGCTCTTGAGGAATATGCGGAACGTCTGCTTGAACATAAGGTCATAATATATGTACGGAGAGGAGGACCGAATTATCAGGAAGGACTGAAAAAAATGAAAGAAACTGGTTTGTTTTATTATCTTCCCTATCAAATATTATTTCATCTCTTAGCTTCATTTCTTTTATCATTTAAATAATTTCAAATTTTGCCAGAAGTCATATGCTACTTTTGTAGGTTCGCGTTTAAATTTACAAATTCATGTTTATGGACCAGAAACCCACATGACAAGTATTGTAGCAGCAGCACTCGGACTGCGTCATGCTCCAGATAAGCCGTTAGATCTACAAAATACAAGGCAATTTCTCCTTCAACCGGAAACAAATGTAAGCATGAATGAATGAAAAAGATTTAGAGTTCAAGAAATTACTTTATTTATTGAAAAAAATTTTTATTTTATTATATTAAATAGTCTTCCAGACTGAAAAAGCTATCAACTCGGAACCTTCTTTGAATGTGACTTCACCGGCAAGGAAAGCTATAAAACTAGTGACAAATGGAAATGAACCAATGGAAATCAGCGACGACAAAATTAGACTGAAGGATGTTTTATTTGAAAATGATACAAAAGCCATTGTATGGGGACAACAAATAAAAGCTATACAGGTAAACACTGTAACTGTCGCTGAAAATCTTGTTTTAAAATTTCGTAAAAAGTACAAGATTTTTCGTGGAACTTCAGGGTATGCTTGATTTCGATTTCGTTTGTGGTCGTTCACAACCATCAGTGGTTGCATCCACATATCCCTTTACGGGTGATCATAAGCAAAAGTATTATTTTGGAGAGAAAGTAAGTTCCACTTTTCACTTCCATATTTTTATATTGTTCCTTATAATTTTTCCTTATATTAAAAGTGCTAATATTAACTTGATCATCGTTGAACAGAACTATTTCGTTGCGCCGTTGTCATATAATTATAGCTTTTTTTCAGGAAATTCTGATGCCAGTATACAAGTCAATGAAAGATGCTTTTAATAAGCATCATGATGTTTCTGTGTTTATCACTTTTGCTTCGTTGCGATCTGTTTATGTAACAGTTGAGAAGCTTTAAACTTCGCACAAATTCGCGTTATTGCAATAATTGCTGAAGGTATGCCTGAAAACCAAACTCGGCATTTGATTAAAGTAAGTTGGTAAGATTCATAGTTTAATTTATTCAATATTTGTTCATATCTGGCGATATTAAATATTAAAAAAAGGATTTTAATTTATTTTGAATTTCAGTTGACAAATGAGAAAGGTGTTACATTAATTGGACCAGCTACAGTAGGTGGCATTAAACCTGGTTGTTTCAAAATCGGTAATACTGGTGGTATGATGGACAATATAATGTCTTTAAAATTGTATAGACCAGGAAGGTGATTTGTTTAGTTTTTTAAATATTATTAATTTTAAGAAATCTATCAACTCATAACTAATGTTTATAGTGTTGCATATGTGTCACGTTCTGGAGGAATGTCAAATGAGCTCAACAACATTATTTCGCAAAATGCGGATGGAGTGTACGAAGGAATTGCTATCGGAGGTGACAGATATCCAGGAAGCACGTTTGTTGATCATCTTCTTCGATATGAAATGGATGACAGGTTATTAATAAATATGAATTAATTGACAGAAATTTTTAGAAGTAGATTCTTCTGAATATTTGAAAATATTGTGTTTTGTTAAAGAGTGAAAATAATGGTTATGCTTGGTGAATTGGGTGGTGACGAAGAATACAAAGTTGTTGAAGCACTGAAAGAAAAACGCCTTACGAAACCTCTAGTTGCTTGGTGCATTGGAACTTGTGCGGATTACATAACATATGAGGTTGCTTAAAATAAATAAAGCAGTTCATTTCAAGCTTTTGATTAGTTAAAACTAGCTTACAATATCTCTCAGATGAAATCAAAAATTTATAAATAATAATTACTTTTGAGATAATAATCATAAGTTCGCTACTGTTCATTATCAGCCGAGATCTATCATTTTTTGCTTGCTCCATTATTTTATCTTCTGTGCTTTCCTGGCATTAAGCTGAGCATTTTTACACATTTTAAGATTCAATTTGGTCATGCTGGTGCATCTGCTAACGCAAAAGCTGAAACTGCTACTGCTAAAAATTTAGCACTAAAAGAAGTTGGAGCTCATGTTCCTCGTTCCTTTGATGATTTAGGTGACGAAATTGCCAAAGTTAGTAATCGCTAAATTCATTTTCATAACATCTGTTTTAATTTTACGAATTATGAGAAAATTCTCTTTTTCCTCTTTTTTTCAATGTCATCTTTTATGTTACAGATTTACAAAGAACTTTTGGAAAAAAAAGTAATCGTACTTAAAGAAGAACAGCCGCCTCCTACTATACCCATGGATTATACTTGGGCAAGGGTAAGCTTAATTGCTGCTCTTTATTTTACTTCTATTATATTTTTTATAGAAGATATTTTGCAGGAATTAGGTTTGATAAGGAAATCGGCATCATTTATAACATCTATATGCGACGAACGTGGTGAGGAACTCCTTTATGCAGGTATACCAATATCACGTGTACTTGAGCAAGATATTGGCATTGGAGGTGTGCTCAGCTTACTTTGGTTCCAGGTATATCATCTTTCTACATATGTTCTGAAAATTATATAGAAAAATGCGATATTTTCCACTAAATGGCGACATAAAGCTATTACTTACATTAATTTGTATTTTTCGAAAAACTGAAGTCGTTTTACGTTCGAATATTATGATTTTTGCAGAAAAAACTGCCAGATTACGCAAACAAATTTATTGAAATGTGTTTGATGATAACTGCCGATCATGGACCTGCTGTAAGCGGTGCTCACAATACAATTGTATGTGCTCGAGCAGGAAAAGATTTAATATCGTCTTTGGTTTCTGGCTTACTAACAATTGTAAGTATTTTTTACGTCACATTTTTTTTTTTTTTTGATTTCGCTACTATTAAAACAAAAGTATGATGTAAAAACTTGATCTCTTTTTTAGTAGGAACTAATCTATCTGAAGCTGTATTAATTATTAGTGATTTATTTTTGATATATTACAAATTAATAATTTGGATTGCTTTACATATGCTAAGAGATAGTACAGTTAAGTCAAATGAAATGCAAGAATCAACACCACTAATAAATAAGTTGCAACAGGGTGATCGATTTGGGGGTGCACTAGATGGTGCAGCACGACAGTTCAGTGAGGCATTTGATAAGGGTTTGAGTCCTATGCAATTTGTTAATAAACAGCGGCTTATTGGTGAACATATTATGGGAATTGGACATCGTGTCAAGTCGGTTAGCTCTTTCCTAATATAAATGTAAATGTTGAAGTTTCAGGGAGTAGTGCTTACAACTCATTAATTACAGCAAATATAAATCTTTAGATCAATAATCCGGATAAACGTGTTGATATATTGAAAAATTTTGTTTTGGATCGGCAAAAATTCAAGCAGCAAACTCCTTTATTACAATACGCATTGGAAGTAGAAAAGATTACTACGTTGAAGGTATATTTGAAAATCATTTGTTAATCTTATCATCAGAAATTGGAAATAATACAATTTTTAATGTTTTTAGAAAGCAAATTTGATATTGAACGTTGATGGAGCAATCGGTGTCATTTTCGTAGACATACTTCGCTGTTCCGGGATGTTTACAGCTGAAGAAGCACAGGAAATCATCGAAATTGGAGCCATAAATGGACTTTTCGTTTTAGGACGAAGTATTGGATTTATTGGTGCGTTATTCCAGAAGAATATTGGAATCTTTATTTTTTGATATTAATATGGCGATATTTCTGATATTTCTTGGTTGGACATTAAATTTCTCCATCATTCAGTTTTTCATGCATTTACTGGGTCTTATCTACTAATAAGTTATAAACTTATAATTAAAAATTCATTTATTTAGGGCATTACTTGGATCAGAAAAGACTCAAACAGGGACTGTATCGACATCCCTGGGATGATATTGCATATATTTTGCCAGAAGGAGAATTTAATAATGGTGATGTAAACGCATAACTTTTGATAATTTTCTTTTCGGTAAGCTATTGTTTCACAGATATTACTTTTGATTAGATTGTCATTTTTAGACTTTGAACTAATAGTACTTTTGTAGTATGTTTTTGTTTTTAGGAACAATTTTCCGTGTATTTTGTAATGCAAATTTCTTCTATCAATAAATTACATTCCAAAATAATTTATGCAAACACATATGGATCATCCATCGGACGGGTTTTTGTGCTATTATTTCACACAAATCACATTACCAAGGATGATTTACATATTGAGTGTTTTATTATCAGGTTTCTTACATTTCTTTCCTTATGATCTCAATCTCTTCAAGAACATCTTCTATATTGTACTGTATTGACGTTGACTAAGTTTATGTTCTAATAAAAACAAATTTTTGTAATGTTTTTCCTAAAATTTTTCATTGTTTTATAACTGCTATATTTGTTATATTTGTATCTATTCCAGCGCTCCAATAGAAGCTACAAATTTCGGACATCAAATTTGTTCGATGATATTGATATTTTACCACAGTACAAATTCCAATTTTATTCACATTTCTTTACATTCTAGTTCCAAACACGCAACACTGAATGACATTATAAATGCATTAATTCAAAAAATTTTTTTGTGTAGAAGAAAAAAGTATTATTGCAACTTATTCGTTAATCTACTGTGTTTGTCTGTTACTTGTTTCATGTAGCGAAGAGTTATTTTTTAGTCTTGTAACGTCACTTTGTATTACACCGTCTATGTTTTCCAAAAAATTCGTTTTCATTCTATAAAACAAAACTAAAATAACGTAAAAAGGGACTTTCTTAAAAAAAAAATCTTTGTGTAAATTAACAACTTTAATAATTTGAGACGATAAATGTTCCTCTTGGCGTTTATCTATCATTTTTTCAGTGTGTAATATATGAATTTTCTGGCAAATTCTTCCTTATTCACCTCTAATTATATGCATTTTCCATGTTTTGATTTTATAATTAAATTGAAATATTATATATTACTATGATTGCAGAATTAGTTATAAAAATAACGGGAAAGATGAGGGATGCAATTTCTGATGTTTTTACATGAAATACTAGAATTAATGAATTCGGATGTTAACATTGAATTTATTCCAATATTTCATACTAATAATTCAATCATAGAAGCATGTCAGGTTTATAACAGAGCGAGAAGACATGCTTGATTTTCTGAATCTATTAAATTTCACATAATCATATAATATTATGACAAAATTTTATAGAAAAAGTTAATTCTAATGTAAAAATCCAAAGTTATATGGTCATAGCATTATGTAATAACTGATATGTACAGTTTATTCAAATTACACTTAAAATGTTTATTCATTCAATTTATTTTATTTCCTTACGCTCATAGGCCATTTATTGGAATTTCTCGAGAGTAATGAAAATTTAAACTATTTAATTGTAATATTCCCTCATTTGGTTCAATAATCAGTGATGCATTTCTTTCGTGAGGGAGAAGTACATTCATAAAATTTTGTTAACATACTTTACGAACAAAAATAGAATTGCTAATTTTAGCATAATATGAGATAGAAGAGAAGGAGAAAAAAACTGTATATTCTCTTTTGAGCCTATGGGATTCGAGCATTTAAATATTTAGCTTTTCGATGTCTCAAAATTTGCAAAAATTTAAAATTGGATGATAAATTATTGCTTGCTTATTTAGTCTCAAAAATTTTATTTTGATTATTATTTTTATTTTTTAGCCTTTTAATATTAGAAAGATTTTAAGTTATTTTTTAATTAAATATTTTAGGAAAATAAAAGCATTGATTGCTTATTTTAATGATTTTGAAGAAATTAAAAGGAATGAAGATTTTTAATTTCCTATCTGAAAAGTTCAGTGCAAATTTTATTTCCAGAAAATTATTGTATCAAATTCATTGAACGAAAAATAAAATTCATACAAGTGAATAAATTGTAATTTTAATGATTTGCATAAATTAATTGGTTAAGTTTTTTCAAATATTTTATTATCTCTTGAATACATATAAGTTTGCCAGACGATATCATCTATAATATCTGATGATATCAAATCGCTATCATATATTTTTTTCACTGTTAAAATTTTGCTGAAAAATTAGATGAATCGATAAATTATAACATTCGCGGAAAGATAATTAATCAATAAACAATGGTAAAATGTTTCCTTTTCGAGAATTACAATGAACTGATAAATTATGGCATCCATGCAAACATGATTAATTAATCAATAAACAATAGGGCAATTTTTTTTCTCGAAAAACGAATAACGAACATCGTAACTGGTATTTCAAGACCATAATATGTAAAATTAACCAAAAAAAAAAAATCGAATTAAGGGATCATAGCACAAACGATAACAATGCTCCAATCTTAGTTAATGTCGAGAATAACAGTCGAGAATAACATTTAAACATTGATTGACATTCTATTTTATTTATGATATTTATGATATCATAAATGAAATGACACAGAATTGACAAAAGTTCGATTCTATTAAATTCAATTTGCCGAAAAAAAAAGAAATTGAAAACAAGGATTTCAATTTGTTGTGGTAACTTTTGATATCACTTTTTTTTTTTATTATCTTTTATCATTATGATTTATTAAAATTTTTGATTCTTTCCTTTTCCTTCACTTCTCGCATATCTGTCACAATGTCATCAATATAAATCGTTTCTGTGTTGTTGACAATTCTGCACTAAAAGAAGTGAGAATAGATAAGGTCATGCAATTTGCATGCTACATTGATCTCGAGATAAAACACTTCCACACATCGCAATCCCTACTATCCTTCCATTCTCGTAAGCCAGAACTACGAAAGAAGCCTAGCTTGTCCAAACATTGATTTAATGGAAGGATGTGTGAGCTACAACTGCATTTCATTCGTTTCCTCTCTCTCATCATTCATATTTTGTTTTTCAAATCATTTTCAACATCTCTCTCTTTCTTCCATTCTATTTTCCGATCTAAGCCTACTTATCAATATTAGGTCATTTTTTTCTTCGCATTATTTGTTCCTATAAACTAAGCTGTAATTATTACCTTTTTCTGCCAAGTAATTTTATCAAAACAGATACTTATCTTTTGATTAGCTTTGATAATATTATTCAAAATCTAGCACTATCATTCACCTTATCTTCTTTTTTCCTCTTCCCTTTCTCTCTCTCACTCTCTTTCTCTTTCATTTTATAATCTCAATAAACAGAAATTTAAATAGTTGGCTATTTTTAAAAATAAATTTCAGTAAATTAATTAAGATTTGGATCAAAATTAAATTGAAATTTTTGAAGTATAAAATGAGCAATATAATTTATAATTTATTACTTAAAGATCTTCATTTTTTTTATTTGCTTTAATTATCTACCTGTTGTATAATGTAGAAAATAAATCATTTTACATGCCGATATTTGTTTATCATATCATCCTTTGATATGTATAATGAACTACTGATATCGAAATAATGATCTATTATATTCTCGTCCGCGGAAACTTATCCATCATTGAAAAATGTATTTATCAATGCATTCGAGAAATTGAATAATTCATTTCTATAATTGAAAATATCTGAATAAAATTCGACAATTTTATTTAATTGTGTTTTAATAAGAATTTCATTCAAACTTAATATATTCAAATTACTAAAGATTTTCTAGATTCACGTATCACGTCAATTATTAATGATCGTATCACATTACACGTACGTATATATCATCATTACGATGAAAAAAATGTTTATTGAAAAATTAGAAGCAATAAATTTGCATATAAATAATATCGTCAAATAAGTGAAAATCAGTAAACAATATAATAATTTATTTAATTTATCAGTTTATCAAATTTTATTAAATCTCTCGCCTCTTTTATCAGTAAATTTATAAATTTTAATCAATCAAATAGTTCCAAAAGAATGATCAATGATTTGTAAATAATACGATGATGATTTATTGCCAGATCAAAAACAAAACTTTGTGTTACTGATATAGTTTAATCACATTTTGATTAAGTATTTTAATACCATTAATTAATTAAAAATTTTATTCAATAATGAATTTTAGTATTACACTAATTAATTAAAAAGTACTGTAATACCTGTTGAGATAGTAATTATAATGTATGTCTCGACAGGTAATATCTATCGAAATAGTAATCATAATGTCTGTTGCGACAGGTATCATTCACTGATTATTTGCATTAAATGCATCTATAAAAGTATATTATACTATTCATTCATGCATTAATAATAAAAATAGATTTTAATGACTATATTGTAGGGATCCTTAATTATTATGTGATATTTCACAGATTATTATTCATTGTTATGTGAAAATGACGGTCGTCAATAACGATTCGGCCGTATTTTCACTAATCCTTTATTTCAAATTTTGATGAACCATTAGTTATGTTGCTTTTTAGTTTTCAGAATTTAGGAAATTTCTTGTTATTGAATGAAGAAAAAATCGAAATCAATCATTGTTCTTTTCACCAGCTTCTAATATCATTTCTCGAGATGCATCGAGATTTACAGAAAAAAGCTTTATGTTAAATTTTTGCATATGTTGTTAGCTAATGCGTAATTATTACTATCTAAATCTAATTTCAAGCGATGAGCAAATTGATAGAAGAGAAGGATTAGTTATCAGGTTGTTAAAGCTTATTGTTGCTAGGTGATAAAATGAATGAATCGACATTCAGACAGATATTCTTACTACAACTCTAATTTAGTGTATTTGAAATGTTTATAAATTATTGTTAGACAAATACGAGACATATTTGAAAATATATCTTATCACAAAATCTATTTAAAAAAAAAAAATAAATTATTGAAATATAACTTGTTATGGATGGCTTTAGAAAAATTTGATAAAATCGCTGGAGACGATATTATTATCATTTTGATAAAATCGCTGGGTACGATATTATTATCATTTTGATAAAATCGCTGGAGACGATATTATTATCATTTTGATAAAATCGCTGGAGACGATATTATTATCATTTTGATAAAATCGCTGGGTACGATATTATTATCATTTTGATAAAATCGCTGGAGACGATATTATTATCATTTTGATAAAATCGCTGGAGACGATATTATTATCATTTTGATAAAATCGCTGGATACGATATTATTATCATTTTGATAAAATCGCTGGATACGTTATTATTATCATTTTGATAAAATCGCTGGAGACGATATTATTATCATTTTGATAAAATCGCTGGAGACGATATTATTATCACTTTATCTTTAATTTATATTAAAATGATTGTAAATTTTTACAAAATATTAAAAAAT
The DNA here is from genome assembly GCA_008729115.1 of Dirofilaria repens. Lineage (NCBI taxonomy): Eukaryota > Metazoa > Nematoda > Chromadorea > Rhabditida > Onchocercidae > Dirofilaria > Dirofilaria repens. Next base: position 609,576 of record SNRZ01000033.1, on the reverse strand, counting down.
GTATTTTAAAAATAAAAGTTTTTGTTAAAAAAAAATAAAACTTAAAAAATAAAAAATGCTGCGAAAAATGCATTCTTAAAAAAATAAAAAAAATGTATTTTAAAAATAAATAATCTTAAAAATAAAGGTTTTTGCTTAAAATTTATTTTTTTTTTTAATATTATGGATCGTATTTAAAATGATTCGCATGGAATACGGTAAATTTCATCATCAAATTTAGGCCCGTATAAAAATTTAGATTATAGGATAACATATGATAATTACTACGAGCTATTCATTGACCTATTTATAAGTACCATTCATTTGTGTATTTATGAAATTTCTATTTTACAATAAGAAATTATTCATCTGAAAATTACAACAATTATATTTCCATTAGTAATAATGATATGATTATGGATGATTGTTAGTATTCCTGGTATTTTTGTGAATATTTCAGGTTTATTTCTATCTGTAATAATTATTATAGCTGATTATTTTATTATCATGTTGTCGCAATTTATCAATTCATTTCATCATCATATCATTAATATTTTATCATTTCTCTGAAACTTTAATTATTTACATATCTTATTACACTCTTCAATGCTCATCGCATTTGTTCTTTTTTACTTCGTTTTGTCAATTCAAAACTTTTTTTCAAATATCATGGAAGATGTGAAGATTTTTCCGGAAAAAGTTTTTAGAAGTAATTTAGTTTTTCCGGAAAAGTTTAGAAGTAATTTAAGTAACTTAATGTAGTAAAATTTAATATATACAATAGCGAAGGTATTTTATAAACAAGTAGAGAAGTAATTCTAAAAGGAATAATAGGTGAAGAGAGAAGTGATATTTTTAATTGATAATTGAAATTACGTCTTATTTTTACTTTTTTACGAATTATCACTGATAATCTTTTGATAACTATCTTTTGCTTAATCTTCTGATATTATACGATTTTAAGATTATCTTGCAAACGATAGTTCATTTTATCTTTAATACATATGTGACATTTTTTAAATATTAATCTTTAAAAAAAAAAATTTTTTTTTATATATTTCTCGAACTTTTAGATATTCTCGATGATTGATAATTGTTTATATCAGAAATTTAATTAAGCATAATTAATACGATTATTTCGAAATACTATTTACTAATTTGATAGATATGAAAGTGGACAAATGATTCACTATTCTAACCTCTTGTTCATCTGCAAATAATTTTAATTTATAATAATTGCAGCAATTCAATTCGCAAATTATTCAATAGCTGTTTCTCATTGATCGTCGCAATTCGTCGCAACAATAGAATCTAATAATTCTGTGTGACATAAGTGACAGACTCATTGATCGTCGCAATTCGTCGCAAATAATAGAATCTAATAATTCTGTGTGACATAGGTGACAGATGCGCTGTACAGCAGCGTTATGGAAAGAATACAAAGCTCAACGTGAGCTTATTCAATTTGAATTCGCTAAACAATTACGAGCAAATATGGCTACATTGGTTTGTTGATAATAACAATATATCTAAAATTGGCTAAAATTTGATAATACCAAAAGCGCCAAATTTTTATTTGGCAGCACCATTTGCGCCATATAAATCATTAATTGCTATGCATGATATATGATTGATTTTTGATTTTTTTGAATGAATTAATTATCTGATAATAATCATAAAATGATAAATATTTGAAATTTTTATATGACGAAATGATAAATATCTGAAATGATACTGATAAAGACATTGATAAGATTGATAGATTTTTTTTATTTTTTGAATCGTAACGAAAGTCTAAAATATTTCTTGCCATATTAAAATGTAAATATGAGACTTCATGATTGTTTACTTTTAATAAAATTGTACAGCTGTTATCTTTTTTTGATAAGTGATATATAGGAATAGGAATCTAAATAACAGGAAATAAATTTCATTTGTAACAAATCATAGATGCTTCCATTTCATACCACTTGGCTATCTTATCAATACAATCCTAAATTTGTCATTAAGGTTATTTATTTTGACCTAATATATAGTATGATATTTCCCATGCATGGGAATGATTGCTCCACCATATATCGGGAAAATAGATTGATACTAAAACTAATTATCAAATCAACCATAGACTAATCTCGAATCCTATAATACTTATCAGTTGAAATGCCGAGACAAATAAATTGATGCTAAAACCAGTCATCGAATTAATCATAGCAATCTCGAATCCTAATAATAGTTATTAAATGAAATCTCGGAAATAAATAGTTTGATACTTTTTTTTTATTAATTGAAATGTCGAGATCAATAAATCAATACTAAAATCAATCATCGAATCAATCATAGATAATCTCGAATCCTCGAATATTTACTATTTCTATTTTATTTAATATTTTCAAAGAAAAAAAAAACAAACTTCAAGATTTAATGATATTAATTTTACTTGTTTTTTTTTTACTTTGTTGTTGTCAAATTAATATTATAATCTTTTTAAATTTCTATCAATTAATTAGTTATAGATCGGCAATGTAGAGCATGCAGATGTATTATTGGTTGCAGCAGATGGTAGTAAACTTCCTGCACATCAATGCATTTTACGCCAACGAGCTCCAGGCTTTTTTAAAACTTATATTGAGCCAACCATAAAAGCTTTATCTCGTGAAGCAACACAACGAATACTCGAAGTTGCAGTTGGTGATATTGATTTTGCTGGCCTTAAATTTTTCATAAGGTTTTTTTATTTTCTTTTGTGATTAATTAAATTAGAAATTAACAATTATTCCACTTTGAAAATAATATTTAAATAATTTTTATCATTAGCAATTTTAAGCTTTTAAAAATTATAATATTTTTAAAATTTATTTAAAGATAGCAAAAAAATATGGCTAAATTGAGCCAATGTTTGTCATCTTTGATTTTAGGCTAACAAAACTAACAGAGTTCATAGATCATGGAAGTAAAAATAATTTTGTACATTGTTCTGATAAAACAATAAGTGATTTAAAAAACTTTTTTTTTAGCATTTTTTTTAATCCTTATTTGAACTTTAAAAGTGCTTATAATTAATTATGAAGATAACAATCTGTAGATCTGTGTATACGGAAGATGAGGTAACACAGCTACCTGGAAATGGTACCATTGATCACGAAATTCTTATTGGTGAAGGCAATAAAGGTTTATTTTTCAAATTTAATTACTATTCCTAAGAAAAAAAAAAAGCTATGACTTTTTGAACTTTTATAACGCATACGTAAATTAAAAGAAAAATTAATTTTTGTTATAAATTTTGCATTATTTCTTGTTTGCTTTATCAGCTTGATAGATGATAATAATTGCTTATTTGCTTAGCAACAAGTATGAATAAATTATGCATATTATGTTAAGCTGATAAGCATGAATTTGAAATTGATGGCTTACTTTTAGAAGATGGCAATTTACATATTGCCTGTGATATGGATTTATCAACCGAATTTGAAGATATAGGTGCGGAAGATTTGACACAAATTGATAACAGCGAAATGGAAACATCAAAAAGTAATACAATATGGGATAATTCATTGCAATCTTCCGAACTTATACCTGTCGAGAATGATTTAGTTCATACGGGTTCGAATATACCTATTTGATCTAATAATTTTTTTATGAACAATTATTATCTCGAGAATTATGATAATGTATCAGATGTCATTTTTTTTTTTATTGAAACGTATAAAATGCTTGAAGGATAGTTTTTAATTTTTCAAGCACTTTGTAAAAATTAAAGGTAAATTATTTTTAAATTAAATTTCCAGCAATGCATGTAAAAACTTCTTCCTATAATTATTTTATCTTATTCGCTTTCGCTTTTTTTATTTTTGTTGTAAAAGTTTGCTTCTTTTATCAATAAGCATATATTTTAGCTTATCAGTGATTATCAAATTTATGCAGAAATAATCAATTTTTTTTAATTACTTGCACGAAGAATTTATCAATAATAAGTTTGATTGATCTAATTTTAAAAAAGTTGTAAATATTATTCTGATTCAAATGAACAAAATTATTATTAAAAATTTAAATGATTTTAGTTTAAATATTTTAAAGAAAAAAATCCGAAAATATTTAAAATTAAGATAGCTGAAGAAACACAATGAAATTTGTTAGTTTAGCATCGCTAATAAATAAAATATTAATTTATAAAATGTAAACAATATAAAATTGAAAAATCAATAAAGACTCTAGGCTCTGTTCCTTAGAATAATAGGCTGTTTTGGTAATATTTCAGGCTATTATTTTGCAATGAGATAATGAGTAAATATGCTGCTGCTGCTGCTGCTTCAAGAATTACGAAAAGCTATTGGTAGCCATGCAGTGAAATAAATTTGAGGCTTTAAATTATCAAGGGAATGGTGATGAGGCCTAGAGAAGCAGCATAATTGAGCCAAACTTTATTGAGCCAACTAAAACAAAATTACAACTCAAGAAAAGATATTGTCTATTATCGATTTTGAAAGAAATGAAACGGAAACTATAAAATATGTCAATTATTTAACAATTCATTGACCCATGCAATTTATCATGTTTACAAGAAAATTTAAATTGAATTTCTGAAATTTATTTTAGTTATTTTATAGAAAATTTCTTATCATAGAAAATTATCATATCACAATGAAATATAGTTCCATAGAAAATCAAAAGCATTCATTAGACTTAGATACAATACCAATCGAAGAATCTTAGCCTTAGGCTATTCGGTGAATAAATTGAGCAAAATAATCTAGTATCATTTTAATGGTAAACTTTTTAGAATATCAATTTCATGGAAAATATTTCTTCATGAAAAGAAATATAGCGAAAATGTTTTAAACCAAATGTTATCCATTCAATCATTCTGAAGGACTATTTCAGTGTAAAAATTTCTTTTGAATTATATTTCAAAAATTACAAAGAAATTTAGGATTTTAATATTGAGAGAAATTGAAGAGAAATTGACCTTTCAGGGTCAACATATATTATTAAAGCATAATTTCTTATAATAAAACTTCTGTTGGCATTATTCCAATTTTTATTATCATTTAAAAGAAATATTTTCCTTAAAATTTACAGAATGTAAGAATGATACTTGGAATTATTCAATTGTTCAATTACATGATATCTCTTATCCTGAATTGTTTCTCGACAACTATTTTCATATTACAAAAATGTTTAATCATACAGTAATTGTTCTTCTGATTTGATAAAACATCTGATATTGTAAATATTTCTATCGAAGAATATTTCTATCGCATAAAGGAAGACAAAATTTAAGTAAATACGGTAGCAGAAAATGACAGTCGATTGCTGAAAATGACATCATTTCAAGAATTAGCTGCTACGGAATCATCAGTATTTACTTCATTGTCATCATCAGAATTACCTGAAAGTTCCACCACATCTATTCGAGAAGATTCCAATGAACGCTTATTAAAAGAATACGCATCTAATCGTATGTTATTTTTGATTCTATTGTTTCCCAGAATCATTTTTTTTTTTTTTTTTGATATATCGATATCATATTTATCAATCGAGATTACGATGAATTTTCATAGTTGCAAGATTTTTACTTTTAGCACTATCCTTTTTTTTGCTGATTGAACAATTTCGTAGAATTGTTTAGAAATTAATTTTTGGAATTTAAATCTTTAAAAATTTAAAAAATTAATTTTCCCTTCATTGAGCATTTATTGATTATTTTTATTATTCAAATTCAATAATTTCATTTGTAATTTTTAATTTAATTATAAATTAATATTTTAGCGTCATTTATTTGTGTGAATAAATTTGCTGAAACAAATAACAATAACAATAACAATAACATATCTTCCAATGATAATACTTCTACGGAATGCGTAGAATCTGCTCAAAAGAAGCATATATTTCAGGATGTTCGTTGGTCTGGAAGGTTTGTTGGCCTGAAAGTTTATTTCAGGCTATTTTTCGAAAAATTATCTATTTTTTATATTTATATAAGTAAATTGATTTCCTATGTAAAAGTTCAAAATTTGAACCTGACAATTGCGTCACTCTTGTTGAAACTTTCAGGTGAAGCGAATCCTGAAATGTGGTACAGTGCTCCAGGACCAGAAGGTATTCGTGGTCGTGCCATAATGGCTAAACAATTATCAATGACATCACTAAATTCATTAACATCCATTGATCTGACACCTAGTCATGAGGGTATGATAATTGTTGAATTTGGTATGATAAGAATCAACTTTTTTTTCTGTGATACAATTTTGGCGTAAACAAAATTATTGTAAATAAACTTGATAAATCAAGCCCTGATTAAGCATCGCTTTCAATACGGTTTTTTGATAGATCAAAGTTTATTGCTAAAAATCGATTTATTATAATCAAATAATAATAGCTATTCAATTATTGATTGACTGATTATTAATTTTCAAATTTAAAAATTAGTGAAATTAATAATAATAATAATAATTGAAAAATATTTTATTTGAAAAAAAAAATATTTTAGTGTCAATGTCTATCGCAGACAGAAATCCTTCATGCAAATTAGCTGCTGACCTCTTAAATATGTACCTCAATAATATTGATACAGATGTTGTTATCAAAACTGATAACGGAGAGCTGTTCGCACATCGGTTTGTTGTTATTTGTGATATCTCAGTTAATAGCAACATATCTTTCAACTGATAACTAATGTAATTTATCAGATATTTTTTATTTTTGCAAAAAAAGTCTCTTTTTTAAAAGATTTTTTGTTTAAAGTATTCATAACATTTTTTTAAGAATTTATTCTATTTTTCTCCAAATATCAAAATTAATCTTTTTTGTTATCATATCAATAATTTAGGTGTGTTTTATCAGCTACTTGTCCGTATTTTAAAGATCATTTAATTAATCGACAATATGAATGCATTGAATTGAAAGGGTAAATTTTCAATTAATTTATTAAATGAATAATATGAAGCAATATATGATATATCACTCCGAATAGGAAATGCAATTTGAAATGATATTTGTATTACTGATAGTACCAAAGAAATGATAAGAAGAAAAGATTACAGATAAATATTTAAATTAATAAGTAGACTTATTAATTGGCATTTGTTAATTTTGCGTCCAATGATTAATTGATAAATAAATACACAAATATTTAGAGTTGGCCAAAAAATGATTCTATCAGTTGCTTATAAATAATTTAATTCAAGTAAAAAATTATTTGAAGGTATTCTCGAACAGCAGTTCATTATTTTATATCATTTTTATACGGTGGCCTAACATCGATCGGTGAAGATGTAGATGTCTGGGAACTTGTTTCATTGGCCACACATTTAAATATGGAAAATCTTACTCAAATTGTCCTACTTCATTTTCGAGCTACCAAATGTCATTTTTTCCATCGGGTAAACTATTTTTCAATTATTGTAATTTTTTGTATGCTAAAAATTAATTAAAGATAAATAGTAATTAATTACCTTTGTATGCTGACAATTAATTGAAGGTAAATAATAATTAATTATCTATGCTATATTCTTCAGAGTATCCTAAATAAATTCCTTACATTGATATTAAAAAAGATAACGAATGAAAAAGGAAAAAAAAATTGTGATATATTTACAGCCTTGTGCTACCTGTGTATCGGCGATATTTGATGCTATTCCACAATTCAATGCGATACGATCACTGCAACCTCTTTATAAAGAGGTCAAAATTATTTTGCTATTTTTCCTTTTTTTTTTTAATATATTGAATGAAATTTTTTAAAAATACTTTATTTAGGCCCTCATTTGGCAAGCAAAACATTTTGCACGAATCTGGAAAGGTCGTGTATTCATGCATCTGAATCCACATTGGCAGAAAGAATGCTTTGAAACTATTGTTCAAGAAATTGTAAGCGATTAATTTACTTTTTATTTCAAGAATTTGCAAACGATTAATTTAGTTCAAGAACTTGTAAGCGATTTATTTACTTCAAAAACTTTTAAGCTATTTATTTCAAGAACTTTCAAGCGATTTATTTAGTTCAGAAACTTGTAAGCAATTTATTTAGTTCAAGAACTTCTAAGCGATTCATTTAAAAAAAAGTAAATTTGAATTGTATTGAAAGATTTTGTATCAAAACAAATTTTGAATATAATAACGATAAGATCAATCAGTTATGGATATTAATTATGATAAACAATCATAGATATTCCGTGAATATATGGCAAGAAATTCTTGTTAATTGTGATGAAAATTTTCAATAATAACTAATAAATTTAAATTTAGGATGAAGAATCGCTAATCGATGTATTATTGGGTTGTCAGAGACTTCAGGTATATAAATTGTTTTTGATTTAATTTTAAATAATATTTCATCTGTTTTTTCTGATAATTTTGTACTAAAATAACAATTGTCATTTGAATCATCTAGACAATAAATGAAATGACAATTGATCGATTGATTTCTTCTTGATTAGGTATCATTACCACGATCAAAATCAAGCGCTGCAGTAGCAGAAGTAGTTCAATATTTGGTGAATGATTTAATTGAATATGCTCAAGAATTCTTGCTACAATCGTTCGATCTTGTAATTGCATCAGAATCTTTTAAAGCACAGGGTAAAGTAAGTATAAAATGTCAGCTTTATTCAAATAAATATTACTATTAATAATAAAATATTCCAAAATTTAAAATTTCCGAATACGATTTTCATAAATATTTGAAAAATCAAAAAAAAAAAAAATAAAATTTGAAAAATTCAAAGTAATTTTTTATCATCCTTCTTGATCAACTAATATTTACAGGGTTTGGCATTGAATCTGATAATGTTAGAGGATATATTTCCAGCAATGATACATACATTATCAGCTGATATTGCAATACAAACATATCTTAATCTTAAAGATTTGCTGAAAATTACCGATAATCAAGAATTAGCAAATAAAAATTTCATACGTCAAATAGATCACAATGAATGGAATCCAGTAAAAATTATTAATTTGAATTTGAAATTATTTATTTTCAAACTTGCCGTAGAGAAATATATTTACTTTAAGTACTTTAATCTTTATTTTTTACATTTATTTTTATGATTTCTTATCTGTTAAATTCAACTTTTATCACAGCTTCTTTACCAAGCATTTTTTATTCAATAAAAATATAAAAACATTCATCAATCATAATCTTATATTGAATACTACAGAATACTTTATTTTGTAATCACAATTTAAACTTAAGATACACTTTCAAAGAGAATGATAAGAATAATGAGAATTCTCGACAGCTTTACAATTAATAAGATTCCTCGTCTTTGATATTCAAATATTTTGATTACAGCGATTCATAGCATTGATTCGACGATTATATGATTTAACTGATAAGCATTTACTACATTATGCAGCATCTGTTGTAAAGGCTAAAATGTGGAATCTGTTGAGCGCAGAAGAACAAAATCGTATAAAAGAATGTTAGCATTCATTTTTTTTTTTTTTATCTTCTTGCATTCATTTCTTTTATCTTTTATCTTCACTCAAATGTTACATTGTTTATCAAAGTTTAATTTTGATACTAAATTATGATATTCAAAAATTTAAATTAAACTAATAATTTTTAGAAGACATACTCCGTTATCGTAACATTTACTTTATAGGTGGTTTATTCATAGAAATGCGAGAAGCCAGAGCTCCACCACCTAAACTTTCCAGCTTAAGCAGGGTAATGCTTAGATTAATTAATTAATTAAACATTTGAATAGCATAATTTATATAAACAATAACATATCCATAAATAATATCGATTGAAATTTTATTCTCAAATTTTGATGAATTTTGCATATTTTGAAATAATTTAAAATTTTTTTTTATAGACGTATAAACGATCAGCTAGTGCTGGTTTGGCAACAATAAATATTGCAAATAATAAGGAAAGAACTCGATCACTGGATCGATCACGACCATTTTCGTTATGTGAAAAGGTAATCAATTATCATTAAATTGTTATGATTAATTGAATTTGAAAAAATTTTTTTTAATTTAACAATTGTTCATAGGTAGTGGAAGAACATGAACCAAGTGAGACACAATATGTTATCAATCCAATACAAGATAAGGTAATTCATTCATTTCATTGTGATAAGATTTTTTTCAAACAAAAATTTTCTAACATTTCAATATTTTAGATACATAGAAGAGCACATAGTATGAGTGAACGTAACAGTAGTAATCATTCAACATCACGGAATTCAGCTACGAAAACAAAGATTCCACGTCGAAAGGAGCGAACTACGGATAGCAAGACAAGTATCAAACGATATTCAACAACAGCTTCAATTAGTAATTCGGATGAAAATGAAAAGTATTCCATGCATAGCAATCATAAGGTCTGTTAATTATCTGATTACGTTCATTATAAGTATTTACGTGAGATTGAATTGGATTCATTCAGAATTCTTCTGCGAATCATTTCTCATTCAGAATTCTTTTACGAACCATTTCTCATTCAGAATTCTTCTAAAAACCATTTCTCATTCAGAATTCTTCTGCGAACCATTTCTCATTCAGAATCCTTCTGCGAACCATTTCTCATTCAGAATTCTTCTGCGAACCATTTTTCATTCAGAATTCTTCTGCGAACCATTTCTCATTCAGAATTCTTCTGCGAACCATTTCTCATTCAGAATTCTTCTGCGAACCATTTCTCATTCAGAATTCTTCTACGAACCATTTTTCATTCAGAATTCTTCTACAAACCATTTCTCATTCCGAATTCTTCTGCGAACCATTTCTCATTCAGAATTCTTCTACGAACCATTTCTCATTCAGAATCCTTCTACAAACCCTTTCTCATTCAGAATTCTTCTACGAACCACTTTCCATTCAGAATCCTTTACTTTTTTCTATTTCTAAAATAATCATATTAAGAAATTATAATAATAACATATAATATATTACATACAATTTTATTTGATACTTCGAACAAAATGTTAAACTTTCATTTTTCAAAAAAAAAAAAATTTTTTTTGATAGTCTTTTGAACGAGAGAAAACGCATACTGTAATTACAACAATGCAAAATCATTTGGCTCTACCAAATATCGATACAATGCAATATTTAACACTTGAAAAGGTGAATTTTTGATTGATTTGATTTGATAGCACTACGAAAACTTTCCATTATTTATTTCATTTGACTCTAAATTAAATTAATTGATCATATAAATACTAAAAAATGGAACTTTAAAATTTTCCTAAAATTCTTTGAAACTTTAAAATTCTCCAAAAAAATTTTCTTTTGATAAGCAATATTCATTATTAGCTCTGAATCATTCACATCAATTGTCCAAAAGTTTAGGACATTTTTTTTTAGGTCTAGCCATATCCCGGACAAGGATTATTATTGGTGGAAATCGTATAATTAGTAACATGAGATAAATTTTTTGATTATTCTTAAGCAATTAAAAAAAATTTTGAGAATGAAATTTATTACAGTCAGCAAATAAGCCAAAATCAGTAGTGAGACCCATACTGAAACAGAATCAAACTCAGATCATATCAGAATCAATTGCAAGAGGAACTACCGGTATTCCAATTCATGAAATCCAGGTTTAACTTCTATTTCACAATTCGATCTTATTTATATTTTCATAGCAAATCTTTAGCTTTTCTGAGAATAATTATATGTCGAAACAGAATTTAATTTTTTTTTTCTAGAATAAAACGAAATATGCAAGAGGTAATTCAGAATCACCAACAAATATCTCACATAGAATTATGAAACCTATTACTAAGCTACCTTTATCTCCAACATTATCAAAATTACCATCCGCGCGTATTCGTACTGGAATTCGAACCTCAATAAATTCGTCGTCTGATGATTCTTCGATCGTAATTGAGAAACCAAAACGACGATACATTGATCTATCAAAAAAGGCATCACTTTTCTTGAAAATATTAAAAATATTCGATAGTTTTCTAAAAATATTTTCAAATATTAATTCAATGATTGATACGATCATTTATCATTTCAAAGTGACAAAATAACATTAATGACTTATCAACCATTTTTTAACTGAATATCGATCTGAAATATAACATATTCATTAATTTTGGAAAAAATTTAAAAAAAAATCGAAACTATTTGTATTCATTTATAAGCGAATAATAATACTTTGAGAAAGCAAAAAAGTTTCATTTAATTCTAATAATTTAATTATCGGAAAATATTCTATTATTTAAAAAAAAATCATTTAATAATTTCTGATATAAATTATTAAATTATTGTTAATTAACAGGAACAATCCGATTCACAGCAACAGAATTCGATGAAATTATCGCGAAATTTGAATGTCCCTTAAATGATCACTTCACATATGCAGGAATAATGCGTTAATAAATATTATCAGCTTATTGATAAACTTTATTATATATCAGTAATAAATATGTTTTCTAAATAAATAATTTTTGCTACTATTGTGGTGTAAATATTAGTATAATGAAATGATATAGTTATTCTCTAGGGAAATCAATATCCTTCAAAAATTAACATTATGCTTTTTAAATTTAATTAAAAAAGAACTGTTCAATGAAATTGGAAGAAATTAGGCTTAGGTTTGATTCGAGAGCAATGTGATGCCTTCATCAGTAAGAATAGGTATAATCAAATCAGTATATCTTGATAAAAGATTAATTAAAGAATTCATGAATATAAAATCTTCAAATGTTGCAGTAATTTCTTGATGATAAATTTAGAAAGTAAGTGACATGTCGCCATTCAAAATCACATTAAATATTCATTACTCAGACTATTGTTAAGCTTTTGCATAAATGCTAATTTTATAGATCTAAAAAAGAAGCCTAGGCTTAAAAGGAAAAAAAAATGTTTCAATAAAATGTCCTCAAGACTATTTATAGCTTGTATAAATTTTTAGCAATTGCTAACATTTTTTTTTGACATTTCAATAATTTGGTTTTATTGAACGATCATAGATTCAGATATTTCGAATTGAATTTTTTAAATGATACTAATGACCATTTCAGTTTTATTACTATAATCTGACCATCTGCTTATCACAATTGTAATCATTAATTAACATATATATTCATCTAGCTTTCCATTAATCATTTTATTGCTTCTCGGAAGCATTTCATATTCAAATCGAGTCAAGGTCATGAAATTTTAAAAGAGAAAAATTCAGTATGATTAGAAAAATTTATATCAGTTCGATTGTAGCTAATTATTAAAATATTATTTATCAATCCATTAATGGAAATAAAAGTTTAAGATAAGATAAACAATGTATACTTTGCCCATCACTGCACTAATGCAATGATTCATTGTGATATGGGAAATGGAACAATAGCAGGTCATTTTGCTTCGCTTTTCTCGATGTCATTTGCTTTTTTCTCGAGAACGCAAAGCGTTAATGTCATTCATTTTGCTGCCTATTTTCTATATGTATGTTGCGTGTGCTTCCAAGTTTATTTTTCATTGAATTAAGCATATTTCGTTTTGCTTTACGATTGAATAAAGCATATTTTTGTTTATTTTTGATAAATTAAATTTATCTTTTTTATTATAAATTAATCTTTTGTTTCTTCTCTAGCTGATATAGATTTCTTTCTCGAACTTTTATCATATCAAAAAGCACATTGCAAAATTGCTGCAATCTAACACTGCAAATGTTAGTCATATATATCCCTTTTTATTGAAAGTTAGAGAAAAGTAATGAGACTCATCGATTATGCAATCTCGACAATTATCATGCATTGGGTCAGAGAGAAGAGATGATTAGAAATATCCAGGTGATATGCATATTTTCATCTGAAAAAAATGCTCTCATCATCTTTCAACCTTTTCATACCTACATATATTTGTTTATACTCGCTAATCAAATTACTGATTTATTGATTTATTTTATCATACAAAATGAAACTCTTCTCGAAGTTAGCTTATTTAATAAAAGCACTAAAAAATTAATTAAATTTTAGCTAATGCAAGTATCAATGATAAATTATCGTTAATGATCGATTGCTGCGGATTATTTATCTCATCTTAATTATACTATCATATTTTTATCTCAAAAATTGAACTTAATTTCTCGACTTATACAAGACTTCTCCATGATTTCATTTATTATCAGTGATTATTTGATTTAAAAAATGATAAAAAATAAATCAAAAATTTTTTCTTTTTTTTAATTTCATTTCATTTCATTTCCGTTTTTTTTTTCGATTCGAATATTTATAAATTTGTTGATCGATTTGAAAGCAAAAATGTATGAAACGAACGAATGTAGAAACAATCACATAGCAAAAATGATCAGAAATAAAATATATAAATAGACACAAGCAATTCTATCGTCCAAAATATTTGTTATCATGCCTTTCTCTTCATTCTCTTATTCTTCCTCGATCGGCCGGCCGATCGGTCGACCATTCTCGACGATAATCTTATCATCTTATCATCTAGCTATTTTTATCATCTTTTATGATCTAATTCTTTTTTTTCTTCATATTTTATTAATAGACAACAGAATGTTTTACTTTTTATTTGCTTTAAAAAATTTCCATAAAAATTATGAATTAATTGATTAATTAATTAAGGTAGTAGGCGGATAAAAAAAATATCACAAATCATTGATTAATTTTTAATTATTAATCTTATTATCAAAATTCATTCATAATCATTTACTAAAAGATTTGTATTTTTGATAATTGATTTTTTGATATTTGATATTTTTATATTTTTTGATATTTTTTATAATTAATATTTTTTGTTTTTTTAAATTCAATTTCATTTATTATAATTTTAGTATTTCTGATATAATTTTTGCTCAATTTTAATATTTTGAATAATTGAAATTTCGAGTAGAATTTCGGAATTTTTATTTTTCATTTCTGATTTATTATATTTATTAATTTCTGATTATATTTATTGTTTTTTAAATATATATATTTATAGACAAATCTTTTACGGAATCTATTTTAAATACCTGATTATATTTATTAATTTCTGATTATATTTATTGCTTTTTTTATCCATAAACATATATATATTTATGGACAAATTTTCTACGGAATGTATTTTAAGTATTTTATCACAATACATGAAATGATAAAAGATAAAAGATAAAGTAAAAAATAATAAAAAAGTATAATTTTGAAAAAATTTTTGGAAACTATCCAAAGCAATGTTATCATTTTTTTTTTCTTGACTGACTGAATAAAATGCAATTGGCCAATGAATGAATTAGAAGAAATAATTTTTTCATGAAATAATGATGGCATTGTCAAATCTTTTTATGTGGCCATCATATTTAATGCGAAGCCCATATATGCAACCATCAATTTCTCTTTATCGTTTCTTTATTTTTTTTCGCCCATTTCGATCAATTGAAATGCATACAATTTAATTAAAATTCAACGCATTATCGTTAGAATTTTCTTGAAAATATTCAAAATATAGCTATCATTTTTTTTCTTTCTTTTTTTTTTTTTTTTTTTTTGGAAGAAATAGAATATTTCGCAATTTTCAAAAATAATTAATTCGTTTTTTTTTTTTTTTTTTTTTTTTTGTTTTTTTCTTCACTAAATGTCTTCGGTTATTCAGCTATTTTTAAATGGAGATAATTTAAATGTTAGAGAAGTGAATTCTCGCCTTCTAACTAAATTTTCATCGTTCAATGCTTGAATTGAAAGAATCTAATTGAAGTAGAATGAATGGAACATTCTGAATGGAAAAATTGCTAATTTAGAATTTTGCGACATTTGTCGCATTTTTCTTAATTTCATTTTTTGCTCTTTACGAAAACGATTCTGACGTTTGTATGAATGAAGAATTTTTTTTTTTCTTGTGAAATAGTTCATTTCTCAAGCCAATGAAATTGATGTTGATCTATGACCTTTATTGATTCATTTTTCTATTTGCTAATATTCTATCTAATTAACGGGTCATGTAATAATTCTCTTATCGATAGTCTTTTTTCCTTTTTTTTTGTTTTTATAGATATTATAAAAGTTCATTTGCTTTCTGGATGATAATCGATATAGAAATCAAATATTGAAAAATGAAATGATATATATTTTTGAATATGATAAAGCACTTATTTCATTTGCAGCCGCCTTTTTCAGTGATATAACTTTTTAATGAGTTGTTTATCAATTTTCATTTATCACATGTATTTCTCTTAATAATTTTTATTATCATTATTGTTTATGATAATTAATTCTATTCCTGTATGGGAAATTCTCATTTATAGATGAAATGAATAATAATAATAATAATAATGATATAATTTATAAACGGTGATATTCGTTGGCATCTATACTTTATCAAAGTTATCGTCTGGTCGTCGATAACAAATGAAGATAAAGTGATAGCTTAATTGATTTAATGATTATTATTTCATTTTAAAATCAATTAAATAGATTTAATAAGCATTTTAGCTAGTATGCTATCAACAAAATAAATATACATATATATCTAAATAAAATTATATTATTTAAAAATGTATTTTATCCGCTTATCAGTTTAAAAGCTCTCTTTGTTTGTAACATTTCGTTATTGTTTTCATTTTAAATTAAAATAGAACTTTAATAAATTAAAAAGAAAAATTATCACTAAAATTGACAAAATGTTAAATAATAATAATATATTGGGAAGTTATTAGTGATAATACTAAGTTTTTTGTTCAAATAAAAATAGATGAAAGGTTTTTAAATATTAATGAAATTTATGAGCTAAAACGAGAATTAATTTTATTTTCATGCTTTCAAGTATATTAAAGTATTTTTAAAAGATTGAAATTTGAAGAATAATCTGAGAGATGAAAATATACAAATATATCGAAATACTATTATGTCAAATATTTCAAGTATGTTTACAAATAAGTGACATGAGGTGCTTGCCTTGAAGAGAGATGAGCGATTTTCTGAATTTTTCTTTCCTTTTTTTTTTTTTTTTCTTGTCAATTTTACTACTCATTTCAATTATTTATTTTTAAAAATGATTGATGTATTTGCAGTGAAATATTAATTTATAAGTTAATTTTAGACGGGAAATAAGCCTAAAGATAACGAGAAATAGGCCTAAAGATGTAGCAAAAATTACGAAAAGTATAATTAATAAAACTTACATATTTCACTAATCATATCTTCCTTTTTACCTAATCATAGCATCAGGCATAAATTGCTAGGCAATTAAAACTTTAGAACAAACAACAATCAAAGCAACCTATTTAACAACTGACGTATGAATTGAACATGTTGTCAGTGAATTGAAAGATAAATGTCAATATTCCAAAAATTAAAAAAAAAAAAAAACCATCCGATAGAGATAAGTTTAAAAAATATTGACTAATTGAGTTAACAGATAATCAAATTATCAATTACTTGTATTGAAATTAATCAATTTTAAACGATTAATTGATATTCGATGAATTTGCAGAAAAAATTTAACTTTTAAATGATCAATCGATATCCGATGAATTTGTAAAAAAAATTTGACTTATTTCCTAATTTCTTTTTTTTTGCTGTTTCATTTTATAGGATATAGAAACTAATCGATTCATTCTTTTGGAATAACAAATTTTTGAAGAAACGGAATGAGAAACAATGGGACTTTTTCCTTTACCAACTTTTTCCAGACGTGAGGTTAGCATTTTTATTTTTTATTTTATTTTTTAAAATTTCTATTTTATTTATTAATTTCTGCAAAAAAAAAAGATTTGAATTAATGATCTTATCTTTTTACTAACACTTTCTTATCTATTAATTGCTTATTTTTTATGCTCAATTTCTTTTCTTTTTTTTTTGTCAACTTCTTAAATAAACCTGACGAAAAGAGGAGAAGGATTGAAAATTTCTCATGTTCTGCACCGATGAATCATAAACTATTAAAATTTTGAAATGATAATATGACACCAAAACTAACTATTTCATTTTTCCATCAAATAGCATTTCCAAATAATAGGTTGAATTGATAGATAAATAATCTATCCTTTCTTCTCGATTTTTTTTTTCATTCTTTTTTTTTTTGCTTATTGAATCTTTTTTTTTTTAATTCAACAATTTTTCTCGACGTGAAGTTTTTTCTTGAAATTTTAAAAACTTATTGGATTTTTTTTTTTGATCATTTTCTTATTCAACTAATGTTAGGAAAAATGCTGAAAGTATTAAAATATTTAAATAACTGTCTTTTTTTTTTAATGTAACTATTTATTAATTCATTTATTCCCTTTTTTACTCTTTCGCTTATTTTCTTTTCCCAACATCTTGAAATTTTTTTTTGACATTTTTAGATTTATATATTTTTTTAGAAAAAAAAATTCAAATGGAAAAAATAGAATTGGAATAAAATTTAAAGATCGAGAATTATTGAAAGGCTAAATATTTAATTAGATTTGAATTAAGAATCTAAAATTTTAGTTTCATAAAGTATCTAAAATCATTTGTATTTTCTGACTCATTGAATTCTGATTCTTATTTTGAATCTTCTTTATTATTAGCAACAACTATATGTTCAATTTTTATCAGCAACAGTAAGTTATTTCTATTGATTATATAAGTTACAGATGATTAAATTAAAATAAATAATTATAACTGCAAGTTGGATAAATCAAAATTTAAAATTTTAAGTTATCATCTAAAAGAAGTTGAATAAATTAGAATTAGAATTTGAGAAGTTTAAAATGATCAATGTAGATTTTTCATTTCAAGAAATTGCTCTCATATTAAATCGATCATTCTCGATATTTTATTTAACACTGATGAAAATTTCAAGCAAAAAGAGACCTGAAATTGTGAAGTATATGGGGAGTATATGAGAGAATAGGTGAATATTCAATTAATCAATAACGAATTTCAATGTACGAATAAATCTGTGAATTTTTTAATTGCCAAATTTTATTAGAATATTTAAAAAAAAAATTAAAAAAGATCTCTGATCTTATTTTTCCATTCGACCAAACTTTCTTTCTTAATTTCAAAATGATGAGCACAAGAATTCATGGATGGATACCCGCCCTAAATCAGCACCTTTCTCGAGAATGAGATGTTTGAAGTAAACATCACTTGAAAAATATTACACCTATTGCATTAATCTATCCTTAAATTGCACACCTAACCTACATATAACTATTCATTATTGATACCAAAAATAGTTAGGAAAATATTTCTGTAATATCTTGATTTTTAATTCCGATATGTACCAATCTTCCGGATCCATATTAATTAACGATCAATCGTTTGTTTTTATCTATGTCGAATAATTTCATCCGCAATTTTCATTTATAATAAATTTATTCCTTCTCGTATTAATCAATCCATTATGAATGACTGTACTATATGCTACAGTATGATTTAAGTACTGTATGCTACTGTATGCTTACAATATGGTTTGAGTATACGTAGGAAAAGAAGTGAGTTTACTAAAAAAGAGATTATCTCCTCGAATACTGAGCTGAAATTGTTACTTCAAATATATTGCAACGATTAATATTTAAATAAATACAGGAAAATGGAGCATTTTCGAGCATTTTTTTTGCATAAAATAAATAGCTATGATTTGAAACAGATTTCTGGAAATAAAATTTCCATCAAATAATGCATATGCAAGCTTAAACGATATGGTATAATGGTACACTATAGGAATTATGGATTGAAATATGTGCAATGCATGTATATTAATGTGGACTTAATTACGTGATATACGTGCGAGAAACTTAAACGTGCAGTATTACGTATTTTTTTCCGTAAAGTGATAGGCAGATATATCGTAGGATAGGCAGGTATACCGTAAGATAGGCAGACATACCGTAATTTACTGTACGTGTAAATTTATATAAACATAATTTAGAATTCATCGAAAGAGAGAATTGCACGAAGAATGGCTTTATGGTTGAAAATTACGATAAGTTTAAGATAAATGCGTAAAATTAGATTAGAATGAAGGATTTTTGCCTTAGCAACCAATCAATGTTTCATATTTAGTCGTCTAAATGAATTTTTGCTATCACTTTTCTGAATTTACATTGGGAATGGATTCTAATTTTTGCTCTTCTGAATTTACGTTAGGAATGGATTCTAATTTTTGCTCTTCTGAATTTACGTTAGGAATGGATTCTAATTTTTGCTCTTCTGAATTTACGTTAGGAATGGATTCTAATTTTTGCTCTTCTGAATTTACGTTAGGAATGGAATTTACGTTAGGAATGGATTCTATATTACATGATGAATAAATATAACCTAAAATATTCGATAGCAGCATTCTATCTTATCAATCTGAAGGATAATAGATAATCTGGCTATCTAATGCATGATTATTTATTTCTCTTTCTTTGCTTTTTGATATTACAAACTTATATGTTTTCTCAATTTTCTTTTCATTTTTATTCAGAGAACAATGGATAACGTATCGGATTATCATTTCAATAGGAATAGTAATCAGAAGATTAATTTACGTGAAGATTCTATGACAGCAGATATTCCACTTAAAGTTGATGATTATTGCACTGTAGTTACGGTTGCTTCACGAACAGAAGATGATGATTTTCATGAAGAAGTTTCGTTGCTATTATCTATCGATGATACTATCAAAGGTTTGTTATCAAAATTTATTCATTAAATTGACTGATCCATTGATTGATTAATTGATTAATTGATTGATGAAAACAGTAGTATCGCATTTTATATTCATCAGAGAATAATTATTTTTTACAGTTCACATATTTTAAATGATAAATTTATTAAGAAAGTCTGATTTATTTCAGTGTTTTATCTTTTCAAAATACAAACCAAAATTTGAAAAATTGTCCTATTTAATATTTAAAACATAAACAGTCCTAAAATTCTGTTGCATTTTTCGTCAAATTTATGATAAAAATAAGATGATAATTTATAGCGATATGGAAATAACTATAAATAGTATCATGTATAGTTAAAAATTGTTAATTGTTTATCTTAAATATTAAACAGAACAATTTAATACAGTAATAATATTATAAGATTTGATGTTTACATCTATACACAATAATTACTCTCTAATCTACGTCAAAACATATTAATTTAAGTCAAAAACGAAATTTATATTACTATAAGCATAAGTTGTATTTTAATCGCTTCAGTTTTTATTAGAAAAAAGAAATTTAGTTTGTATAGGAAAATTGGTAATTGCAGAAGAATTATTTATATCAGATGATGAAGGATCTTCAATCAATGGTGATGCGATCAAACCGAGCATGGGACATACAAATTTGGAACTTTTCGAAGATACAGCAGCCGAATTGTTCTCTCAATACTTGAAGGTTTTCACGCAACCTCAGGCATTTGAAAGATCTGCGAAGGTACTTTTATGAACTTTGAAATAATTGCATAATTTAAAAAAATATTGATTTCATTTAAATGTTGAATTCAAATCAGCACTCACAATTCAATTCAATCAAGCATGCATGTTAAAAGAATTATTTGATTTATTATGATTTTAAATATTTCTTTAGAGGACAAAGATCTGATCATATTTGATATGTTATCATCTTCTATATTATGCTAGAGCTATTGTTGCTGTTAGTAATTTTATGCCATTTCAATATTACTTGTAAAGTAAAACTTCGGTGAAAATTCGAAAAATTTTTTAGTCTGCAAATTTGGGCACATTATTCGGTGTATATTTGCCCACAGTTCAACATATTTTGGGTGTAACCATGTTCATACGTCTTTTCTGGGTTGTTGGAATTGCCGGAATATCGCAAACATCTCTACTTCTTGCGCTCTGTTGCTTAACTGTATGTTTCAATTTTAAACTAATGAACTTTCTGATCATTAGTTTAAGTTTTGTTTGATAAAGCTGATAAAGAAAAAAACTATTCAAATATCCTTTTTACTATCCTTAAAACAGTATTAATTAGTTGGCTACTAATAACTGGTTATTTTATTATCAGTTTCTCATATTCAACTATAGAGATATTGTATCGTTTTACCATTATCAATCATTTTAATAATAGCCTATTTTTATTACATGTTTTGGAAAAGAAAATGATCATTGATTCGTTGTAGACTTTCATTACCAGTATCAGTTTATCAGCAATAGCTACCAATGGAGAAATCAAGAGCGGTGGCGCTTATTACATGCTATCGAGAAATCTCGGGACAGAATTTGGTACTGCTATTGGTATACTGTTTTATCTAGGAAATGCAGTTGCAGCATCTATGTATCTGGTTGGCGGAGTTGAAATTTTATTGGTATGTATTATTATATACATTCTGAAATTGTTCTCAGTATATTTATCAACCTCGACATTTAAATTGCACAAATTTGATTTTTGTTCTTGGCGCTAATCGATTTTTTCCCAGAAATTTCATCTGTTTTTCAGATTTACATTTTTCCTGATCTTACAATTGGTGGTCGAGAAGTACAGTCTCAAACAGGTTAAATTTTTGTAAATATTGTTAATCGTTGATTAGATTGATGATCTAGAAGATAAATCTTATTTCGTGACATATTTTCTGGCGTTTTAAAATCTGCAGAAGAAAACTTACAAGTGAAACATCACAGATAAAATCAAAATTTAGTATATTACTTATTCAAAATAATAATTCTTCCCAATGCTATCACTTCTATAACAGTGCATTTCTTATTTCATTAAATTTAAACACAAAACATGAAACTTGTATAAGTACTAAATTATTATGATATAATTTACTTCTTATTTGTAGATATGTTCGGTATGATGTCGCATAATCTACGAATATATGGTACATTGTTACTATTGCTTGAATTTGTTGTTGTAGCAATGGGTGTACGATTTGTGCAACTTTTCGCACCGGTATGTTTGTGATTTTAGTATTTTTTTAGTTGAAACAATTTGTATTGGTCTATTATTGAATTTTGATATTTATTAACTTCAGATTTCACTTTTATGTGTTGTTTTATCAATACTGTCCTGTTTTGCTGGTGGAATTGAAAAATCAATTAGTCCAGAGAATGGACAAAGGTTAAAATTATTCTTGTTTTTATCATGATGAATACTTCCATAGACCAATTTAAATTACTTGAGCTTCATCAATCGTTTTTGAAATAAAAGTTAATTCAGTGGTAATTTGAGAAATTAAAGTTAACACTATGATGAGTCGAAAAACAAGTAGATAAAAATTATCTCTAAATAAACATATGCAACTAATATTTCTCGTTTTAGAGTATGTAAAATAGGCGACCATTTATTACAAGCACAAGTGTTTATGCCGAAAAATATCTCAATTACGCATATCTGCGAGTACTGCAATGAAAAATACATGTAAGTTTTTTTCTGAAGAGCAAATAGAGATACTATAATTTTTAAATCTTAAATATTTCATGAGTATATATAAGATTAATTATCCAACAAATAGACAGTTAGACAAAATATTTGAAGTACTAAATTTTAATCATAGTCATTATGATCACCGCTGATCTTTAATTACATGGAATAATTAATGCAAAATAGACTGCATACTTTGTATTAATTGAATGACCTATCCTGAGGATCAATGTTGTTAATTCACATGCTTCATCAGACATGATTTTGAGATTTTACATTAATCTTAGATTGAAATTTACTACTAACATTATATTTTCTTGAATTAATGCAATTTAGTTGAAGTAATATTCAGATATTAAGAAAATATACTAAAAGCGGCGAGAGATAAAGAGAAAAAAGGACAGGTAAAACAGAAAGAGAGAAAAGTTTTTTTTGCGAGATAAAAGTTTAATATACAAAATCATTTGATAAATTTTTATTTCAGAAGTAAAAGCGTTACAGAATATTGCAGTAATGGTACATGCTTTTTGCCCATAAAATGCGTAAATGGTTATCCCGGTTTTACAAGCGATGCTATAAAAGGTTTTTTTTTTTAAGTTGCAGATGCTGTTCCTTTTCATCTTGATATTAAATTTAAATAATTGCTCATATACTTTTTAAATAAATATTTGAAAAACGTGTTGTAAAATCTTTGATTTGGATTTGCAGAAAATTTGAAAACAACTCATTATATGAATGCTGATGAATATAAGCCTGGAAAGGCAGCAAATACTCATATAGAAGTGTATCAAGATGTGAAAACAACATTTTTCGTGTTATTGGCTATTTATTTCCCAGCAGTTACTGGGATTTTAACTGGAGCTAACATGAGCGGTAATGTTTTCTTTTATTTGTCCAGAAATACATTAGCTAGCATAAAAAAAAAAAATGATTACTTCGAATTTATATCTTTTGGTTTATCTGTATGATTTTTTCTTTTTTTTTTAAAGTAAAAAGAGATAAATGAAAATTTGTAGGAGATCTTAAAAATGCGCAAAAATCAATACCATCAGGTACATTGGGAGCGCAATTGACTACTTCATTCATCTATTTTGCGCTTGCTTTAACATTTGGTGCAGCAATCGATGGAGATGTATTACGAGATAAGTAAGTACTGTGTAAAATACGTATGCTTTTGTTCTTTGTATCATTTATTGATCTCTGAAATTGAATATACTTGTTTTTTTTTTGTAAGTAATACTTAATATACAAATAAGTTTTATATTTAAAGATATGGAGCATCAATGGCTGGTAGTATGGTTGTAGCAAATTTAGCATGGCCAAGCCATTGGATATTATTAGTTGGCTCGTTTACTTCGACATTTGGAGCTGCTCTTCAATGTTTATGTAGTATGTGTTTTTTTTAGTGATTCTCATTAATTTTCAGTCTATTCAAAACATCATTGTCGTTATAATTATTGTTGCTATCATTCACTTCAACATTCTAATTGTTTTCGAAATAATCTTCTTGTTTATAATTCAATCTCATTAGAATATTTATTTCTTCCCAAAAAAATTATTAGATGTGTTATAGCTTCAATATTTTATTGAATATTTTATCATTCATTTTAGGCGCACCTCGTTTACTTCAATGCATAGCACAAGATGAAGTGGTACCAGAATTAAAGAGTTTCAGGAAATTAACAAAAAGAAATGAACCTTTCCACGGGTATGTATTAAACACTCTATTGAACAATTCTATTTTTTAAAGAGTATCTTTATTATAATTGTACTTGATTGCTTTGATCATGTCATTCACGTGTAAAAAATTCTTGTAATTCCTTATATATTATGTCATAGTAGGAACAACGCGATCTACTGATTTATCGCCACACAGAAACTTTGCGATTTTTGAACTATCTAAGTTTTGATTGACAATAACAATTTCTGCCAAGATTTTCAGGTCAACGATTTTAACTGACTGTTTAAATATGTACTTGTAGAAGAGTTACATATTAATTTGAAATCATTTGTTGCAGATTGTTGATTACGACATTAATTGCTGAATTAGCAATACTTCTTGGTGCAATGGATCATATTGCTGCAGTCGTTGATTTTTTCTTCTTGATGTGTTATGCATTTATTAATGTTATCTGCGCAATGCATTCCATTGTTAAGGCACCGAATTGGAGACCGCGTTATAAATATTATCATTGGTAAGTGCTAAATTTCATTGAAATCTATCATACTGCGTGAGAAATAAAATTGAATAGTATCGAAGTATAATGATGCATATTTTTTAACTTTTTCGTTTACTATTTAATCGACTAACTTGCTACAGTTTGTTACATATAAAAGTTTTAGCATAAAAATAAGCATACCTGAGAAAATATATGTAATTCAGGTCACTCGCTTTACTTGGTGCATTTCTGTGCCTTTTTATTATGTTCACGACGCACTGGGATTATGCCATTGTATCATGTCTTCTTTGTTTTTCGCTTTATAAATATACGGAGTACAGAGGGTATTTTTATTTTTTTATTTCACACGATTATTTCTTGAGCAAGTGATGCTGTCGATATTTCTATCGAAAATATAATCAGAAACATTCGCTTATCATCTTAATCATAAAATTACAAATATTTATTGTTTATATTCCCATTCATTAGTAATCAAAAGTTGAAAGGATAATTTAGAGCAAACAAAGAATGGGGTAACGGAATGCGAGCTGTGTCAATTTCAACCGCACAAAAAGCCTTATTGACAATAGATGACAACGAAGCGTCACATCCAAAAGATTTCAGGTGATTACTTTGTATACGTGATTACTTTGTATTACTTAGTTCTTATTCTCATTTTTTCTTTTTTTTTTGAACTCGTTGAGTCGTATATTCTGAATATATGATCAATAATGGAGGACATCATTATTTTAAGACCACAATTGCTACTTCTTTTTGCACTAAAATGGGAAGATGATCAAACTGATTTACGCTATAAGCGATTACTTCATTTGGCATCACAGTTGAAAGCAAGTCAAGGTTTGTGCGTAGTCGTTGCATTCCTTTGTGGTGATCCTTTCGATGAGAATGATCAAAATAATGCCAGTGAGGTAAATGATTTTCTATCTTCTACTTCTACTGAATCATTACGTTTTAAAATGAACAATTTCTATAATACTGTTGAAGTTTATTTCTTTCATTTGTTTCTCATCTTTATTCAGTAAAATATTTGTATTTAGACGATAGTTATCTGATAATTGTTTCTTTCTTTAAAATAAATATATATATAGCAACAATAGGAATAATTTTTTATGCAAAGTAATTAATCATCATCAAGGACTAAAATATTGTCATATGTATTTTTTTTTTTTCAGATACGGAAGCGGTTAAAAGATGATATGAAAGAAGCGAAACTTCGTGGATTTGCAAAAACTCTTGTGTATGGCGAATCTCAGGTATTTGGAACGTTACTTCAAAATATAAATATGCATAGGGTGGAAAAAAGCATGGCTAATTTGAATTTATGTAATTTAAATTCGTTTAGAATATTTGCGAAGATATCTTATGCTTCAGATTTGTGGGAGTATTTCGACAGTTATCCAAAGTACTGGAGTCGGTGCCCTTTGTCCAAATACATTGCTATTGAAATGGCCGAAATATAGTTCAGATTGGCCTTCTGAACCAGCTGATTCAGAATATTCAACATTTGTCGGTTAGTTTACTTCTGTTTTTAAAGTTATTAGAGTTTTATCAATAGTCTATAAATTCTTCTTTTTTTCATGAATCATTTTTTTACTCTCATCTGAAGATTCTGTATTATTTTTGCTTCTAAGTTTATATATATAGATAGCTCTGTCTAGCATGTAGTTGTATCGCTTAAAGAGAGATAAACAATTCGTGACTCTAAGCTGCTTTTTATCAAAAATATTTGAATTTTATCAAACTCCAAACATATATTTTTTTGCTTTAATTACATATTTCATAAATAATTTTAGACAAATTGCATGCTGGTTATGTCATGAAAATGTGCCTTCTTGTGGCCAAAGAAATATCACATTTTCCTTACATAAGTGAACCGGTAAAAGATGGTTATGTTGATGCATACTGGATAATTCGTGATCGTGGCTTTCTTGGATTAATCGCCCATTTATTATTGCATCATAAGGTTAACAATTCATTCAAAGATTAGATATAATTTTGCTTCTGATGTGGTACAAAATATGCAAAATGGTTTTACTAACAGAATAGAGAAACATTATTGTAGGAAATTTGCTAAATATATTAAACAACGAATCATATGCAAGAATATTCTTTTTTCATTTGACCTATAAAGAATAAATTGGGATTATCTATTCAGGTTTGGCGTGGATGTCAACTACGCGTGATTGGTATTGCACGTGATAGTAAAGAAAAGGAAGAGATGATTGGTAGAATTAATTTTTATTTAAAAGCAATGCGCATTGATGCTACTGTGCAGGTTTACATTTTTAAAATACATGCAATCATTACCATATACTTATTGCTGTCAGTATTTTCTAGGAAATTATTAAGCCATTGAATCAGTGATGTTAAAAAAAAACGACAAATAAGCAATAATAAAGGTTGAACTTTAGTGATATCATCTTTAGGTCGATATATTAAGTGATCCTAGTATTCACGAGCTGACTTTGAACGAACATTAATGATGGAAGAAAGGAGTCAAATGGCTCGTGAAGCGAGAAAATTTGCAATGGTGGAGAAAAATACTGAACAGTTAAAGGAGTTTGATAACAAAACACCAGATGATGTTGATAACATAGAGGTTTTATCTACCGTATCTACAATTAAATATTCGTGGAATGCTTAACTATCAGTATAAGGATAAATTAAAAATATTTAAAGTCCTGAAAATTTTAAAGCTTATCAATAATCTTACGAAAGATATTAATGAACAATGAATTCTCGTCGATTATGCAGTATCAGTGCGCTTATTTCTTTTTTTGTATATTTGTAGCCCTTGAAAAAAAATCGTTTTTGCGTTGAAAAACATGCTGGTGCTATCACAGTAGATGTCGAAGCCAATGGCCATGATAAAATCGATGAAGATCTCGTCGTCAATGATGTCAACTTGGATTGTAATCATTATATTGTTTTTTTTTCGAATTTCTGATCGTTTTATTAGTTGAATAGTTTTTTCTATTGATACCGAAAAAGAATAGTATGAATATGGAAAATGATTTAGAGATTTTCTGAACTCGTTAAAGTTTTTTTTTTCCATTGTGAAATTATATCATTTCAGTTTACTGCTTTTATAGCTTGTTATTTATTTTTTCTTTTTTTCATTGCTATATTGCACATCATTTTAATGCCATACATTTTATACGACTTATTTTAGTAAATATAATGGAAAATCGAAATGTCCAGACACTTCCAACACCGACGGAATTAGGGTTTGTCGAATTTCCAAGTTACACGTATCTGTGCAAGTTTTATCGCAATCTGGCCGTGTTATTCTAAGTAGTTATAGCATAGATAGTCTGCTGCTGCTATCTGGATGCTTCGTTAATGCTATCTGAGGCTATTTATTACTCTCTAGGAGGAAAATTGTGAAGAAACTGCGAATACGTGATGAGGATATCAAGTACGATAACGAAAGAATAAAACGCTTACAAAGCCTAGATAGGCGCAAGGTTTGATTTTCACTTTTATGATTAGTCGTCTGCGACACGAATTTGACCCAACTATGTATATTGTTCATCATTCCATGTATTCTACTTTTCTAGAGTTGAAAAGCAAGCAAAGTCGTTGTCATTTAGCAATTGTATCTCAATATATACATATATATTTATATATCTTTTTTCCGTTTCCATTACGTAGCTTACGATAGAAACGATTGAACAAATTAGTAAAATCTCTCCATTTCTTTACAAAGATAATAGAGTAGTGTCATCAATGAATGGAAAAAAAAAAATTAAAAAATTCAATTTTCAGGTTCACAAAATGCATACGGCTACGCGTTTGAATGCTTTATTCAGGAAGACATCCGAAAAAAGCCAGCTGATACTGCTTAATCTTCCAAAGCCTCCTGAAGTGAAAGAAGGTTCAATTTTTATCTTGTTTATAATTGTCACTGTTCGGATATTTAATAATTATAATCAAATTTCACTATATTTTTTTATAATAATTACATTTTATTTTTATGATAATTATACGATATATAAAATTATCAGAGCGAGTAATGGTTGTAGTATTTTATGATTCTAATCAATCTCGAATCTCTTTTTGAAAATCGCTGGATGTTAGCACATTTTTCATCTTTTGCTCTCGCTAACTATTCGAGAATTTTACGAATTAATTTATTGAAATATATCAAAATTTCAGGATTCACGGATTATTTGCATTATTTAGACGAGCTTACAGCTGGCTTACCGCGAGTTCTTTTTGTACGTGGAGCTGGAGCAGAAACTCTTACTTCAACTGCTTAGTTTTTGCATGATTTTTTCTTAAGTTTAAAGTTACTTGATTCCCTAGCACCTATTTATTGAGTACTGCCAGTTATCACATACTGTACAACTAAGTATCCATTCGCTAATGCATCTCTTATTGTATAACTAATTAACAATTAGCAGTCGGCGAATCTAATAATTATATTATAAGGAATTCACAAATAGTTATTAAAAAAAAGAATTATTGAATTTATTGAAATAATTACGGTATTGAATTAAATGATTGATTTTTTGAAAAAAGAAACGGTCGGTACGAAAAAGCTACTAGTAGGATAAAAAATATGACTGGTGCTAATTAAGCCATTTGATGTTACAATAATTAGCTTATTTTTATCTCGTTGGTATTACTGTTATCTTGTATAGTAAGATGCATTTGAGTTGTAAGATTGCAGTATTCCTTTCTGAAGAATTGAAAAAAATTTTAGAACTAACTTTTTAGGATGAATTTTGATTAAATTGCTTATAATGTCTTCGTGTCTACATATATTTTTATATATAGGCCCATGCATTATCATACGGGACATCTATCTTTCGTGTGCCGTGATTATTTTTCCTTTATTTTAATTTTTTTGTTTTCATTTATTTTTTACGTTTAGTTTATTTTTTCAGTTTGCATATTATTATTTCAGTAATTTATTTATTAATCAATGGCATTAATTAAAAATTCCAACTATAATTGGCATTAAAATTAGTCAGTTAGAAATTCCTTCTTGATTTATTTTTGCTTCAATTATTATCTTCAATAATAGGATAGACTTCCTAAATCGCTATATACTGTAGAAATAACGGCTATTCCAGATCTCTTATTATGCTGTACTAGTTGTTGCATTCCGAAATTGGCTAATCGGTTGAGAAATTCAAATCGAACAATATTTTGCGAATAGTTGCTGATTGTAAAAAAAAAACAACTATTCTATTTATTTATTTATTTCTTTTTTATATGATTGATATTAATTAAATGCTTTATGGAAGAATACAGGAAATGTATAATGTTGTCAATGTTTTTACTGATTCATTTGTTGAACAATTCAATCATTTAGACTTAAGATGAATTTATCAAATCGTTCCTGCAATCTATCATCCATTATTCATTTCTTTCTAATACCAAATAGATAACTATAACTCTTTCAGAATCGTAACAGATATTGCATTGTATTACTACAAACATTCAAAATTCTTAGCTTTATCGCATACATAATTCTTGCCAGTTAAGTTACATTGATCCGATCATGGCAGAATCTTTGAATTTTATCGCTTCTTAACTAATTAAACTAGCATGAGCATCTAAAGGTTTAATTATAAACTGAATTGACTGGAATAGCAATATGAATTTAATTCGCTAGTGATTTTTTTTTTGCCTAAAATTGAAAATTATAGATTAAAAGTTATTAAGAGAGAAATTTCATCTTCAAGCATAACTACAACAAAATATGACGCATAAAATATTTCCATAGACTAAGAATGAATCTATACCGAAAAATTCGTGATTAAACAATGTTAGAAATTTTACATTGTAGCAGAAAAAAAAAATACTTTTTTTTTTAAATAGAAAATATTTTCAATTTGATATCAAAAAATTTCTCGATGAATTCTACTTCTATAAATGGATTATGAAATCAATTAGTATGAGGTAGTTATCATCAGAGAATCCTAAAAATATCATCTCTTTCTTGTTACGACATAATTTTATTCACTAATAATCTCTTTTCATCTTATTTTATATCAGTTATAAATTAGCATTTTTTTTTTGAATTATATAAAAATATTTTCTGAAGATCAAATTTTGATGACAAGTGATAAATTTGTATTTTAAGTTCAGTTTTGAAATGGCACACATTTTAGAAAAGTTATTCTACGGAAATTCAATTTTGTTAATATGCAATTCTACCGTAAATCTCAAATCATTCAAAAAAAAAAAAAAAACGAAATTTTCATTATCAGGTGAGAAAATGATAAATGAGGAGAAATGAAAAATGAACATTTCAAAATGTCATCGAACATTAATGCATTTCTTCCGCAGATGGTAATTGACTAGTTGGCATTTCCTCTTTTGAAAGTTTTGGTGCTTGTTGAATTTTATCAAGTGCATCATCGGAATATAATTCGATATGTTGTTCATGGGTAGCTGGTTTTCGTGGTTCAAAACCTACCGGAAGACGAAGACATTCGAAACATTCACCGCGATGCTGTGACCATATCTTGATAACAAAGAATAAAAATTCACCTATTTGCTCTGTATTAGGATTAGAAATATTTCTCGTTCGCAAATTAAATATTCTCGAATTTAAATTCGAGAATATTTAATTTAATTCCCATAAATTTATTGCTTTAAGAAAAATTCAATAAAAAGTTTCATACTTTTCGTGCTATTCGTTCTTTTTCTTTATCACTTCGTGCATTTGCAAATTTATCATCACTGATTGCTTTTTGAAAAATACTGTAAATATAGATACCGTCATCCGGTATACGACTAATACGTTCCGATCGAAATGTACAGTAAATAGTTGTTTTACATTTTGGCATTACAACACCAATATGAGGTGTTGCACCAAAAGCACGTCCACGTGGACGCTCCACGTTAAATATGACAGGCTAGAATTTGATAATATCATTTAAACAGAAATGAAAAGTTAATTGAGGATATTAATAGAATCAAAGTTATTCGTAAAATTCAAAATTGCGAGAGGCTACGAAATTGTATATTTAAATAAAAGTTACTTTAAATGAAAGATCTAAAAATTCTTCAATTTTTCCCAGATAAATCACTGTAATAGATCTCCCGATTTATTATTGATTTTCTGATTTACTATAACAGATCTTCTGATTTACTATAGCTCTGATCTTATTTTTGCCATTTTATTCTACTTGACAGATCTTGTTTTTTTTTTTTTCGTCCATTGCAGTAGTTTTCAATTTAAAATTTTATTGACTGATTAAAAAAATTTACTATTTTAACGAAATTCGTTAAGAAAATATAATAACTTTGATAAAAATATATTTTTTTAAAACTGACAAGTTTGTTAGAAAGTATTTTAAATTTGAAACCGTTGAATGCATATTTGTTAATTGTAAATGATAGCATAAATGACTATCTTCAACGAAGCCACACATTATGATAACTTTTTTATCACTTTTCAAATAGGATTTTCTATCATTGAGATTTCTGAAAATGACATTATTTATCTTATAGTTGTTGCCAATATATACTTTTTTAAAATCTTTTATTTTAATCACTTATCACAGATCCTTATTATTGACAATGGTAATTATCATTTTCTGTTTGGCATCACTGAAATATCTTTGGATTTTCAATGATGTTGATAGTTGATATGATTGTAAAAATATTAGAAATAATCATTAAATTGTAGAAACCTCAATTTTTGGAGTAATTCCGCAGTTGTGATCTCGTAATCAAATCGTCTCTGATAATTCATTGCGATTTGAGCATCAACCGTTTGCTATCTTTAAATTATTGTTTAATAACGAATTTTTCTGATTTTTTTATTATATATTTAGCTTTAAGACTAACGAAAAATTAATCGATAAATTGATTTTTTAAAACTGTATATTGTTTGCAGATTACAAATAATTACTGTTACAATTACTAATGATAAGTAAAGATAAATAAAATACGATACATTATCAAGGATAATCATATTGCTGAAAGCTAAAAGTGATCTATTATCAGTTCATTTTCTTCAATTAATCGCTGAAGCAATTAATTCAATTAATCCATACAATCGTTTAAAATTTAAATTATTGTGGAAATTGCGCAGGATAACTGTTTAAAATTTTAATTATTGAAAAAATTCTTTTTAATACAGTAAAAAAGAGATTGAAATTATCCTTCTTCTAAAAAATTGTTTCAATCAATTTGCGCATTATTTTATCATAAATTTATTATCACTATCAGTTATATTCAAAAATCATAATAATAATTGATGTGGAAATATAATGGGACAAGTTCTCATATTCTCATAAATTTAATGATAACAGAACTGTATTGCAAAATTGGATAATCAATTTTTTATATAATATCGATAATTCATTGAATATTATAAATTTACTGCTATATGTCTAATATATAATTATTAATGATAAAGAAGAAATGCTTATTTCCACATCTTAATCATTTCGTCTATCGGAAATTTCTAAGACATAATTTGCACATTTGTGGAAGTTTCTAGGATATCATCTACTTGTAATGACATTCTCGAAGCTTTAGGCAGATGAAATGATGATAGCGAAATTTCTGACAGGTGTTATATTATACTCAAAAATAAAATTTTCAGGTCTGCACTTTCGATTTTTTTTTGATTGATTTTTTTTTGATAAACACAATGATAATATCAAATTGTTTCTTTCACATTTGTTAAAATTTGTGATATCATAAGTTGCTTATCATATTTTCATCAAAATGAAATTGGCAAAATGAAACTTCTAATTGCTTGTCAATCATATATCACTTTTAAGTCATTTTACAATTCAGAAAAAAATTTAATCTCTACCTGAAGTGTTTAATTGAGTAATAAAGCTTTTTAATTAATGATATTAAAAGTAATGAAAAAGTGCGAA
Source organism: Dirofilaria repens (assembly GCA_008729115.1). Taxonomy (NCBI): domain Eukaryota; kingdom Metazoa; phylum Nematoda; class Chromadorea; order Rhabditida; family Onchocercidae; genus Dirofilaria; species Dirofilaria repens. Next base: position 575,314 of record SNRZ01000033.1, on the reverse strand, counting down.
GAAAAATTAATTTAGACTTTTTTTGAATTTTAATAAGATTTTAGACCCTTAAAAACTAGGCCTTTTTTGAAAGATAAGACGAGGAATTCAAGTTTAGTGATTTAATTTTAAACCCAAAAAACCAGTATGCCTGTGTTGTTTGTTACACACAACTCTACAGTATGGTCATTATAATCATATGAAGACATTTAAATGAATCTTAGAAGTTAATGGAAGAATTTATTCAATTCTAATACACAGTGATGAATCAGAAATTCAATCTCTTATCAATATTCAAATTTTATTTATTATCCAAAATCTTTTCTCATCGATCAAATCCCTCTATATTTTTATCGTCAGTAATAGTAGTATCCTTCTTTATCGAATCGAATTTTGCGTTGAAACAAAAAATCAGCATAGGCGCTCAATTCTGATTCAAAACAGTGGCTCAATTCTGATGCCACTGATTCTGGATCATAAACTATGGGTCTGAAATTAAATCACTAAATTACTAATTTGTTGCGAAGAATCATCAAGCAAATAATTAATAATAATTAATGGTGCGCTTTAGTATAATTCTCCCAAATTTATCTTTCTCTAAAATGTATTAAATTTACTTTTGCGATCAACTTATAGTTGCGATCTCGTCTACTTTTTCTTCCAATTAGTTAGGGTAATATTTTTAACAAATTAATTTTACTCAGCGAAAATCTTTCTTATGAAGAGATAAAATTCTCTTTACCTCTCTTATTCATGAATAAATTAAAACATTACGAAGAGTTAAAAGAACAAAAAAAGAGAAGGAAAATATGTGCGCAACTCATTCTATGCGATCTTAGCTGGCGAATTTGACATTTTCTTTTTCGTAATTTTCTGCAACTATTCAAAAATGCAATCACAAAAAAAAATTGAAACAATTTGTTACTGAAAACTATATTTTGCATTTCTAAAGAGTTATTATGTCGAAAAAAAAAAATTTTCTTCATTAATGTGGGACAGTGAATTGATATTTCACAGATAATTATTTTTGGAAAGATTTATTGGATCGGAAATTGTCAATACTGAAACAGGCAATTTTCTTCATAAATGTGGGACATAAATGTGAGAGAGATTGTTACAGGTTTTTCAAGTCGATTTTTGTGAAAGAGAGGGGAAGGAGGAGATTACGTTTCTATCGATTTCGAGAGCTCAATTGTAGACCGACCGTTTACCACTAGAATCTTACTGATCAATGGCAAAAACCCTTTTGCTACTTGTGGGCAGAATATAGTAATCGTCTGAGATTCATAAGATAAAGAAATAAGACTATCTAGACACATATTCTGATAAATCAATGATATATCATGTCATATAGGGAAGAATAATTATCTGAGATACATAAGATAAAGAAATAAGACTATCTAGACATATATTGTGATAAATCAATGATATATCATATCATATAGGGAAGAATAATCATCTGAGATACATAAGATGAAGAAATAAGACTATCTAAAAATACATTATGATAAATCAATGATATATCATATCATATAGAAAAGGGCGAAATGGATCGGAAAAAAAGGCGGTCCATTTTTCGCCATTGATGATATACATATAATAGAAAACAACGAGCATATAATGGCAGTAAAAAAATGTTTGTAAACGATGATAATATTATCGATTATGATAATGAGGGAATTTAACGGGAATTTAATTTAACACTAATTAAAAAGCATGAAAATGCAATTTCTTAAACTTAGTATCATTTATGAAACACAAAGTTTTTTCGAATTTTTCGAAAAATTAGGAGAAATAAATTATCCTTTAGTATTAGAAATCATTTTATCATTATATCAAATTTTTTCTTGTAAAAAAAAAAACTTTTTAAGATAGCTTTTTATTCTTGAAAAATTAGTTTCAGTGCAAAGTGCGATAAGATGATTTAATATATATATCAAATCGATCCTTACTGAAAACAGCATGAAGAAAAGTACTCAAGTATCATTGCTAATAGAATTCTAATAGCAAACAGTAGGAATGACCTTGTAAAAGCGATACTAGCATTAATTGGAATGAAGATTACTAGGACAAGGATGGAATAATTCACATCTTGTTGAAATAAACTTCTATAATAGAATCTTTCGAATATCGGATTTTAAATTTCTATTTCAGTATATATTCAATCGAATGCACTTGTAGAAATTAGTTTTTAATGCGAGTAAACTTTAAGCAGTAATCAATTATAACGGTAATTGAATTAATCTAAATAATTATGAAGTCTTTGGAACAATTTCTTTTTTGAATTTAATGGGAAAATATCAATTAGCGAAATGTTTCATTGATGTTGCAATCTTTTCACTGATATCAGTTATCCAACAATTTGTTATCTCTTTATAATCCAGATTCCTTTATTTCAAAGAATTAAAGTAAATTAAATGCTATAGCGAATCACTGGAAAAATTTGTTAATTACTGCGAGACTGAAATCTTGCCTGGATAAAATTAAATGAAAAAAAAAAATGGAATATTTTGAATTTCAAAATAAATTTCAAAATACAATTTGAATTGTTGATATGTAAATAAAGGATATGAGTGGGACTTAAAATGATGGCGGTAATGCTATACTTAATACTTTAATTTTTATATAGAAAAGTCAGCTTTGTTTTGATTAATGCTAAATTAATTTGCTTATTAAAAAATAAAAAAATGAAAACAAAAAAAGATATAATCATGTAATTTCTTGTAAATATTTTTGTAAATATTTTTTTGTCACTTTTTGTCACTTTAATTTTTTTTTCGAAAATAATTTGAAATAATTTTCAGTTTACTGTTGCAAATGCAAATGATATGCGATAAGTGATAATTTTTTTTTAATAGCATTTCTGCGCTGATGATATTTGCAGTAAGCATGACTTAGAAATTAACATTTAATATTAATTAATGAATGCATTTCAATTCATAAGAAATTTTAAACTAATCATTGATTTTTCTTATTTTATTGAATGTTTTTCTAACAGATATGATAAATAAGTTCATCTGATTCTTTTGAGCATTACTTTTTAATATTATTAATATTTTACAAATTGCATAAAACACTCTGAACAATACGAATCGAATAAACTTCAATTTTCTTTTTTTTTTTCCACTGGCAATTCATTACGACCGGATAATCAATCTTTGTAATTTTTCAATTATTTTTTATTACTTTTAAATGACGGCAATTTTTCAAAATTAAATCTTAAATTGCAAAACTTGTTTTCATACTCATTTGAGCAAAATAAGAAAAAAAGGAAAAACTCTGAAATTTCACATTCACAAAAACAACTGTTGGTAAGATTTAAGAAAGAATTGAAAAACTATTATGGCTTAAGGATACATTCAAAAAAAAGCTATTATAGCTTAAGGGTATATTTTATTGAAAATATATTAATGCCACTTGGCAGAGTATTTTCAATAAATCACAATAAAATTTTTAAAATTTCTTTCATTTGTTTTGCATCCTAAAAAGAAAATGCTAAATAAAAGACGATGCAAATGATTGGATAATTCCGAAAAACTTTTTGCTTTAAATGCAACCTTTATTCATTGGGATTGAATTCATCCTTTATTCATTGGGATTGAATTAAGAAATAATGAATTAATTAATTGAATTAAGAAAGATAGTGGATAGATAAATTTCAATCTATATTAAGTTAAAAGAATGTATTATTGCTGATAAAATGATAGAAATTCAAAATTTATCATAACGAACGATTCGCTATACATCTTCCAGCGTTTAAATTCTAGCATTGATATTTTTGAATCAGCTATCACCTGTGTCATAAGGTCAATTTTTTCAACAACTTCTTTTCAATCACGAATAATTTTAACAAATTCAATAAAAATCTGGCTGCAAGAATGATAGTATTTTATGAAAATAGATTTGTCATTACATGCTATTATCATTATGTTCCAAAATTTTTTTCCCTCCTAAAAATTTGATACATTATATTTTTTTATCATAGTATCATTGATAATAAAAAAAAACGCTTGACAAAATTTAAAACTTTTTTTGAATAATGATACATCGAGTTTTCTTTAGAATCAAGAGTTTTTGACGCTTTTTATTTTGAAATATTTACAAAAAAAAAAAATTTATCATTCATTTATATTATTTGTATGCTTCAATATCAACTAATCAATAAAGCATTATTTATTAATTCAAATACTACTCTCTTCTTATAATCTCGAATTAGTAAGAATGTGTGATCAGGAAAAGAACGAATCACATATGAAGTTATCACATAACATGTTTTATTATCAGCTATAGAAACTGATCGATGAATTTCACTCCATTTACAACTTCACTTGACATAATGCAAAAAGTATTGTCTAGAAATTTTGTTTTCAAAAAATTTTTCCAATATTATGTAAATAATGCTATATGCCAATGAACTAGTTGTATTCAGCATTGCGACATGCAGATGTCGTTAACATGCGACGGATATTCAGCATTGCGACATGCAGATGTCGTTAGCATGCGATGGAATTATATGATACGAAATCGTACAAAAGTTGACAAATCTTTTCAAATCTATTTATGATCTCGTATATCATATTCATTCATTTGATAATTTAGGAATAAAAAGAGAGCGAACTTATCACTAAATCAGCTAGAATGCTATTTGCTAATCGATAACCGTGATTTCTTTTAAAAACATCACATATGGCAAAAAAAGCTTTATCTCATCGAAAAAGAATAAATCAAAGTTATTGCAAAATACGGGACTTAAAATTCAAAATTTAAAAACTCAAAAAAACATTATCTTAACTTTAATTAAAAGCTTAATTATGCTAATTGATGATATTTGAGACAAGTTCTGAAGAATTTAATAACTTAATAATAAAAATCACATGAATTTTTTAGAAACCAAATATAAGTTGCCTTCGAAGGATGATTTTAGCAAGACATATACAGAAAGGTCGCTTCGGTAACTTTCATTTGTTGAATAATTCACATCGATATCCTTCATGCAGTGCAAGTCTGCTACACTACTGTACCTTGCTATTTTATAATTTTAAAATAGCAAGAGATGAACTACCAGCCCGTCCAGCCTGTTATGCTATGGAATCTCGAAATGTAACAATAACTTTTTCATCTATTTGCTTGAATAAATTTATGCCAATATCTTTCTCGATTATAATACCTTGAATATTTCTCGACAGTGGTACTTACCAGATATCCCTTCACTTCTAATTCTCGAGTAAATAAAGAAAATCTTGAGAGAGAGAGAGAGAGAATTTTCATTCTCAGGCATAAATAAAACAGCGAGAATACCGAGCTACCTCACTAATAAACTTTTTTCTTTATAAATTAAAAACTAATAATTTTCACTGTTTTAGACAGTTAATCAAAAAACGAAAAATAATAATCCATATTAAAATATTTCTCCAATCAGATTGAAGCACGAAATAAAACTTCAAATTAAAGCTTCAATAGCGCCAAATATTCATTTAAAAAAATTGCACTTTTCTGTGTATTTTTAAAATTGACAGAATTTATTAAATACTAAACAAAAAAACTTTCTTCAAAATGTTTAATAGTACACATAAAAACAAACAAAATTAGATATAAAGAAGCAGTATGAGAAAGTGGACACTGAAACAGGCCTTAACAGATGTATCTTTAAAATAACCTATAACAAAGTGTATACAAAATAGAGATCCAAACTTCGTAAAGAAGCAATTTATTAGGTTGCTTCAAACAAAAGAAATTATTAATTCTTAATTGAGAAAATAGAAGAATAAAGGATATTCTTCCTATTTAGACTTTTATTCATGAATCGTCAAACTTTTCACATCCCTAAGCTGAAATATGGGCAAAAATCAATGAGTGAAGCAACCTTTGAAAATTTAAAAAAACAGACTGCCTGAGCAAGAAATCAAAATTTGCTAGCCTCAATGAGCAATCTACTTTCTGCGCAATGTGAAATCGACAAAATAATCAAGCTCAGGAAAACATACACTTAGTCAGACCATGTAAAAATTAAGCACTTATAAATTTTTTGGTTGCTCTCTTCCGATATTTTACAATGCTGCTTATTAATAATAATTTCCAACATTCCTATTTCTAAATAATATTTTTCCCTATCTCAGCGAAGAAATCGTGAGTACAGCTACTAAATTTTTAAATCAATAAACATTGTCTGTCCTTTTTTTTAAAAGATTTTTAAAAAAGTACAAAAAATTTTAAATTTAGACAAAAGCGCTAATAAGTGAAATTAATGGTAAATGCTAATCAATAAGCTCACTATAACTAAACAAAAATTGCTTGTATCAATTCCTTACGAAGGAAATTTTAATTGAAATAACGCTAAAGTGATATAATTTTTTATATCTCTCACATCCTATGCTCCATACTGAAGTTATAGCATAAAATTTGCTGCATAAGTTTAAGGCCTGATGACACATAGATTTTTTTCCCATGTATTTTTTGTTCAAATAATATTCAGTCAGCTCACAGAACCTTAGAAAAGAAATTGCTCATTAGTAGATAATGAAATAATTGTATTAAGTAACCGTCCAAAATTTATTTTTAAGATATTACTAAACATAACAGTTGTTATTATACTGTCATTATCAAATGATTCTTAAGTATCACCAATATCATAGTTTTCTCAAAGAAAAAAACACAAAACTCTAAAAGGAACGACAAACGACGTAAATGCTGGATGATTAGTTAGAGCTTATGAAATAAAAAATTTCATTGAAAAGTGGAAAATAAAAAAATCGATGTTGCGAGCGATAATTCCTTCAAAACATACCAGCACATAAAAGATTTCCTGTAAAAATATAATAATTTTTGTAAACGCAGAAAACAAATAGATCCCATGTCACCATAATTCTTTCTAAAAATTCGTGAGAATTATATCCCAGCACTTCTGGAAACTTGGTTGAAAATAAAACGGCAAAAAGTTCTTTCTAAAAAAAAAGATAACATAAGATTTACAGTGACTGGCGGCTTTTACTGAAGATTGGAAAAATTTAAGGACGTTAAAGTATTTTCATTACGAATGTCTTCAGTGCTTATTTTATAAGCCATTGAATAACTGATTTGTTGAATATGAGTAACCACCGGTAACGACTGCATCCGCTTACACAGTAAAAAACAATGACAACAATTTAATTGACCCTCTTAGCCAACATGCGATTATTCGCAAAACTAAATTAATAGCTTAATAAACAACGAAATAAATTCATATACTTTAAAATCAATAAACACAAAAATAAACAAAAACATAGCTTAATAAAAAACAAAAAAAGAAAAAAAAAAACGAAAAACTGATATACAGAACAGATGAGATTCACTGTTCCACCATTGATAAGCCATTATTTTCGTCGATAATTGGTGCTGCAGTTGCAGTTGCAGTAGCAGACGTAGGTAGAGATGTTATTGCTGATGCTGTAACACATGCAGAAGGAGCTATCGCGGAATGCCTTCGACGTTTTCCTGGTACACTTGGTGAAGAATCTTCGCAGAATAGATCATCAATTCGTGAAGCCTTTCGTCGCGACTCTTCCAGTCTACGCCAGCTCACTTCAGTTTTCTTTTGCAGTTCTGCTTAATAGTGATTTATAGATATCTCATTACTGATTAGTTTTATATACTTTTCATTTCATTTTTATTATCATTTCTACTATAATAATTTAATAATAAGTCACTGTAACATGACAGTATTAAAAGCTAATGCTTGAATTAGCGTTAAACTTGAATTTGTTCAAATACATCTATGGCAAATTTTTTTTAGAAATTTTCTCGATCCAAAACAATACAAAAAAAAAAAACCAGAATGAACGAAACTTGTATACCTTGAATTTCATTACTTAACAAACTTGTTTCAACAGTGCAGTTAAGCCGTTCTGCCTGTATTCTGGAACCAATTGTTTCATCTAAATCTAATGCACCAGCAACTCGAGTCAATCTCTCAGCAACTGCAAGCAAAAAAGAAATATTAAGAAACGGAATTGAATTCAGATCATGTTGATGGAAAATCTTACAAATGTACGATAATATAAGATCACTCTGTTTTATGACTAAACAGTGTGGAAAGTGTGAAATCAAAATTTTATAGCACAGTTTGTGGCAGTACAAAGCAAAACAAGCTTCGTTCTGTTCGAAATCGGTGCACTTATTTTATTCAAAAATATTGACAATAGGTAGAGCAAAGATGCATAAAATGCTAATATTGTAATTGATATACCTGCATCCCTCTGTGAGGGTCCCATTAGTGCAAGGCGACGAAGATGTTCCATAGAAGTGATCATAACGTCAGTCAAATCACTCAAAAGTCCCATTTCATCCATCCCGGCCCAGAATTTAATTGGTTCTTAAAATAATTCAAAAACTATTTATGGATTATATCTAATAACAGCACTAGAAAAAATATTTTAATCGAAACAAAAATATTTTATTCCTTCATATCTTTTTACTTTATGCGCATAATGCAATGAAGATTTATATGCTATTGGGACCACTATGTAAATTAAAATGTCCTCTCTCTAAAATCTTGAAGAGAGTCAAAGAAAAAAAGCATAAGCTTAACTTGACAGCTTTCAGTGAAAGACTAATTTACTAGTTGTCTGGGAGCAAAAAAAAGTAGGAGAAAAAAGCAAAACAAAAAGAAAACCAGAAGCCTAACAAATGTTTAAGAAAATAAAATTTTGCTAATGAAAGAATGCTTACGATTTTTCATCACCATTACAGCGCTGTTACTTGAACCGGCTGTATCTTCTTCCGCTGGCATGAGATCTTCATCAAATTTCTGACCTTTCATAAACGTTGACATTATTGCTACAAAATAAAGAGTAAATGCAAGAAATAATTTACATTCTATTCGATCTAATAAACCATATGTGGATAAATTACAAAAAATCTAATGTTAATGATTTTATAGAACGACCAATATCACTCACATAAAACTAACAATGGAATGAATAAAAATAATAAGAAAAAAATATACCATTAACAACCGAATTACTTCGTTCATTCACTTGTGAATAAAGACTGCAAAAAAATTCAGATAACAAATCCTATTATAACCACAGAATTTGCAAATTTTGAAAATTTATTTTAAATAATTTTCAAATAATGCTATATCAGACATGATTGGACATTAGAGTATTTCTTTCAGAACTATCTATTCAGAAGCAATGAAAGAATCACCTCATGATGCCACTTTTCTTATCTTCATCGAATGAGGATGATGTTGCTCCGTAAAGCAAATCGGCATTTAAATAGGCTTCCGTAAGATGATTTTTAAATGACATAAAGTTTCGTGACTGACATTTGGCACTGCAGTAATTCTCATGATTATAAAAATCGAGGCTTTTCATTTCCATTAATGCTCTAAAAAATATATGGTGAAAAAGAGAACTGGTCATTGAACAAAAACAGGTTTTCCAATTTTAAACAATTTAGTTCCGTTGATCTCCATTACCCACAATTCTGAAGCAAAAGCCTTAGTTGTCATCGTTCAAAATTCTAAAATGATCTCGTCACAAAATCGAAAACCAGCTGTGCGCAGTACTATCATCAACCAAATTTTCTGAGACATACTCAACACTGACACATTCGGAACAAATAAATATGGAAAAAGTTAAAATTATTGGATGAAAAAGCCATGACTATAACATATGGGTAAAACTTCTTTAAAAATTTCTATCTCGCCTGCTATATTTATTTCGTAAATTATGGCAAGTGCATCTTTTCCATCTACAGTGACCTTTCAAAACTAAGTTTTGTATCATAAAAAGTGAGCATTTATTTTTCTTGCTTCCGATTTACCCGAAATCAGTTTTTATCATATATGATCAATAATATCATGCGTAGGAAAACCCAAAATACCTCATATTTGATTTTCCAATACGAATGCTTCCTTTCCAATCCTTTTGTTTATCTTTATTAGCACGTATTGTAAATTCTTTTGGACTAATCAATTCACCTAAATAAAATAAGGATTAAAATGTTCAAAATCTAGATGCAGAAATCAGGCTATGATAGGAAATAGGAAAAGTCTGTATGTATTGGCATTTTTTGTATTAATATGTTAATAACCGTTACGAACAAATGCCATGAAAACTAAATGATTATAATAATAATAGTCAAAACGACTTAAAGAATTAAAAAATAAAATAATAATCACTGTGATACTGGAATGCAGTCATATGAAAGGAATCGTGATGGATTAAAATGCCTACAGGACAAAAGATAAAACTGGCGCAATCACTGAATAATCGACTAACCAATTTCAATGCGCTTTACGAAACTATACTATTATTATTACTGCTGTAAATGTTTAACATTAATGCGAAAATTCCAATATATTATAAGAGCTTGACTGCTTCGCGGACGCATAATTATTACTTAGAGATTAATCATTCTATATAAATATAACTAAATATAGCCACATGATTGCTTCAAGTTCCTAACAATTAATCAATTTTAGAGTGTATAGAATGGAAACTAATAACGAACAAACCATCCAGTTCAATACATGGTTGATGTATTCCTGGGCAAACAAATTTTTCAGTGTGTAAACGAGCCACCAAATGCCCACATCTTACCTAAAAATTCCAAAATGTCATTTCCATTATATCAAGAAAATCAACAAATAAAAACTCGTGAAATTTTACAAAACAGGATTTCTTAATATAAAAAATGAACTGACAAATATTTCTAGCATAAATAAATAAAAATTATGAAATAATCAAAATTTTTTTCATATTTGAAACAAACTTCTAAAATTGGTGCTTTGAGATCTACTGATGTAGTGCTATCACTGTCATCCGCTCCATTGATTGACATATTTAATGCGTTTTCACGTTTCTACTAACAAGAAAAACATGCAAGGACTTTACAGTATCCTTGTAAAGAATAACCTGCAATATTCTGAATCATTACTTTTTTTTTCCAATCTTTCCATTATTATAATAATACATTTCATATTTCTTTGATTATATATATATATACATATATATAATATGGACAATAACAGTCCGACTTTCTTGGGAAATGTAATATGAAAAATATACATTTGTGTAATGACTAATTAAAATCAGATTATCTAAAATCATAATAACTTGCAATGAATAATAGTAATGGAAGAGATCCGACCGACCTTTTCCTGACTGATACAACCTATCATTTGCATCATTTTTATTTTCAAATACTAACTGTAAATATACCTAAATTCTACATATAAATCATCATTTGCAGCCATCATAGTATATTAAGGAAGAGACATACTATAAAACGTATCACATATAAGCCTATATTATACTATACAAAAATGTTTATTGATTATTCTATTACCTTCCTATAAACTTACAAAATGTTAAATAGATGGGAAAAGATTTGGAGAAATATATGATAATTAAAATTTGAAAAATTTCCCGCAAATGATAGAAATCTGATGATATTATAATAACAGACTTTATTATATCAATGATAATTTACTCATTATCAGTCGCTCTTTTTCTTTTTTTTTTTTTTACGTTAGAATTGCTACTTGGTAGACTAAAAGAAGCAAAAACTGAAGCGATCACTTACGACTACAATACACAATTAACAATTGGAATATTTCGGCGGCACCCCGCCTATACGAAAGATCGCAAGCGAGCTCAGATGAACTTCCCACCTTTTTGATGAAGAGATTATGAATATATAGATATACTTCTGTCACGTCTACCAAGAAACATGTTTACACAATCATTAAATCGTATGTAATAGATGCTGTATTGATTTTACATCCTATTTTTTTTTACACGCTCATTATCATTTATTTTTTCATTCTATTAATGAAATATGAATTTTATTTTGGATGAAAATTTCGCACGTAACACGTACGTGTAGTAATATTGATTGATTAATGTTAATCAAAAATGCTGCTGTAATTTAAATAGATTGTATTAATGAATGAGAAAAAAAAACATGTTTAAGCTTACCAATACTTAATTATAGCGCAGATAATAGTTTATTATTGTATTACAGGTTAGCTAGCTAAGCTCGGTTAAAGACGTAATTGATGATACTGATAATGATGTTGGATGATACTGATACTGATACTGATACTGATGCTGATGCTGAAGCTGATGCTGAAGCTGATGCTGAATGCTGATGCTGATGATGATGATGATGATGATGCTGATGATGATGATGATGATGATGATGATGATGATGATGATGATGATGGTAAAGCAAAGGGCCTCTTCTCGTATTTGTGCTGCTGTCAGTGCCACTGCCGTCGCAAATGCTGGCGAAGGATAGTTGTGATGCTGTCGAGTGGGGCGTGCGCGCGCGTGTCCGCAACGCAGCGTACGTCAACATATCGTTTGCTGTTGCCGTGGTAGTGTTGCTGTTGTTGCAGCCGTTTATATGTGTTTGCACTCTCTGCGCTCTCCGTGTTCGGCCTGTTATCTACACGTATTTACATACACATACATACCACCATCATTTCATACGATCAATGCGTATTTGATGAATAATGTAGAAGGCTATTCGTGTCGTAGCCATTCATTTAATTCATTCATTCGGTCGATCGGTCTTATGTATTACCGCGATATAATTTATGTAAGAGACGTGTATGCGTGTCTGTGTCTGTTTGTCTGTGTATGTAGTATCTATCCCTATCTATATAGATATGCGCAGAATGGGTAAGCATATATTGACGCATAAAGCGCTAGAGAATAACCTCTCGTGACAAGCGGGTAAGCGGGATAACAGTGTGTATGTGACAATGACTATCGAAAATGACACCCCCATAATAATCCATCGACCCGAACTTTGCCCATCCAGTCTATCTTACCCGCATAATTTTTTTAATAACATTCTACCAATCATCTATCTCTTCAGCATCTATCTACTCTTAAATCTTATTCTACTACCTTCCCTCTCATCATTTATTTATCCCTCTTTTTTTTTACCTTACCCTTACCCTTTACTTTTACCCTATCTTATTTGCTTCCTACATCTGTTACCTTGCATTTCTTTCTCTTTCCCTCTTCTTCTCTCTTCCTCTCTCTATCTCCGTGCTATACGTGGCTTCATAATATAACAGAGGAGTGAACGTTTGATGATGTCTTCAACGACCAGATGATGATGATTCGATGATGACGATGATTCGATGGTGATGATGATGATGATGAGGGAAAGAGGTGACAGTGAGAATGACAATAGAAAGTAGGAAAAATTGACACTTCGAGAAATGAGCAGTAGCATTCATCACTTCTCTTCGTATGCTTTAAATTCAACATTCCACATTCCACATTATCCATCCTTTTTGTCTTCAAATAATCTTATATCAAAATTGATAGAGCAAAAGGATGAATAAGCTAAAAGACGAACTGATAGCAAACATACGTTAAAATATGATTAAAACATAACATATAATCAGAGATAAACTGATAAAGAGATTTACTTAAACTTTGAAGCTAGGCTAATTGTTAATGAGAACTTTTTTGATAAGTATTATTAAAACTTACCTATATTGATGTCATCCATGAAATATGATAGAACATCATATTCTTTATGCTATTATCACATGATCACTTCTATGATTATTGGTGATAACAGAAGCCTTCTTTTGATGCTTTCTTGTAATTCGTCATCATCATCATCTCTCTTCGCACTGGAAAGCATTACATTATTCTTCAACATTACTTACTTGCGTAATATTACGTGAAAAAAAACTTAACGAACTGATATGAATAGAAAAAAAAGAAAACACATGATACGTATAAACACATCATTGGATTCACAAATTGTTCCCAATGAACAACTATCCTATTAAATGATCAGAGACACCATTCATATTGATAACTACTGATAACATCAAACAACTATTCATCTTCAGTGGTAAAAAAAAACCGGTCTTTCCAAACGCATTCATTTCATTTTCATCAAGAAATTCACGGGTTTTTAGAATTCACGTTTGAAATAGTTCATTTCTTTTTTTTTTTCTCTTCAAATGTTAGAATTGATTGAGACAATATAGATGTGTGATGATAAGCAATCAGTAAAGATAAAAAATATATGAGAGAGAAAAAGCGTTATTCAAAAAGAAAGTGCAATAATGAAGCGAGCACGATGATTACGAAAAAGCTTCCATTTACCTCATTTTTTTCGAATCTTTTGAAATTCTTGATTTTTGATCATTAGATCAAAGTAGATATCATTTGCAATCAATCAAGATTTAATAACATTGACGACAAAACTTGCTAACCGAAAGATCTTGATCAATCTTGAAAAAATAGATGAGATTAGAATATCCAAGGATTCTGATTTTCTAATGATTAAATAATTCTACGTAGAAATGATTGTTTGATTCGAAGAAGTTCAAGTTGTCAGATTCATCTTTGCTGTTGCTCAAAATGTAGCAATATTTTCTGAGCTTAATTAGAAACATATAATCAGCTCAGGATTTTTTTTTTCAGTCTCTATCATTCCCAATAATTTGTCGAGATTTTTAGATTAAGATTTTTAAAGCCAATCAATCATAAGAATGAAAAAAAGGGAGCTTATGCTTCCTTCGATAGATGATCAATCGATCATCACACGCGAAATGGATAAATTATTTGATCACAGTTTAATAGTCTTAAGTTTATTTTCAAGTTTTTTACTTTTTTTTGAAATTTAAAAATGTAATAAAATTAATTTTATCACTTAGAAGACTAATTTTTGTTAAAATTTCAATCATTAATTAGCAGAGCGATAGATTAATTTAAGCATTTTACATACTTAAAAGCGGCGATATTGCTTAATTATTTTAGATTAATTAAGCAATCAATTTCGTTTATTAGCATTCTCTATAAGAAAAAGGCAAAATTTTTTACGATCAAATTTTCATTAAAATTATTTTGAAGAATTTCATTTCGAATTTTTAAATTGATTTCTTAATGAAACGAATCGATTATGATCGATACAATTCCTTAACTGCCTTGGCACAGTATCAGTTAGAAATATCTTGGATTGATTCCTAAATATTACGGTATATTAATTCCAAAATATCACGATTAAGAAATTATTCAGCAATTCTGAATAATGCTGCATTTTTAGCATCAATAAATAATATAATGCACGAAAGTAATTAAATATTTTAAATTACATTCAGCTGACTGAAATAACTATTAATTGACATTTATCAAACAAACGAATCATTTTAAATGTATAAAGTTCTTTCTTCCTTTTCCTGAAATTATCCTTGTATAAAATTTAAAGATATTTCTTCAATTCACGAAGTACCATTTACCATTATCACTTTTATTATTTCTTTTTACAGACATATTACTGATTACAAATGAATGAAACTAGAAATTTTCTCTTAGTTCAAATTAAATGAATACATTAAAATTAAGTTAAAATATAAAATATTACATCTTAAATTATATTACTATTAATGTTTGATGATAAATAAAATGTCAACGATAAGTATCGATGAAATTATCAAATTTTCGCTTCTAATTTGATAATCATTAATAGTTACTAATGTGATAATCACTAATAGTTATTGCTAATGTTAACGATAAATAAAATATCAATGATAAGTGTCGATGAAGTGATCAAAATTAATTGAAGGTATTGTAAATTAAAATATAAAAATATTACAAATTATGTCTCAAATTAGATTATCATTAATGTTAATGATGAATAAACAAGTGTCCATCGATATTGATCAAATTTAGTTACGTCCTAATTTGATAATCATTGATCATTAATAATTACTAATTTTGATAATCACTAATTTGATAACCATTAATAATTTGATAATCGCAAACAGTTAATTGATGGTAATCATTAATAATTATTATTAATGTTGATGATAAGCAAAATATTAACGATAAATAATGATGAAGTGATCAAATTTCTAAATTTCATATGGTATAACTAAAATTTGGAAATTTATCATTCATAAAAGAAAATGCTGATAATAAAATGTAATTTATAGCGAACATTTTTTTCTCTTTGAAATTTTAATCATTGCAAAAACAAATAACAAATAACATTTCATTTATATTACACAACATGAATAATAAAAATAATAAAATAGTAGTATAAACAATAATTTGACACTGATAAGACATTGATAAGTTTATTACAATAACCGTTACAACACTTTTAGTCCTTATTTTTTTGGATCAAAAAACAAAATTTCCATTTTCTTAAATGAAAATGGAAATTGAAATCAAAAAAAACAGAATGTATAATCAAGCTTTTCATTTTTGTAAAAGAAAAAGCAAATGATAATTCGTTAAATGATAAAAATAAGAAAAAATATCACTCTCATAAAATTTAAACTTTAATGCTTAAAAAACTTTATTACCTTTATACATTGAAGCCAAAAAAAATAAAATGCTCGAGAAGTTTCATTGCTAATCAATTTTCAATGAATTTCAAATTTGAATAATTAAATTGAAACCGAACAAATTTTAGGTATCAAAGGGGATTTTTATTTTTAATTAAAATTTTAATTAACAAAATTTTACATTTTATTAAAAGTACTACATTGTAACAGCAGATAAAATAGTTCCATTACCCTTTTTAGAAATAGGTAAACCCGAATTTTTCATCGATAGAATGTAATGAATTTCAAGAAATGTTGGTCGATCGCTTGGTATCCTTCGCCAGCATTCATTAATGAGATTTGATACCTGTTGAGGTAAATGAACAGGAAGTTTCAAATATATCTAAAGCATAAAATTAATTTCAAATTTGTTACAGAATTTATTTTTGAAAATTTTTTAAATCATTTAAAATTAGTTGACAAGTAATAATTTTGCTTGTTTTTCGTCGTTATATTAATTTACACATATTATTTTGAATATTTTTATCTTAGCAAAGATTAAAAAGTTTATTTAATTCAACTTAGTTAAGTTTTATTAGTAAAATAAAATAATATTTTGTAGAAACTTCGATTTATATTTCTTACTTTTTTGCTAATTTGATAATAAATCTTGGCGAATTCAATAAAAATATTCAACTTTAAAAAATGTTAAAATACGGCCCTTCATAAAAGTAATGTCATTTGAACTTTGATTCTCAGTCGCGTAATTGGATTTTATTCGTACTAATAAACTTGAAATATTATACTTTCTGATTAAATTGGGAAAATTTTTCAAAAGATTACTTCAACTGTTATTAAATTACGGCTATGGTAGGGGATGCAACATTTGAATAATTTTCCATAATTATCTTCTTTTCATTACTTTTTATCAATTATCATTTTTTGATAATTCATTTCAAAATTTTCTTCTCAATAGTATAAAAAAATTGTTGGAAAAGCGATGAAAATAATAAAAGAAATTTCAATTTTTAGCGACAATTTTAGCTTTTTAATAAATTATTCTTGTAATTAAATATTTTTGATTTATTGTACAAATATTAGAATTGCATTTTTTGAAATATTAAAAACTTTTAAATGAAATTTAAAATTAAAATTTATGCTATTAGTTTCTTTGAATAAGAAAACTGTAATGCTATAAGTAAGTATCAATTTGATACGCTAATAGCAAGGTAACGATTTTTGAAAGAATTCAAATTAATAAATTAATAGCAAACAAAAATTTTGGAAGAAAAGAAAAATCTAAAAAATTTTTTTATAATTTTCGACAAAGTTATTTGCATAATAAAAATAAATTAATAGCTTAAAGTTTTAGCAAAATATTTTTGAATAAAGAAATATTTAAATAGCCAATAACAATATCTATAAGCAATTTGATAGAAATTATCATTCAAATTGGTTAATAGCAATGGAATGTAGAGCTTTTTGTTCTATAAAATTATAACTGATCTTTGTAAAAAATTTGATTGAGTAAACTAATTCGTACTTAAATTTGAAATGAAATTTGAAATGAATACTCAAAGAAACTAACCGCATCATGTCCACTATAGATATGCTTAGCATTTTCAATTAATTGAGCATTTGTCAATTCGGCAAATGGAATTACTGTACAATTGTTAAAAAGTTCCCAAGTTGTTACCGCAAATGACCAAACATCACTTTTGTTACTCCATTCATTCTACAAAACAATATCGTATGATTTCATTATCATTGTTTACTCAATCAAGTTTGCAAAGAATTCAATTTTATATTTATAACAAAAGATTTTTGATAAAAACAAAGTTTTCATGGTATCAATGCCAAATAGCATATTATCATTTCCGATTAAATTGCCATGCCTATAATCATTTCCGATTAATTTCATCATATCTATAATTACGGGACAATTGCTTTTTTTTTTATTCATGATCTGTCGAACTTATTTTTTATTAAGTTTTTAATGCTGTTTTCATCGCAATTTAAAACTACATCTATTACTTGAGTAAATTTCATATTTCTGCGAATACTACTTTATTACCTATGCAATTTAAATTTCTTATTGATTTCATTAAAATTATAATTTAATTCTAAAATTTCCTATGAAAATTTTACGAATTTAATACTTCTATTAATATTACTTTATTATCTATGCAATTTAAATTTCTTATCAATTTCATTAAAATTATAATTTGATTCTAAAATTTCGTGAGAAAATTTCATGAATAATTAACAAATTGAAATATTATTAAAAATAGCAATGCATGAAATTCAACGAACAGCAATGACAGATTCTGGAGCACTATAACGAAGTTGAGCATGATGAAGATGTCCTCGTGGTGATGCAATTTTGATTGTTTTTTTTTGATCAATCAAAATACATTGAGGTGATAAATGTCCATGCACGATTTGTCGTTGCTCCAAATATTTCATCCCAGCAACTATTTCGATCACTAATTGTAGCATATTTAAACAGCTAAAAATATGAGTAAAACATTTATGACTAAAAGTATGCAAAAACATAAATGGAATAGATTAGGAAGGAATTTTTATCAATAATTAATTTCTGTCTCGAAAAAATGTTTAAAAATGATTGAAATTCAGACTTGGCATCAGATTTGTAGGCCAAATATTGTCGGACATTTCCGTGTAGTGCTAATTCAAGATACATTGTTGAATTATCATCGATACCATAAAGCTATAAAATTGATTTTTTAGTATAAAAATTGCTACTTTTTCTTCAATTAAAACTTATATTTATTCAGCAATCGGCTTCGGTATTTTTACACTGATACGTTGGTGACAAAAATTTCGATATCTTAACATTGATACATTGATAACAAAAACTCAATATCTTACTACTGTTACACTGGAGGAGTGACAAAAACTAAGTTAGAAATTTAACGATTTTAACTTCTCAACACTGATACATCGATGACAAAAACTAAGTTAGAAACTTGACGCTACATATTGTTCAAAACTCCAAAGTAGATTATTCTAGCCAAATTGAAATCATGCGATCCGAACACTAAAGGTTAGATAGGAAGATGGCATTTGTTGAAACAAACTTTTTTGAATGCTTACCTTGATGATATTTTCATGATCAATTTTCGATAATATCTTCACTTCATCATTGAAGACACTTCTAAAATTTCAAAAAAAAAAAATAATGAAAGAATATTGAAACTATTTAATTGGAAATAATTTAATTACTATTGATAACCTTTCTTCAAAAAAATTTTCAATGTTGTCTTCAGCGAATTTTGAGAAAACAAAACTTTTTCTTGCGATGAAATTTAGAATTTGTTAAAAAATCTATTATTCCTACAGAAAAATGGATTTTTTTTTTTTTTGCTGAAAATGTATTTGCAATTTTGTTTTCTTTTTTCTTTTTCGTAATTCTCAAATTTCATTCTGAATATACGCCTTCTCCAATTTGATAACTGGAAACTTCTGCTCGTATTAAATATTTTTCATTAAAATACAATCGTCAAAAATAAACACAACAGAATTTTTTAGTGTCTTTTAGAAAGAAAGGCATATTTTTGCGTGATGACCGCTCTCGTGAATTTATTATTTCGAGATTTATTGATCAAAAAAAAAAAATTCTGTTATTCTATTAATTTAAAGTATTACATGGATTGCTTATTTCTATCTGTTATTATTTTGGCAGCATAATTATTGCCATTAATGCAACATGATCGAATTATGGTAAACCTTCCGCGACCCAATTCAGAACCCAATACAACTTGATCCGTATTAAATTTCTCAATTGGTCGTTTCATTTTGCTAAAAATTTATTTGAAAATTTTAATTTTGCATTTTTTTTTAGGAAGTTCAAAATTTCTAAATGAAATATACATGGTTTTTCTTTTCTGCAGTAATAGCAGGAAAAATAAGAAATAGAAAAATTTCAAAAAAATTATAAAATATACCAATCAATAGTTCGAACAGCGGCAATTGCATAATGAAGACTGTTAGCATTGCTAATTCTGAAAAATATCTGATTTTTTAAGTCTAAAGATAAAACTAATTAATTTCGGTGTGATTCCTTAAGTGAAAATTCTGTAAATTATATAATTTTTTTATTTTTATTTACTTATCCATTAATTTTTAAGTTTTATTCAAATTATTCAATTTTTATTTCAAATATTTAGACGCTTTTTTCGTTCGTCAATCTTTTATTATTTTTTCATTTATCTGTTTATTCGTTTATTTGTTTATTTGTTTACTTTTTCTTACCTATTTATTTAATCTTCACGGAAAAACGTCACGAAATAGTGATGGAAAAAGGAGGTTCTTTGTCATGGTTAAACCTTCATATTCAAATTACAAATTTGCTGATGTAAATAGGCTCACTTTTTGGACTTTGCTTGATCATCTCTCGAGCTTCGCATTATGGGAATTACAGGTGATACAGGTATTTTTGGAATCAATAATGGTTCCATCGTTGATTCATTAATATTATTTATATCTGAAAAACTTTTTTTATATGAATTGATTAATTAATATTTGAAATTTTGATTGTTTATTGTGAAATATTTGGAATATAATTTTTGAATGTGTATAAAATGAATAATGCATTTGATTTTGAGTGATTAATTTTGGCTCATTTAATTACTTATGACATATCTAGTAAGTTTTTTTTCGAGGAACGATTAATGATACAATAAACACGATCAATTATAAATACCATATTTAGTTCAGAATAAGAATAGAGCTGATAAAATTATGGCTTGACCTATTTAAAAAGAGACGCCGATTGGGTGATTATATTCTGGCGATTAATTAAAATCAATCAGCAATAAATTAACCTGAAGGTGGAGGTGGAAAATGAAAATCGGACCATGACGGAGATTTTTTGGTTCGTTTATTTACAGTTGCCAGTTTCCTACAAGTTCTTAACAATGTCAATTTATAAAAATTGAACTTTTTAGTCTCTGTCACTTAAAATTGAACTCTCGATGCACTAATAAATAACTACATGAATAATTGAATTTTAAATAGATCAGCAGTTTACAAATGAAAATTTTTGGAGTTTTTTTTTAAAATCTTTTAAGACATTCTTGATTTAAAAATCCTCAATAGTTAAATTTTTTGCAATTCAATCATTTTCATAAAAAAGGCATGTCTATATTTCGTATTTTTTGAATTCATTAATTAGAATGAATTATGCATTGAATGTAACAGTACTGAATATAATAAATGGATGAAAGTTTTTCATTAAAACCAACTAACTTTTCATCAGCATAAAAGCCATTATTTTGAATTTGATGATAGTCAATTTCGTTTGCATCACAAAAATTTGTACAAAAACCTTTTTCACCCAAACTGGTCACCATAATTTTCGTTTTTTTGGTGTTGTAATTTTTTGGATTTGGTTCACGTCGTCGAGAGATTAAAATTCCACACAATACACAACTTATGAGTAGGAACAAAATTATCAAACCTATAAAAAGCAATCAAAATTTTCATCATTGCATATTTTTTACAAAATTATTTATTCTTAAACAAATATATATAGCTTAGCTATTCTCCTCCCCTTCCCCAAAAAAAAAAAAAAAAAATGCATATATCCGCTCATGAAATATCATGAAAAACAATTCGTTGATAAAGACAACAAGATAATGACCATGGATGTTGGAAACCGCTAAGAAATGTATGACAAATAAAATATCATGAAAAGCATTCGTTGATATAGATAACAAGATAGTGACAATGGACGTTGGAAACTGCTAAGAAATGTATGATAACTCGTTTGCATTTATGATGAACTAAATTAAATTTTGTGAAAACTAAATAAATAATTTAATCAAAAACTGTTCAAATTGATAAAAATTGGTTGTACTACGAAATTTATCATATCAATTTCAATTTGTCTGAAGTTTTACAGGACAATTACTTCTCAATATTTCAATTGATATTACATATGAAGGAGATTAAAGTCCTTTTATCATTGATCAAAGAATTCAATTAATTTAAGAATTTAATTAATTTAGCCTGTCAATTTTGATTTGTCTAAAGTTTATAACTAAACAATCATTTCTCAATATGGAAGTTAAGGAAGTCATAAATCATTTTAAAAAAAAAGTTTACTTATGCAAATATGTATTCAGTACCAAATAAATAATTTTATGTAAACAGCGGCAAGATCATTTCTATTAAAAATTGATGGAATTATGCATAGAAAATTTAGGATAATACAGTTTGACTACAAAATATGAATAAATTCATTGCTAGCTAATCCAAAAGATATTTCAAAATATTTAAATACTTACCAATAAAATAAATTACCGGAAAAATACCGGTGGATTCATCGACTGCTGTTGGCAAAGTTGTATTGAACATATCTAAAACTTATTCCCAAGATTAAAATTAGTTAAATTAATTAGTGAGTAATTAATTTGGCTGGAAAAGCAAATATTAGGAAATTTCATGTTCATGTGCAAGCTATTCATTGACATTCATAAACATGCAATCAAAAAATTAAATTTTGAAAATGCGAATTGATTGAAGAATAAATTAAACGCTAGAATCGTTTTACACTTGAAAATAAAGATGCTAAAAAATGGATAGATAAGTTGAAAAATAAAATTTTGCTATATTTTTCTCCAAATTATTGTTACTTTGAAAATTTCTTTTTTTTCGAAATTTTATCATAATTATTGCAAAAACATTCGGAAAAAATTTTTGATTCTTTTCTCAAATTTCACTGATTTAAAAATAATTTTTAGTAAATGAATCACTGAAATATCTGCTCATGCGAATTATTCTTATTTTATCAGAAGCAATTATGATTAGATATCATGCAGAAGAATGAGAATAGCATCAGATTGAAATATAAATTCAGCATTGCGACGTAATGTATACATTTATTTCATTTGTTCAAATATTTTTCAATTTATTTCAAAAAAATTTTGAATATTTCGAATATTTCATGGTTAGCAGATTATTTTTGGATCCAGTTTTCATCAATTATCTTTGCTTATCATTCGTTATCAATCATATTCACTTATCATTTAAATTAAACACCATATAAGTCATTTCTGATCCGAATTTGAATACATTAAATTTTGCTTATTTCGTAGTATTTTGAATTTTTTCTTCGAAAAATTTCGAAAAGATCGAAACAAGCTCATGTATAAAATAAATCAATTTTGCGAGATATTTTTTAATAAAAATTTTGGAAAAATAATTAATCGAAAATTTCAAAATATTCAATTTAATTTTAATATGAACAATATGTTTTATTAAAATTAATGAAGCAAAAAAAAAAGGCAATTTTAGTACAAAGCATAGTATTACAAGCAAAAAAAGAAGAAAGTAGGGAAGAAGAAGAAGAAGATGAAGAAGAAGAAGAGATATTTTCAAACCGAGAATGGAAGTGGTGATGATAGTAGTAGTAGTAGTAGTAGTAGTAGTAGTATCGGCGATAGTAGTAAGAATTCGCGTCGATACGATTGCTTTTCTAACAATGCCTAAAGTAATTTCCCTCAAAATTTAGTTCATTTTTCTTTTTAAAGACTTATTTCAACTTCAATGAATGAGATAAATAAGTTGCAAATAATAATTCAAAATTTAAGGAACGACAAAAAACGATCATTTTATTAGGGGCAAAAAAAGCTAAGGAAAGCTTGGGTCTTACTTTCTTTTTATTTTAAAAAATATCAAAATTAAATAAGTTCCAATCTCGAGTACGAAAAGAAATTCTTATCACTTTATTAGTTTTAATAAGAGCAGTTACTATTCAAATATCATAATTAATTTTTATATTAAAATAATGCAGAAACCAAATTTATTTATTAGAATATAATTAGTCATTTAGTTTAAAAATATTCATATTTTACATCTATTTAAAAGAACAACACAAGAACTCATCACTGCAAATAATTTATTTAATTATAAAATTATTAAAGAATTAAAGACATAGGTATATTAATTCAGCAAGTATATTTCTGAATCGATTGAAAGAACAGGCGAATTGATTGAATTTAAAAAATGGAACTTAAATTTTAAAAAAAAAAAAATGTTTTTGAATTTGAGAAATTTAAAGGCCAAATAAACAAAATGAGTTTGAATTTAGAAAAAAAATTTGTAAGCTAGGCTCACTTGATGCAAAGTATATTTCAGAGAGAAAGAGCCACTGCTCCTTGTAGCTAAGTTTCATTTTTAAAGCTTGGCCAGTTGCATTATGCAGTGGTATTCGTATTGGTAAATTTCGTGCTGCATCTAATGGTCTTCGCTGAAATATGTCGCAAATAATTTCAGAATCAAGAAATGATTAACAAATTATTTTCGAGACTCTTGAGAATTTTAAAATAAGGAGATAAACCAATCATTTTACTTGTATGGATGAAATTTGTGAAGCGAGTGCAAATTTTTTGCCATTAGGACTAAAAAATATTTCGGTCGTTCGTAATGATGTTCCATAGGTCCAAATCTCGAGATACGTAAATTTTCGAATATCAGCAAATTCAAAAACAATTTCTATCGAACCATCTAAATTTAAGAATGTCTTGTGAATTATTTTTTGTGCATATTATATATATATATATATAAAGAAATAGTCTGCTGCATATTCTTAGGATTCTTTGAAAATACGACATCGACAAATATTGCCATTAAATTTATCTCAGCATTTGTTTGAGAAATATTTAGTAATTTACTTGAAACATAAACAATTAAATATGACTAATCTTTGATACTAGATCATGTAAAATTCCATATAGTAATTTTTACTTGTTATCAGTTGATTCCATCCAATCCATGCTGATATTGCATTATCATTACCGGTAATATCTTCCAATGGATTTGTTGTGGCAATGATACCGTCTGTGAGAAGTCCTAAACCCCTGAAATTTAAATAAGTAATTAAATCTGATGATTGAACACAATTTCGATATCAGAAAACAAAATATATTATCAAAATATATTATCAAGTATTAATTTATCATTCATTCGTTCTCCGATAAAATAGGAAAATTTAACTGATACCAATTGTAATAATTTAGTAATTAATATAAATAATGATCAATATTTTCATTCACTCAAATTGTTGATTATTTTTTCAAACTTAGATTGGATTAAGTAGTGAATATGCAGCCAAATAACCCATATGGCCAAGTAATCATTTTATTGTTATAGCCAATTCTGATTCATTAAAGAGACTATCTCTATTTAGCATAAAAGGAAATTTGTTAAGCAGAATAGAAGAGATCTTTTGCTGAAGTTGAAAAGTAATCAAATTGTATTTCGGTCAATCAAATTTACTATTTGTAGTTAATTGAATATCAAGTTTTCTATTTCTAATCAATTAAATTTATCAGTTAAGTTTCCTATTTTATTGGAGAATGATTTTACGATAATTGAGAAAACTCAATACCAATATTTACTTCATTTTTTTCCTATAATTTTAGAATAAATTAACTTCCATGAAATCCAATTTCTGATATTGATTTTTTATTTTAATAATAATGTCAATAGCTAATTAAAAATTTTTCCAAAATTTTTTTTTTTAAAAAGAAATTTGAAAAATTAATTTGTTATTAGAACATGAAAATTTCGATATTTTCATCATTTTTTTTAAACTAAAAATATTAAAATGGAATTTGCAGAATTTTTTCTTACTTTTTATTATTGGTAAAATGACTAAGCATATTTGATTTTTCAAAAAATTTTATCACGAAAATCATAATTATCAATTCTCGAGCCGTCGTTATTCATCGAATAGTACATTAAAGCTTCTGTAAAAATGTCAGATGTTCAAATTGTTATCAATAATTTTTCAATTTATTAAAAAGTGATATTTTGATTATAATTATCTTTCCGCCTAAAAATTAAATTTATAAGAATATTCTCGACTTTTATAAGAATTGAAATATAGAACATATCAAAAACATATTGGAAATTAAACCAAAAATTGATTCGCAACTACGAATCTTTTTTTAAATAATGAAAAATTTGTATTTTTTAAATGAATTTAGAAAAGCAAAGTAAAATGAAAAGTTGAAAAATAGAAAACAAAAAAAAAAAAATAAATGAAATATATAAAGCGTACCGTTATAGAGACAACCGTAAAATTCCACTCTAAGACACATTGTTCTTGCATACGTTGAATAAGGTACAATTCGAATACGTGAAGCAACAATTGGTGGATCTAGGTTACGTTGTATAGCAGTTTCTGTATCTTCATTTCCGTCTAATATTTCAACTAATTCTCTATTATGGTACTTAATCCATGAGCTATCCAATCTTAAATATTCAATCGTATAATGTGTTGTATATTCTCGACCTGTTCCATTCCCGTAACGACCTTGTGTTTCAATTGCCGTGATAACGTATATCTCTTCGAGATCTACCTATAATGTCCAATAAAATTTAGTAATACAATAACAAAGTTGCTTAAATTATAACACTTACAGATTCTATATCATATCTGATAATTTCATTTGAGATTAATCAAATTGCAGTTGGTGATAAATTAATTTTTATCCGGAGTCAATTGTTTTACGACCTCTTGAAATTCGTTAGTAGTAATGTATTGATAATGAAGATTTGTTTTTAAACTTTATTAATCATTTATATCAAATAATTAATTACACTATGGAAAAATAAAGCTTTGTGGAAATTTTCTAAAATTAGCAAGTATGATACCGCAACTATTATTTTGTAAATCTTCAAAGTAATAAATGAAAAATATATTTGGAGTAAATTTTTTGATTTTAAATCATTTGTGAATTTAACGAATTTAGTAAGTTTAAAAATTAATTTAACTTAATGCAGTTGTCGTCTGAGAATGAAATATTTGACGGATTTTAGCCTATATTTTACTGTGTAATCGAGAATCGAGACAGGTGTTAAATTTTTCATTCAATTTTTTTTACTATAAACTTTATCAATTTTATCCAATCTTATCTTATGGAAAAAGCAAAAATTGAAGAAATAAAAATTATTTTAGAAAAATTAATTTAAAAGTGACTCCTTTTTTTCACAAATATAAATCATAGAAAATATAAGCTTGTTTTTTCTTTAAAAAATATAATTCTTTTTTTGATGAATATTTATTTCATACAAATAAATAGGCGTTAGAAAATTTATGAGCCAACATTTAATCTTATGATAAGACCATTTTTTCTTTTTATTTTTACAAAACATAATTAATTGATCCGTCAATTTGTAATATTTTTATTTTTTTGAAAGATGCATCACAATAATTCATAAACAATAATAAATAGCAAAATTTTTTAATTAAAAAAAATAAGCAAATAATAAATTTGATTCTTATTTCAAAAAATGAAGCATAAAAACCTCGAGAAATTCATATGAGCCCGCTTTAATTTGCGGCTTTGGACACCATGCACCGGACGCAAATTCTTTTCGTATCCTAAAAGATAATTTCTAAAAAAGTTATAATATTTAGTTGTAAAACTTAAATAAGCATTAATATTATTATTAGTTTGTTATCGCTATAATTATTATAAATTACTATTATTTTTATATTGATATTATTCGTATTATAAAATATCTGTTAATGGAAGAGAAGGTAATAGTAAAGATCAGAGTGTAAATTGAATGCTTTTGAGAGAATCTAATTTACCTGAGTAATAATTATCGAATTAAATACATCTTATTTAGTTATACAGTTATAATTGATGGATAAGAATATTGGTCTGGCGTTATTCCAAGATATATTATCGATTTATTTGGATATTTGGGTAACATAATTCAGGCTTTCGTATTTGAGCATACTAATGACGAGATATGAATTTATCATTTTGTAAAGTTTAGAAATATCGCTAGAATGATAAAAGTTCATCTTGACAAAAGTGATTTAATGGAGAATTCTTAACGACTGTTGTCGATACTTGCTGTTATCCATTTATCAGTCATCTATTCATCATAATATCTCTTAAATGATAAGTAATGAATTCTGAATTCTACAATGTAGATGATAAAATTAAGATTCTATTATTAAAATATTCAGACAAGTAGCCGTAAATAATTCATAAGGATATCTGAAGCCACTTTCTCGTCAAATATGATTTTAATCTCTCAGCTGTTGAGTCTCGATCAAAGTATTTGAAAGCAATCAATTATAACCAATTCACACCTGGCATTTTGTGGCCCGACACTGGTCATATCAAAACTACTGGAAGCGGACAACTGTGAATCCCGAATTTCACCATTTTCCATACCAAGTGCCATAACTCGACATTCAGCTGTAACTGAGCATTAAATTAGAAATTTGAATAGTAAATTATAAATTTAGAATTGAATTGAAATTAGCAGTCTTATCATAACTTATCAAGATGAATTAGTTCAACATTTAACTCAAATAACTGAATGAAAATGATAAGAAATTGTTAAATCAAAAATTTCAAAAATCTTAACTTGATCCCTATGATTCACAAAATAAAATTTTAGCATTTGCCAAAAAAAAATTTTTTTTTTTTTGATGGAATTAATAAATAAAGAAATCGTATAAAATTATTGAAATGAAATTTCCTTTCCACTTCATCAATTTTTTGATTTCATTTTCGTTAATTTGTTTATATTCTTCGTTTTTTTTATTTTGATTTTTCTCTCTTTTTTTTTTGTTCAAATCATTGCCAATTAATGTTGTACTTTTTTGATTTATTTCTCTAATACTCTCTTAAATTTCAATTTATTTATTTTCAATAATTCATTTCTTGCATTTTTGAATTTGATATTTATCATTTCGAATTTTCAGTATGTGTGATAAAATTTAATGCTTATTTTATCTAATAAAATTTTAACTTTTTCTTTTCTCACTGATAAAAAGGAAATGAGATATTCGAAAGAATATTGCTGAATCGAAAAATATTTCTAAATAATATTTAGGAGAAGAGAGAGAATGTCAAATATCATTTAATTCTTTGATTTTAGCTATTTCTAATAACAATATATTAAGCTTTTCAAATGAAATAAATCACAATCACTTGAAAATATAAATTAAACTTTATTGATTTTCTAAAAATTATTCAAGCGAAAAGATGTTCAAATGATAAAAGATTATGTGATGATTTTGTTTTGCGGAATTTTCTTGACTTTATATTTTATTTATTTCGGATGATTGTTTACTTCTATAAATGTCCTCGAGAATAGGCATTGCACCTAACGAGACACGACCAGCGTGAAAATGTCATAAATATGACGAAGACAACAACATCACTACGGACATTTACCTTTGAATAAGGTTATAAATGACAAGGTCAAAGGTTGTGATTTATTAGAGAATTGAATCATTTTCCGCTTTGCTATATTTAAAGTTTTGATAAAATATAATAATTCTTAATATACTTGCTATATATGAGCTAAAAAAAGAATGAATGCTTTTAAGATTTGAAGCAAGAAAAAATGTGATTGTTGGAAATTTCAAAAAACTTTTCAAATCCGTCATTCTCGAATAAATTTATCAAATGTATAAATTTCACAAATTTATTCGAGATTCTTGAAATAAGTAAATAAATATTAATTCTTCAAATAAAATTAAGCCACAAGTAGTTCCATAAAGATAAATAAATAAGTGTAATATTAATATAAATACTCCTTACTATTTTTTATAATAAATATTTTTTAGTATTTCTTTGAATAAATTAAGCAACAATTAATCCTATAAGAAAAGTAATGAAAAAAATTTGAAGTATTCAATTATTCAATTTTACTTATTTCAAGAACAACACAATTAGTACTTATTTTTTTTTTACTTAAAATATTTGTTTATGTCAGGGAGAAAAGATCAAAGCGAAAACAAATGCATTGAGAGGAACATTGTAGTAAATAAAAATTTAATCAATTGATCATATCGATAATTAAATTCATATCTTAAGATTTCTAATGGAAGAATGAAAATTCTAATTTAATTAATTAATTTACCCATAATTCCAATTTTAATTGATTTCTTGGCATAATTAATTTGATAATGTACCGGATAGAAATTATTTATTCCATAAGACAACGAATCATTAATTATGAATTCTTTTTCTTTTTCATTTCCATTCTCTTCCAACTTTTCAAGTTTCAGGTTTTTTCCTAGCGATTTTGTGAAATTTTTGATGGAACAAATTTATGATTTGCGCAGCTGTTAGTTTTAGCTGACGCTTATCTATTGAACTGAATGGCGCTATTGTCCAAAATTAAGCGATCAAATGATTGATACTTAGTAGTTTTATGATCACAACGAATATCTGAGAAAACTATCGAAGTATATATTTCAGAAAATTTATTAAATTTCATAAAAATTTCAATGATTTTTGAAATTTGATGCGATAGGAGAATTGAAATTTCTTTAATTTCAGATTTACTAATTTTAAATTTTATTCTTTCATTTTTAAAATGAATTTTTAAAATGAATACTGAATACTCTTTTTTTTCTTTCTCTCTTTCTTTCTCTCTCTCTCTCTCTCTCTCTCTCTCTCTCCCGCAGTAAATATCCAATTCGATGATTGTGTTGGATAAGTAAATAAAATGAAATTTTATTTAAACATAAGCAAATTTAAAAAAAAAAAAGAAATGAAATGTTTATTTTAGATAGAATACAGTAATATTTTTTTATTTGTGTACTTTATTTTTGAGCATTTTTTTCAATTTTGAATTGTTTATTGAAACATAAATTTAAGTGCAAATTTTAAAATAAACAATTATTGATTAAGTAAAAATGCATGCTTATCATTATCATAAATATGCATGAAAGGAGGGAAGAAAAGTTCAAGTGCCATTTGTCATACTTCAAAATTACCCCTTTCACATTCCTTCTTTTTTTTTCTCCGTCCTTTTTCAATTACTTCTTCTCTTAGACCCCCCAATGATCGTTTAACCTCGAGAAAGAAAGGACAGTTGTTTCCAATTTCTCGATTCGATTTCTCTTTCATGAATACTACTCCTCTTATTCTACATCATTAAGGATTATCTCTCGTTCTGCTTTTGCAGGTTTGATAAATGTATAGAGATTATCTATTATCTCGGTATGAAAAAGGTTTCGATCGGATAATTCTTTCACTTTTAGCTTTAAGATAAACTCTAAAATTGCTATTATCATATCATCGAACAGATCAGGTTATATGATAAGATGAGAATTTTATGCTCAACTTGATCGTCTTATTTTCTATTTTCAAAAATTACCATTCGTTGGAAAAATTTCATTTTAACTATTGAATTTTAAATAAGCAATAAGACTATCACTTTGCAACAATGAGAAAAAGTTGAACGAAAAAAAATGATAATTAATATTTTCGAATTAATGATAAAATACTAAAAATGATAAAATATCTCGAATGAATAAAATATATCAGTGAAGAAGAATTCAGCAGATTCTTGCAATTTTTATAATTATCTTTAAAATAGTATAATAAACATTTATCTCTGTGATTTTTGGAACAACGAAAATATTTCATTTTAAGATAAGATGGGAAGATTGAAAATAAAAAAATTAGTCTTTTATTTTCTTTGAATTTTTATATGCCGGAAATTTTTTTTCACTTTTCATTATCAACTTATCAAATGACTTAAATGTTTCAACTAGAATTTAAATTATCAATTTATCACATTGGCTAAATGTTCCAACTAGAATTTAAATTATCAATTTATTACATTAGTTTGGCATGTTTTAATTGGAATTTTAATTATTAATTTATCAATTGATTTAAATGTTTCAATTAGAATTTAAATTATCAATTTATTACATCGCTTGAATATACTTTAATTAAAATTTAAATTCTTAGCAACAGTTTTTGTTATTAAAATAATTTTTCAAATTTCAATAATAAAAATTTTTTTTTCTTTGAAAAAGAAATATCAATGCGAAATATATCACTTGTTTACTTGAATCAGATAAGAGAGAAATTAAATGATGTATGATAAAATTGCTGC
Source organism: Dirofilaria repens (assembly GCA_008729115.1). Lineage (NCBI taxonomy): Eukaryota > Metazoa > Nematoda > Chromadorea > Rhabditida > Onchocercidae > Dirofilaria > Dirofilaria repens. The sequence goes on along the minus strand of SNRZ01000033.1, from coordinate 543,117 downwards.
AAGTAATTAGGAACTTATAGGAACTAATTAGATCTAATAACAAATTTGTTGCCGACTTTATTTTTGCTAAACATCGAAAATTATTACATCTTAAATATCCTATATTTATGAGTATGTATCTTGTTGATATGATGATAATTATTAATGCTGATACTGCAACTATAATCAGTCATCTTCTAAAATGCTCCTGCATTCTAGCCGCTCGAGATATAAATATGCCACTATACTGATAAAAATAATAACAATTCAACTTCTATCATTACTTGATAATTGATTCTGTAAAATAACAGTTAGAAATGATCGAAGTATTTATGATATTGGTAATTAATATCGCCTAATATCATTATTCATTATTTCTATTATAATTTCATCATTACTCTTTATCCTTTCATACCTATCACATAGAATCAGAACAGGTGCATAACAGATCATTGGCGCAATATATTTTCGGTAATTTTTTTGTAATTTTTGACCAGATGGAATTGGCTATTTTGACCAAAAATCATTGCGCAGAATGTATTCTTTTTGGATGAGAATCTTACGACGCACGCTTTTACGAATACATTTTACGCCGCCGTACAAAAGTAATAAAATAAAAAAAAAAAGCCATAAAAAGAAGTCATAAAATTGCTCGCAAAAATAGAAGATATTGTAGGAAAAAAAAAGATGTCTGCCTATTGGCTAAATTATTGAAAAATTTTAATGAAAAAAAGATAGGCTTCGGATTCTAATATTTATCATTAAATTCTTGAAATTTAAAAATTCTCGTCAATATCAGAAGAAGCATAAGATAAAAATTATATCAATATCATTATTTTGAATTATTATCATTCCTTCCCTATCACTACGTATATATGATCACAAATTAATATATGTACTAATATTTATGAAAGGCCTCTAATTTGTTAATGAACTTAGATTTCTCGAAATTTTTTGGAATTTTTGAATATTAGATGGAAGAGAATAGATTTAAAGTTACAGCTTTGGAATTAGAAGTTCAATTTGTTGCCTAAAATATTGAGCAAAATGACAATTTTTCGTTGAAGGATCATCAGTCAATCTCGATTACAATTTATGATCAGAAATTCGATACTTTGAAATTTGCTTAAACTATTTAGCAAAAGCGATAATGTCAGCAAAAAAAAGATCATATCAGTCTTGAAAATTGAGAGTGATAAAATAATAATAATAGATATAATATGAAACGAATGAAATCGTCTGTGAATACTTGATTTTAATATTTTTCTAAAATTTTTCCACCAAAATAAGATGATTTTTAAATTGTTCAATTAAAAAAAATCTCTAATCGAATTTAGTCGCAGAATAAAGGAAATGAAATGAAATTTACGAAGTTGAAAAAGTTGCAGAAATAAAATATTTGAATTTTTAAATAATACAAATTATATGTACAATTTCATTTTCGAAAATATTTTGGCTTATTCTAAAATTAAATGCATGAATTAGTCTTGTAGTCTCATTTAAGCCTAATAAATTCATGTCTGTCCTAACTCATTTTATTTGCAAACAGCACTAAGCCAAGTTTATCGCTTCAACACATGCAATTTAAATCATTACGACTTAGCCTAAAAGTGATGCCAATAAATGAATTTCATCGTATCATTCATTATATGCCTCATCTTTCCCCATGACGTTCAATAAAATCCTACCACTTTTATCGTAAAGATTAATCCAATTGAAACGAATTGTCCACTTAAGTTGGATAATTTCAAAATTCCCCTGTTGATTAGCCAAGTAAAAATAGTCTCTTTCGTTTTCTTTGAAAATTGTTAAAATCAATCAAATATGTAAATTTTTAAAATTCAATAAAACAAATTGATGGAAATGCTTTTTTTTTTCGAAATCTTTTTTATTTTTTTTCTCTAATATTAATATTTTTAAAATGATTAAATTTTTCGAAATTTCATAATGAAGACAAGAAAGCATCAATTATTGATGAATTGAGATAATAGTTCGGAAATGAATCTGATCTAATGAGGAAAGGATGAGATTGAAAAAGAGGATAGTAAACAATTCTTGAAAGTAATCAGAAGCAGAATAATGACCTCTTAATTAAACTTTTTCTCTTTGTTGACTTTCCCTCCACAATGATATTTCTCAAGGTTACCTTTTAAATCGCTAATTAAATGCGAATTTTTGAATTCATATATTTGATTTCCAAATTTTCTCGAAAACAAAGACAGATTTTTTAGTTATTGATAAGTAAAATATTTTTTTTGTCTCTTTTTATCAGTATTATCATCATTTTAGAAAAATAAGAAATGATATAATTAAAAATAATCAAAGTTTAAAAGTAAGAATCTTCCTATCGCATAATTTTATCTCATCATCGATTCCATTATTGCGGCATATTTAATTACAGAGATAATCCCTTACGTATTTTAATTATTCAAGCTTTGACTGAATTTTAGTTGAGCCTTAAAATGGACTTATTTATAAAATTAAAAGTACCACAATTGCAAAATTAAGCCAAATTAAGCCTAAGATTTCGAGGAATTTATAGAAATAATTATTGCACAGTAATATTTCGATGCATTTATTATTTCTGATTTATAGGAAAAATTAAATTTATTAGAAATGAAATAAATATAAATAAGTTAAAGGTATCAAATAATTGTTCCAACATTTATTTAATAAATGAATAAATGAATTTCGGATTTATAGTAAAATAAATGAATTTTACCTAAATGAATAGATAAATGAATACAAGTAAAACTAACAAAGTTTAAGTGATGACGTAACGCGTAATCCAATCACCAGTAGTATTATCAAGCACAGCATCACATCACTGAAAATAAATGGATAATTAATTTAATTAATTCGTATAATCAAAGTAGATCAAAATCGCCGATCATCGATTTAATGGTGATTAAGATCAGCAATTTGAAGGATATTTTGTAAATTATGATAATTCAAGCCAATTACTGATATCATTATATTTTAAATTTTACATTGCCTTAGAAGTTGCTTTTATTATAACAAAAAATCAAAGCTGAAGATATTGGAAGTTCAATTTAGAAATATTATTTAAAAAAAAAAAAATGAAAAATAACGACAGGATATCGTAAAATTATTTTTACTTCTTGTCTTTCTAAACTCAAGCGTTATTTAAAGAGTTTATGTCTCGAATAAAGTTATCACACATTCAGAATATATCACTTTTTTTACTTCCGAGAGTTATCTTTTTCTCGGGTTAATCATTAAACGAAACGATTTAGAATCATTTCTCTGACTTTTATTTGATTCAATAAAAATGTTCTTTTGCGTGAAAACTTCAATTAAATTTCAGAAGGAATAATTAATTGAAAAAGAGAAAATAAGAAAAGATAGTTAAAACGATCAACACCACAAGTTTATTTTCGTTTCTCAGCTTTCTAAGCTTCTAAACTTTCTACGATCAAGCATTAATTGTAGAACTTATATTTCGAATAAAGTTAGCAAAAATTAAAAAATGCAAATAAATACTAGTAAATAATTTTTTACATTAGTTGATCTTTTTAGCTATCCTTTCTTATTTTCTCTTTTTCAATTAATTATTCCTTCTGAAATTTAATTGATGTTTTCACGCAAAGGAATATTTTTATTGAATCAAAGTCATTTAAAAGTCAGAGAAATGATTCTAAAAAAATATATACGTCCAAAACTTTTAGATATTTCAATATTTCAATGGATAATTTATCGCCAAACTAATTAACCGATTTACTTGAAAATTGCTTTTAACAAAACGAAAAAAAAATTAAGCCAAAGAAAACTGGATTTCTCGAAGGACAATGAGCAATAAATATTTTTGCCTAAAAAAAAAAAAAAAATGCATTATCCATAATAACAATAATAAAAAATTAATTACTTAAAAAATTCAAACGTTCTACTTTCTCTTCCATTATTTCGCCATCACATAAATAATATATGAATGATGATAATTTTACCAATATAAAAAATTTAAAGTTTATCAAATCAATATTCATGTAAATGTCATTCTTTTTATCATTCTAAAAAGATCTAATAACTTAGCAATGATTTATTCATATATTTAAATTATCGATTTATTAATCTATCAAATAGAACCTGATTGTTACTGAATACAGGAAACCAGATAATATAGAATGTGAATGAAATGATAAATGATCAGATATCTGATATGATTTGTTAAGAAAAAAATAAATGTGACATTGAAAAGTTTCATCGAAGTTTAAGAATAAAAAAAAAAAGAGAAATGAAAGATGGATGCAAAATTTTGGATTAAAAAATAAAATCTAAAAGAATTTTTATATCTTATTGTCAATAAATGTTCATCGTGATCAATCAACTGTAACTAATGAAATGGGAAATTAAATTCATACGTACAAATTGCACAGGTAAGTGAATGAGTTAGTCAAGTTACTTTGAAAAAAAAAAAAAAAAAAACTGATCAATCGGATGATAAAATCAATAAATTTTTGTTTTATCAATAATTCATTTTGCTATACAAAAACAATTCATTGCTTACTTCGCTCTTGTCATATTAAAACAGTCATAGCAAAATTAATTATCACTTAGGTTCAACTGTACTGATATACAGGTAGACATGTGAAAGGTGTAAAGTGGGAGATACTCTTTCTCATAATTATCATCATTAATATTAGTTAATTTAGTATCATCTTTTTCTCGCATATATTTTTCATATAAATTTATTATTGTTCATTTCAAAAAAACGCTTAAAAAAAACTGTCGCATTAATGACAAGGTGCCAATCATTATTTTATCATTAATTCAACAGGTGTTCTAATCAATTGATAAGTAACACTAGTGAAAATAGAGTAGACTTAAAAAATGCTTCCAATATCCATTAAAAAATAGAAAATTCGAAATCTGAAAATAACTCCAGTTGTTTTATTTAAAAAAAAAAAAAATTAGCCGAAAATAATTAATTAGAGAGCTTTCTGAAATAGATGACATTTTAGAAAAAAGTTTATTAAAAATTTTATCGTCCTTTCATCAGGAAAATTCAAAATCAAAATTGGCATTGTAGACATTACAGCAAAATTAGGTACTGATAATCAGATATAAACTTCCTATAGATCAGTATTTAGTTATTTTTATCAGAGCTATTTAAATCTGATTATTTATTGTATGAAAAGATTAATTTACCATACTATTTATACTGTGCTAATCCCTCAAGGAATGCACTAATAATAAAGAATGCACTAAATGTCAAATAAATTTTTTTAATTTCGCTTAATTTTATCAATCAATTAACTGATCAGTAATTTATTAGTGATAAGTGCAATCTAACTAATCAGTTATTACGACAGAGTTCTGATAATACTCAAAAATATTAATAATTTAGCAATAACTACTGGGAACCAGAATTGACGAGTATTTTTATTTATAACTTAAATAAAGTAATGCGCAGCAAAAAAAACTTTAAAACTTTAAAACTAAACAAAAAGCAATAGTATTCGTGACAAAAAAAAAACCGCATTTTTAAGTTTATAAAATTAATAGAAATTCCAATTCAAAAAATTATCCAAATAATCATAATCAATATACATTAATTAAAATATTATTGATATGATAAATTAAGGATAAATAAAGAAAAATAGTTTAAGAGAATTGAAATCATTTATGTTATCATATTTTAATTCATTTATTTCATTGCATAAAATTAATTTAATTTTATTTTAAATTGTGCCAAGGCCAAAAGTACCGCAATGATGTAAATAACTCATTCATTTATTCAATTTGATTTTTATTAACAATTAAGGAATTGATAAAATTAAAAAAAAAAACCTTTCATTAATTCTCCAAATATTTATGATTCGTTCAATTTAAGTTAATTGAAAATTAGTAAATTTGAACAAATTTTTTTTCGCAGTATTGAATTCATTTTGTTTTCTCATATTATCACATTCGAATTTGACAATAATCCTTAGACAAAGAGAGAGAGAGAGAGAAAGAGAGAGAGATTTTCTGAAATTAGAGAAAAAAGAAAGTAATCCGTTTTAATAAAAACTATTATGGATATTATGGGACGAAAAAAAAGTTTTTTTTCAATTTTAAATTTGCGAAATTAATTTTTTATAAGTTTTGGCACGTAGCATAAGAATTTCGAAATGATAAAAATGATAATAATAATATGGACGCTAATTTTAAATTTGCGAAATTAATTTTTTATAAGTTTTGGCACGTAGCATAAGAATTTCGAAATGAAAAATGATAATAATAATATGGGCGCTAATTTTAAATTTGCGAAATTAATTTTTTATAAGTTTTGGCACGTAGCATAAGAATTTCGAAATGATAAAAATGATAATAATAATATGGACGCTAATTTTAAATTTGCGAAATTAATTTTTTATAAGTTTTGGCACGTAGCATAAGAATTTCGAAATGATAAAAATGATAATAATAATATGGGCGCTAATTTTAAATTTGCGAAATTAATTTTTTATAAGTTTTGGCACGTAGCATAAGAATTTCGAAATGATAAAAATGATAATAATAATATGGTCGTTTTTTTTTTGTCTTTCAAAAAATGTGATAATTTTGAAAGAAATGAATAGAATAGGAAATAGTAAACGGAGGAAATTGAATAGACAATAAGAGTAGAGGAATAAATAAATAAATTTTTTTGATGAAGAAGGCGCAGACTTCGGTTGATATGCGCAATTGATGACAGTTACTAACTACTATCACTATTATCACTACTACTACTACTACTACTACTACTACTACTGCTACTACTACTACTGCTATTGCTACTACAACTATTACTGCTACTACTGACTGACTGACTGCTACTGCTGCTGTAGTTTTGATTGAGGAAAAAAGGGAGAGATGGGTCGAGTCGAATCGGATCATCGTGGACAGCACCGCCCGCCCATTCTTCACGCTCATATGAACTGCAACATTTGACAAATGTCTGTCCTCTCCTGCTTATCAACTTTCTCAACTTCTTCTATTACCTTATCAAAAGGAAGAAGTAATTTTGATGATAATATCATTATGTGATTGATATGAAGTTTTCATTTCAAAAAATTACCAAAAGTGCATTTTCAAATTTTATTATAATCTAATTCAGACGGAATGATTCAACATTTATCAAATATGACTCATCATGAAAAAGCAAAATTTAATTTTCGACTTGATGGATTTTTTAAATATAATAATAGTGAAGAAAGATTTTTCTATATCTCACAATCAAATTTTCAAACTTTCATGGAATTTCATCATAACAATGAATGAAAATCTTTCTTATCAGTTCTTTTCTCGAAAATGATAAGACGAAAACGACAGATAGAGTATTTTGATGTAGGATTCTGATGGTATCGAAAATTTCATACTTTTAAAAAGTCTAATTTCCAATATAAATGATAATTAGCGGATAGTTCAAAAAGATTTCCTAGAAGAATATCAATTTCAACAACAGCATATCAACGATAATTGATAACGTTTTCCTCTTGAATTGACGAGTAAAATAAAAATAAATTGAAAATTGATATTTCGACAAGTTTTAATTTGAATTCATTTATAATTAGATTAAAATTATTTTGAGGAGACACACAGATGATATGATAACACTTTGATCATCAATAAAATTTTTAAAGATGAAATAAAAGATTTGATAGAAATAGAATTTATAGTAATTAACAAATCCCAACATTCATCTACTCACTATCCTTTCTCGAACCATTCGCGAATCGCAACATCGTCGTAAATCATAATGATCGATTACGTAACAAAGCAATTATGTCGAAGACTACCAGTGATCTTCCAAATATTTTTCCCTAATTTTTGTTTGCAATTACTATTGTTAATTATTTATTCGTTGGAAGATTTAGGAATTAAAAAAAAATTTTGTAAAAATTTCCAATAATATTCTAAACTATAAACTAATTTGATTAGTATTTAAAGGACTTAGTTTTAGAAAAAAAAAAAAAAAAAAAAAAATTAAACAACAAATTTTGCAAAAATTTACTAACTTAAATTGTCATTTTTATTTTTTAAAGAAATGACAAATTTTATTTTTTAAATTATATTCTATTTTTTTAAAAAATAACATATAATTTTGAATTTCTAGAATTTTATCATACTATCTTTATGGGATTTTTTTTTTTTAATTTTTCAATTTATAATAAATTGATAATTTGAAAATTTCAATTTCAAATTTGGTATGAGTTTATTATTGGAATATTGTCCCGTCAGTCCATGACGAATGATTGAATTTATTTTAGAAATGACAATTCGGCTAAATAGTTGTTATCATTTTACCATCCCAAAATTCCTATTTAGATTGAACGAACACTGCAAATTTTTGTTTATATAAACAACTTAAAGAATTCCACCTCATCATTTCCATCTATCTATCTATCACTCTACCCTATCACTTCCCCGAGGAATTAACACCAATGGAAATCATAATAAACTATGATATTTCCCATTTCCTTCAATGACGAATTCATTTCTAACATTCCTTCCAATATGTTCAATGATCAACATTGATTACGTATCAAATTAATTAATTACATTTCTAAGTAAATTTTCATTGCTATCTTTTATAATGTTAATATTTTCGACGAAATAAATTTAAAAAAAAAAATGGAATTGATTTTTAAGAAAAGTTTAGTAATCAATCTTATCATTCAACAACAAAAACAATATCTTTGATTATATTGCGACAAATATGAGAAAATTATCATTCTTATCATCAAATAATATAAGCTATAGCTTTGATTGCAGCAAGTTTGATAAGAAAATTTTGTTTTAAGTTGTTCATTTATATCATTTCAAACAAACAATTTCTGTGTTAAATTGATTGAAAATGGCTCATTCATTTAACTCAGAAAGAATTTTTATTATTTATAATTTTAATAAAATAAAGGAAAATAAAATCTTTTCCGATGCTATCATATCAAATTGAAATAGCTTTGAATCTTAGAAATGATTTAAATTGATATTGAAAATGATATCATATAATATTAAATTTCCTTTTATCATTATTGATATTACAATAAGTCTATTCTATAAGAATTTCATTCATTTAGTTAATAGAAATCTTTTTTTTTTTTTGCAAATTTTTTCTCGAGAATTATCTGTTGAAAGTTGAATGAATAAAGCTTATTATTGCTACAGTCAAAAATGGAACTAATAAGGGAATTTTAACGATGAATTATAATTTTGAAAGGGAAAAAGAAGAGGATGAAAATAAATTCATATATAAGCATTAATCAGCAATTATTTAAAATTTCATTTCGATTATGATTGAGAATAATTGCTCAGAGAATTTATGAATGTAAAAATTTTATTCAAATTAAATTTCAAAAAAAAAAAATATGTGATACTTATGAATTGTAACTAATTAATTATTTTCTTTTTTAGATTTAAACTGATATTACGAAGGAACTTTTCAATAATAATTTTACGCGAAATAATTTTAGTTAAAAATTGATCAAAATTACTTTTTAGAATTGAAGGAGATGATTTTACTTTCATTAGATTTGATAAATCAGAATTTGAATTCATAAATTTAGCAAATACTGAAATTATTAATACTAATAAAAAATATTTAATTTAATGTTGAGACAATAAAATTTCAAACGAATAAATGATAAGTTTTGATTCATCGAAAACTATAAAGACAGTGAAATATTAAAACAATCAAAATGATCAAATTGCTTCTTATCATTTGGTGTTAATTCACATGCAATAAAAAATCATATCATTCTTATTAATCAGCTTTTTCAATAGTATTTGATATTCTATTCACGAGATATTATTCTCGAATCAAAAATTACTTAAATAATAAGATAGCAAAATTAAAAAGCTATAGATATTTAAAATGTAATATTAGTAGTTTAAATATTAGAAAAAATGCTCAAATTTATTTAAAAAAATAAATTAAATTCATAAATTTATTGCATTACGTTTCTTGACTTTTTTACTTATAAAAAAAATTATTCTAAAATTGCTAATACCAATATTTCTCGAAAATCCAACATCGAGAATGATAATTATAATTATAGAAATAATTATCAAAATCCAACATCGAGAATGATAATTATCATTATAAAAATAATTATCAAAATCCAACATCGAGAATGATGATTATCATTATAGAAATAATTATCACTATAAATATGATCATTTCTGATCTGCTACGAATAACACTGTCAGCTATCATTTGAGGTTTCCCGCAGGCATTTAATTTTATTACTGCAATTCGATAACAACGACTAGTTCTTTGTTTAATAAATTTATTGCAGGTGATATAATATAACATTTCTGACCTGTTCTGAATGTCATTTACATTATTGCGACATTTATGAAAATGAATTCTCAAGAAATGATATTACAATTAAAGAAAGAGAGATAGAGAGACAGAGAGAGAGAGAGAGAGAGAGGAGAAAGAGAGAGAGGGAAAAAATAGATATAAAACATTTTAATAGAATGACTTTCTCATTCTCGATTTTTATTTCATTAAAAATTACTTCAAATGAATTTGATTTTTTAGTTTAAAAATTGAAATATTGCTCGTTGCTGTTTGTCGTAAATTATTGATTTATAGCGACAAGATTTAGACAATGTCAAATAAAATGATAAAATATTTAATTAAAAATTAAGTTTTCATGTCAATAATTTCTAGATTGATTAGTTACAAATATTAAAATATGTTTTATTAAAAAAGTTAAAAAAAAAAAACGGTAAATTTGACTTTTTTTTTTGCTTGTACGAATAAACAGTTAATTCATAAAATTGATAGGATAACGATATAGATGATATTAAAAGCAAACAATAATCAACCTTTCGGTAATATTCATTAAATGATTTTCACCTGTACAAATATGAATCTGTACAACTGATAATAACAGTATAAATATGGAATAAAAATTTTTTACTTCAATTTATTTTACAACTAAAATTGATAGAAGAAATTTGGACGAAAGTTTTAAAAATTAAAATGAGATAAATTTCAGGCATAGATTATTAATTAAAATAAATAAAATCAACTTCTGAACTTTGCCAATTACTCATTTATTTATTTATTTTTTATTTTATATATCATTTCATACAGTCTATTTTAAAGCTTTTAAGAATTAGAAAATTGGACAATTGAATAAATGCCTAAAATAAGCTATAAATAAGCCAAAATTTTATGAAATTTATAGATATATTAGGAATGCAAAAGAAAAGATTTTAAATTAAAATTTAAATTAAAATAATAATAACATAGCATTAATTAAAAAATTATCGAAATTTTCGTTTCATTTATGATATTTTTAATTTTTTTTTAAATTACAATTCGCAAAATTATTAATTTTTCAGTGCGAAAAAAAAATTAATAAAACAATAAATCATTTTCGAAAATTAAAAAAATTTCTTTTTTTGATAACTTAGATGAAAAATCATAGGGAATGAGCGAAATTTATATCATTCAGCATAACTGATATGATAATATAATTGGAGGGAAAGTTTGTCAAGAAAAGGCTAAGTTTCGAGATAAAATGATAAATGAAAGGAATATGTTTTGGCGACTTGTCTTCTTCTTCTTTTCTTCTTGAAATAAAAGATCTAGTCTACGAGCTAGGCCTTTCAAGACTGGTCTTCTACTAAAATGGGCCTTTCATTCTAGGCGATTGTTATTTGCATTAAGATTGCATAAATTTGCATTGGCCAATAATAGTACTGGATATTTTTGAACTGATGTCTATCCGTGAACAAATGACATGCTTATGTCGAACTTTGTCTTTTTTTTTTGAATGAGATAATAAATGAAAATCGACAAATTCTCGACTCGACAAACTTCTCTCAAAGTTCTTTTAAAATAATGAGTCTCGAGCGCAACATTGGATTTTCAGCCATCTTATAGTAACATTCCTTTTTTTTCTAAATTTATAAAAGCAATGTTGTCATTTTAATAATTAAACTTAGTTTTAATTAAGCAGTGAATTAAATGAACATTTATTTATTAACTTAATGGAATGAAAATGAGGATGGAATAGATAATATAACGTTTAGATACTTTGATTGAAATACGGTAGAACCATTAGCCATTAATGCAATAGTCAGTAATGAATTCGAGAATATTTTATCGAAGCTATAAATAAAACTTTCATAAATTAATAAATCATTTCAGTCATTTTAATACCAAATTATCTGACAGATAAGCATAGATTACAAGTATAGGAATAGTATAGAAATATACTTCAATTAATTAACATCAGAAGCCTCATGAAAAGAAATTTCATGAAAACTCTCGCCAAATAGGATGGTAACTCGAGAAATGCTTTAGGATAATTAATTCATTCATTGGAACAGCATTTTTGTTTTAATTAGTCTATTAATTAAGAAAAAACATTTTTTTGCTTTTGTTATTTTCCTTTATACCGATGGTAGGAAATTTTCAGCAAAGATAAGATAGGCTAAAATAAAATATTTATTAAAAATAAAGTTATCATTTATGGAAAAAAATATATGTTCCAAGTATTTGAATATTCAAATTAGATAAAAAAAATATTTGGACATATGAAAAAGAATAATTAGGCTCTAGGCTAATATATTAAAAATGTTTTTTGTGGCTTTCAAGAGAAGAATTCATTAAAAAGGAAATATTTTTTTTTTTTAAAAAAAAGAAAAGATTCAAGAGTCACTTATCTGAGGAAAATTTTATATAAGCAATTTTTTTTGTATTAAAATTGCAAATGATTTTTTCAGCATCATTCAAATTAGAACATGAGGGAAATCATCAAATGATAAAATCTATTTTATAACTGCAACCTCTAGTCAGCTAGTTTTTCGTAGAGATGAAAATGATGATAAATTTTCACCTCTATGGTTTTATCTTGAATTCAATCACAAAATTTGCGGAAAAATTCAAACGAAAAATCGAGAGTTATCGTTAAAGATAAACGATAATGATTCGAATCAATGATAAGGAAAGAGATATTTAAAGATTTAACAACTGAACGTTTAATTGAAAGTGAATGAACGAAGAGAACATTTGTTATGAAAGTTTAAATGATTCTTCATGTCGATCTTGGTATAAAATCTCGACGATATCAGCAGCAGCATGCTGATAAAAGAAAAACAAAGATAAAAATCATAAAGATATAATATGTGATGGTAGCTAATTTTCTTTATGCTATAATAAATGTTCGTTAATTCAAAAACACAAAAAATCCAAAAACATGGCCTATTTATCTGGCCATCTTTTTAGCATTTGACAAAGTTACTAAAATAAAAACTATCCAGCTGTGCTTCATTTTAATTATTATGGATTTTATTTTATTATTAGAATAGTTATCTTTGAATAAATGCACTAAATATCGCTTATTCTAAACATCAATCTCGACCTTTTCCCGTCTTGCAATATCGATTTCAGGAAAAGAAAACTATATCTTATTGCATTTCATTTTAATTATTGTGCACTTTTTACTCTTGCTAATCGATTTTCTTCTCGAAAATTAACATTTCTTGTAAATACGAGAAGAGAGCTTTATAAAGTTTGAAATATAATCTTTGAATGACAATATACTATGCAAATTAAATAAGAAATGAAGACAAGCAAGACTTGGCTTAGATTTAGTTAATAAATCCTAGCTCTGGCTAATATATTATTTGGATTTATTTAATTAGCAAATTTCTGCTAAATGATCTACTATTTCTTCTTTTTCTATCTAATTATATTTTCTTAACTATAATAATTTAAGACAAGAAAAAATAAAACATTGAAAAAGAAAATTGGATGATTACGACATTATCACTACTACATCGATCAGAAATTAATATAAAAATTGATTCGATCTTGATAATTGATTTTAATTTCTATACCTAAATTTTATTATAGCATTTTCACAACTATTTTATCAAAAGGATAGTTCGAAAGTTGCCATATTTTGGAGCTAATGTCTGATATTACTATGATATGTGATAATATGAATGATAAGATTAGAGACTGGAAATCCTACGATTGTTTTTATAGTTACTAACATATTTTATAAGAAAATTGATATAAGATAAGCTACAAAACTTTAGAATTTTCAATATTCACTTAAGAAATGCGTGTATATTTATTCACGTAGAACATATACTTTTGGTATATTTATTTACTCTGCAAGATATGCATGCATATGTATTTTACAACATATATGTACACGTTTTTACGTAGAAGTAACACGTATTCACGTAGAAATGGCATATAGATATCTATGTAGAAGTGAATTATTAAACATTTCAATATTAATACACCACTAGGTATATATATTATAGCAATTCATATGTTTTGGTCACTACATGTACTATTAGGTAAAAAGACATATGAGCATTTTCAATATTAATTAATCCTAGTATACATCCACGTATACGTATCTACATCAGATAACATACAAACACGTATTCACGTAAAAACGGTGTATTGCTGAGAGCAGAAAGCACCAAAAATATTAACCGATAATGTGTTAGATAAAATTAGGATTATTACATACATTCATCAAATTGAGCCCAGTGACAATCTATAAAGAATCGAAAGAAAAGCTATGATAAAGGCCTATTTCATTTGTTCAATAGGGCCTTTTATTTATGCATAGGAGAAGTCAAATTTCAGTTGAAAAATTCATAAAATTATGAATAAGCAACCTTTCAGGATATTAAAAATTATTGATATTTTTTGAACATCATTCAAGAATAAAAAAATGGATCATTAATTTCTCGAATAGAAAGAAAACGAAATGTCTCGAAATCAACGTCATGTTTTTATTGTAATATTTATTTTTTTGCATCACATTATTATTAAATAAAAATTCGAATAAAAATCAAAAACATTTTTGCTTTTAGTGTTCGTAAAATAATAAATTTAACAAATTCAAAGATCAGAAAAAAGTAAGTAAAAGCAAGTCATCTATAAATAGATAACAACAAAATGTAGTAATTGCTAAATCTTGGAAGACTAACAAATTCATTAATTTATTAAAATTTTTTCAGAAAAAAAAGAAGTTCCTAAAAGTTAAATTTAGTAGCAATAAAATGACACTATTGCTATTATTTGTTTAAAAATAAAGTGCATTTGTATTTTTTTGAAAAAAGAAAATGAAAGAAAGCTGACATTTTGTATAATTTCAATCATCAACAATAATGTCATATCAAATTGCCTACACTGAAATTTACGGGAAATTGCAAAAGAATGCTTTATTTTATTTTTTTTAAAAAAAAATGATAATAAATTCATTTTCATTTAAAATTGACCCTTCGTTAGCTAAAATTTAAATTTCCAATTCCATTTAAATTTTAATTTTATATCCATATTTTCACTCAGCACATATAAAAAACGACAAATATCAATAGGAATTTGGTGTTATATGTGATATGATTAATTTATATGCTAACAGCCAATATAATTTATATTTTAAAATTAGATATTATTTGTAAAATAATGCAATGAACACAATCAAGCTAATGTAATCGTGAGCCAAATGAAAACCTTTGACCTTCTTTTTGGATATCTTCACAATGAATTATACTGCTATACTGTCTTTCTGAAAATTCATCATCATTCGTTGTGTTTTTTTTTTTTGAGACAAAAATCATACTATACAGAAATCCTTAACAAAATTAATTTGACTGGTAAGTATTAGTTTGCTAAAACTTTGATTTCAAAGTTTTATTAAATTGATTCAACAATGTCAAACGATCGTTTAACGAACAATGAATGATAAAATAAAATTGAGAAAATGAAGTCTCGTTTTGTGATTTTCATACGCTGCAGTATATATTTTATAGAATCACAATTTTGATTTTACGAATAGCGATATGCAAAATACTCAAAAAAACGGTATTCGAATGGGAAACAATAAGTGAAATATAACACAAAATTAATACGATAATATTTTGATGGCTAAGAAAGTAGTAATTTTTTCAAAAATTCAGTAATGAAATTCAACAAACAGAACTATCCAAACAAGTAATAAATGAAGTTTTAATAAAAGAAAAAAAAAGATAGAAAACAATTTAACAAATTCAAAATTAAGAAAATTGAGTGAAAAAAAATTATCTGAAAAAAAATTGAAATACATTTATATTGACAATATAAAACAGAAAAATGAAGTAATTTTAAGAGTAAAAAAACAATCAGAAATCGATAAAAAGAATTACAATTATTTATTTTTCGCTTGCTGCAACGAATCATTTAACTTTCGTTATTGCCCATAAACCGTTTTTTTTTCCTTTTTTTTAAATCAATTACGAATATACAAATCACAAGCCATCTATTATTCGTAGCAATTATTTAATTCATTTAAAAATTTTTTTTTTAAGAAACAATCTCATACGACCTTGGAAAAAATAACGTTTTTTTTTTCCAGTTCCATGAAATTTGAATCCATCTTAGTCCCTCACTTTTTTTAGTAGTAATTAATCTAGCATTGATATCAAATTTTGGACAATTAGTTTTGTTACTGAAAAAAATGAATTTTAAATGTGATGAAAAAATTTGATACAAAAAGTGTCAGTCGATAAAAAGGTACTTCTAATTTTTATAATAGAAAAAAAAGGAATATTAATTTCTTTTTGATTAAATTGAAAATAAACACTTAAAAAATTATCGGATTATTTTAAATTTATGACAAGAAATCAAAGCAAATCCTTTAGATATTTTAAAAATCATTTTCATTCGATAATCAATATAAAATATATTATCAGGAAAACAACAATAGCAACTCCCAATTATTTTCTTCGATTGATTTCTTCTAAAAAATATAATTTTATTTCAATTCAAAATAAATTCCCAATATTCACAAAAAATCAAATCTAAAACATTTCTGGATAACAGCAGATGCGATTATTTGGAAATGTTTGGAAAATTTTTAAAAATGCGAGAATATCTTCTCATATTATTTCATTTCCATCTCTCTCAATTAATTGTTTCATATCAAATAATTGAAAAATAAAAAAAAAACGAACAGAAATTTATAAATATTAAAATATACCTTCATCATTCTTTTTCAACGCTGTCGAATATATTGTTGGACATCCTTTTGCTACTTCATTATTTTCCTTTGCTAGCATTTCCATTTTTTGTGATTGCCTAGCAGACTGGAAATAATTGCTTTTCATAGCTAATTAACAAATTTTAATGAGAGATTAGAATCAAACAAAAAAATAAATTTCATGTCTTTTTTAAATTTTACTATAATGTAGTTCAAGGAAAAAATTTTTTTAACTTAAGTCGAATAATCAAACAGAACCAACTTCATCATTACTTAATTCAATGAATAGATCTTATTACTTAGTAAAATTTTGAATTAGTAAAAAAATAAATTTTGGCTAGCACAGAAAAAAAGTATATTCCATAAATATTTTCTTCACATTTCCTACGGTAGAAATTTCCTCTTGATTTGTTAAATTTCCAATTTGTTTGAGATGCTTAAAATTTATTTGGTAAAAGATTTTATCTAAATCAAATTTAGTCAAGTAGGGAAAATATAACGTATTACAATGAAAACATACTCTTTCTTCTGTTCGCTTTACTTGTTCGTCTCCAATTTCTGCGATTTGTTGTTCCAGATTTCTTAAGTTTTGTTTACTCGTCATATTTTGCGATGATAACAGCAATTCTGATCTCGGATTCGAAGAATCCTGAATTTTTTTTAAATTAAAATAAAGCAAATGTTTCATTTCGCAATATGATAATAGATGAAAAACCAATTAATCTTAATTTTAAAAAGTACAGTACTTTTAATTTCGGCTTAGCAAATCCAGATTTAAATCCATGCTTATTTAATTTTTCTTTGGCAAATTACAAAAATATTTTAAAACAGAATTAAGAAAATGAATTCTAAAAATCGATAAAAATTGATTTGAAAAAATAAGTTTTTTACATAAATCTGTCAATAGTGTTAATTCCAATAATCTTTCAAATCACCTTTCTGCGAATATCTTTTTTTTGACGTACAGTTCCATTCATTGATGCTATTTTCAGTTTTGTTGCTTGTTTGATGATTTCTCCATTCACCTTTGAACCAAGTTGAATTTTTTCAGCAAATGCTGACGGTCGACGAGAATCTTGGCATTGAGCTGGTAAAATATAGAAATCACGATAGCCATGATTGGGAAGACGATATTCACGAGCACCCTCAAATCTACAAATTAAATTTAACTTAATTAGATAATTGCTATATATGTAGTTATGAAATATGCTCAAATATATATTATCTTTAAAGAAGTCAAAAAAGAATTACGGAAAATTTATATCTTACTAAAAATTTCATATTATATTTCATTTGAAATTTTATCGTATTTTCATCACTTATGTAAAAGATATCAAATATAAAAAATATACCGTAGAAACCCAGAACTATCATAAAATTCTCTCTATGAAATCTTGTTGATAAGTAAAATTTTTTAAAATATTAGATCATGATAAGCAATTGAGGAAGATGGAATGAGAGATGCTTAAAAAGAAATTATTCAAATTACAAATAAATTAATAAATGAAGTAAAATTACTTTGTAGCAGCTAATTCTGGTTCACTAATCGAACATATTGCATTATCAAGGGACCACATCGAGTTACAAGCGGTAAAAAAGATTCCGGACGATGAATCCATTGCATCGCAAAATTCATCAGATTGTCCAACTTGAAGCAGCCTCTATAATTCTAACATTTAGAATTAAATTTTTTAAATCAAATATAATATAATACTCAAGATTTATGTTGCAAATAAATTTCAATTTCTGCAAATAAATGTTAATTTCATAGATGTTCACTTTCAACTTCTGCAAAGGATTCATAGATATTGTATGTCATCAACTTCATTGACCTTTATTACTTCTTCAGTTAGAGTAACCTCTTCCCTTTCATCAAATTAGTGAAAATATTTTTTTGGAATTTCTATCTATGATATTATCAACAGCATTTAATGACACCATATTCTGTGCTCATTTTTGTTTTATAATTAGAAAAAAAATCACTATAAAATTTTACACTTTCTATTTAATAATTCTTAATGAAATTTAAAGTTCTAAAGGTCAATTGCAAGTATGTGTCGCTGTAATCGCGAAGAGAATAAGAAAATTAGTAATTCCTTTGTTTCGGATCTAATATTGCTGGACACATGTTGTACGTGCGGATTTATTGTGTAATATAAAATGCAAGATAAAATTGCCCGCCCATCATGTTTGTGAGCTATAAAAAGAGTTCCATTTCCTATGCGCTAACAAAAGCGCTATTTCTTGTAGTCACAGAACTGTACCAAGATTCTCCATCTACGCGGAAGAAGTGGGTCCTGATCCACTAAAGCTATTTTAAAAGATGTGCTTCAACGGTATCAGTAGAATGTGCATATCGAGATTATTTGATCTCGTTTTCCTTTGAGTTATGATATAATTATTAAAATTATCGTATTGTTATCATTGGATTTTCATTGTTGGTATTGTAATCGCTGCGCCTGTTGATATATTATCAACTTTATGGCGATAAAGATTTAATTATCTAGATTTGAGGTGTCATCATTGAAAGGCAGGAAGAAGCATCAATTTTTGTTATGGTAAAAGAAGATCGATGACAGTATGAGATTAATAAGATATTGAAAGAAAAGTAATTACAGATTTAATTTTTTTCCTTTTAATTAGCGTAGATGACGATATATTATTCATGCTGAGCGTTGAAACATTCGACATCGATTCGGCTTGTTTTCGCCGCTGATTAGACAACATTTCCGCAAGCTGACATTGAGCTAAGCCAAGTTCACCTCGTAACATTACTAGTTGCATGCGTAACTCACGTCGTTCGCCGTCACAAGCACGATATTCTTTACGGATCCGATTCAGTTCACGGAACATTGTACCAGCCTTCTCTTTCCATCTGTAATTACATCTATAATTAGCAGAAGTAGACAGATATATCAAAAAATCTCAAAAATTCAAATCTTCTATTAGATTAAAAATTAATTTATCATTTTATATGTAGATAGATAAGAATGACGTAAACTCGATACTCTACCTCAGATACTCATCTAAATCGATTGTAGCACGTCCAGTTTCAATAAAACTTCTACTTCTCGGTAAACGTATATCATGTGAGTATTTAAACGCATCTTCACGCAATTCATGTTTGTACAGATCCAATTCACGGCATGCATCTTGAAAGTTAAGTGTAACTCGATCCAGTTGCTCAGCAAGAGTTTCTTGTTCTTCGCGTGACTTCCTCAATGCAATTTTCAAATGTTCAAGATTGGTTATAGTTGAAGGTGAAGAAGTCTGTTCTTTTAACTGAAAAGTTAGGAAAACGTCCTATTTTTGCTTACAGATTTACAGAATAATCCTGGGGAATTTTCTCAAAAATATCATTCACACAGGTTTTTCCCAGCATGTGATGGCCATTATTATCAGTAAGAAATCTATCAAAAACTGATTAAATTACGGTAATTATTTAAAAGAATATTTACAAGGAAAATTGAAGCTTAAGCTTTCAAGAAATTAGTTACATTTATATAAAATATTATTGAAAAAAAAGATTTACGACATTTTTTTTTGAATTACAATCTCTCAAAAATTCTAAAATTTGCAAAAAACGCGTACGCTCAACGAAGGAGAATTACTCCGACGTCTGTGATCATCGATTTTATTTGTAATTGCAGAATTATCAGTTTGTACGATAACGTTCTGAAGATCTTCTTGAATCTGAAAAATGATATGATTCGGAATGCAAGTACTGCATAAATAAACAAATCAAAATTTATTGTTTGGTTTGTTTTAGGAATGATTGCTTTTTGAAAATTTAAAACAAAATGATTTTACGAAAAATCGAAAAAAGTTGATTCCTTCAATTGCTTGAGAATATTAAATGAATTTACTTGCATCAAATCAGAAGTTAAACCAAAATTAGATGAATGTTCATTGACAGATGAAAGTTTATGTAACGAAATGTTGTCTTTATTGTTAGATGTATATGACATAGTATGCTTTGATGATTTCATAAAATGCTTTAAGCTATTCAATTCTTCGTTTAGACGAGCATTGTTTCGAGCAAGAATAGAGTTTCGTTCACGTAGTGTTGTGATTTCATTAGATGGAACAATAATTGAAGATGTTCCTACTGTTGATAATCTAAATAAGTGAGGTACTGATGTCCACCTGAAAATTGAGATTTAAGATGTCATATAAGAAATAATAAATTAACTGAAATGTAGAAAAAGCTAATATAGTTTAAATTAGTGAAGTATGCAGAAAGCAACTGAAATAATAAAAAATACAGCATTAAAAAGGCAAACAAAGAAATTAGCAACACTGAAATTTGGATGTGTTACTATGCAAGCTAATTTGTAAAAAGTTTGAGGGAAATCCATACACAGAAAATATAGATTTTCACTTTTCACTTTTTTGTATTTTAAATTCGCAGAAAAAAAAAGTGAAATTATGCACAATTTGAATAGATTCAATCGCACTAAGCTTTAATTTATTCAGTTAATATTTTGATTGCAATCAAATAAGTAATTCAATTAAAATTAATGAAATATCAGGAGAAATTCATTAAATTTTTTTTTTCCAGGAAAATTCATCATTTTTATTATCATAATTTGCCAACAAAGATACTAATTCAATACAGTATTATGTGCAGCCAAATAAATTCAAAGGTCATAATTTTATAAAAATGAGAGAATAATTATTCCACTCATTCTATTTCTTGATTTTACTCAAAATTTCATTAATTTATCATTTATTTTTGCTTTTTATCCAATTAATCAATAAATATCAAGAAGTATGAAATACAGTGCATGTTTGTACCACCTAGAATGAAAATCGTATTTCTTTGTAGTTTTGGCGATAATTTCTGCGATACGATAATAAATACTAGATTACTTTTTTGAAAACTTTAAACAAATTTCCATCATATTATTTTTCAACAATAAAAATAATTTCAATCAATTATAGAACAAATGCATCCAAACATGCTCAAATTGAATAAAAACCTTTTCATGCGAATTTTTTGATCGGTCGCAGTTTTTCTGTGATCATCAGCGAATGTAATCGAAATGTGAGCAGATGAAGAACTGGAAATATTTGCAAAAATACTTGTGAAGAAGTTTTTTTCTATTATAATGATATTAATATAGCTTTCTTATTGTTGCTGTTATTGAAAAATAATGATTTTGATTTTAATTTAGCACTATTAAAAATTTTAAAAACATTGCATCTACTAGTTTTGTCTGGAAAATGTTAATT
The DNA here is from genome assembly GCA_008729115.1 of Dirofilaria repens. NCBI lineage: Eukaryota > Metazoa > Nematoda > Chromadorea > Rhabditida > Onchocercidae > Dirofilaria > Dirofilaria repens. The sequence continues at coordinate 520,909 of SNRZ01000033.1, read as the reverse complement.
AATCAGTATAATTTGTAACTTTTCTCTTGAATATTCATTTAGTTTACCTGGTTTGTGATATAGAATTTTGTGATAGTGAATCATTACTACATTTCATTTCTAAAGCTGTTTTATTTTTCAAGAGTTCAAGCAATTTATCACGCTCTTCTTCCACCTTTTCCAAAATTGCAATACGTGCTTTCAGTCTTTGTCGTTCATTTTCGTAACGACCTAATTCCTAAAAATCATTGTTACTTAATGGATCTGAAGATGATGCAAATATGACTTAAGGCTTCAAAAAATATTTTCAGCAAGTTTTTCTTAGAATTTTGTTCTCATTTTTCACGCTAAAAAAGCTGGCATTGCAATAATATACACATACATCAATAGTTGATAATTCACCTGGTTTAATTCTTTATGAAAATTATTAATTTCTGAAGTATGATGTAACAATTGTTCACGCTGACTATCCAACAAATTTTGCTTTTCCGTTTTATATTGAATCAATTGCATTGTCAATTCATAATTTTCTTTCTCCAATTTTTCAATCTCCTTTCGTAAACTGCCAGACGTAAACTTGCTTTTTTTATCACTACTTATTGAACTTTTCAATTCCTTATTCGTTGGTGAATCTTTGAGTGGACTGAATTTATCATGCAATAAATGATCTTCCACCTAAATGAAATATATTTCAATATTCTATATCCATCTTTTTTATGAATCAAACATTATCGTAATAGTTTGACGATATGTTCGTCATATATAATACTGTAGAGAAGAATTCACTATAGAAAAGAATTCGATAAGTCAAGAAAGTTATTATGTCATCAATAATTTAATCAACCAGTATTCTTTTATAAAGTTGTCCAATTATCCTTCTATCAAAAGAAATAATTTAAAGAAAAATTGATAATTTTTGATTTCAGAGCATATAGTTCATTTTGGATGTAGAAATTGAAAATATGACATTATTGTCCTATCTAAATTAAATCCTAAAACGAATCAAATTTTAGTTAAATTTATGATAAATAGAGCAAAAAAAAAATGAACCTGAGTTTGTACGGTATCAACCAATTTCTGCTGCAATATCGCAACCTCCTGACGACTCGTATTTAATTCACCTTGACAAAGTTTCAGCCGTTCTTCCACCTCATCGAATAGCTCACCTTTCTCGATATCGGTCATTTTATGCCTTGCATTTGGTCGACATGCAACATATTTGCTAACAACACGTGGATGTACATCCACTTGAACATCACGCGTATTTCTATTCAACTAAAATTTTCAGATGCAATGTATGAGAATCGCAATGTTATACAATGTGAAAAAAAAAATTGCTTAGATTATACAATTCTATCTTAGGTGATCATTAATTGAATTAACTATCTTTCCAATTACTTAATCCTAAATGACAGATTGTCGATATCAAAGTATAAGAAGCTTAAAATAATTGCAGTCACTTACAATATAAGTACATAACAGTTAATAAGTAATAAAATTCAATATTATAATAATTCAGTAAAAATAAAATAAAATAATAAAATAACTTTAATCACTTGTAGCATAAATATTTACAGTTAATAAGTAACATTAAACTTTTATATATTAAAAAATGATTTCACAATGAGAAAAAAAAAAAGGCTCATGTCTGGTAAATGATTTTAGAAAAGTGTAAAATAAGTTTAAATATGAGTTTAAATATTCATCATTTATAATTTTCTAAAAGTTTCGTTCAATGCAGAATAAGATTGAATTTTAATTCTCAATTTCTTTAATCCCATTAATTTCGAGAATTAAATTCTTAATAACTAATAAGCATAAAATTGAAATCAATAGAAAAAAAATGAACGCTTGCTTGTTTTTTAAGATAAGATATATGATTGATACTTGACGTAAGTCTTTTTGACATATCGGCCTGTTGCACTTGCGTACGCAATTTTAATTCGTCAATTGAACGTTTTAATGCGATATTTTCATTCTGAAAAGACAATTATTGAAATTTAATATTTTTACTTATTTTAATAACTTAAGAGAAATAAAGCAGTTTTTCAATAATTCTGAGAAAAGAAATATATTATTTGATTCTAAATTACAGATTGTCAATACTAAAGTATAAGAGCATAAAATAACTGCAGTTACTTGCACATACTTATAGTTAATAAGATGATAGCATTGATAATAAATAATTTTCTAAGTATTTTGTTAATTTAATAACTAATAAACTGAGAATGTTTTTATGATTTGAAAATAAACAAATGTTAATGATAAGCTAGTATTTGATTGATAAATTAACGACGATTCATATATTTCGCTCAAATTGATTTCTTCATTTATTTAAAAAAGAAAAAGAGCATTAGTTTAAATTATACTCGAATCAATTCATTGGTAGTATTCGCAGCTGATACTTTCTCAGCCCAGTAATTACTTTGCTCCTGATATTTCTTCAACGATTCTGCTAATGCCATATTCAAACCAGCTTCATATTCTTCCTTTGAATTTTTAAGCTGATATTCTATTAAACTACGCTCCTGTAATCAATGATAACATGGGTGATTAATTAAAATAGTTATTTTGATAAATTAACGACGATTCATATATTTCGCTCAAATTGATTTCTTCATTTATTTAAAAAAGAAAAAGAGCATTAGTTTAAATTATATTCGAATCAATTCATTGGTAGTATTCGCAGCTGATACTTTCTCAGCCCAGTAATTACTTTGCTCCTGATAAATTTCAATTAATCACCTATATTTTTTTCAATATTATTCTATGCACTGAAAATAAATAATTTACATTTACAAACAAGCTGATAATAATAATTTTCATGAAATTAATCAAATTGCAGTCATGAAGTGATAATAAGTGTAATTAATTGAATTTAATTTTTAATTTGACTGACTTTTTTTAAATTTATCTTATTTAAAGAAAAAAAATAAGAGACATTAGTACCTGTTGAAGCTTTTCAATTTCAAATTGTAATATTGGTACATTTTCAGCAATTTGTCCTAATTCGTATAATTTCTCTTGAAATGCTTCACGTTCCTTCTGATGCAATTCGGATGATCGTGTTGCTTCACGATCTGCTTCTTCTAACTGATTTGCTAATGAATTAACCAGCGAACTTTTAGCTAACAAATCTTTTTCAATTTCTTGAAAATGCACCAACATGTTATTTTCCTTCGATGAAAATTCTTCCTTCAGTATCTGTATATTAATGTTTTAAGTAATAAATGAACAGATTATATTTTAATCTTAAATTAGATCGATTATTCATTAAATTGCTGCATATTCAAAAGAAACATAAAATGTGATATTTTTAATAAATATGGATATATAAACAAATATAGATAAACGATGACAAGGTAAAATACAGATAAATGATGATGAGGTAAAATTTAACTACTAAATGCGCTATTAATAAAATTAATTTAAAAATTAAGTTCTTTCACTTTTCTTATTTCTACATAACTTTTCAACATATACTATGATATTTGAACATAAAACTTATTTCAAATGTTGTTTTATAAAATAGATTTACTTTAACAAATTTAATATACCTTTAATTTATCTTCAAGATTAACAAATTTAAATTCATTGCTTTGCAGTGCTTCTTGAGTGAGATCAGTTTGTATACGTTTAGAAACATTAACAACATAACGCGGATCCGAGAAACCACGTTCCCAGTCATCAGTTGACTCATCTTTTATAACCAAATGATGATCGAGAATCGTATTACGATAAACTTGATGACGCTCTTCTAAATAGCAAATAGCTTTTGTCTTGATTGCCAATTCGCTCTGTAATAAAAAAAATAAGACGACAAAATATTAATAAATTTTTCACCGAATAGCAATTAACTTTTTAATAGATAAATTCAAAAGAGGTTAAAGTTGAGAAAAAAGTTTAAAAGCTAAAAAAAAGTAATTTGAATAGCTAACTTGTAGTCGTACGGTAGCAATATTAGCAACTTCTACTTCAGCAGTCCTTTCCTCAATTTCTTTCGACATTTGTTCCATTGTGAGAAAACTTTTCTTATTTTCTTCCTCCATCGAATGAATAGTCTGACGTAGTAAATTAATATCTTCTTCATATTCATTTAAACGTAATTTTTGTTCGTCAATCTAAAAAGTTTTATGGAATTTTTTTCCTAAAAAATATTTCAATTATTCATCTTATCGATCAAAAAAAAATTTTTCATTAAAAATTATCAAAAATTCTTGAAAATTTTAATAAATCATCGGATTTGTTTTTTAGAAAAAAAGAGGTTACGAGAGGTATTGAAAAAAGACTTAGTAATAATGGAAAAACTTTTTCAAGAAGATTATGATTTTCTTCTGTCAATTGTTTTCTGTGCTCTTCACATTGTTGTGAGCAATAATCGGTAGAGCTTCTTCGCAAGACAAAATTCAAATTTGTTTCACATTCTGAATCAACCATTTCATGATTCGATCTGTTTGTATCTATATTATTCCTGCAGAAAAATCTATTCAGAATTTAAAAATGAGAAGTCTAAAGAATCAAGCTTATTGAGTAAAAAAGAATAGATAGGATAGTAATTTAAGATAATATTGAAATTTAACTTGATCGAAATTTTAATTTATATCATGTCAGCAAATAATTTAATCAATTAGATAGCAAACACATACTTAATATATGTTCGTAGGCGTTCATTTTCACTACGATATTGATCTAATTCAAGAGTATTAGTATTTTGTTGTGTTTTCAATATTTGATCTTTAAGTACCATTTCTAATTGAGCAGCTTTTAGTCTCCATGCCATTGCTTCATTTTCATATGCCTAAATTCAATTAAATTCCGCTTGCTTTGTTCATTCAATTTGTTGCAATTTTTAGGTAGTAATAAATACAATTTTAAAAAAAAAGTTAATGGTATTAATTGTTCAACTTTTTTTTGAAAATAGAAAAAACTTCATATTTGTATGAAAAAGCTCATTTAAAAGCTTTTGAAAATTTCCGATAAAAAATAATTAAATTATAATTTAAACAATAAGAAGAAAAGAAATGGAAGAAGGATAGTTACTCTTCAAATTGCTAATATTCGATCAATAGGCTAACCTGAAGCTGAAGAGGAAAATCTGGTGGAATCGTAACTCGAACTTCTGCGGTATTTTTTATCTGAAAATTTCCAATTTTTTTTGCCCATTTCCAAGTCCACATAAATATTTAACCGTAAAGTGAAGAATTTGCTAGATAATTCATAATTAAAAAATACTGATGTTTAAGTAACAAAAAAAAAACCTGAGGTGAAGGAGAAAATGGTGATGAAATTCGTGATGATTCAAGATGAATAGTAGAAGATAAGTCTTCAGACATTTCTGTCATCATTTCCGCATCCTTAACTTCAATTTTTACTTTTGCTCCTTCTAATTGTTTCAGTGCAATTTGTAATTTTGTCATTTCTGCTCGTGCTTCAACTGCTTCTTGAATCAATTGTCGAACACGAATCTGAATTAAGTATCAAATAATTCTTCAAATCTATTCATCTAAGAAAGCAAATATTTCGTGTAATTTTTGTCGCCAATTTCAATATCGGAGACTCCAAATAACTCAATAACCAAATAAATAATAAAATAAATCAACTCATCTACATTGTAACACTAAATATTCCGAATATCATGACTCATTTAATTCCTTAGATTAACAGTTGTCGGAAAACCGATAGCATATATTATACTTCAAATGCTTAAAATATTTTTAATGATTCATCCTTTTGTACTAATCATTTCCCATCTCGTTCCTTGTTAATTTCCCAAACAATTCCAATTTTATCTTTGTATCTAAAATTATCCATCCCACGCTAATCTTCTCACCCTTGTTATAATGCTTATACTGTAATTTATCCAAATAGTTCGTTGTATTTTTGTTGCGTGAACAGTTAAAAAATCACTCCCATTTCCTAATCTATATAAACCCTATGGTATTAATCGAAGGTCACTTTTTCAATAAACGATTAACAATCGGTTGCTTTAAAAAATCAACTCAACGATCATCAACTCGACTCATATAAAAATACTGGTGGTAAAAATACTGCTGACTTTCAGTTGACATTAACTCACAACTTAACAAATTCCACGACAATTTTCATATTTAAATTGACTTTCTTATTTCAATTTAATTTAAATGTAACTACCTCATGCTTATCGATAAGTTTCTGTTTCTCACGCTCATAATCTTCACTGGATTCTTTGTGTGGCAGAAGCCGATATTGTCCGTTTTTAATATTCGCAGAACTGACCACTGATTCCAAATTACGTAATTGATCACGTAACTCATTCAAATGCAAATCTTTGTCTTCCAATTGAGCTAATGCTAGTCTAAAATTTATGGTACTATTACGTTTGAAATTTCTCAAGCATTTAAAAAAGACTACAACAACAAAAAATAAGCTGGAAAAATGCAAAAAATTTCCCGAAATATTTGCTAGATTTGATAATTTTATCATATTCAGTTTTAATTAGCAATATTTTGTAAAAGATGAAAAATATTAAATTTTCAAATTACATAAATAAATTTTAGTATAAAATAATTTTGAGAACTAAAAAAAAGCATCATTAACTTAGTATTTTCTTGAAAGAAAAAATTTAAAAAAAAAAAACAAATGCAAACTTTAGCTGTTTCCTAAGTTGATGTATTTCTTTGAATCGTTTTTGTGTTGGTGTCAAATATTCGCCATCATTTTCCGTGGAATCTTTATGATGTCCATGTGTACAACCCCATTTTGCACAGTGTGGAATATTCCTAAAAAAAAAAGGAAATGAATAAATAAAGTACGTAAAATTGGAATATATTTTTAAAAGAAATTAGAAAAAGCTAAAATAATATTCGCACATTTACTTAAAATAATATAAATGCTTTTGTAATTTATTTTACAAAAATTTATTTAGTAATTTGAAACTAAAGGGACTAAAAATTTTTATAAACATTGTATTGAATAATTAGTAATTATTTAGCACTGTTTAAGGTAATTTAGTTAAATATAAAGAATATTACTTGGTACTTTTGCCGAACCACCATTTGCCGGCAATATGAGAATTGCCAATATTTGTATTTGATTTATGTTTAGCATGATCATTATCATTAATTTCGGCAAGTTCATCATAATTATCATTATGCTTTTCGTTATCATTATATTCATTCTTTATCATCTCATCATCGCTACTTTCTTCATCATCATCATCAGATAATATTGTTGTTTGTCGTTCCAAATGTGAACTATCATGTGCTGTATGCACAGTAAACGGAAGTTTTGCTGCAATTTTTTTTTTCAATTCTGCTATTATCATTAAAAATATCATTAAGAAAAGTGAAAGAAACATAGCGTATTACATTATATTTGCGTGACAAACATATGTGAAATTTTACAGAAAATAATGAATATTGATTTATTTGGAAGAAAGTTTTTATAAAGTTTATCTAACATTGATTCTATTTTAATTATTCGTTCATTTAGTAATTTATACGATATATTTATAATCGAATAATTCTCATATTAAAGTCAATAAATAGTTATTACCATTTAGTCTAACAGCTGATCGTGATGCTGATAAATGTTCAGCATTCGAGATTGCACCAATCACTGGAACTTTGATATCATCTGTTTCAGTAGTCGCATCATCAGATGTTGTATCACCATAAATGGTTACTGTAATGAATATCAATGTTATAAAATTAATCAAAAGTATATTATCATTTACAATATCATTTATTTAATTTGCATTTAATTATATTATTTAGCGATATTTTAACTATTTGGTTTTTTAAAATTATTTGATAGCTACGAGAGCAATTAATCGTATTTAATAAGCAAATTTCAATTTTAGTACAGTAAATCACGGTAAATTTTTTGACAGTAAAGTGATACTTTAAACAGGTAAATTTAATTTTTCTATGTTATCAGAAATAATCAATAGTATTTCGATCATTTAGTTTAATAATTATTATTGATTTTATGATATCTCTCGATATTTCTTTGACACTGTATCATTTAAGTAGACAATTATCGGAATACAATAATTTTTATAAAAATATGCACGAAAACGCAAATTCAGTTTATACCTGCATTTTTTTCAGACCATGTAAGAGTTAATTTCGGAATTTTTGTAGTTGGTCGATCTGAAAATCGATCGGGAAATTGTGTGCATTCGAGAAATTGTCCAGTTACATTTCGTTCTGCAGCATATTTACGAGGAAAATTACCATGTGATGAGGATCGTTTTAAAATGCCCTAAAATATTTCATATTTAAATAATTTGATAATAGCATCGATTCTTATTTACTGATAAATAAAATTCGAACTTTATTTTTAAACGATTAATTTGATAAATGATAAAGCTGAAATTTGAGATTGTTTATGAAACTAATAAGATGCTGAAATTTAAATATCTTATAAATGCTATAAAATTTCAGAAATTTTCATTTAAAAAGAAAATACTATCAGTTATCGCAATGTTATTACAACTGCTTGCTTGCAGTAATTTTAGAAATATTTTGTTAAAAATTTTTTCAAAAAATTTTAGTTAATTTTATGAAAATTTTGCAGTTTTCATTTACCAACCTTTTTGGGCATCAATTGTGTAGAAGTAGATGCAACATCAGGATCGACGATAACAGTTTCCTCGCGTGCTGTAGTTCGTGTTACCTCATCAGAAACCGTTACTGATAAATTCATATGTTGAGCTCGAGCTATGAAAAAAAAAAAAACTTTGCAAAAAATTTACACTCATTTTTTTACAATCTTTGACTGAAAATCAAAGCTTGCAACAACCCAAATTCAATTTCAACGATGACATAACTTTTGCTTTCATAGTCTCGAGGAAAAACAAGCAAAACGAACAAACACTTCTTTCATTTCGAGAATTTTTCATCAAACATCAGAAAAAACGAAAAAAAAATCAGAGATACGCTTTTTTTTTGTTAAAATAAACTAAAATTAGCTTAAAATCCATTTCTAACAGATTTTTCCCGATGATTATTCTCCATAGCAATCTGTTTCAGTGGTTGGAATTAATTTAGTTTACAATTTAAATAGGAAATATTTGTTTAAAAATTATCATAAGAGTTGAAATACATAAAGTAGGTGAAAAATAAAGTTTGTAGTGTTTTTATCGAGAAAGAATGCTTATTCATTTTAGGTATGATATTAAACAAAGTTAACCTGAATGATTTCATGCCTGAAAATAAGGAATACTAAAAACATTTGATATGTAATTAACAAAAACATGTCGCTCAAAAAAGAATAAATTGAAATTATATGTCAAAATATCTTCTTTATTGCATTCATCCAATTATCCTAAAATGTTTAAAGGAAATATCTAAATTTCTTCATTTTGAAAATATTCACGGGAAATATTTAAATCAATTCAATGAACAATTAATTAATTTATTTTAACTAATTTATAATGTTATGGGTAAAAGCTTATCGATTCTGTAATAATATGAAAATTTCTTTACTTTAATTTTAAATTTGTCGATAAATCAATTCTAAAAATTCTGCATATCAGCTTAAAATAGATACTCTATTAATATAATACTGCAAGAAATGCCTTTTTTTTCCATATTTCTTATTTAAATAAAATATATTTATGCTATTATACTCATATTCGTATTCATATTTGCCACTGAGAAATCAGATATGTAATCAATTAATTAATTATTCCTAAAAAGTAATTTCAAATTTAACATTAACTATAATATAAAAATATATTTATGCTATTATACTCATACTCGTATTCATATTTGCTATTGAGAAATCGGATAAGTAATCAATTGATTAATTAATTATTTCTTAAAAATAATTTCAAATTTAACATTAGTTGTAAGAAGTATTTATTTTTCTAATCCAATCAAAATTGTTAGTTAAAATTGGTTAATTGGATTTGTAGTGTTATTTTAAAAACTAAAAAATATATTTGCAAAAAAGAAAAAACAGATAAATGAATGATGGACTGAGGGAATTTCATCGTTCGTAACATAAAACAATTAGCTGCAAATTGTGATGAATGCGAAGGATATTTTGCTTGCTGAGTATCATTCTTATCATTATTATTATTATCATTATTATTATCACAGATCAAGCTTATCATCATTATCGATTCAACGTAATCATTATCATCATCGTCATCGTCATTTACTTCAATTTGCAAGAAATTAAAGAAATAAAAATAAGAACAGAAACGTTATAATTCGCTTTTTGTTGTGTAATCATATTATAACTCATAAAATTTCATTAAAAATTGTAATTCTATTTATATATTCGTTTCTTTTCATTTAATCATCATATTATCTTATCTTTCTTTAGTTTATCATATCATCTTCCTTTTTCGTTAATACAGTTCTTTGCTTATTTAGCAGTTTAATAATTAAAAATCTATTCAATATATTAATTTGCAATATTTTTAAACCATTTATGAATATTCTCGAATTTCTTTCTCTAATTGCATTGCTTTTGTTCGATATTTGTATTTTCAAATTTCAGTTAAAACGATTTATAATGATGGATAGATTTTTTTTTTGAGTTGCAAAGAATGAATTCAATCAATCGATCAATCGATCGATTCCTGATAACTGTATACATTGTTAGTGCTTATATAAGTAGTGATAAAAATACTGGTGAAGAAATGAAATCTTGCAAATAATATTAGCCAATGTTTTATCATTTATTTCTAGTTTAAAGTTGCTCTTCTATCTAGTACGAATAAGTTTTTTTTAATGCAAATGAAAATTCGGAATTAGATCAACTGGAATCTTTCTTCGCAAAAAAAAAGAAAATGCTACAGATACGAAGATTTTGATTAAATATATACGTATCAGTAGGATTAAAAAATATATACTTATCAGTAGGATTAAAAAATATATACATAACAGTAGGATTACAAAATATATATTTATCAGTAGGATTAAAAATATATACATATCAGTATGATTATAAAAATATATACGTATCGCGCATTTTAGATTATCCTAAGAGTTTCAGTCATATTAGAAAACATAATTTTTATTATTTCTATTTTTTGAAAATTTGATATTCCAACAACACTATTAAATATATAGAGCAGTTATTTGAAAAAAACTTAAAATTTAATTGCATTTTATACTTATAAAATTATGGAAAGATGAATGAAGGAAATTATAGACAAAATTGAAAAGAGAGAGGGAGAGAGAGAACGAAACTGTAATCATTGTTTCAAAATAATTTGTCACTGTTTCAAAATAATTTATCATTGTTTCAAAATAATTCCTTAAACTTTATTAAAGTAAAAATAAAGATGCGATAATCTGCGACAGCGTTTACGAAGTTTCAATTTGCTTAACAAAAAACGTCAAGAAATCTCCGTGTTTTCAGACGGAATGATTCTCAACAAAAATATAAACACCTAATTTTTCAAGAAAATTTAACTGAAATTCAAGAATACAATTTATAAATAATAATAATAGTACTGATAAGCTAAAACATATTTAGTTTGGGAAGAAATGGAAAGGAAGAGAGTATGGGAAATTTTATTGATAATAATTTTATATAATTTAATATTATTCTTCAACTATCATTTGTCGAATTTTTTTCTTCTAAAAAATTCTACATAAAATTACAAAGAAACGATGTAGAATCTCTTTTGCTTTAAATCACAGCAATTATACCAAACAATTAACAGAAAGATTATAAACCAAAAAATGATAAGCTGATGATATGGAGATGGGATAACTACTGAGTAGGAATAGCAATCAGTATCGCAAAAAATACTCAAAATTTATGTAAATTTTTTTTTGTAAATTTTAATCAAACATAAACAAATAAAATAGAAAAACACGTGAGAGGAAAAGAGCAATTTTGAATGAGAAGATTTGATGGTTAACTTCTCATCCGTATTATTTCAAGAGTAGCAGCTAGCATTTTGTTTCGAGTAATAGAGGAGTCATATGTCAAAAGCAAAGAGAACACCTTCTCTCTCTTCTCTTCCATTGTGATTAATGTATCCGCAAAAAGCTGCTTACTACTGATAATGACAACTTATCAGCTCAAATAAACAATATTAAATCATCTCAGCTGTATCAAGGAAATAATAAAATCTGGGTAAATCCTATTACTAATTTTTATCAGTATAGAAAATTAATGTTGCATACAATAAAAATAAATTCCCACAATAACCATCAGATAATTTGATAATGATGCTCAGGACTGATTTGCATGTGGAAAATCACTTTTGACCACAACTTTCGTCCAGTTTTACTTTTGTTACATAATCCGGAAAAATATATTAACAAATATGCTTGCAGCCTTGTTGTGCTATATGATTTTACATCAGGTATATTAAAACGAGAAAAGTGGAGAGAAGTAGTGACGATTTTTTTTCAAAAAAGGAAAAAGTCCTTGCTTTTCTAACTTTCATAGAAAAAACAACGGTCATACTACATACATTTGGAAGTCCAAATTTCAGCAGAACTTCTCTAATTAATTTCTTATTTTCAAAATACAGAAAATTTATTATATTGATTTATTGTACTGGTTCCTAGATTTAATATATTAAACAACACTTCACCCTCAAGGATATGCTTGTTGATCAAAGAAGAAATGAAAGAGTGTCTTTAGGCTGATTTCATAAAAAATGAGTGCGCAAAACATTGATTAGTAGAAATAAAAAATCAATGTTCTTAATAAATTCTTGGACGTTTTAATCCACAGCATTAACTATTCTGGTAAAAAAGATTTCTTAAAAATATGAATTAATCGGACATGATGCAACATTAACAACGTAATTATTTCCGCAACAATCAGCGAGATACAAATGAAACGTGAACCGAGCAGAGAGCAACCATGCAATGTAGAGTCATTAATTTTTCCCTTTCTTCGATTCTATAAAACTTCTGAACTGCTGCAGCACAATTTCCTCTTTTTTCTTTCGTTCATCATGAGTAAAGCCACTCAAAAGCCGCTTCTCCTCAGCTGTCATAACCTGAAAAAGTATTGAAAACAGCTTAGAGTTGCGGTAGAAAAATATTTTTAAACATATTCCAAAAGGAATAGGTCCAATTCTGACTTACGCTATGACAAATATACGTTAAACTCACCTGATTTTCCTTTCTCAAACGAGTAGCTTCCATGCTTTTATGTCGTGTACCACTCATCACATAACCTATTTTTTCATATTCTGAAATTTCTGCCGATGAAAGGCCTATTTCACCACGTCGTGGTATTCGTTTTCCTTGTGCTATATATGAAGCCATTGCTGCAGCTTCTCCACGCAACATGTCCTTTCCATAACTGAAAAAGAAATTCCAAAACTAAATTTATCTCTGTTATTCTATGTTTACATAAATTAATGTTCTCGGTAAAATAGTTTTATTTCTTATTTCTAACACACATAATTTCAACAGCTAAGCAAATTCAGAAAAAGGTTAACTTTTTAACATGCTTTTTAGCAACGAAATTACTACAACTTTTAACTGGAGAAAAAAAAACCTTACTTCACTCGTTTCGTAGTATCGACTAAAGCAGCATGTTTTTGTTGAAGATAATCTGGTATTGCAGGTCCAACCATTTCAGCTTCTTCTAGCTTCTCTCGAGCTGCTTCAGCTTCTCGCATTTCAGCGGTCACTTCTACCCATTCTTCCTCACTTTCGCTCGACGATTTCTTATGCTAGAATATCAAAACTTCATCAAAATATATCTATTTCTTTTTGCCTACATTCAGGTATGATACTATTAAGATATATTGACAACATCGTGTCTGCATTAGCCGAAATTCATTAAATGGCAAAAAAATACTTTCTTTTCAACATACCAATACATTAAATAATTCAAGTAATATGGAAAAAAATAGCAGAAGAACTTATATCGTTACAGCAGTATAAACTTATGCTGAAATACATATGAGCGGTGGTAGCACGAAAAATAACATTTAGTAAATTGATAAAAATTAAATAATGAACCTTTTTCTTGCGTTTCTTTGTTTCTTTATGCTTTTTTTTACTTTCTTTTTTTTCCTTCTTCAATCTTTTTGCTGCTTCAGTAGCCTTAGCATTCAAAGGTTGAGGTAATTGTTCCTCTTCCTTTCGAAGCTCTTGCTCCAATTTTTCATATCTAAAAAAATTTTTACAACTTCAACAATATTTCGTAACTCTTTTTTTTCTCTTTATTAGGATATATAACAAGATATTAGTTTGCAAATTTAATGAATATTCAGAAGAAATTGAACAAAAATTTAACAGAATTTCCAAATATAATAGCAAATATGCTTACTCTTCATACACCTGATGTATTTCATGCATGAGAGGTGAACGTCCCCAAACACTGCGTACACCCCATTCACAGCGTCTTTCACGTTCTTTGCGACGCCTAAAAACATAGAATCGCTGAAAATATTTCCGAAAAAAAAAATCAACAAAATGTAGCATTCATTTATAAAAACTAGTAGGAGCGCTTAATCGATAAGCATAAACTTTTAATAAGGATATGTTTCAGGATCAAATTTTTAAATTCTAAATTTTACTTCATATTTTAAAACGAAAAAGTATATTTTAATACTTCCCAGAACTAAAAACTTTTTTTTTCATTTCATGTTTAATCAAGCCATATCGGAACACTTATTTCATTCTTCTCATCAAAACAAGAAAATGAGTGATCAATTAAGATTAAAAATGTCTTTAATACTAGCTTGAACGAAAATTTATGAACAAAATTTTAATCAAAACATCAAGCAATCGTACAATTTAAAATTCGGAAGAAGCTATTCATTATTTATGAATACGAAATTTTTAAAAATGATCAATAAGAAAACATACTCCGCCCAAATAGCATCCTCACGAGCATTTTTTTTCAATGAATCTAATTCCTGGTGATCACTGCCTTCATCGTCGCTTAATTCTTTTTTGATGTCTGTACGTCCTACATAAGTTGGCGAGGGTGATCTACAAGACAAAAAAAAGTACTTTATAAAATGTTAAAATAATATCCAAAATGTATAATTAAAAAACAAAGACAATACAGGAAAAAAAAATAAAAACAAGGGAAAAAAAAACAAAAAAATTAAATGCCTTGTCATTTTCCGAGATTTAGATACATAGTATCGTTCATGAGATCTTGAACGGCTCCTTCTTCTCTCATAATCTTCTCTAGAATGGCTTCGTTTCCTATACTCCCTATTCCGTTTTATAGTTCGATTTTTATTCGCATTTCGAACTTTTGGCGATCGCGAAAAATGCGACTGACGAAGTCGATGTCTATGGTTATGCAGTGAATCCTCTCTAAAAAAAACTGCGAATATTCCAAGTACATAAAAGTTCATGATGAGCATAGTACTTTCAATCAAAAACTATGTCATTATTAATTGCAGAGTTGATAAAATAACTAAGATTCCAGTTCAAAGTTGCAATTTAATGAGCTTGAATAAATCTTCTGTAATAGGTTTTCATGAGTTTTTTTTATTGTAGAAAGCAGAATATTTAGAAAAAGATCTGCCAATGAAAACGAAAATATCTGAGACTTATGTAAAAGAGAAACAAAAATGGTCCATGGAAGAAAATCTACTAACGATTGACTTCTTTTGGAATATTCGGCATTTTTCCTACGAAATTTTACAGGTAAACGCTCATCATCTGAATAATCAGATTCTCTTCGTTTCAATTCCTTATATTTTTTTCTGCTTTGACTTTCTTTGTTCTTTGATTTTGTTTCAACTGATGATGTTGTTGAATGTCGATCACTATCATCATTGCTTTCACTATATTCTGTAGAACTGCTTGCTGTAGTTTCAGAATTCCCCCTCAAACTATTTGTCCGAGATTTCATAGTTTCCTTTTTGATCTGAAACAATAAACAAAACAAATATAAAGCATAAGTCGGCTTTTTTAATATGTGTTTTGTGTAATATGTAAATCAAAAAGAAAATGAAAAAACTGAGAACAAATTTAAATAAATTGTTCTAGAAGAATCATTTCTTCTCTACTGTTTAAATGCGATCTAAAAATGCCTTCATCATTATATTATAAGACACTGAGAGTAAAATAAAACAATATAAAATATAGCCATAATTTTTCTATTATTTAAAAATGAAGAAAACCTAAAACATTCAGAACGAATTCTCTCTAAATTCGCATGACTCTTTTTCCCATTATTTTCTATATTCAGCTTCATTGCTCTTCAAAAAAATCACTTCTAGTAAAACATTTATTAATCATTTGACCTTTCTTTTAAGCTTTATTATCGTCTTGTTCATATGTTATCTCAACATTTAACCTTATCATTCCCTGATATTTTCCTCTGCAAAGTCCTATTTCTAAATCACCACTTCTTCCTAACAGAAATAAATACCTCAGCCTGCTTAAGTAATACTTCCAGAATCAAATTTAACTGAGAGAGATGAATAGACGTATGAACGAATTTTACAAACTGATAATGACACACTCACGTCCACGACAAGACGAATAGAACAGATTTGCAAAATTGTATTGCACTATTGCATATTCTACTCTGCATGCATCTTGCATGCATTCTACATGCGTTGTGCATGGTTCTTTTTATTGATAATGATAAGACTTCTAAAATTACTCAATGCTATAAAATAAGTCTAGTTCTAAATTATTTTCTCGTCTATGAAGTCATTCAGGTTTAATTCTAAATTATATTCTTGTCCGTATATTCTCGAAGGAACTAAAAAAGAAGTAGAAATATTGAAGGTAATGAAAAGATAGGATAGGATAAGAATTAGCTGATTCTGATGGTTTATCAAATGGTTTATCAAAATACAATACTTCTGCATAGGATTGTATCATTTTATCCCTTTTTCTATCTTTTCTTTTTCATTTCAATCATTTTTTATCATTTTATTCATTCTCGAGAATATTATTATTTTCTGAATATTTTGTTTAGAAAATGTAAAATTCATTTGTGATTTTATGTATGATTTTTTTTTTCATACTATTGTATATAGATGATAGCGAGATAGTAATTCATTTCAAGAAAATGCAATTTAACAACGATATCTAATTTATTGTTCTTCGTAAATATAATGATTATTTTAAAAGTACTGAAATCACATTATAAATAACATTTATGACTTTTTGCATAATAGCTGAAAGATTTGAAATCAATGAATAATTAAAATTCCATTAGTAATTTTCAAATTACTTCCAACAGAAAAATTTTTTTTTAAAAAACTTTGACATTTTATGGTTTGCTTTTTATTGTAGCCATAGATTTCATATTTTTAGACTTTTCATTTAGGTTAAAATTTTCATTTATATAAAAACGTAAATGTTCTATCATCCTTAAATAATCCATTTTCCTTTCTTTGTTTTTATCATGGATTTTTTATTTCATAATCATATATCTTTAGTGACATTTTTTATTTTTATTTTCAGTATTTTACTTTGATTTATAATTTGTTATGGTTTATTTGCATATTTCGACAAATTCTAAGATTAGCTTTTTTCTATTTAAATGCTAATGCCAATGATTTTGAGAATTACATCTATTTGTTCTTCGAAAAGCTATAAATTCCATTCTTTCATTTCTGCTTATTTGAGCAATTTGAAATATTTTTCATAACTTCTAAGCTATAAATACAATCAGCTTTTCATTTCAGAATTTCATTTCATTGAAATTTTATAGTATTATAAATTTCCATAATTGTTATCGGTCATAATATTCAATGCATATTGGTAAATGTAAAGTTCCGGTAAGCAAAATTATGGCAGACGAAAATTTAAGAAAAAATTTTGTTCTTGCAATTGTAGTAATTTAAAAAGAAATGAAATGACAAAAAGAAGTTTAGTGCGTTAGAAAATAGATTAAATTCAATCAAAAAAAAAAAAATGACGAAAATATGCTTATAATTTTTGAAAATTGAAAAAATTTTTTAAAAAAAAATTACACTTTGTATAAGTTTTTTTTTTTTTTTAAATAAAAATTTAGTTTAGAAATTTGGAATAATCGGAGAAAGATAGTGTGAATCATTTTGAAAATATTGTATACATAGAAGAGAAAAAAAAATTTCTTTTTTGCAATAAATAATATTTATTTTTAACCTGAAAATAATAATGACAAAACTTTATATAAGCTTCTTTTTTTTTAGCATTTTAATAATCTTAACAATGATGAATCTTATATCAACAAGAATTATGGGCGGAATATTTATGGCATATCAGGATTAGGCGTAAGTTTGTGATATAAAAGTTTTAGAAAATATATTTAGGACAAGTGCATACATTTATTTGGATGTACTATTGTTTGTGTGGAAGAAGAATCTGAAGACAAAAAAAAAAAATTATGTATACTTTAGTATATTTATGAAAAGATTTATTTATCGTATTATAAGTACTTGAAATAAGAAATTGGAATTTCTATTTGATAACAGAAAAATTCAGAAATTTGTATATTTCTGAATCTTTTGAATATCTTAGCAACAACGTGAATATTCCTACAATACATATACAGAACGAAGAATTTATACAAGAAATGAAAATGGTGAAGTTATTGTTCAGATTGAAAAGAATGTAAGTTATTAGTAATTAAATATTTATAAAACTTTTTCCAAATATTCGAAACTATGAAAATTTGAAATAAGTTTCATCATTTGATTGCCTTCCGAAGATTTAAAAATCAATTTAAATTTTAGTATAAGAAAAGAAAAAAAAAAGAAATTTCGAAATTTTATTATTTTAAATACGATGCTATTGATTAGATTTCACTATTTATATCATGAACATGATATATCAATAAAACTATCAATAAGTACTTCGATCCGATAATTGTCAATGATTTGTCTATCTGATAATGGCTAAATTAACTATCAATAAGTTCTTCGATCCGATAATTGTCAATGATTTTTCTATCTGATAATGATTAAATTTAATTCAAATTAATAGATGGAATAGAATGTATTTGTGCTATGACGTGTTAAATACTTTTTTCAAACAATGTTTAAATAGAAAAACGAATAGTGATGAACTATTTGCTTAAAACAAACAGAAATAAACTCAAACATAATCAAGAACATAAATTCCTATTACAACATACACATACATATCATTTTTCCTGTATTACACTTTTCAAAGTTGATGTTCTTCAGGAAGAAGGTTTGCTAAGTTATATTTTTTTTAAAAATTTCCTAATTTATAATTTTGAGACAATTTTTTTTTTTTTTTTTTAAGACAACATTTCTGATATCTGCACCATTAGCAACTCAAGAAATGCCGAAAAAAATTAAACATTTTTGAATGATATAATAATAATAAGAATTTCAAGATAAACATACGGAATAATAATATATATTTGCTTAAAATTTAGTTTAAAATGATTTATCGATAATAGCAATACTTTTCGAAGAAATATTTTACAATTAAAGAGTATCGAAAATTATGTTTAATGATATTTGTTATGTAAATAAATATCTCGCCTATATAAAGTTAGTCTTTTGTTATTATTTTATAAATGCATATTCTCGAAATAAGATATAGCATTTCTTATTTAGTTCGCTTAACAATAGCTGGGATACTTTGCGATCAAAAATTTTTTTTTTTGTCACAGATGTAGAAATATTTTCTTTTTTTTTTGTCGTTAAATTCTAACTTTTTAGAAATAATTCTTTAGGAACTAATAGTTTAATAATTGATTTTTGAGTTAACGAATGATGTTATTAATTTTTGAGTTTGAGAAAATCAATTTTTATCATTGATAATAACTTACTTATCATTTCGATTCAATATATCGAAAAAATAAAAAATGTTCGAACTGAGGGTTTTTTAATTCTAAAATCATTCCTGCAAACGAGACAAATAAAATGGGATTTTAACTTGGCATAAAATTTTCAGCCTAAAGTACCAGTAAGACCAGTAAGCCCGGTACGACCAGTAAGTCCAGTACGACCAATAACACCGGTTGAATCATTTGGTCCAATTTCTTCATCACAAAATACTTCTTGGTATCCACATACAAAGGAAACAAGCAATAATTATAACTGTTATAATAAATCATTTGATGATTACCGTCCGGTTACACCAATACAACCTTTTGATTTTTTACCTGTTTCGATTCCACGTATCGAAATTGACAAAGTGACAACCAATGGTTATTCATCACGAAATCATAGAAATATTACATCCAGCTTTCATGGTTTAATTTTGTTTTTATCAATTCTAGATAACATTATCAGTTTTACTTTTTTCAATTTCTATCAGTCATATCTACTAGCCGAAATTATCATATCAAATTCAAATCAAAAGTCTCATTTCTTTTTATAGATATAATTTCGTTGTTTATTTTGAAAAAATTTGATAAATCTGATCAGTTAAAATTTCAACAAATTTTTTTCCATACATTGTATCGAAGATTGATGAATTCAGGATAATTAACGCCTAAGTTCAAATATTCTTGTATGTAATCAGCAATTCAAAAAATAACACCGTATTATAGTATTTTTTTAATATCTAAATATTGATAAGTCTTGATCACCAATTCAGAGCATTCACCGCATTCTGATGATTTCGAGGATATTTTTCCCAATCAACTCATTCCGGTAGTGCTGGTACAGTACCTTCAATAAACAGTATTTCTATGCCTAATCTGATGGTACCACTAAAAAAATAGTCAAAGAAAGTCGTTGGGTATCAGTGCATGATGGGCGACCGATCAGTCCTTATGTTAGAACTGTCGCATATGCTCCTAAATATTCCGATCAGGAATATGTCATGAATACATGCAACGATAGAAATTATCATTATGATAACAGACACAACATACAATCAAAGTAAGTTTGTAAATAACTTTAGCATGTAAATGACCCAAAATATATAGCATTACTGCGTGATACCGTAATACTTCATCTTAAGCACTAAGTGATTCAACACATACAGTATTGCTTTTAGTAAAATATACGGTATTACTTCATCAGTTATTGTATTTTGCAGAAAAGTTCAAACTTTTTACATAATTTATTTGTTTATAAAATAATAATGAAAGTGTTTGATAAAAGTTCGATTATTTTTAAAATTTTTCTTTTATTTGAATTATTATAAATTATTTTGAGGCAAGTAACCTACGAAGATGAAAGATATTCATCAAAAGCTGATACTGCTATCAAAACAACCAGTTTACATGATGATCCTTGTTCTATTTTTATTGAAAATCCATTGTATAGAGATTAATTTTATTTTCTTATTATTTATCCCAAGTCAATATTTTGATGATGTTGTATTTTTTTTCCATCCTTTAAATTCATTCAATTCGTTTGTTTTAGCAAATATCATTGCAATTTACAAATTTTAAGAAAAAAATTTTATACGCATATTGTAGGATACTAATCTGCATATCATCTGTATTATTGATAAATAAATTTGTAAAAATAAATAACTAAATAACTAACTTATCATTTTTTCATTCAAACAAAATTATCAAAATTTTAATTTGTATGATTTTTGCATTTTGATAATTTATTTTATAATTTTGTAGATCTACAAAAGTTTACATTATTTATTAACTTTATAAAAGATTTTTTTTTTTATCCTAATAAGTTATAATATTTTGTCCTTTAGAAAAATTCGCTAATGACTGAAAGGCATATTTAAAGTCATAATTAATTTTTATAAGTATAATTATTTATGGAAAATTTTTGATGCAAATTAGGGATAGAATTTTGAATTTTTTTTCAATAGTTTTAAAAGAGAAAATTATATTCAGCAATCAATTTTATCCATTGATTTCCATTTGAGCGTATAAAAATATCAGTTACATCAGCCAAATCATCAATTAATCCATTCCAGGTTTCAAGTACCATATCATTCATACATTTACGAATCAAATTAGACCAATATTCATGCATAGATGAATTTCTGTAAGATTGCAAATTAGTAACATAAATTTCATATTTATAATATTATAACTTGTTGCATTTAATAATTTTAGCAAATACTACATAGATATAAACATTTGAAATGAAAGTTTATCGCAAACTAATTCTTTATTCTTTCCCAGGATATTATATTTCGATAATATTATTGTCCTAAAATCTTTACTAAATCTTTTATTTGAGATTAGACGAAATTTCTAGCAAGTTATTTAGGAATATGAAATCACTGATCTATAAATATTAGAAATTTTTAAAATCATCAAATTTAATCATCAGCTTAAGAATATCTATTTCTCGTCAACAAACAAACTAATAGTTTCAGTTTCTTCAGATGATTTGTATGATGAATTAATTTTCTTTTTTTGATCTTTTCTTCAGGAGTATTTTCTCCAAAATTATTTTAATTTGTTGTTTTTATAAATCAATAAACAAATATCAAAAATATGAATAAATTTGATTTTAAAAGTTTAAAACAAAAAAAAAAAAAGCAAACCTTTTCAACAATGGAACATAACGCCTATTTTTGCATCGAAAATAGCACATTTTCTGATTACAAATTAGCTCATTTACAATATTCACAAAGCCCAACCTATCAATTTCATAGTTCCAAGGTTCACATTCCTAATTTAAAAAAAAAAAAATGCCAAATCTAATCTTTAAATATAATCATATAATCTTTAGCTTTGATATCATGCTTACTATTTTAATCATATCAACTGAATTGTGGTTTCTATAATTATTTGATTTCGAAGAGCTATCAGCGATTTCAATTATTTTCTCATTTCACATATCATTTCACTCATGTTTTATTTCAATCTAATATTATAGCGTTATACAAGAAGTCAGTAAAACAAGTAAGATTTGCATAAGTCAAGTTTTTATTACTGTAATAACTATTAGTGAGAAATTTTTATTATAGTAGTTACTAGTGGAGAATCTTATTGTAATAGTTAGTAATAATTATTCTCCTAATTATTAGTGCAGAAGTGTTATTGTAGTAGCTATTAGTAAAGAAATCCTACTGTAATAATTATGCATAAGTCAAGTTTTTATTACTGTAATAACTATTAGTGAGAAATTTTTATAATAGTAGTTACTAGTGGAGAATCTTATTGTAATAGTTAGTAATAATTATTCTCCTAATTATTAGTGCAGAAGTGTTATTGTAGTAGCTATTAGTAAAAAAATCCTACCGTGATAATTATAATGGAGCCTTATTGTAATAGCTATTAGTGGACAAATAAGCATTCAAGAAATTTACTTAAAAACTCTTTGATAATATTGCCTGATAAAAAAAAGTTACAATTCGGTAAAATTCATAAATTTGAAAAAGAAATAAAATCTTTTGATATTATAATAACGATGAAGGATAGTTTCAACACATCAAGTTAAGGACAAAACAATAAAAGACATGAAATAGAAGTAAAATTTATGGCCAAATAATTGAGTAAAAGAATGTTTGCATAATTCTAATTTTATCATAAGGCTAATTTTTCATGCTAATTTCTTACATAGTCATCATTAGTGATAACTTTATTTTCATTGATATACTGTCCATTAAACTTCGCTCCATCAATATCTCGAATTGCAAAATCCCAATTCGCTAATTTTAGAATTAATGTTGCATCATGATTCGAAGTGCCAAGCTGTGGCTTACATATAAGTCTGTAATTTTTTTTTTTTGGATAAATGATTACTCCAATAAGTATAAGTCAAAGTTTGCATCAAAATTCAAAACGAAAAAAAGATTTCGCTAAACGTCAAAACAATAAGACAAAAAGCCAATCACTAATCTAAAAATAATCAGTAATTTAAAAATAGTTTAATCAAGCAAACATTTCGATCGAATATGAGCAAATATAAGAACATATCTAAAGTTCACATACTAAAATTCAATATGGCTATTTCTATGAATTAGAAGATTGAATTTTGAAGGCATTTCAATTTAAAAACCTTTTAGCAATGAAAATATTATCGCTTTTAAAGCATCCATGAATAATTTTCATTTGATGTATGCATCGTAAGATTTTCATTAAATCGAAAATAATTATTCCAATTATTAATTCGTTTAATTTTTTGCCATCAAAATTTTGAATTTCTATCAGTTCCTAGAATTATATATAATACATTAAATAAAAATACCAAGATTTATCTTAAAAAATATAAGAATTTTTAAAGGAAGCAGTAAAATTCATACTTCAAAATGTCAAACTTATTTTACATTTTAGTTATCTTAGATAAATGACGACAAACGGACATCATAAAAGCTCATCATTTAAGGGATGAAAAAAAAAAAAATGATCTCATGATATTCTCGAAAAAGATCAATCAAATAAATCATGCTGGTGATGAATGTCAATTACTGCTTTGTATCTTTTTCAAAATAATAAAAAAAGTGCTGTAATTAAACCATTTTGTTTATTTAAGTTTTATTACATAAATAATTTACTGTCAACTTTTTAAATCTAAATTTGCACAATTAATTTGTAAGCTTAATTTTGAAAATGATATATGCAGCCCGGCTTAAACATAAAATATGCAGCCTAGCTTAGAAATAAAATATTCAGTTTAGGTTAAAAATAAAATATTTAGGCCAGCTTAGAAATGAAATATACCGCTTAAATGAAATATACCTTTCATAATTTCCAAATTCTAATCTGTGAATATTTCTTAATTCCAAATCATTAAAATTTATTTATTTTTTGTTATTCTCGATAAAGTCATCAAAAAAAATTTTTTATATTTCTTGATTTTTCCATATCAAACTTTGATGTTGATCACTTACTTTCAGTGTTCCTGCTGTAAATTCTTGAACTGTTAAGCATTTGTCGATAAATGTAAAACAATGATATATTTGAACAATTCCCGAGATTAGGCGTAATTCTTCTTCCACATACTGATAGATATATGCCTCCCAATAACTCTGATGTTTAGGACGTACCTGAAACTATGCTGTTATTTCAAAGAAAATAAAATCAGAATTTAAAATATCTCTTATTAAAAAAATTTATCATCTAAAAGTTGGCAGATAAAGATAGCATAGCTTACTTTTAAAATGAAATAACGATCGGGAATGCCTTTAATTGAGCAAATATAATTTAATGAATTATTTGAAATTTGCTTCGGAAAAGATAGTTTATGAAATATAAAATTGAATGGTGGCATTTTTCTCTGAAATCAAATATACAATTTTTTGATGAAAATAATATTATCAGAATTAGATTTCGATAAAATTTTCCAATAAAATAGTATCTTGCTGTTTTTCTGAAATTTTTTAAATAACAACAATATATTTTAAATTTAAATTGACAAACTCAAGGATTTAAATTGACTTAAGCTAGGCTAGTAACTTCAATGGTGTCACGGTTGATGAATACAGATTTTTAGTCTGTCGAACTAAACAATTCATTTTTGATTTCATAAATTAATTAAGGTCATATGTCATGGAAAAATGATCGTAAGTTTTACATTTAATGTTTTTCTTAAAAAACATTCGAAAAGCCAACATTATAAAATTTTATAAAATTTGGCGCTTTCATGTTATTCATTAATTCTGCTTGCAGTTGTGCATCCCATGGATACATAAATGTCCTTATTGTTTGAGCAATATCAGAAATAGCCTTATTGTCATTGTTATTTAGAATTAGTTCTTCTTCTTTTACAGCAAATTGTCTAAAATTTTTTGTATAAAAAAATTGAAATAAAAACAGAAAATTGGAAATCATTGGAATTTCAGTAGTCGAATTGAAATTAAAATAAAAATTTCTTTCATCTAATTTTAGAAAATTAATTATCAGGAAAATGTTCATTACTATTTTCGCCTTCGTTCTTTATTTTCATCGTATTCTATTCCTTTGCGGAAATAATTGTAATTTTTTCATTTCCTACTGTATCAAATTTTTGAAATGATAATTAAGGAAAAACAAAAAAAAATAACCTTTTCCGAATATCAATGGCACATTTCGGTTTAGCATCCATTTTTTCCGCTTTGATCAAAATGGATCGGACGATACTGTGACTCTGACTGCAGCGTTGCGTCCAACAGATGTAAAAATCAGATAATTTTAGAAACATTTTATTGCTGTAAAACGTATCGAACATTTTCATTGCATTCGCATCACTTAGAAATTTTGTCTGCAACAAATCGTATTACCTTATTATATGCAAATAAAATGTGAAAAGTTTAAATTTAATTTTTAAATTTTTAAAAATGAATGGTTCGCATTTTATGATAACAATTGATTGCTGTTGATTTAAATGATTAAAATTTGAATTAAATCGAACAAAAATCAACTAAAATCAAAAATGGCTATCAAACTTTTTCTAAGCGTATGAAAAGTCATACCTTTTCTGAATTTATATTAAAAAAAAAAGTTGTAAATTTTTATTCTTGAATTTAGAAATTACTCATAACAGGAGTAATAAATCAAAAATAAATTAGCTGATATCAATTAATGTGATAATATTAATGTTAATGGATGATGTTGATAGAAATAATGTTCAGTAATGATAATAAATAAAAATAATTAGCTCGCATCAATCGATGTAATATTAATGTGATAATATTAGTATTAATGAGTGATGCTAATGTTAAGTCTAAATAAATAAATATTTATGTAAGTTTGCTTAATGATATTAAAATGTTGAGCAGAAAAAAAAAAAAATGAACAGCAAGTAGGAAAATACGAAAGCATCGATCATTGTTGCGATATGTTTCATATTTACAGAGGTCAAGTAAGTTCATAAAATTAGGTTTCGCTATTTCCAATGATTCACATTGCATCGTAGCAGCAGCATTCAGCTGCGAAATATCCTGTAATTGCGATTGACATGATATTTAACTTTGTTTTCTAATCTATGGAAAATGAATTAAATTTGAAAAAGATTGGTACTTATTTGGCTTATGAAATTCAAGAGTTAATTGCATATACATATTGCTAAAAAATGATTTTAAAAAAAATAGAAAATTTAAAAGCGAACATTTGAAATAGAATGAATGGATTGTTGCTTTTTCCATTTATTTTCAGGCGAATCCGACCTAAAGATTTAAGATTAGCTTAAAATTATCTGAAATTAATTGGCGTAATTATTAGTTTTATAAAGCTGTACTAATTAACAACATTCGTCAAATAACAAGACTATTCATCAAAGAGTTCAAAAATTTTCAGAAAATTTTTCACCTTTTACGAAGAAGTAGCAATCTTCTGGTTTTGGTACCAGGCGACCGTTCAATCATATCATTTAACTGTTAAACTCCGCATTCCTTATGATTCTTATGCCTAAAATAATTCGCAACCCTATCATTATTCTTTACAACATGAACTATTTATTAAATCAAAATATGCAGATTTTAATAGATTTCTGCAATATTGGGAATCTGTAAGTTTCAACAAAATAATTTGATATTCTAAATGATTCTGAATAATTCAAATAAAACTGCAAAATTATTTCAGATGGATTTCTTTATCCTACACTTCTTATCTTCATATCAGCAATTCGTTGTATGGTTGTCTGATAGAATATTCATTAAAAGTATTGAAATAAGCGATATAAATAATTTTTATTCCTAAATAAATATTATTTTTCATTTATGCTTTCGTTGTGGTTATTCATTGCAGCCTTCTCATTATCATTTCAAGGTTTAAGAAAATATTTTATTTTCTTTTTTTTTTCTCTTCTGAATAGGAGGAGAGAATTCTCTTCAATGTTGTTGTTGATAAGAGATTGATCGTTTCTGATAAATTGTGATTCGTCTAGGTCAGCAATAGACTTTATTGAGTTATAAAATATTATAATACAATATTGCGCTTACACAATAGCGTAAATTGAACAAGATTTATGTGTAAAATATTGATAAGAGATAAAAAATGATATGAATCCTGATAAGAGATAAAAAATGATATGAATTAAATAAAGGGATTAAAACATTGATATAGATTAGATAAGTAAAATGTTAGCATTGTGCAAATCTTTTTTAATTGTTTGTTTCTCACTATCACTTGATCTTTGCACCTTTAAATTATCTGTTTTTCTACTGGATTGTTGAAGGCGATCGGTGAATCTTAACTCGGTCTATCGATATACGGTTGACTGTTGTTACTTATCAAAGTGATTGAACTGATATATTGATCTCTTGTATAAAAATAATGATACGAGA
Organism: Dirofilaria repens; assembly: GCA_008729115.1. Taxonomy (NCBI): domain Eukaryota; kingdom Metazoa; phylum Nematoda; class Chromadorea; order Rhabditida; family Onchocercidae; genus Dirofilaria; species Dirofilaria repens. Next base: position 492,917 of record SNRZ01000033.1, on the reverse strand, counting down.
TAAAAAATGATATAAATTAAATAAGGGAATTAAAACAATGATATATATATATTAACACAATGATATAGATTAGATCACAAATACACCGTAGATGAACAAAGGATACCAACAGTCATTTGGATCTTAGCATGATGTAAATATTCTTGTAATTTCTTGTTTCTCATGATCTTTGCTCCATTGAATTATTCGTTATGCTACTGTACCGCTGAAGATGACTGGTGAATCTTGACTTTGTCTAGTAAAGTTTGACTGTTGTTACTTATCAAAGCGACTGAATTGATACATTGATTTCTTTGATCGAAATTTACTCTCTTTTAAAGCCGTTGATTCTCCTTCTCTTTTGATTCCCTTTATTCCTTTGAAATCTGTCGTGTAATGATGATTAAATCTTTTAATTTTGTTAACATCTTCCATTTAATTTTTTAATATACTATATATAATTAACACTTTTGGATTTCGTTGACACATTGACCTTTTGAACTTTTGCTTCTGATTTTGATATAATCAATTCAACTACGCATCTTAATTTTACAGTAAAAAAATGTTAACTTCCATAAAATTTTTAAATCATAAAAGAGTGGTTCGGCACTTAAATATTCAAAAAGACTTAAATAGAGGGACTATTTTGCATACTATGATATATAATAAATTAGCTGAAAAAATGACATACAATTTTTAAATTCATCTTGCAAATGATTGATTAGAAGTTTAACAATGATATGATAGAGATCTTTAACTGAAAGTTTTTAAATAAATCGAGGAAAGCTTTTGTACAAGCTTAAGTTTTTAGTATTGAAAGGAGTTAACATTAGAAAGCATTGCAATTCTATTATAGTTTAAGAATTAAATTGATTAAATTCAAAAATTCTAGTTATTCGATGTAGGAAATTTGGAAAAATCTCGAGCGATGATAATCTCGCAATATTCGATAAGTGCAAATCGTTGTACAAATATAGCAATCGTACTATTAAATTAGAAGAAAATATGGCTCAATTTAAACTATTAAGTGGACATATTGCCACATCAGATGCCTATGGCTATATGGTTCAGATAATTCGTATCAGAGGAACTACTGCTGGAAAACGAAGTTCATATTTATAAATTCTATTTAAATTACTTTTAAATTATGAAATATGAAATTTCATAGCGATTCGTATTATCTTTTAATACTACAAATTTCTTATCCTTAGCTTTTTCAAAATTTACTTTTGTAACGTTGAATTTTATTAAAAAATATACGAAACTTTGATCTGAATTTTTAATTTTTCAGTTACTAAGAATGTTGAATTATTCAAACTTATGTGATATATGCAAATTTTTGCAGTAATTCATTACAAATATCTAATTAAGATAATTAAAAATGCACAAGATTTTTCTTTTAGATATCAATGTTTGTTCAGGAGTCATTATCACCTTTCGTCATATCATTACAGCTGCGAGTTGCTTGGATTTTGATGAAAAGTGCGTCGTTTTTTCAGAAATGATAATTTGCTTGAAATTTCCCTCTTTCCTAAAATCGAAAAATCAAATCAGATAATTGGAAAAGAATTTGAAGAAAATTGGAATCACTCGATTTGAATTTATTTAGTATGAATTAAATTACAAAAATATAATATAAAAGAAATTGCTTCGCTGAAATTCTGAATTTTTAATGAATCAAATCCAATCATTTCCAATATTAAACATTTTTTTATTAAACATCTGTATAAAGTTTTACGAGTAAAAAGCATTTTCAAACTGACATACTCTTTTAATTTGATCAAAACTTTTTTTCTAGTATTTTCCTGATGACGTAATTTGATTTGTAAATTGTTTTGCATTGAAATTCATTTGCTTTTTCATTTTACAGCGGTCTGAAAAAGACATCTGTTAATGAATTTAAAATTTACGGCGGCTCATCTTGCTTATACATTGATGAAACGGACGAAAATTATGATAATGTATTAAGATTTGTAAGTTCTACTTGTGCTATCCATCAGATTCTTCAAAGCAAAACATTCGCAAAATCACTATATTTGTCCATCAGATTCTGCAAAAAAAAGTTTGAAAATATATTAGCACCTATTTATGTCAAAGTACTTTTTGAGACATCAACTAGAAGCTCAAAGATGAAAGGATGATATTTTTAGCCTGATATTAATTTAGACATGTCCAATGAAAAGTGAAAATGAGCAAAAGGTAGTATCAATTAAACCGCTTGCAATACTTGTACCGATGTCATCATTAATTAATAATGTCGCTTCTGCAAGTTTCTCATTTTTTTATCTATTAGTTTAATCAGCATATCTATATATATATATATATATATATTCAACAAATATCTTTGATAAGAATTAATAAAAAATGTTATCAGATATTTACAAGAGAAATCAAGAAACAATAGTAGTCTCGCAATTAATACACCTTATTTAAGGCTTCCTAAGTTTGATTATATCATTTTAACTTTTTAAAATAAGACATGTTCCAATTTCTGCAACAATTAATTTTACTTCTCATGATAGTATCATGAAAGCTATTTCCAATCAAAACTTAATAGATTACTTATTAATTGGAAAAAAAAATTGTTGCAAAAATCCTGATGAGCTTTCATTTATTACAAACTATCTAAATTAAATAATTAAATTCAATAGCAAATAAAATTTAATTCAATTAATTTTACTCTTTTTAATAAAAGATAAATATGGATGTTTTGCATGAAAAATCTTGAATACCTGCTAATTAGACAGGTGGCCTTGATATAATAAGGTATAACTAATGGTTAATGGTATTTAATGACTAATGGTCTACCAAATAATAGAAAATCAAATTAAATTTCAACGAATTAAAAAAAAAAAGCAATACACAATTTATTTGCAGATTCGTGGCGTACCATTCTATAATGCATTTTCGGATATAGCAATTTTTGAGGTGGAACCTATAAATAAATTGGCGCAGGTATTAAATGAAGAAAGTGATGATGAAACTGAAACAGAGGTAAATTTTGACCTGGCATGCTTATCCGAGCCAATAATTCGAAATCCAGGAGCCAGTTATATGATTGCTTCATATGGACGACGAAGTAAGTTTTTCCCCTATTATAAATGCATGAAATTTTACGTCATGCTACCTGACAGTTACCTGTAAAGCAATAAACATATAAATTCAGAAATATGTATAATTTGATGGGATTGAAGAATACTGAATGATAATTTTCCTATCATTTTTGTTTTTTTTTTCTATTATCAGCATGAAATATTGCAATAATTTAAATTTATCAACAATATACGATGTATTATATAAAAAAAAAAATTTTAGGAAACTTATTGTATGATCATGGCAGTAATCCAATTAATGTTAAATTAAATCTTATCCTGGAAAATAATGTTTACATCGATGAATGTCCTGCTAGCATTCCAATACAAGCATGTTCGCGTATCATAATAATTGAAGGTGAACAAAGTGGTACTGAGGTTTGAAAATCATTGTTTTGCTTTCTCGAATTCATTACTGATAAAAAAAAAAAAAACTGACCATTCATAATTGACCATTGCATCATTTAAATGATTGAATAGCTGATGGGAATGAGATATTTTTGATAAGTGAATAGATTTTTATATTTGCATTAAAAAATTTGATTGTAATTAAGAATATAAATTAAAATATTTAATATTAATATTTTTTCCAAGTATGTTTATTTTACAAAAAAAAAAAACTTCTAAAAAGGGCAAAAGTCAATGTTTAAAAAAACAAAATTTTAATGTGAAAAATTACCAGAATTTATAAGTAACTTATAAAGGGCAAAGGGCAATGTCTCAAAAAAACAGAATTTTTAATGTAAAAAAAAAATCATATAATTTATAGGGCGATGGTGGTGCTGCAGTTTTGATGGAATTGTATAATCTTCCAGTATTAATAGGTATACTGTCATTTCGACCTGATATTGGCAGAGCTTATGTAAGTAAAATTTTTTGTTTGCCTTATAGGCTTTTTCAATCATTGAGCTAGCTAAATTGTTGAGAAGTATTTCAGTAAATGTTTAATTGCTCAATTTCATAAACTATTAATAAATTTCGACAAAAATATCAATTTTTAAAATTAATTTTTAAATAAAAATTTGAAATTGATAAAATTGTTACTCTAAATCAATCACTCTTTTTTTTTTTTTATTTCAAAATTCCAAATTCGTCTTCATAATCAAATCATTTTCATAATTTAGATTCATTCTTTCTCGTCTAGAAATAATTCAACTAAATAATACTTATCAGATTTTATCTTTTATCAATAGCTTTTCTATTGTTCAATAGTTTTCGCATATTTTCTAAATTGGTACATATTTTTTTTTTTAGACAAAATTTATGTTTGCAACACATATCAGTAAATTTCATGATTTCTTTTGCTATTATATTGGCATTTGCATATATCAAGAATTCATCGAGAAAGAATATTCGAGACATCCCGAGGAAGTAATCATTATTACAGATACGATTGAAAATGATACGATTCATGATGGTATGTTATCTTTGTTTGCCTATCTTCTTATCGATAGTCAAATATTTGAGAGATTTTAGGAAGAAAATTTCAAATATTTGAAGAATTGATTTTATCATTGTTTATTTAAATAATGAGTGAATTATAATTTAAACTTTATTATGCAATAAAATAATCAAACATTTCAGCAAATTTGCAATATCCGTGTAATATCAGCGTAGTTCACACTTATCATATCTTTTTAAAATTAATCTAAAAAAAAGTTAATTTCATCAATATTATTAAATAAATAATTTGAAAAGAAAGACAATTTTATATAAATGGCTTTTAAAAAAAGAAAGTTATTAATTTAAAAATTAGCTAAATTAATTTAAAATAATTTTATGCAAAATAAAACTTCTCACAACATTGCTATTCCTAAATTCCATTTATTAAATATAAAAAATTTTAAATATATTTTACCTCTGCTTGAATTATGTATAATTAAATTCAGTAATTCATAATGATAGTACTATTTATAATCATTTTATCGACTATATTTTCAATTGATCAAATAATATCATCAATATATCCAAACAGTTTTATTAATTAAATTTTATAACTATTGAATTTACTTATATATAATTTTGCAAAAACAATACATTTATGAAATATAATGATTTGCTTAAGATAATTATTATTTTTTTATCTTGGAATAATTTCGTACTAAATGGTTTTTCAAATATCAATTAATTTCAAGATTTTTTTGAACAATAAATTTCTCTTTTAAAGATTCTGTAAAGTTTATTTTCCGTAGGAGTTAAGATAAGGAGTTAAGATAATTTAATTTCAAAAATTTGTTGATTTAACTTTTACAACGAAATAATTATGTAACATTTCGAACATCAAATGTGCACCTTAATAGACTTCAAAAGAAAGTATGAAACGATTCTCGAAGAAAAAAATGAAAAGAAATTTTTATTTTCAGTTGATATTACAAATATCGAATTATTCAAGAAGAACTTTGATGAACAAGTAATGGAAAACGTCGCAGCTCGGAAATTTCGACGCATCTATTATTCGCTAATACTATTCGCTATCACCCTTGCGAATTGCTTGTAAATTTCGACGCATTCATTATTTGTCAATACTATTCGCTATCACCCCTGCGAATTTATCAATTGCTTAAATTTTCTTTTAAAAGAAATGAAATCTAAAATCTTCCATATAATGTATGTTTAATAAAATTTGCTCTGATAATGGATTAAAACGATAAAATAAATATTCTGTTCTCTTTTTTTTTTGTACGGATATTCTTTAAGTACTAAAATACTTAAGAACTGGATTTTTTTAAAAGTGATTTAATTAAAACTGCGAAATTTATAACTTAATACTATCTAAATTTTATCACAAGAATTAATCATTTATCAAATGCGTCATTCCATTATCAAATTATTCATGTGAACTTTTCAAAGTTATGCGATCACTTTTCATTTTATTAAAATACAAGAAGAAACGTGTACCAGACGTGTAATTTCAACGTACATTGGGGTGTAATTTAAACGTGATGATAAAATACGTAATTTCAACGTACAATGGATTAATACCAAGAACATAATCATTTTTATACATATAACATAAGTGAAATATGCATTTGTTGATGATTTAAAATCTTAAAAGTAATTTCGATTTCTGAAAATATAATTACGTCTGATTATTTTTTAATACGCAATTCCTTCTAGTCTTTCGGATATCGCGTAACAATTACTGGTACGTAAGATTGCATATGACTATCCGTATCACCATCGTATCACATTTATCACTATTTTTTGATATGCAACAGTCATTTATCAGATGTGGAAGAAGGATTTAAATAATTTTCGTCGCATCCAAAAAGAGAAATCTTTTAGAATGTGACATTTATTATCTCATCATTGATAAACAAAATATGATCATCTTATCACTGATAAAATATAATTAGTGACAGTACACAAAAATAAGAATTGATTAGACTAAATAAGGAAATGATTATTCTAAATCAAACATAATTTATTGTGAAATATTCAGAGTGTAGAAAATTCAAAAAAAAAAAAAAATTAATTTAGCGGATGAATTCCCTCCCTTCATCCATTGTTTCAAAATAATAAGCAAATTCAAAATTTTGATTAAATTTATGCATAAATTGGAATCTTTCAATTGTATGTATTAAAATAATATTTCAATTTTTTTTGTTTTTTAGCTGAAAAAAATTTTCATATATTTATGTCCGATATATGTTTGAAGAATTACGATGGAGGGATTCGTTATTTCAGATAATTTGTGATATTTGTCAAATTGATAATTTACATATTGAAAATTCGAAGGACAAATTTATGGCATATAATGCAATTAATCATTGAATTGATCAATTGCGATTGCATTGATAATTTCAATCTGATATTTTTTCACACTCAATCTTTTGAAAATTTAATCAAAAAAAAAATCCGAATTATAATTACGAACCAGATTTTTTGATGAAAAATGTAAAATTTCTACTTGAAGCAAATTAAATCAATTTAGATATTTAACCTTGACCTATAAGTATTTCAGTATTTGCTAATTAAATATGATAATATCATTTGTATATCTGAACATTAAAAATTTAGCGGATACTTAAAATTTTGATATAAATTACAGTATAAAATCATGAAAGAAATTATTGATTTGATAAAATGATTTTTTAAATAAATTTATTCTATAAATTCGGATTAGAATGTAAAATAAAAGTCAAATTTTGATTGCAAGAGATTTCATTTAAGCTTATTCAAATTTTTTCGATTAAATGAATGATACAATTCTGAGAGGTCAAATTATTTCTAAGTCAGTAATAGTAAAGGTCAATTATATCTAGAAATATTTCTGGATGAATATTTTAACAATTATATTCAGACGAATATTCTAATAAGTTGTATTCAGGTGCTTATTTCTGGATCAATATTCTAATAGTTAATTATATTCAGAAATGATTTTTTTTTATAAATTGATCACTTTTTATCATTCATTTTATCATTTTTTTTTTTTTTTTGAGTGGCAATATTTTCAAGTGCGATTATTTTTCAAATTTAATTAAAATAAATGAGAAAAATATTCAAAAAACACTCAAAAAAAATCGTACCGGAACATATTTTTATTGCGATCGATAAGTAAATATTTCAAAATTATTTTTAAAATTTTGCATTTAACGAAAAAAAAAACAAAAAAAAAAAAAAAAAAAAAAACGATAAACAACATTTAGTCATCCATCTATTAACATCAAATAACACAATTGTATTCGCTCAATTTAAATTCATTTATCTATTCCACCGTAACTGTTCAAACTCTTCAAGTACATACATAAAATGCGAAAAAATACGATAACATTAATTAGTAATAAATTGTTACAAATAATTTTCAAATATTTTCTTTTCTATAAATTATTTCATTCAAATAAATTTATTAATAATACAACAATTACGAAGCTTAATTAATTAATATTATTAATTTTATTATTTCATAATAAATTGGAAATAATTAATTGATTAATTCATTGGCAAACAATTTCATAACAGTTGTTCTAAAAAAAAAAAATCGTTGAAAGTTAAACTAAATATCATAATTATTATTGGGAGAAAATACATTGAAAGTAATGGTTTTTTTCAATAAAAAAAAATAAACTAAAAAATAAAAAAAAAAAAAACTAAATTGCTATTGCATGTTTGTTTGCTATTGAAGATCGATGGGAATAATTTTTTTTTTGGCCAGACAAATAGGATATAAAATAAAATTGAGGCACTTGGCCATCATTACATTTTTCAACAAGCAAATTCAAAAGGGAATTCAACTAATAAACAAAATCGAAATTTCTTTTTTTTTTCTAGCTATCAATTTTTGACTAATTTCATATATTATTCATAATTTAGCAAAATTTTTAAAAGCAATTAGTTGAAATTTTCAATACCAACGAAATCTTCAGAATCTAAATTTTAATAGAGCGAATTTCAGAATCCAAATTTCAATACAGCAAAACATACATCCTTTGTCCTTTTTTTTTTTAAATTTGTAACAAATGTTAATATCAAATCATCAGATATGTTATCTTTTTCCTTTTTTTTACTTATCATTAAAATGATATATTATTATAAACGAACATGTTTGTTCAATTATTATATCTCAACTATTTTTACATTTCGAAACAACTAATTATCAAAATCTATCCGAAATTTTGAACTTAAACTTTTTCCCACAACAATATTTTGCTATTAATTAGAAACTTTTTCAGCAAGCAGAATATAATATGTGAAAAAGTTTGAAAAAAAAGATTTTAATTAAAAATATTCAATTTTATATAAAATAGCTAAGATTTTATTTATTTCATTTTTCAAATTACGATTTGGTCACAAAATGATTTCTTGATTATATCTGCATCAATCAATTTTTTCATCGAAAAATAGAACGACAAAAAAATATAAAACGAATAGTTGGAACTGGAATTGAATTATGTAAATCAGGTCATATGTCATATTTATATAAATTTAGTGAATTCATTTATTAATTCCCAAATTTCATTCAATGACTACAATGTTTCCTTAGTATGCTAAAAATATAGGATAGTTTAAATTTAACTAATATTTGATTGAATTTATTTATAGATGTCAGATCAAAGATTATACACAATGAATTTATAAAATTATTTTGCTGCAATTTTATTTTAGTCTATCCTATTTATTTATTAGCAATCATTTGTTTATGCATAATGATAGATGCCACCAACGAAAAAAAAAAAAACTTTGAATTTTATTCGAATTTCATAATTTTAATTGGCACGAAAAAATAATTTATTAAGCATTCAAAGTTGGAAGAAAAAGTTGCAACTTTATTTTGGGGTATTTATTGATAATTAACTTGTTCATGCGTGTTAACAAATGTCATAAATAATTCTTAATTTTTATTCTAACTTTTGATTCATAATAAAAAAATAATTTATCAAATATTTGAAAGTTCCAAAAAAAAAAAAAAAAAAATAACAAATATTTGCAATTTTATTTTAAGCTATAAATTGTTGAATTTAAAGCAATGATTTCTGATTAATTCAATTAAATTTGCAAACAAATCAGAATTATTAATGAATTATTTAGTATTTTAAATAGTAAGGGATTGGATGAAAAATATTTAGAAGTAATTTAATTATATTGTATGAAAGTTTAAAAATATTCTCACTTGAGATTTGAATTAAATATTGAAAGATTATTAATTCATTTCTCTAAATACGTTTTTTCTTTAAATAGTAGAGAATATGAAAATTGAATTTCTAATATGTTTTCATGTTATCGAATTCTGATGATATCTTCACGAAGGTAACATTTGACATAAGCTTATCATATTGCTATTTCAAAACGATTTAAAATGATAATTTCCAAAATAATACAGATCTAATCGTCAAACTTTTAGCAATTTCATAAACTTCTTCGTTATCCACCTATTGTAGAAAATTAGCAAATATTACCCGCGGGTATTTCTCATGAAATCATTTATGAGAATATTTTGATATTTTGGTTTTGACATGTTATTATCACATGAAACAAAGTTTTCTTCTAAAAAAAAAAAAAACTTAAAAAACACAAATATAATTAAAAGCAAAAAAAAAAATACGAAGTTTCCACAACAGACATTCATTCATTTGTACATTCTTTTCGAATGTTTTTTTTCTTTTTCACTCTTTTATTTTCGAGAAAAAAAAAAAAAACTTGAAGAACCTGAAATTGATGAGAAATGGGTTATATACTCATATAATCAAAATTGTTAGGGAAATAGATAATCTTTTTAATCTTTCATTCATTCAGTAATAATATTTCTTACAATCTTTTTAATCTTTCATTCAATAATAATATTTCCTCGTATCTTTTTAATCTTTCATTCAATAACAATATTTCCTACAATCTTTTTAATCTTCATTTAATAATAATATTTCATATCAATCTTTTCGATCTTCCATTCAATAATAATATTTCATACACTTTTTTAATCTTTCATTCCCTAATAATAATAATATTTCCTTGCAATCTTTTCTTTCCCTTCAATAATATTTCCTTCCTATCTCTTTTTTTTTTCTCTAAATTTAGAAAAATGTGAATTGTAGCAGTGAAGTGAGTGAACTAAATCCAATAAACAAGTGTGGAAAAATGCACTAAGTTATAGCAATTGAAGAACATTTTTTAACTTTCATTTTTTTCGATTTTTTTTTTTTTTTGTTATTTTGCACTTTTTGTTTATATCGAAAGACATCGTCGTCACAAGTCGTTGTTGAGACTATGAAAAACATAGAATTTATAAGGGAAGTAAGTTTAAAATGTTTAACAAACGAGCATGATGATGCTACTCTGTGTATGCTTGGCTATGTGTATGCTTGGCTATGTGTATGCTTGGCTATGTGTATGCTTGGCTATGTGTATGCTTGGCTATGTGTATGCTTGGCTATGTGTATGCTTGGCTATTCGTTCATTTGATATTATTTTCTGGAAAAAAAAAAAAAAAAAAAACAAATTACTTTAGTTTTTATCAGAAATTAAATTTAGCTTGATAGATTTGTATGGTTTGTTTGTTTATATTGATAAAAAAATTTTTATGATATCATCATTTTTTCTTTTTTTTTTTAGATTGAATAGATTTAGATATTTATGATTGAATAAGTTTGAAGTGATATTTAGATAATCAATCGATGATAAGATATAATATGCGATATTAATTGTTTGATTAAATTTCATTCTGCGCTCAAGGGAATTTATGAATAATCGAAAATATTCCTAAGCTTCGAAGATAATTTACGGGCAAAATAGAGAATTAGCATATTATATGGGTTAGTTGTAAAAATGTCTATATTATATTGATATCAAATTAATCTAGAACCATGATGATAAAAAATTACCACAAATAATTGCGACTATCTCATTCATCATCTTATGGAGGTATTGAATTTCGAGATTTCTCTCGAGCTATTTAATTTCAGTAGATTTATTTGGGATAACAAATAGTTTTTTTCTTTTTATTTATTTAAATAAAACAATTATTTGTTGAAAATAAAATGCATATTTGAAGTTAATAATCACCTATATTATATTATATTTCATTTATTATTTAACATTTTCTGATTTTTAGAAGTGAATTTTTTTTTTGCAAAATTTAAATTTTAATTTTGCAGACTTCATCCATAGGCCATTTATTTCCATGCAAATCGTTGGAATAAAAATAATAAATGAATGTTAGCCTAGACTTTTTCCAATAAATAAACATATCTTATATTAAACGAAAAAAAGAGCTACTCCATTAGTCCAAGAGCTTTTATTTCATTCCCGACTCTCGATATTTGCCTTAGTTATTACTTTTTCAGTCATTTCATATTTATCCCGCTTCAATGAAATAGAAATTTCAATTTCAAAACATTGATATTGAAATGTTCGTATTCTTAATGATATTGCTGCTTATCATATAATTTGATACGTAGGTTTTTTTCCTAAAATTTATGAAGTTATATCCTGAAATTTTCTCGAGATTTTTTCTTTAAAAAGTGGTCGAGATTTAGACAAAATAAAAGAAAGAAATTTTGTACTTTTCCTTGATATTTTTCTTGAAAACAAAATGTAAAATACATCAAAAAAAAACCTTAAAAAAAAAAAAGAAAAAAAAAAGTGAAACATGTTATGATAAGAGGAGTTAGAGAATAATGAATGATATGAGTGTCATGACAAAAAAAAAAAAAAATGGGAAATTAAACATACAGATGAAGTTTGCACAATTAGCCATATAATTGTCATTTTTGTACAGGTAAACAAATATTTGTAATAAATCAAATATGACAGTTTGAAAAATTTATAATAGATAGACAATCTTCAAAGATTTTGATAAAAAGTTATAGACAAAGAAGTGCAAAATTTTTAGTGATTGCTTTTTTTATCAAGATAAATTATTGTTTTGTATCTTTTTTAAAACTAATATTTAAAAAAAAAAAACAAAATTTGATCTAGGTAAGTCAAGAATTTCAAAATTGGCTAATAGCGAAATCTCTTTTTTTTATACTGATAATGATGTTGTTGATGATGATGATGATGTTGTTGATGATGATGATAATAATAATAACAATGAATTAATAATAACAATAATAATACTTTTACTATTATATTGATAATAATACAAATATTTTTGAATAAGCGACATTTCTTCTATGAATACACAATTTAACATTCTCGAGAATATAATTTATATAAACTTGATGTTGCTAATAAACATGAAACTACTATAGGAGATGGTAAATTCCAAAAAATCAATTAATTTTGCTATCATTCAATATATTACTCTTCTGAGGCTACTTTTAATTATATTGAAAATGCAACAAATAGTGCAATGAATAGGATATTTTTATTCAAATCTTTTCTAATTGGATAGAACTTTAGGACTTGAAATTGGAATTACAGTATCAAATTGAAGTTGAGAGAGATTATTGTCCAGCAAATTCTTTTCTCACTTGCTATTTTGAATAATAAAATGGTCCTTAATTGTTGGAAGAGAATATTTTGGGTGATGTTGTAATCTTGATTTATTGATTTATTTTGAGTAAAAATGAAAATAATTACTTTTACAATTTTGAGTAATTTAGTAGACATTTCGACGAGTTTAGAGAAAAGGACATTTCGTCCAGTCTAGAAGAAATGATATTCATTAAGCCAAGAGAGGAAGATTTGAAAAAAAGGACATTTCATCGAACCTATAAAATAGACACATATCAGACCGGAAAAATGAAATTTAGAGAAATGACTATATGCAATCTCGAGGAAATGACAGTTTTTCGAACTAAGAAAAAAAGATATTCATCTAATCTAGAAGAAACAACATTCCATTTAATTCAGAGAAAAGGATATTTCACCGAGATTACAGAAAAGAAGATTCCATCGAGAGTAACAGCAAAAGGACAATTTTGTCGAGCTTGACAATCCATCAGATTTTTAATAGTACAATCCGTCAGAATTTTAATAGAGAAAAGTTTTTAAATTTGATCAAGCTAGATAAAAGATAAATGAAGAGATAATGATACTTCTCATCTATTTGTATTTATTCACAAATTGTAAACACTCGATTAACATATATTTGTTAATCTTTTCCCTTTTCCTTATAATTGCTCTCATCTAAGAACATTAAGTCATTGATTGTTAGGAAAAAGTAGGAAAAGAAAAGGAAATAGAAAGTAATCAAGAATTGATCATATCATAGAAATTGATCATATCATAGCAATTCTTGGTTATTTCTAGAATTCTCACATTTATTCTTTTTAATATTTACTATTTTAAATTTATTGAAGTTTAATTTTCATATGTAAATTTATACTTCTTTGTTTCATTCATTTAGGCAAATTTTAATCATATCTTTTATGATGATCACTTCATGTAATAGATGTTTTCCATCATTCAAATTGCTTAAGCAATGCATCAGAATTTATCAAATTTAACAATTAATTTATCTTTTATCATTTAATTAATTTATCTTTTATCATTTAAAAAAAAATGCAATTATCTTTTAATATATCAAATCTTTTTAAAAAAATTCAAAATAATTTATTGCATACAGAATCTTCTTTTACTTTTTTCATAAAAAATTTTAAATTAATCACTTAAAATTTCTAATTAATTAACGAATATTGTTTCGATAAGAAATATTCATTGTCCATTATATCGTTACATTAGACAAAACGATCACGATTGATAACGATGAACAAAAAGTTTCATGTAAAAATGATAAAAATTCGATTTGGCTAATTTAACATCAATTAGTTTAGAGTATGAACAAGAGGATGATAATTTTAGTAATAAATTTCTTGATCATATCTTGTTAATGAGATATATTTATCATTGTAGGAAGATTCTCGAGAAATTTTTCGAGAATTTCTGAATATTCTGCTAAAATAGTCTATTTATCTTTTCCTACGATCTATATTTAATAGTTTATTTTCCAAATTGTTCAAATTTTACATTTTCCTACAATTTTTTTTTTTTTTGCACTTATATTTATAAATTTTTTTTTAAAGGTCTCGACGATGCTACAGGATACAACTGCCAAGATACTTTCATCGAGAACGATACATTACTATCATGAATATAAATATCGCTACTGAATTTATGCAGTAGTATAATCGGAAAATATACAACGGAATTGTATGATAAATGATCGAAAGACGAAATCGATTTTCATTCTTTTTTCTTAAGTTTTTTTTCTTTTCTTTTTTCTTTTTTCAAAGAAACGTTTTCCACATTGCAAATGGAAATATTTTCCTTCAATTATTCAATATTTTATTTATGAACAAAGAAAAAAAAAAGCGAAAATAAGAAAAAATTGTACTGTTTTTTTTTTTTTGATTGAATAGATTCAGAATTAATTATATTCTAATCGTTTTACGACGAGAAAATAGAAGAAATTCATTTTCATTATATTCTCGAAGTGTTTTTTTCCTCAAGAATAATTTTACATCACATTTAAATATATATCAAAATCAGTCAGGCAAATCTTAATTTATTTTTTATTTGTAATTAACATATATTATTTATAAATTATCTTTCTCAAATTCTAGAAAAAATTTGTTTGATATTGATAAATATCAAAGTTTAAAATTTTAATTTTTACTGCATTCATCATAAAACAATAAGAATAAGCATTGGCTAATTATTATTCATTGATAAGAGTAGGATTCGAGAAGAGTACCGAGAAAATTACAGTATTATTCGGTAGATCAAGTTAAGTGCATGCATAATACTGATCTCTCTAATCTGTCTATTTTAACCTTTGAACTCGCTTCTATGATTTATGGCCGTCAAAATTAATTTCTCATATCTCATTTTTTAAACAGTATCGATTAAAAATTGAAAATTTTCTTTGCTACTAGAAATCCAATTATATGAAATTAAGAATTGATAGGAATAATGAAAAAGTTATTTAAAATGAAATTTCTATGATTCAATAAATTTTCATTCTTGGTTGTGAATAAGGTCAACGTATATAAGGTCAATATAATATTGATTGCAAATCGAACGGCTCTGATAAGACGGAAAGACGGAAAGTTGAAATGTAAACGAGGATATACTTATTATTACGGTAGAATAACGATGATCATACTTGGAGGGTTCAATGAGACGTTAAATAACAATTTGTGAATTCTATGCTAAAATAAATTAAATTTTTTCCGCAGCAATATCATCCAATGACGTAATATCATCCAATGACGTACGTCTAATGACGTTTTAATGACGTACGTTGCATGTTCACTTAAATTTTTTACATATCAGTATGCGAAAAATTACTAATTTAGAGGCTTAATTACACAAGAAGTAAAAGCTATTATAGTTAAATCAGAATTGATAGTAATTTTTTTAGATAATTTCTTGAAATTTTAAATTATCATCTTTGATTATCACATTATCAACCAACGGAACACTGATTACAGTATCTTGTTAATTTTCTTGAAATATTGCACATAAATTTAGGTTAAATTTTAATACATAAAAAAGATGTTTTAATTGATGCCGGAAAAATTGTAATTCTCGCAGAAAGTAATTCTCGCGGAAAATATTGATAAATAAAATTTGTTATTTAATTTCGAAAACTTTGAATTAATTAATCGCATTTAATAGCTTTATAAGCTTGAACATATATAATTTCAATTTAGAATAAATAATTTTATGAATAAAAAATTCAAAATAGCTTCTCGTAGACGATAGATTATTGCGCTTTATCAAAAGGTTTTAAATTTTAATTGTGAATCTATTTGCTTCAAGAAATCTATTTGCCGAATTCGATACATATCATTTATCTTCCGAATCTAATACATATATCATTTATCCGTTAAATCCTATATATATATATATATATATCATGCTGATAATGGCAAAATTATTCTCTTCTATTAACTGATCTAATTTTTTTTTCAAAATTTGCTATCGTTTTAGTCAAAAATTTACCTTTTATAAATATGAATGATGCAAAAATGGAGTTATTTTGGAAGATTATTATTATCCTAAGTTGAAATCCATTTTTCAAATTCATTATTTCTTATTGTTATCGTTGAAATGTTAAATATTGCTAAATAAAATCGGAATAGTTTAAGTTTTTGTTTTAGATCTATAAAATTTTCTCTAAAGAAATTGCTTGAAAATTAAAGCAACTTACTAAAATTTCAAAAAAATATCTAAAAACTTTTCTGGGCAAAATCCAACTAGCGCGATTGTTTTAGTATTTATGTCTCAAATATTAGAATTAATATTTTATAATAAAAGTGAGAAATTTATAATATACACAAAGCATTATCATTTATCAGTCATATATCAGTTATCGATTATTCGAATATTCTTTTTTCGAATGCTGTTGCAGCTATTTAGTTTGATTTTCGACTGTCGTAATTCATTATCTCTTCACTTCATGTATTCATGTATTATTTATTTTCGCTATTTTAATCATATCAAAATTTGAAACATCATTGAATATTACTATATAGATTAATTCATTTATTGATTTACATCATTACTGTTTTTTAATTTATTTATTTTAATTTAATTATTAGTATATTTTATATTTATCAATTTATATCATTATTACAATTTAATTTACTGATTAGATTTACATTATTGTATATTAATTTGTCTATTAGAAAGACGAGAAAAAGTTGTACATAATTATGTCGAAATTATATTCGCAATTCATATCTAAAAATTACATCAAAAAAAAAATGATATATTTTTGCACAGCAAGAAATTATCAAATTATCAAATTTAATTAATTATCAGTAAATGATAGTATTGATATTAAACGAATGAAATTAGTGTAAAGAATGAATGCATAAAATTTATATCTATTCAATAATTACAACATTGTTTTCCATATCAATTTTCATCTCATCTCTACATTCTTTCAACCATGCAACCAATGATATTCTGATAATATATGATTAATCATTGCTTAATTAATGATAACTTCTATCATTATCCATTCTTCTTCTAAAAAACGAAACAGTATTTTCAAATATATCATATATTCTAACATCATTAGATTAATTAAACACATCATATTCTCATTTTTCCTAAAATGCGTCAAACATGTCTTTGTAATATATATTTTTTTTTCTCGAATTATTCAAATCTTCGAGAATGCAATAAAAAAAAAGAGATAATTTTTGTCGCAGAGCATTCGCTAATCGACTGTTTTTGTCATTTTTGCTGCGTCGCAAATTGTTATTTTAATAATAATGGTAAATATAATGTTGAATGATGATAATTCCGTGTCAGGTAGAGAGAGGTAGTACCAAGTGATACTTATGTCAAGAAGTTCAAAATTATAATTTAGAATTGTTATTATTGAAGACATTCAAATTTTTCATGATTCAATGATTTGTGAATTTTTAAAAAAAAAAAATTATAAATTTTTGATTTACCTATTTATATGATATGCATATCGTTTTATCGTTTTATTTATCAATTTTATCTGCATGCAATGAATACTATTGCACTTGATAAGTTTTAATTAATCAGAATATTTCAAATATCTCTTTTTTATCATATCTTATTTTTATATTTTCATCCATCATTTATTGTGAAATAACAGGAAATATATATTTCCCACTAAATATCTTAACTCATAAGTTTCTTCGAGAATTATACAACTATACGTTACTCGATATTAATGCAAAATATATGTTTATCATTTTTAAATTTCATATCTTCAAAGATCAACAAAGATCAATCGTTCAAAAATATTCATAATATTAGTTATAATTTCTTCATTCTAATGTTGTTCTTTATTTCAATTAAACTTACGCTTATCACTTTAGACTAGCAAGTTGTAAAGCATAAAAAAATTTTTCTATATTTAATCCGCTTAATTAGTCATATCAATATCATTTGCTATCATACGATGATTCATTTTTTTTAAGAATGTACGACATGATTATTATCATATCGATAGCAATTTTAATTTTAATTTTTATATCATGAAATTATTTCTTTATTTTTACTATTTGATTATTATCACTTATCTAGAACATTATCTTCTTGTAGATCATTTTTTAATGCATTATTTTCTAATAGATGATAACTGAAATTATTTTCTAATTGATTATTATCATCTCCTACTAATTATTTTCTAGAAATGATAAATCAAAATATTTTATCCTCTATTTGATTATTATCATTTTCCAGTAGATGATAATTTAAATATAGTTGTAAGATGAGGAAATTTATAATAAGATAAAATAAGCCGCTGAAAAAAGTAACAATTAAAATTCCTTATCGAATTAGATTCTGATACTCAAAATTCTTCGATAGAAAAGATATGAGTTAATCAACATTCAAAACTTAAATATATATCAGATGAATACTGTTTGTAGAAAATATATATTATGAAATATTAGGAAGCCTTATCCGATTGAAAATAACGAAATTATAAATTAGGCCTCCTTTCACATGTCACAAACAGTTTACTGTGTCAACCGGAAGTGGAAAGAAGAAAAAAAAAATTTAGTCCCTTTTTTAATGTTTTTCATTTTAGTGCCAGCTTCCACTGTCTGACGCCGACTGTTCAATCAAAATTTATTTGCATTGATGACTAAACTTTGTTTACAATTTCATTTTGCAGTAGCAAAAAGGCATTCTCGAAATAGCGTCATCACCATTTATCCCAGATTTTCATTTCTTTTTTTTTGTTGCAAATCATAATATAAAACATTGAAATAATTAACAAGCTAAAATCAAAATTCATACTTATCCACCTTATCCTAACTTTACTTTCTACTAATATTAGATACGTGTAAATAACACGTAGCGTTTTTCTTACTTAATAAAATATTATTTTATACTCATTGAATTATTATCAAAATGATAAAGACGCAAAAATAGAAATACAAACAACTAATTATTGCGACGTCTTGCGAAGATTGCATTTGCCGAAAAGTTTAAATAAACTATTTGTCAATAAATGCTGCACCATCTTATCGCAGAATTTTTTTTTTTTTTTGACTATTTTTTTTTTCGTTTTTGTATTTATGTAAATAATATGTTCGTTGTCACATTAATGTTTGATCATCTTTTGTGAAGATATGAAGATTTGATGATAATGATAAGATAATGCAATTGAATCAATCATTTCAATCCTTTACAACTTTTCACAAAAAAAAAAAAAATGAAAGAAAGAAAGAAAATGAAATGTGATATGTAAATATGTTTATAATTTTGCATCCATTTCAAATCAGTAATTTAGATTTCTATGATTCATTTTTATAATTTTTCAAATTAACAATTACCGTATTATCATTTTGTATTCCATGGTTTATTTTCATAATTTTTCAAATTAACAGTTACAGTATCATTATTTTATATTCCTATGATTCATTTTTACATTTCTCCAGATTAATATTTACAGTATTATATTCTTATGATTCATTTTTACAATTTTCCAAATTAATTACCGTATTATTAATTTATATTCTTATGGCACAATTTTAAAGCTCTGCAAATTAATGTTTATGTTATTATCAATTTATATTCCTATTTGTAACTTCTGTAATTCACCAAATTAGTATTAATGATAAATTAAGCTTGTCAGAACGAATCATCCAGATTAACCTTATATGAATTATGCAAATGATATATAAATTATTTATAGGATGAATTGAAGTGAAATAGCATTAATAAAGTTGCATATTTGAATTTTTTTTATAATCAGAGGAATGAAAAGTGAGGAATATGAAAATTGATTTTAAATTTGGGATTTAGTATTTTTAGATTAGATTTGAATTTTATCAATATATCAATTTAGTATTTTCAGATTAGCTTTGAATTTTATCAATATATCAATTCAGTAGTTTCAGATTAGCTTTGAATTTTATCAATATATCAATTTAGTAGTTTCAGATTAGCTTTGAATTTTATCAATATATCAATTAGTAGTTTCAGATTAGCTTTGAATTTTATCAATATATCAATTTAGTAGTTTCAGATTAGCTTTGAATTTTATCAATATATCAATTTAGTATTTTTAGATTAGATTTGAATTTTATCATATATCAATTTAGTATTTTTAGATTAGATTTGAATTTTATCAATATATCAATTTAGTATTTTCAGATTAGCTTTGAATTTTATCAATATATCAATTTAGTATTTTTAGATTAGCTTTGAATTTTATCAAATATATGAATATTTGATTGAAATGAAATTATTACTTTTCTAATTTTTTATTAATTAAAGCAGTATTTTTGGAATTTCTGACTCATTTTTTGATAATTTCCAAACATCCTAACAATGTGTCATAAAGCATATAGGAATTTTCTGCTTTTCCTTATCACAATTATCTTTTCATTTATTCATATAATCATCATCATCATCATCATCATCATTACTAACAGAGGAACAAATCATCATATATAGTTGATGAGTCAATAGTTGATATGAAAATGCTATCATTTCAATCATAAATTATACAAGAATTTATTTTATTCAACAAAATTAGCTGGATAAATAAACATGTTCAGGTCAGTGTGAACTTTTGTTCAAGATTTTATGATATTAATTTAGTATTGATATTTCGTATTAGATGGACAAATATCAAATTTAGTGATATGATAATTGTTGCTTTTGTAGAGAAAATTTTCATTAATGTGTTAATTTATATCACTAAATAAATTAAGAATTTTAATTTCTAATTTTTTAGCTATACGATATTTTATGATTCTTTATGATCGAAATCAATCGTTTAAGTTAATTTTATTAAAAAGTGATGAAATAGATGATAATATCACTAGTACTGATGATTATATCTTTCTATACTTCTCTTGATAACAGTGAAAAGGATGAAATGAAATGGTAAATCATCAAACATGAAATTTGTTTATAATTATTATTATCAGCAAGCAGATATATCGATAATCAGGTATAATCAAATATGTATTATCAACAATCACATATATATATATATATGTGTGATTCTGTATGAAATTTTAACATATCTTTTTTTTATCACATTTATTTCGTATCTTGCCACAGTTTCGTATTATTACAAAAAAAAAAAGTTGTTGTTACTAGTTTTAAGAAAAGTTTATAGCTTTTTCGTAATGGTAATTCAGCATATTTTGTAAATTATTTTATCATCGAAAAAAAAAGAAACTTGTCAATGTTAAATTAGATAGCAACAAAAATGTCAACAGTATGAAGTCAGATATTTTTATTTCAGATCATTTGTCATCAAACTTCAAATAATAAATGTCTTTTTTCTTCCTTTTTAAATACTTGAAAATTAGGTTTTTTTTTCCTTTCGAATAATCATAAATATGAGAATATTTCGTTTTTTTTTTTTTTTTTTTTAATTCATTTAAATAGATGTACGATGAAATTTTTGGCGAATAGTAAAATAAATTAATCATTTCAAGAAATGGATGACAAATGATAGATGATAATAATGATGAATAAATTTCGAGAAAAATTATGAACGATGTAATTTTACATCAAAACTTATAAAGCAATTTTTATCACAATATATAATAAATCATTTTTTTGATTATCCAAAATTCAAATAGTGCAAAAAAAAAAAAAAAGTGAAAACTTGTTAGTTGTCCAATTCTGTTTACAAATTTTCAATTCTTGTCTTTCTCACTTTTTTTTTTTAAAAATTTTTTTTTTCCTTTGAAGCAATCAAAGTATAATCATCGTTATCATCATCATCATCATCATTATCATCATTATCATCGTCATACAATGATTGATTTTGAACAGTCAACAAAAACAAAATAATGAAAAAGACATGAGAGAAGTTGTTTACAACAAATTTTCGTTTTTAAACATTTATGTCTTTTTTTTTTATTTTTAATTTTTTTTTTTTTTTTGCATTTTGTCCTATTCATTTTAAAATAATTTCCTCATTTTTGTTTCGAACTATTTTCAAAATTTTAAAATGCTTACTCTACCATGAATTTGCGCTGTTTTTTTTTTTGCTTTTTTAAAATCAATAATTTTAGTTATCAAAAAAATGATAATATCATATCACTTATATTCATATTCATTCATCCTATCAATAATTATTTCGAATTTTAACTTTTTTTTTTGCCTCCAAATGACACACTTTTTGGTTGTTCAGAAATTGCTTTTTTTTTCTCTCTCCGCTTTATTTTTTTCTTCCTTTTTTTGTTCTAATGCCAAAAAATAATGATTATATCTTATTTACGATTATTTGATACCATAAAAAAAAAAAAAACAATCCCAAAATAATAATTTGAACAATAGACAAACGAATTATTCGGTGAGTGGTAAATTTAGCATATCGGAAAAACAAGTTATTTGAATTATTTCCAATTTTTTTTCCCCTCTCTCCCCTTCTCCCTCTCTCCCTCTCTCTCTCCCTCTTTCTTATGAATATTTTAGTATTAATTCTTATAAATAAAGATAACAAATTTTATTCACTGATTATTAATATTTAAATATTTTCTAAAAAAAAAAAGAAATTATTTCTAAAAAAAAAAGTAATGCATATGTATTGAAGCACGGAGATTTTAATAATTTATATTATTTCAAATTTAAAATTTCGATAATATGCCTCGAAATATATGTTAATTATAATTTAACATTTAATTATCGCTCTTATTAAGAAATTCTAAAATTATTATAATTCAAGAAGTAGCGGGATTACTTAAATTCAGTGTATTACTAGAAATCTATTTATTATTATTTGTATTATTATTATTATTAGTTGATATTTCGAGGCATATTATCGAAATTTTAAATTTAATTAATTAATTATTCAATATATGTATTTTGAAAAGCATACACAATTTACATTGCAAGAGCGAAAAGTCTGGAAGACGTTAAACAAGATCAATTCTATTTTTCTACAATTTAAATGATTGCTTTCATTCTACCGTACTGTCAAAACAATTCCAAAAGTTTGTCTGTTTTCTCATTCTTCATTTGCAGTTAAAATATTTTTTCAAAAAAAAAGTTTTTGGTAATTGAAAAAAAAAAAAGATGCAATTTCTTTACTGTTGTAATATGTGCTTAAATTTATCACTTTTTGTTTAAAAATATACATTAAAAAAGACCAGAAAAAAAAAAAATTACATTACACAAAAATGTAATGTATCAAATTACTACGGTATGCAATTAAAACCTGATCTAAGGCATGTTTTTATCAATTTTCATAAATAAATATGGCAAAATTAGCCTTGTTAAAATGAATTTAAAATAAACGAGAAATTAAATTAGTCTTGTATGATAATTTATTTCAAGCAAATCGTGCAAAAAATACTGTATTTCTTATCAAATAGATAATTTAAAAAATAATCAATAGATCAAATCAAGCAAATTTTATTTCTAATCTATTTGCAATATTATCATTCAATTGCTACAAAAACTGATCATTTCTTGTCGATCATTATTATGAGATAAAAATAAAAAAAATATATATATATATACAAACATCTTTTTTTTTCCTGCAATGTACTAAATTTGTTGAAAGAACTGAATATCAAATGTAATGATATTTGCGAGATAAAAAAAAAAAAAAAAAAATTAGAAAAAGATTTTATTGAAATATTATTTTCAAGAAAATATTTTCAATACTTTTGCAATTTTCAAAACAAATTTTTCATTGATTGAGGCTTTTTCAATCGTTCATGTTGCACCTTCTTCTTCTTCTTCAATTTTTCTTTTTTTTTTTTTATTTTCCTGTTTTATTTTGTTTTATTTTTATTTTCATTTTTTTTTTTTTTGTTTCAATTGCTACGAGGAAAAAAGAATGAGAAAATTTTAGAAGTTATTTTTGAATTTTTCATATTTATTTTAATGTTTTGCATTTGATTGAATGCATAATTAATAGTATTGAAGCAATGTTTTTGAAGTTTATTTCAAAATGTTTAATAAAATCATTTTTCGTCTTCTTTCTTTCCTTTCTTTCGTTTTTTTTTCTTTTTTTTTGCTGCTGTTGTTTGCTTGCAGAAAAGTACAAATTATACAGCTTAGTATATATTTTGAATTTTAGAATGCTGTAATATTGTTGCACCTACTTTACTTTACTGCACTTAAATATAATTTAAAATTTGAAAATTATTATATTTTTATAATATTAAAATTGATGTTGACCGATGAAGTTTAGCTATTATGATGCTTATATTTTTCATGCTTAGAATTCTGTACATTTCGAATCCATAGCTGTTCCCTCTATTCATAGTTTAAGGGAATGTTTATTAAATATTTAAAAGAATTGAATAGAATAGAAAAGTAAATTTTAAGAGTATATTAAAATAGAAAATTAAAAATTCAAAATTCGTAATTGATATTAAATATATTTTTAATTTATTGCTATTTTCCTTCAGTTTTTGCTATAGTCATTTTTGATTCATAGCATAATTCCATGTTCCTCTGAAGTGAAATTAATTTTTTTTCTTTTAATCTTAGTAAAAATATGAAGTAATTAGAGAACACTAATGGGACATCATATATTTTTAATTGAGCCTAATAAATAATTTAATAAAAGTTTAAATTTAAATGGAATCAGAAACAGAGATAATTTCCTGAAATTATTTTATATCTAAATTTTTCATAATGGGATCGGAATATGATCCTATCTTTGTTGGTAAACACAACAATTGCTCTAAAAAAAAATTCCCATTTAATAGTTACAACTTGAAAATGATTACAATACTACCATAAATTCAGCTACCATCCTACAGTTATAATATGATGCTACCTTAAAAGAAAATCATTACAGAAGCAATTAAATCTTATTTTATCGATAGAAAGTAATATGGCTAGTAGATAAACTATTTAAAAAGATTAAAAAAATGCCCAATTCTCGGCAAATGCTATTTTATATCCCATAATCTTATCTACTGCAAAACTACAGATGTGTATACACTACAGATGCACATTTTATAGCTTACAGATTTAGTTAAAGATTTAAAAGAATAAAATTTAAACGCAAAAATTAAAATTATCACAATCAGACTGAAATATACGACTTGTTGGATGCACTGAGCTCAATATTCGAATAGGATGTATTCGATTCCTCAATCATAGAAACATCAATTATCACTAAACCTACAAAAAATACTTCAAACAGCAAAACCATCATTCTAAGGAAAACACAGAAATGAAATCGGAATTGGTGCTCTGAGATTTCATGTGGCCATTATCTTGGGATGGTAGGTTTCAATGATTTATCGTTAAAATTGATCGCCGAAAATCACAATTAGTCGTATATGCTCTGTCTAGACCATGTTGTCAGTTGAAAGGTCAAGGGATGGGTGAAGTGGTTGAGGTTAGGCAGTTAAGAGTTGAGCTGAGGTTAGTGAACGGTAAGATCATATTAGTAAAATCGATAAACGGAGAAATAGTACAAAAGATATTTTACACTCTTCCCTTTTCGTGGTCAAGATCACTCTGTTATTGTATGTACGATTGTATATGTCGTCTTAACATTTTCAATGCATTATTTCCGTATTTTCCCGCAATTTAGAATCCAATATACTTATAGCACAGGTCATTTCGTCGTTCTCATCTTTTTGCTCCAAACAGTGTCATATTTTTGCAAACGAATGATGGAACTATGGCTGATGACACGTATATTCTCTTGTTCTCTCTATTTATCACTGTTCATGTTTTATACTACAAATTATATTCTCATTTGACTTTTTCTTCAATTCCTTTCATCGTATGCAGTATTAGATTCCAGAATCTCTTACTTCTGTTTGATCTTCACTTGTTATATTTGTTACTAATTTTCAATTGATATTTGAAAACTATTGCTGTATAATAAACTGATTAGTAATGTACGTTTTCTTTTTCTAGCAGTATGAGCTGTTTTTCATGTTCTGATTTATCCGTATTTTAAATGGTCTATTCAGTGCTCAATTGAAAACCGGTTTTATGAAATTTTTATTTCAGAGTTTCTTTTTTTCATCTGGAGAAGATTCTCTCTGTTGCGCATATATATCTAATACCCAAAGGTACAATAGTATTATTACTATTATCCTCATTTTGATTTTTTGGTGGTATATTTGAAGGAGAAACCAGTAAGTACAGGATGTTTGAAGAATGGAATTTCATGGTTCCTACAAAACTTTATCATTATATTTCGGATATCGATAGAACAGAAATCTATGTTGTTACAGAATCGTTTTTATCTATTTTAAATTAAAAAAAGAAGTGGATAAAAAACGAACTTCAAGTTCAATGGAAGAAGAATCTGGTGTTCTAAAATCGGGCTACGTTACAGCTGCATTTTCGCCCGTCGTAAGTAGTTTTTCTTGAGTTGAATTTCTCTCTTCGTAAATCTAAGTATTTATCATTTTCGTATGCAGTACTAGATTCCCGAATCTCTGATTATAATTTGTGTTTATCCGATTTTTAGAATTTTAGTCGGTAATAGTTGGGAACCGGTTTTATTATTTGGTTCTGTTTCGTAGAAAAAAACTGATCATTATTAAATAATAAATAAAACAATTTTACGTATTTTTTATTAATTTTCAGAAAACAAAAAGAGTGTATTATGCAGTATTAGGTCATCGAGCGCTTGAATTGCATGAAAATGAAAAGAAATCACAAAGGAAGAACAGACATCCGCGGCATCTGTTTGATCTCTCTACTTGTTTCAACATTAATCGGCATGTAAGCCGAATCATTACTTTCATATGTGACTTAAACCTATTGCAGCTTTACTTTTATTCATCTCAGGGGTTTGTGTCTATTAATTGAAAGAATGATCCGATTAGTAAAAATTTCTTATTGGTGGAAATTGCAAATATTCAATTATACGGCGAGAATTATTCACTTCTGATGAAAAGCTAATGCTTTTCCATTTTTCTGCAAGATGTTTAGGTGAAATCTTTTTCACTGTGGATTTTCTGCTCAAAAGGATTATTTTCTTTCAATTAATAATTATTTTAGTGCATGTAAGTTATTCATAGGGCTTAAGCCATTCTTTTTGATATCAAAAATCATGTAGAGTTCTCCATTAAAGTTTGATATATTCATATTACTGAGATATTGGTTTATAGTTTGATGAAATTAAGGAGTGGTAGTGTTATAGTTTTATGTTGTCGATTAAAGATCACCAAGTATTGGTATATTTTTTTAAACAAACATTCTTTTTTTGAGCCAATAAAAAGTTTTTTATTTATGTTTCTATTCTTAAAATTAGAAATCTAGAGGCACAATGGCGGATTTCAGAAACGATAGTAATTTAAAGAATTTGAAAAAATTTTTGTATGCGTTCCTACCTTTGTCAATTACCACTGAAAATAAAAATTACATTGAAACTATTTAAACTTCTGTTTATATTGGACTAATCAAATTATCGGTTGCGTGGATTTTGATCAGATTTGATTGGGCATTAATTATTGAAGACTATTCATAATGAATATTAGAATTTCTAATTCATTTGCTTTTTGTGTATAATCAAAAAACATTTTAAATTGCATTATGTCTTCTAAGTATCTCAGATGCTACTTCTCGCGATATATTTTTTAATGGATAAATATGCTGGAATTTTGGAAAACATTGCACTTACGCACGCAAAATGTGTTGAGTGAGGAGTTATGATAGTATTATGCATTTTTTTGAACCTTTTTTTTCTTTGTTTGCTTTGATTTCAAATTTTTTCCTCATGACAAATTTCTTAAATTTCTTTTTCTGAGATTTGAACCAATCATAATTACTGCTTTTGTATGAATAGGAAAGATTTTTAGAGTTTTCTAAAGAATATAGAATGCTAGGTCATTCAGGTAACGATTGTGGATCATTAATCAAAATCGAAATTCTTAATCAATATCATTTCTTTAGTTATTCTATGGATCTTTTAGTAAAATTATTTTGTTACAGTTTGACGGCCGTTTAAAATATTGTGTAGCAATTATGACACCTGATGAAACGCTCATTTTGAGAGCAGAAACAGATGTAATGAGTGATGAATGGTATGAAATGTTGATGTCTGCGGTTATACCGGCACGAGCTCTACATCTTGGACGACCTGTTCTTCCTAATGAATTTTTTGGTTAATTTTATTTCTTTTTGTTGGCTTTTCATTTTAACAATATATTTTATGTATTATTGAATTTATTTATAATTTACTATATTTTTATTTTTGCAAACTTAGAAATAAATCAATGATTGATTAAACAAGATTTAACGACTAGTGTCATATGATTCATCATCCAAGAGATCTAAAGTAGCTGCTTATAATATTTACATGTGTACATATATATATACATATATATTTTGTATATATACATATATACATATATATTTTTGCCTATAATCTAGCATTAATATAAGATGGGGAAGTGTTGATTGTATTGTAGACATTAGCATTTTTTTTAAGCTGCTCTGTCAGATAGAAAAATAATGATGAAATTTTATGTAACTATAATTCTTATTTTATTTTGTGGTTTATAATTCTTCGAAAATACTTTTATTAGGAAAATATTGTTTCAGAATGTGCTTGGGATGTAACGATAGTTGAACATCCGAAGTTTCGAAAATCAATTAAATCTTCTGAGAAGTTGATTAATTTATGCACGAAAGATCCATCACTACTCGGACCACATCGATTATGTTTTTATCATCATACAATCATTTTATGTCGACGAGGCATTGAACCAGCATCTTCAGATGCCTTATCGCAATCAGGCATACCGCCGTTCAAAGTAACCGATTTTGTCGAATTTCCTGTAAGTTTTAAATATATTCTGTTGAAATAAGTAATAATCTTTGTTTGCTTAGACAAAATCATTATAAAATTAACTGTACTAGTGTATTGCAGAACTGTTTACTATTAAAAAAATATACAATTCTTAATCTCAACTAAAGTTTTCTGAGTTGTAAACAGCGTTACTTTGTTATTCCATATCAACTATATGTTAGCATTTCCACTTCGATCTCTCATTTGTTAAGAGTTGATGAGGTTCGAAATAGTTAATTTAATTACGACATTTCATTGTACTATATCATACTTTGGGGGATCGTTTATTCCCATGTACTTAAAGATATCTTTTACTTTAATATTTATCACTTAGCGATTTTTTCACATTATTTTAGCGGCAATATATGGCTAGTTTTGGTTGCCAAGAACGATATTTTTTCATGGTGATGGGTCGTTCATCACCATGTGGTTTTGGTGAATTGTGGGCGCTCTGTGACTGTGAAGAAGTGGCTGCTGATGTACACAACAAGTTAAATAAAATTATAGAAGAGGAGTGTGAAAAAAAGAAAAAAATGTCAAACGGGTCAGTTTCAGCTTTAATTTCCTTTAGTCTGTAAGCATATGACTTGATTTTAAACTAAAATTATGAGAATCTAGATTTCAGTCATTAATTTAAAGTTATTAGTGCTAGCAGCAATCATTTTCCGATTTTTTTCTTTTCAACAGATAGGTTTTAATTTGGAGCACATTTTTTTTCAGTTATGTTTTTCAGACCATTACTACACCTGACTTCTACGTATCATGCTCATCGCGACCGACTCCATTCGCACAGTGGACTTCGAAGAGTAGGAACCGCTTCATCAAAGTAATTTGGCTTTACTCGGTAGAAGACAAGAATGATTGAGTATTAATTTGTATCATCAAATAACCACAAGTTGCTGTTCTTTTTTTTTACAGGATTAAGATGACTCGGACAATTTTCAGTTTCAAAAAATGGAGTAGTAGCTAGAGATTAGTATCTCGTAAAAGAGAATTATAAAGTTGTTTGAGAGTGAAACTGATGCAGAGCTCTTACTTTATGAATAAAATTACGGGAATAATAATTTTTATATATTTCGAAAATTTGCTAGCTTTCTGATTCAGAAAATTGACACCTGATGAATTGTCACTGAAAGAACGACGAGCTCAATTACGTGGTTACAAATGGGCTGCAGATTCAATCCAAGAAAGAGTACAAGAGGACACCCTGTCGCCTAATGTTCCCTCTTTCTTGTGGTTTGATTCGACAGCTGCCAGGTGCAGTTTTTGTGTTGCTAATTATATAAAAGTATTTTAGCATTTTTTCCGGCAAAAAGTTTCGAGCGATAACTTTGAAACATTGACGACTTATCCTAATATTCATCAATTATTTATGCCAAAAAGGCATTAATGCTATCATTCTTTGATTCAATCTTACAGCTAATCAGATCAGCATATATATATTATATACACGACTGCAATGATCTAATTTTTTTGTTTTGAATTTTTAAATCTCCAGTTTCATTAATCATGATGCATGCCTGAAAATTTATATTTCGAAATATATTTCCATCGAGATTTTGCTGCTTAAGTTTCTAATAATCTGTTTTTGCAGAGGGAAATGTTTAAGGAATTCACGATCTGGGCAAAATTTGTTAGCTAAAAAAATTGACCGAACCCGAAGTTTTGAGACGAAGATATCACTTCCCTCATCATCAACAATTGCTCAGTCAGTTTTATTTTGCAACCATGATTGCATATTAACTTGGAGCTAATTTTTGTATTTTTAAATTTCAATGTAACTCAGAAATGATCACAATAATATAACTTTTTTATAGAACAGGAAGTGAGAGTAGTAAGGGATGTTCCCCAGCAGAATTATCACTAGAAAATTTAGAATGGTCGATTCTTTCTCGACATTATTCTTCTTTGGCTTCATCGTCGGCTACGGAAGAAACTGAAGACAGGCAAGTTTTCTTGTTAATATATTATTGTTGATAAAAAGTTTATTGTATTAATGAATTATTTATTGTTGAGTTTTCAATACTTATATTGATTCCATTGGAAATTTGAGAACAGTGCTCCTTATCTTAACTTTTTCGTGATTTCGTTATCGGCTTCATTATGTAATCAACATAGGAAAATTTCTTAATTGAATATTCGGGAATGTGAATATTGATTTACTAGTTTTTATCGTTTTCTGTATTTAAGATTGTTTAACTTAGTTTTCGTTTCCTTTCTGATGTTGATTACTATATATATGAGCAATGAATTCACATATCTGATTTGCTGAATAATGAATGAATTGATTCAACCCTTACTATAATATGAGTTCTAAATACATTAATTTTTATTATCGTATATGGTTGAGAAAAGTTGAAGCATTATTTTGAGACTTGGTTTAAAATTAAAGAAATTATTTTACAGTGGTGGCACACTACGGAACGATTTAGAGGAATTGACGAATGCTTCCAAAACAGATGTGGAGCAGCAAATTAAAGCAAACATCGAACGAACGCATGTGTCCTTGTCGAAACAACAGTTTATGCCTCATTCTGAATCTCTCAAAGCTTTCTCAACAGCCACTGAAAACCTCGAATGTGGTGATCGAGCTGATGGAACATTATACTTAGTTGCTGGAAACACGAGTACCAGTGATGACTTTTTGCGGACAACACCCGGCGAAAGTAAAAATTACTGATATTTAGAATTCAGTGTAAAATTTAAGGAAAGTAAAAGTGTTGAAAAATAAGTGAGACAGAAATGTTTGTTTATCTGATTCAAAGCCTTCTTTTTAGCATTATTAATAAAAACGACCAAAATTGTTCATTCCCGTTCGATGTGTAATAATAATAATTTGCAGTCATTTTAAATCCTCTTCATTAAACAAGTAATGGGGTCGCCAGTTTCTACGTACAAAAAAAAAAAGAAGAAGAATTCATATTGCATAATAAAAGCCAGAATTAAGCCAGTCATATATGAGCATAGCTACGAAATCTTTGTTTATTAACAAGATAGTTAATTCAGTCAACTTTATATTTCCTCGGATTTGTTAGAATTATACATTTTATATAGTGCTATTTTTTCCTTGTTTCCTTAATGCTTTTTACATATAGCTTGTTCTTGTAAAGAAATCAATCTTATATTGCTTCATATAATGAAAAACACATATTGACAGTTTTTAAGTTTTGCATTAAGAATCTTTTTTTTAGATAAAGGATCAACTAGCTAAAGGATGTAAAACTGTTGACAAAGATTCCACTAAATTTTCCATTTTATTTAAAATTTTTATAATTTTAATTATTATTTTGATCATTTTTAGTATCAAAGGATGCATCTGGAGATAATTTGGAATATGCTGCAATGGAAATGAATTCATGGTCATCGGGGAGTGCATCGCATCTTGGTTTATCAATAGGCTAGTGATTATCAGCTTTTCATCATTTTGTCAAGAAAAAACTTCACTAATACGAGTTGAAAGAAATTCTTGAAGAATTATTTTAACCGTTTAAATTAAGCCATAAGTTGCTATTGGATATTTTGGAATCAAATATTTTACAGATCCAAATGTTTGAGATAAGAAGAAAGCAAGATAGTAAAGAAATTGAATAAAGCGCTGATAGGAATGAAAATTCGAGCAAATTTTTTTCAACTTAATATGCTTTTCTGGTAAATGTATGTATATTTATTATTTTCAGGAGAGCCACAATTCAATTTCGAAGAAGTTCGATCATATGTGTCGGATAGTAGTGATAGTTGCTATTCTTCAATGGCAGCAAATGGTGCGCCGCGGTATGTTTTTCATTTCGATGTTATTGTAATCATAATAGTTCCCAGACTCTTCTGTTCTCGAGTAAATTTTTTATGGGATTTGGAAAAATATTTTGCTTAATAAATATTTGTTCAGAGCGTACTCATTTGGTGCGTCACACATTGTGCATCAGCAACCGCGATGTTTAGGAAAAAAACTGATGCATCCCGATCATGTTTCACCAGCACCAGGTTCCCCGTAAGTAAAGGATTACTTCTAGTGTTCTGTAAATTACTTTATCTCAAATATTTTCATTTTTTGTTATAGGCCTAGTATTGGTATCTTACCGCAAAGCGAAGATATACATCATTCGAATAAGCCGTCACCGTCAACTTGTGTTTCTCAAGAAGATGCTCGAAAGAGGGCTTTTTCTTTAGGCAGCAAATCGTGGTTTCAGTAAGTTTAGATCTACATTTATTGCATATATTTGCACAGTAATCTTTATTTCAAAGCATATTACAGTCGATAAAAATGAAGTATTGAATAGCTGAGAAAATTTTATTCATTGGATATCAACAAAGTGTATTATAAATTCATGGATGTAAAAAAATTTTTTACAGAAAACCGTTTCGAAAGCTATCTCGTGATTTTATATCACGTGCACATCGTTTGTCAAATACATCCCAAGTGTCATCAACGAGTTCAACTGGTCTCTCAGTCGTTCATTCGCCACACTCTTCCTTTTCACCCTCAATACCTGATTCTTATCCAATATATCGTGGTAAATTTCGCCTGCTTCTTTTCATTTTCTAGAAGAAAGATAAGATGTAATATTTTCCCTTAAGTTTTATTATCATGGTTTTTTTTTCTATTGTATATTTATTAAAGATTCAAATCACATTAAAATGCATTGCAAATCACTTTTATTTGATTTATTTGAATCTAAACATTTCATTTTTACAAGCAATATTTTATTGAACTCTGAGTTTCAAAAATACATGCAAAAATCCTTATTGTGGTATAAAACCGTGATTTTTTCTTCATCTTTTGTGTTAGCCTGCTATTATATTATCAATTAAATATGTTAAACTCGACTAGTTTTGTTATTTTTTTTTTGTTTCTTGATGGAAAGATTTAGTTTTGTGACAGAAATTAGGCAAAATTCTCAATACTTACTTTAATTCAAGTAAATAGATTTGTGTTTTTTAGTATGAAAATCGAGTTTTCCATCTTTTATTTAATCTAGTATGGACTTATATGAATATTTTCTTTATTATCTCAATTTCAGTTCGGTCAGGAAGCATAGAGTCAGGGCTTTCAACTCCATATTCCAAACGTCATATGAATAACGATCCTACAAGTGATCATGTCCCAGTGGATTTCGGTACTGGTGTCTTATCACTCGGTAAATCAGTGAGTGGTTCACTACATAGTGTCGATAGTCCATCAAGGTATATTTATCTGTTTGCTTATTCAATTTAATCTGCTATTGTGGAAATATTATAAGTAATAAGTCATTTCATTTGTTACTATATTCCGCCTTTCCAGATCGCGAACTTCATCTTTTGGTTGTGGGCAACGATGTTTTGGTTTGCGCGATATAGGCGATATAGTTATGCATGTTATAGATGTAGATAAAGAACAATGTTAGCCTTCTATTATAGTTTCTCTGTGTAGCAGAGGTTATTGTATGCAGTTTTTCTGACTTTCTAGATAGAAATAATATTAGCAGTAAGTTTTAAATTTTAAAGAAAAGTATAAAAGAGGAAAATTCTAAGGAAAAATATGTTTTTTCTTTCAAGAATATGTTATTTAATTTAGCATATAGTTGTTTTTTGGTGTCTTCTATGTCAAGTCAATAAGATTAAGGCATTATTTTATTTATATAAGTGGGATTCTTGATGATAAGTTATAAAGTTTTGTAAATAAGAATGAACACAATATTTTACAATATTTTTAACTATTCCTTAATATGCTGCTTCTTTCGCAAGCTTTATTATTTATGAGGAAAATGTGGATCGGATTAGATTGTCATTAAAGTTAAAGCAATTTCAGACAACAATTCAATTTGCATGCCAAATAAATTTGATGAATCAGACGACTATGTTGTAAGAGATCCTGTAAACGCATCAGATTTTCATATCAGTTCAACACACATTAATCATGACGGACAACTATGTACTAATAGTTATCCAGATCCTCGTAGTTCACAAGTTTTTGAAACGATACAAGAAAGTCTATCAGGAAGATCTTCTCCTGCAAAGTTTGTTTAATATTTGTAGTTCATTGCAACAATAATGATTTAACACATCATTATTCATTTTAAAATAATATTAATCTTTAATTTCTTGTTTCTTTTAGCGATTTTAATGCCTCGTAATGAATATGGTTAATGACTAGAAGAAATTGTCATTTTAGGGATATTGATTCAGTTGGAAGTCGTGAAGAACAGGAAGTCTGTGATAAAACGGATAGGAAGTTTGAAAATAATAAATCCATCGAGAAAAAAACTTCTAAAGACGATAATAATGATGGTAATAATGAACGAAAGCAAAAAAAGATGTTCAATTCTGATCCTGACTTAGGATTTGTTCCTGTGGATGTGAGTTCTTATTTTTGCTAGATCTAATTAGAGAATTAATCAGTCTAGCTAATAAGCGCACGGGTAAACAGACATCAATTTATTTCTAAGGGAAAAACTTGAATTTGCAATAAAGAAAAAAAATATTGAATTTAATTGGCACTCTGTCTGTATTATATTATCTTATTTCCCAATTCAATATGTTAAGACTTCATGAATTTTTTATTTTAACTGAGCAACGATAAATTTTTAGGGGGATTTGTGTCTGCTGATTTTTGAAGCATTTTACCGCAAGAATTAGAACTTTAGCATAAATTATAGTGGAAACAACAGTTATAAAAATTCCTTTAAATCTGAAAAGTTACAGAAATAGCTGTGTTGTTTTGCAGCCATCTCAATGATATTTTGAAAAATCAAACAAATTAGTGCGGAATGAAGAAGGATCTCATTGAAAAAATTGTGTATCTTTTGGAATGGAATTTATCGTTTTAAAAATATCATTTGTTAAGAAAAGTTCTTTAACATATATAACTATAGTTCATTGTTGAATTTTGCAACATATTTCACTTTTACGGGATCCTTGTCATGTTCCGAAACATGTAATCCAATTTTTATATATGAAAATTGAGACATGATGAATATTTGTGCTGCTTATTTTTCATTATATGACGATCTCAAAAGGTTTTTCATCAATGTTTTTTTCATTCATTGGTGTGAAGTATGACAAAAATATTAGGTTATTATCTATTCTGAATATAATTGTTCATGAAGCAAGACAGAATTTATATTCTTAGTTTATTTTTCTCATCACCTTATCTTTTTTTTGGTAAAAGGGTCAGTGACAGTTCACTGCTAGATTTTGAGAGATCTCATTTTGTAGCTTTCATGGACTTCTTAATTTAACAATAATTATAAAATTTTGAAAAAACTGTTAGAATTATTAAAAGACAATTTTTTATGTTCAGCTGTAGCTTTAGACGCTTTTCTACATATCATCTTATGTATTCATTATCCGGAAAAGTAAAAGCTGAAAACCCAATTCCTTGAAGATATTGGAGACTTTCATTATATCTGTCTTTGTTATCGTTGCAGATCTCAGTGAGAAACGGTAATACTTCGCTTGTTAGTCTTTGATCATAAAAATTCCGCGTTTACAAATCAGTTTATTTTTTGAATAGCAAAATTTGTTCTATCGCTTTGCACACCAAATCTTTTTGTATTATATCTTTATGTTACATTTCATCTAACTTTTCTATATCTTATAGTTCAAAAAAGCTTAAAATCTTGGAATGCTTTCCGGACTGTATTTATTAAAAAGCATCTCCACTGTTCTTTGTTTATTTTCATTTTCGTTTTATTGCTAATTATTTCTATTTAAATCTCTAAAATTCAAATATTGCGTCTTTTTGTTGTTTTCTTCGAGTGCATTAAAACTTTTGACTGGTTATTTCTAATTTAATTGGTTTCTGATCTAATTTTTAATTCTCTGTTAAACTTCTTAAAGTTTAAACTTTTGAATCTTGTTTTACGGTGAATTCTGATATAGTGCACAAGAATGTGTGATATGATGGATTTGATTTTATCTATTCCATGTTCCATCATTTTTGCTCATTTCAATGGACGCAATTTTTCTCGTTTCTTTAATTTTTGTGTCCTTTTAATTTTATTTGCTCTTAAAATGTGTCTGTAATTTTTTGTTCAATAATAATAAAAAATATGAATTTTGTTTTTATAAATTTTTATATTCTGATATGGACGGAATGCTTTTATAGAATAGAACAAATAGAAATTGCAAAGTTGCAAATCTCTGAGTTTCGTACTTATAGAGGACTGACGAGATCATTCTAACTATTTTTCCAATATTTTGATGCTGACGTTATATCGAGAAAATTATAGATTAACATGAAAAATATCTCGCGTTGGATTTCTCATATAGAATAATTGAAAATTTCAATTTCGGGAATGTAGATGAGAGACATATCTTTTTTATGAGAGATTTTTGAGACTGAAGACAGTATTATTATCACCATGACGATTATCACCATGCATAATGAAATTTACATATTTTAGAAAATGATTACTTTTAACACTTTGCTCTTACAGAAATCAAATTTTCATGGCTGAAGTATGTTAGTTTGGTTTTTTTGCGCTAAGAATTGGTTGCTTGGTATGATGTGTTGTGGAAAGCGCAAGGAGGTTATTTCTGAAAGTTTCACTCAACCCCTACTTGCAACAAATATCCTTGAGAAATGCAGAGAACAGATTGCTTGCTATCTCAACTACAAATAAATTGTCAATTAAATAAACACCCAGTATTTATGTAAATTATTGAAATATAACAATCAGTTAGATTCTAAGAGATATTTCTGGAAGCTTGTTATTCAGATTCGAGAATTTAGAGATGAATTGTAATGATCTTTTAACGATATGATTTTTATGCATTTGCATTTAATCAGTATTAGAGAGTTAAGCAACGAACAAAGATAATACATGGAAAGTTTTAATTGAACATAATTGCAATCGTAGAAATTAAAATTTCATTCATCTACTTGTTTTCCCCAGACATGGATTAAAAGTTTACCTGTTTAGCTTTATCCGGAGATTAATTGAATGATAATTTATTACTACCTGCAATCAGTTCATTTATTTAACAAATTGCATATACTATTAATTTAATGCTACTTACCTAACTGGTTTATTAATTTAATTTTACTCTGAAATGCTTATTTTCAGTCCTTTTTTCTTTTCAATTTCAATAACAAACTTAAAATAATGCTATAGTTTTTATATTATCAGCAAATTTTCGTAATAATCCAACTTATTGATAATTGGAAAGAAAATAAGTTAACAATGTATTGTTGTAAATTTAAAGCTATTTATTCAATCCATACTCTTCTAAAATCGCTAAATAGAAAAGTTTGGATTTCATTGCAATTAATCAACATATTAGTGTAGCTCAACTGAAATCGTATTTCTATTTTGCGATCAGTTGATTTGATTGAAAATCAATTGATCTCATTTTGAAATCGTTTTATTGCTTATCCCTTCGAGATTGATATGATTAAAAATCATGTTAGATATGTTATAGCTCTATTTTGCGGTTAGTTGATTTAATTAAAAGTTAAATGATATTATTTTCAATCATTCTGTTCTATTCCTTCCCTCTCGAGATTAATATGATTACAAATCAAAATTTTTTTATTCCTCAACTTCATTCGATATATGCATGCTCTATTCAACAGTATCTATTTTATACGCTTAATTCTGTTACAAAATTTGCATGACTGATATTTCCTCATTAAAGTGACACATTCATGTTACGACCAGAGCTACTACCTCTTTTGTGCGACATAAAATTATCGTTTATCGACATAAAAAAAAATTAAAATTATCGTTTTTTTTTACCTTTTGCAGGATTATTTATTATGACACATTTATATTATCTACGAGAAGTCTTTGACATTTTCAGCGGTCAAAGAACCTCCTCATTAATATTACTATTTTTTGAATTCTTCAATTCCATTTAAATATCTATATCCAGTATGAATTGATTAACTTCACTATGGATTACCATAAGCTCGGATATGCAAATCATAATTATAATAAAGATAAATCAGTTATGAATTTTTGAATATCAAATGTTCATTATTATTGCATCATATGAAAGTGATGTTTTTTAAGAAACCTAGAACTATACAAAATAAAATAAAACCAGGTAGTATACTAAAATCATAAAATTTTTATCAACAGGTAATTTTTGATGAAGAACTAATCGGTTTACCATCGATACACCAAATTGCTTTAGGTTATATCTAATTATACGATATGGAATTTTCAATCGTTTATGTCGAGGTTCCAATATGCCATTCTTTTCAATATGCAGTTTTCTGAATCCAATTAAAAGAAATTCAAAAAGTTTGCATTTAAAGTTGTTTGCACGTTTGCGTGTAGTTTGCGTTCATATTTGCGTGTAATCTCGTATTCTTTATTAAAGAGTGCAAAGTACAAAAACTTATAATCAAAATCAACTGATTTCATGGAAATATGCTTTTTCCTCTTCGATTTATTAAAATAAAAAATAAATTACTTCTTTTAAACTTAATTTTTAGTATGGGAAAAGTGTTGGAAAAAACAACAGTTGGAAAATCACAACCAAAAGTAATTTGGAACAAAAAGATAGCTATTTCGATTATTTCATAAGTATTTTGCTAACATTTCGGTGATATTTTCTAATACAATAGAATTTTGCTAAATTTTTTAATTTTAATATATGTTATTCATTGAATTAAATTTCAAAAATGAACTTAAAATTTTTTCGATTTTTTTTTTCATTATGAAACGATAATTTTCGCTACAGTTGAAAAGAAGTAGAAGCTTGCACATTCTGAAATCGCATATAGTGAAGCCGGAAGTTATAAATGCGTCGTGCGGAATCCGGCTGGCGATTTTGCTAAAGCATTTTAAGCAGAAATTATTGGTGAGTGATTATAGCAAAATACTGAAATCTTATAGGCTAGCGATGCAGGTACTTCGAGAATAATATTAGAGAAGTGGTATGAAAAAATCTTTCAAATCAATTAATGCAATTTTTCAAAAAGAATTTAGCGCATACACGGAAACAAGAAATTTCAAATTTATACTGTAAATTTATTTATCAAAGATGATTTATTAAAGGGATTTTATGAAGTATAATCATATTTATTGAAATGTCTCCTTTAATTTCCGATTTCAGATTTTAATGAGTGGTAGGACTTAATTATTAATATTAAATATTTTAGTGCTTATTTATGTATTTATTGTTGCTATTTTTAATTTTACCAAAATCTGCATCAAACGACGCATTAGTACCATAGTAGCAGCATTGAAAGGTGAATACATCGAATTAGGTATGCTTTAACCTGATATTCTTTGGCTTATCGATGGGCAACTTCTTGATGAAGGTGAAACAAAGCGAGGTCTGATCTTAGCAACAGGTAGAAAATCGTAAGTTTCAATAAGTAGAAAATCGGTAATTAATTTTTGAAGATAATACCAAATTCTGTTGAAAATTTATTTTTATTAATTAAAAATATTACCAAATTGAAAGTAATCATAAGTGCTAAATTGTTTAGTATTGATTTCAATGCTTTCTTTTCAAATAAACGAATCGATGAAGCAGGAATTAATTACTTCATGCCATTCATGAAATTTTAATTTCAAAATAATCAGCAATATCGAATAAGATTGCTTTAATTGCAATTGCTAATTATATTTAATAATATCACTGATAAATTGTTACTGGAATAGAAATTGATAGAGCGCTCAGAAAGCCATTATATCATCTAAAAGCATCTATCTTTTTCATATTGTAACTGCTTCAGGTCATTCCTTCAGTTCATAATAGAATCTGCACAACAAGAGCATGCATGAATCTATACGTGTGTTATAACAAACAAAGATGGTAATTTGGAGTCGATATTCATCTTGTCGTTTTGGATAAGTTTTTCATTTCCAATTATTGATATCTTAAAAAAAAGAATTACAAAATTACTTCTAATGAATTCAAACGATCTAAAAAGTGTTTATGTTTATGTTTAGAAAACTTGTAATCATTTTCTAACTTTAAATTCCAACGATTTAGCAAACTTTTCCTAAACAATTTTGAAAATAATTTATTTTGGATATAAAAGAATTCATGGTCGAGAAATCCGAAGCAAATCTCGATCAATATATTCTGATTGAATAATTTAAATCGTTCTTTTTGTGATGCATTGATTTATGTGTAACAATATGGAAGTATATATCTTTTTCATATTGTAACTCCGTTTATATATCTGCATATATGAGACGCTTGTGCCCACAAGAGACATCTTTTAGCTTTACAGTAATCTCAGCAATCTATCCATTAACATCTTGCTGTAATTCTTATCATTTCCTCTAATATACACATTTACCGTTACAAGATCAGTTCTCTGATGATACAGTACCCAAATTTTATTGTACCGAATAAACGGTTCTCTCAAACTGCTTACC
Organism: Dirofilaria repens; assembly: GCA_008729115.1. NCBI lineage: Eukaryota > Metazoa > Nematoda > Chromadorea > Rhabditida > Onchocercidae > Dirofilaria > Dirofilaria repens. The sequence continues at coordinate 451,386 of SNRZ01000033.1, read as the reverse complement.
AACAACTTTCCCAACATCATGTTTGTAAAAGTTTAAATTATTTTTTCCACAAATTACCAACAATTTAATAAACATTCATTTGAACTGTTTTGAAAGCAAATTATATTAAATGTAAAATAAAGCTTCTGCGACAAGAAAAATTTGATTTTACATTAAATTTAATTCGAGACAATGTATAACTCAATCATTTATCAAATAACTGTTCGTTTCAAAAACAGTTAACAAAAAATTTATTTTTTTAACGCATTAGAAAAACAAATATGATACAATATGGATGAATTGGGAGAAGAAAGAGAGAGAGAGAGAGAGGGAGAGAGAGAGGAGCAATCCTTAATTTCAAATTATTTTTCTACGAAAAAATCATTGATTTAGAATATTATCGTGCGAAGCTAAATTTCAATAATGAATCCGGAAAAAAAGTTTCAATAATTTAATTAAGTAGTTTCAAATTGACGTTAATCCTATAATAAAAGAATCGGCGATATGTCTTTCCAAATACTAAAATCTCTGATGCGAAATGTAATCCTTTTTTTTTAAACGGGATTTAATTGGCCTGCATTATCATTTCCTCTAACGAGATCCTGAAAATAAATTTATCGAAAGTAAACAAATAAATGATGTCGAAAAATTAAGTAAAAAAAAAGACACAAATGAAATGAATAAATTGAATGAATTAATAAAAGAAAGTATAAAATAGTTTTCATACTGGTATGAATTTCTCATGCTTATAAAGTAATTGTCCAAATCCACGGCAAAAATTGATAAGTCCAAAAATGCCGGTTAGAACGATACCGATGATACAGAGTATCTCAAACAACGCAAATATCCATATTGCATTTGATGCCCTGCTGAGAACTATAAATTCATTTTTTTCTGACCATTTCATTCATTTATTTTTTAAAATTTTAATCAATTATTATCGATTCAGAACTGACCTAAAATTATTACAACTGTCGAAAAATCCCAATTTCATTCATTTTAGAACCCTTAAAAGTTTTCTTGTGTTTCTTAGTATCAATTATCACAGGTAACAATGAACTATATTTTTACACAATAAATGCATTTAATGATTTAGCAAAATATTTAAATATCCTCCATAAAGAATATCATCAAATATAAATGAATACTTTTGCTCTCTATTCATTCATCGCATTAGATTAAAGTTGAAGGTTAACTTTTACTAATTGACCATAATCAGTTCTATTTGTAAGATGAAATTAAATTAGATATATTTGAAAGAATATACTGAATTCAAGGGATCGAGAATTAAACAGTTTGTAAAATGAGAGGAGTAACGCGTATGCAGATGGTGCATAGATCAGCAATTGAAATGCACTCATTATGCAATAGGCGATCGCATATGAATAACTTTGTCGTCGAGCGCTGCAATATTATATTCATCAATTAATCCTTGATTTTCATAATTGAAGCATAGGTAAATTATATAAGGTAAATGAAGCTAAATTGAATTCATTAAACAGATTATCATATTGTACGACGAATTTCTATTATTTTTGTTCTATTAAGAAAACAATCATTAATGTTTAAAACTAAATAAATATAGTCGATTCACACTAATTAAAAATAGTTGATATTTGAATTCGTAAAATAAATTATTAAATAATTCAATGGACTCCTACTATTTTGTTTTATTGAAAACATTCATTAAAAAATGTAAAACTAAATAATCCATTCGCAGTAATTAAAAATAATTAATATCTATTCGATAATTTTTATATTAAATTAATTGCATGCAAAAATTTTGTGTTTTCAATAATGAATTAGCACAAATTTTGACTTCATAAATATTCAATAAATGTAACATCAAAGAAATTTATAACTTGTCACACTATTTTTACTAGATGTTATTATTAATTAGAAATATATATATATATTTATTTTTTGGAATAAATGGTAGATAGATTTTCGTCGAAATTAAGTTTTACATAATGAATAACTTACGCTATTAATCCAATACAAGTGCAAACATTCACGTAAATTGTCGCGGTCAAAGTTGTGAGGTCAAATATATTCCCCAAAAATATTAAAGTTACCAGACATATCAGGAATATCTGAATTTTGGCATTGTTATTTTCATATTCACATTAATTGCGAGAAATTTCAGTTTTAGATTTGAAGATTAAATTTATTATAGAAATGGGAATATTTAATATCATAGTTAAAATTTAAGAAACTGATTTTTCATTTTTAGCTGATGATATTCAGAAAACGTAATTTCGATGGTTGCTAAACACTAGTAGTCAAAAATTTTGTACAAAAATTATTTCTCAAATTTCGATTACCTGTAACTTTCTAATTTTATATCTAAAAAATAATTAGATTGACATACAATGGATATCACTCCTTGAACAATAGCAACTTTTAGCATGAAAGCCCAATTCATGTCGGAAGAAGCAAAATCAATATGTTGTCCGGTATCATCTCGTTTTGGATTCAATCCCAGTATAGTTGGTGAAAGCTAAAAATAAAAATTTTTATCGCTGAGAAAAACGTGAAACTTTGATGCATTTGATATTATCACAAAGCTTATCAATTCTCTCAATTTCACGATATATTACTATAAAATCGGTGATATGCTATTGGCATTGTATGATTAAAGTAGAAAAAATTATATAATTTAGTAAGAAATGTATATTAGATAGCATTTCATATAATTTATCATTTAAATTTTTATTCGTTTAAAAAAAAAAAAAACAAATCTGCTAATATTCTGCTAGCTTTTTCATTTTTTTTTTTTTTTAAACAATTTTTAAAACTAACAATTCTGTCATATCAATTGATAACAAATGACAGTTTGCCATATTATCCCTAAAATAACTATTTATTTAAAAAAATTTTTTTCAAAATAGTCACAAAAAAACAATTAATTTTCGATCGTAAAATTATTCTTTCACCAAACTGGAATACATTAGAAACAGAATAAAAATTTCATATTCAATTTTAGAAAAGAATAAAAAGGAAATAGAAAAAAGAAAAAAGCAAAAATAAAATAATCTGTCATAATCTGTACTGAAAATAAAATAATCTGTTTTGAAAGTGAAAAATATTTACCGAAATGGAAAAGATCATTATGATTTTCCTGAAATAACTATTTATTTAAAAAAATTTTTTTCAAAATAGTCACAAAAAAAAAAATTTTTTTCCAAAATAGTCACAAAAAAATAATTAATTTTCGTTTCTTCTTGTAGTTTTTCGAATTTTAGCTTAAAATCTCAATCGTAAAATTATTCTTTCATCAAACTGGAATACATTAGAAACAGAATAAAAATTTCATATTCAGTTTTAGAAAAGAATAAAAAGGAAATAGAAAAAACCAAAAAGGCAAAAAATAAAATAATCTGTTTTGAAAGTGAAAAATATTTACCGAAATGGAAAAGATCATTATGAATTGTAAATTTAATTGCTTCAACTTTTTTCCATTCTCCCTTCTTCGTTAGAAATATTTCAATTGAAAAGAGTAGAAAAAATTAAAAAGAAAGGAAGAAAAAAAAATTTTAGATAAATTTGATAAAATGAATTAAAGGCTTGATATCTGGCATAAATCAAAAAGATAATAAGAAATTTTGATACTGATGAAGTGGATATTGTAACAATTTGATTGCAAATCAAAAAAAAGTTGAAGCAAAATATGCCAATAAAATTTATATAAATCCTCAGTGATATAAATATATTTTTAGTTCATTCAACTAATAGTAAAATTGATGTCATGAAAAAAGAGACAGCAGAAATAACATAAATGATAAGATATCATACGACAAGTGTCATATCAAATGTAGTTCACATAAATAAGCAAATATTGCTTTATATCCTTATTAATTCTAGTAAATTTCTGTAATTAAATAAAACTGAGAAAATGCTCAGTTATTAGGGATCCCATGGTAATTCCATTTGCAAAATCTCTAATCAGTAATCAATCATCAGATAAGAAATAAATTGTTGAAAGAGAAAAATTATTATATTTTTGTGTCGATGATATTGACAATTAATTTGAAAATAATTATAGAAACTTTTGATAAATACTACCTCATTATTTATATTGCCAATTCCACTTTTTATTAGATATTCTTTCTTATTCAGATCCTGAGTTTTGCCACTGAAATCCATCTTTGTCATCGTTGAATTAAGGAATAATTAATTACCTGAAAATGAAGATAAAAATTTCACTTGTCTCTTTTCTCTCATTTCTTCCATATTCGTCAAATAAATATTCAGAAGACAATGAAGATGAGCAAACTAGATCCACAATATAAATCCGTATTACAAATTTCTAAACGAAAAAATAAGAAATTAAAGGATATGTATAATTTATAATAGATTTTGTTTTCATTTCAAAATCTTTTTTTAAAAGAATTCAAATTCATAAAAAAATCTGCAAAATTGCTTTGTGGTGATCTGTACTAATAGTAATAATATTATATATGATTTGTACTGTAGTAATATTATATTAAAGTTATAATATGTATTAATTATATGCTACTTATTAATAACAAAACGGAAATATAACTATACGAGATATATGACATAATGATATATAACACTGAAATTATGTCTACTTATTAGAAGTTTACATTACGCAGATTTATATATAGCACAAGGTATGTAATAAATCATAAGCTGATGAATGAAAGCAAAGTTTAGGCGTGATTTTCGCTAAAAGTTATGAAAGATAAGTTTAGAGGGAAGCGAATTCCAAAATATGATAAAAAGAATAGAATGATAGTTGTTGTGATAACGCACAAAAGAGTTAGTAGCTTTGCTCGGTGGTGTGTCTCTCTAATCAGGAAATATTAATAAGCCCATTTGTTGTCATGCAAATTTGTAACAGAACTAAGCGTAACTAGGTGAATACTATTGAATGGAGCATACATATATTGAAAAGTTGTGAAATAAAATCGTTTTGATTTTTAATCTTATTAGTCTCGAGAGCGAAGCAATAGAATGGTTGAAAATTTTTAACCAATCAATTGATCGCAAAATGAGATTCACGCCTTATTGCAAAAAAAAAAAATATCCTATAGCATTATTATAAATTTGTTATTAAAATTTGAAAATAAAAAGAATTACAAGTTAACAGTTCAGAGTTCATTGAATAAATGAACTAATTAGACATGTAGTGATCAATTATCGATCCAGTTAATTCTAAATAAGTTAAACAGAAATTATCAATCCATTTATATTTGTGAGAAAAACGAATAAATGAAGAATATTATGAGAGATATAAACGAGGAAAAAAAGAAAAAATGCTGAAATATGAAAATTGAATTCAATGTAAGAAAAAAAACATTGTATAATATAGCTAAGGTATTTTTGTCTTTATTATTAGCAGAAAAGTAAACAAGTCAAATGCAAATACAATGTAGCAACCAAAATCAACAAATATTTTTTTTCATTGAAAGTTAAAAATGTATGCTATCATTTCTTTTTCAATTGCGACATCATGCCATTTATTTTTATATTGGCATCATGGGATATAAAGCAAAAATAATAAAAATTTTTTTATCTTTCTTAATGTTAGTTGAACAAATAGATGGATGAATAGCCTAGCTTGTATGAAAGAATGCAATGCAGGTTACGATTTAGAAGAGATTTTTCGGTCCTGCTTAAGCCAAGAAAGACTAGAAGAAATCAAATTAAGAGATACAAACAAATAAATATTTCAAGTGTTTGCCGTCTTTCCGGAAAACAAACTTCGAATGCAGTAATAATAGTATTAAATAACAGTATTAACTTGACAAAGATCATTTCTTAAAAATGCGCTCATCCATTCCAAATCATTCATGAGAGTATAAATTTACTAGTACAGTTAGAAATATTTTTTAAAAATAGTTGGCAAAATAAAACGTTAATAACTGAAAATTGTCATATATTATTGAATCAAGTGAATAAATGAGCAATAAATTTGATGCTGTGATAGTGATTTGCGTCTATTAAAGATTAAATTAAATATTAAGAATATATTAATCGGCAAATATAAAATAGCGTGAATAGTTTTATTAATAATAATCTTTTTTTCAATTTTAGCAACAAACTTATTTTAATGATATAGTTTTATATTATCAGCGAATTTTCGTAATAATCCAACTTATTGATAATTGGAAAGAAAATAAGTTAAAGAAAATAAGTTAACAATGTATTGTTGTAAATTTAAAGCTATTTATTCAATCCATACTCTTCTAAAATCGCTAAATAGAAAAGTTTGGATTTCATTGCAATTAATCAACATATTAGTGTAGCTCAACTGAAATCGTATTTCTATTTTGCGATCAGTTGATTTGATTGAAAATCAATTGATCTCATTTTGAAATCGTTTTATTGCTTATCCCTTCGAGATTGATATGATTAAAAATCATGTTAGATATGTTATAGCTCTATTTTGCGGTTAGTTGATTTAATTAAAAGTTAAATGATATTATTTTCAATCATTCTGTTCTATTCCTTCCCTCTCGAGATTAATATGATTACAAATCAAAATTTTTTTATTCCTCAACTTCATTCGATATATGCATGCTCTATTCAACAGTATCTATTTTATACGCTTAATTCTGTTACAAAATTTGCATGACTGATATTTCCTCATTAAAGTGACACATTCATGTTACGACCAGAGCTACTACCTCTTTTGTGCGACATAAAATTATCGTTTATCGACATAAAAAAAAATTAAAATTATCGTTTTTTTTTACCTTTTGCAGGATTATTTATTATGACACATTTATATTATCTACGAGAAGTCTTTGACATTTTCAGCGGTCAAAGAACCTCCTCATTAATATTACTATTTTTTGAATTCTTCAATTCCATTTAAATATCTATATCCAGTATGAATTGATTAACTTCACTATGGATTACCATAAGCTCGGATATGCAAATCATAATTATAATAAAGATAAATCAGTTATGAATTTTTGAATATCAAATGTTCATTATTATTGCATCATATGAAAGTGATGTTTTTTAAGAAACCTAGAACTATACAAAATAAAATAAAACCAGGTAGTATACTAAAATCATAAAATTTTTATCAACAGGTAATTTTGATGAAGAACTAATCGGTTTACCATCGATACACCAAATTGCTTTAGGTTATATCTAATTATACGATATGGAATTTTCAATCGTTTATGTCGAGGTTCCAATATGCCATTCTTTTCAATATGCAGTTTTCTGAATCCAATTAAAAGAAATTCAAAAAGTTTGCATTTAAAGTTGTTTGCACGTTTGCGTGTAGTTTGCGTTCATATTTGCGTGTAATCTCGTATTCTTTATTAAAGAGTGCAAAGTACAAAAACTTATAATCAAAATCAACTGATTTCATGGAAATATGCTTTTTTCTCTTCGATTTATTTAAAATAAAACTAAATTCTTTCTTTTAAACTTAATTTTTTAGTACCGTTTTATGTTTTTTTTTATTATTTATTTATTTATTTATTTTTATTTATGGTCTTTCCCTTCGATATTGATATATTAAAAATCATACTAGCGTAGCTAAGTCATAGCTCTATTTTAAGATCAATTCATTTAATCAAAAATCAAATGATCTGATTTTCAATCATTCTTATCGCTGAAAATAAGTATAATATAGATCAAGAGGTTGCAAATCATACGATGATCTGCCCCTCTGGACCGACCTCCAATGGCGCAAAGGATTTTAATCAGATCAGTTAGGTATTGGATATCTTTGGGTGATGTTTTTTCTTTGAGTTTTTTAACGGTATTGGAATTTCTTATTGTATCATTAATACTGTAATCTTTGGTTTCGTTAACCTGTTGGGGAAGTTATCGTAATAAAGGTTTAATTGCCTAAGTTTGATTTTGAGTGCGAAGCATAAGAAATGGAAGAAATCTGTGAGAACTGAGTAGGGAAAAATCACGCATTTTAAATTTTGTCACAATCAGAAAGAAAATCATCGATAATTCTATTGCTTATCTCTCGAGATTAACATGATTTTTTAATCGTAACAAGTAATGTAATCATTCTTAATCCACCTGTTATTGAACCTGGACAAATTTTATATAATTTGATTCATAGGAATTCATTTACATTGCTCTGTAAAGTTCGCAGTGACTTCGTACTAAAAATTAGCTGCTGAACGAATTTTGTGATTTTAGCACATTTTGTGATTTATGCACCTGATTTCATTTTATTTTTATAGTTCCAGATTTCTTAAAAAACATCAATTTAATATGATGCGATAATAATGGACATTTGATATTCAAAAATTCATAACTGATTTATCTTTATTATAATTAAAATTTACGCATCCGATGCATATGGCAATCCATAGTGAAGTTAATCAATTCATACTGGATATGGTATTTAAATGGAATTGAAGAATTCAAAAAATGGTTATATTAATGAGGAGGTTCTTTGATTACTGAAAGTGTCAAAGACTTTTCGTAGAATAAATCACAATAAATAATCCTGCAAAAAGATTAAAAAACTATAATTTTTGTCACACAAAAGAGGTTGTAATTGCAGTCGGCGACGTAAGTGTGATTGCTTCTAATACAGGAAATATCGATGCGCTCATTTATTGCTACTCATACCTGCGCAATATGTATAAAAAAATATAGTCAAAATGAACTGATTTCGTGGAAATATGCTTTTTTAAAAAAACTAAATTCCTTCTTTTAAATTTAGTTCTTAGCATAAACAATTATATTTTCAAAAACAATTTAAAACATTATTTAATTGAAGTTGAGATGTGAAAAAAGGCTACAAATGAGCTGCACAAATTTACTTCAAATATTATCATTTGAATTATCGGTATTCCTAAATAATTACATAAAACTTGTAAATGATTCATCATTATAATGGATATAAATGACTGTATACAGTTTTAGCGATTCTATTTATCATCTAGCGCTGAAATAGCGTGAACAAATCAAAGAAATCAGTGATTTCTTTGTGTTGGATTTCATATGAAATGATATATGTTGTACCTGCATTTACGCAATATGTAAACTAAAAATGTTTCATCTTTTTCTTTGAGCTGTAATTCCCACTCTATAACAAGGCCTGTTATTTCTTATATTCACAACCGTATCAGGATATATCACCAAAAAAAACTGTTAAAGAAATTTGCTTTTACGAGGCAGTTGGGCATCTATGTTGGGTATCTATAAGGCACATTATTAAATCTCCTTTTCCTTTATGTTATTATCGTTAAAATTGCTTTATTTAATTCACTGACTTTGTATTACTGAATTATAATTGATGGATTTGTTGATGTGTTATCAAAATTATCATAATAAAGATTTACTTACACAAGTTTAAGCCTCATTGTAAAGCGTTTTTTCGAATACTATAGAATGTGATTCTTTGCACTCACTAGCATATCATTTGAAGCGATGCCAGTTTTTATAGGAAAGCTAGAGATCAATTTATAACAAAAAGTATGTATGTTTGTATAATTAAACTGAAATTTTTCAATTCAAAAAAAAATCTTTTCGTTCGAAATATATAATGATCAAGTATTTTATTTTTCTTAGATCTTAGTGTTGAATACATTGATGACATTGAGGGATAGGATGGTGAAGGAAGACACATAAGGATACGTCAAGAAAGAAGCGATCTAGGCATGCGTCAAGGATACGTTATTAGAGAGACGCGAAGTAAGTCTTATTCGTGCCCTTATGACAAAATCTTGAAACTCGGAGTGGAAAAAAGAAATATGAGTGTAAAGGAGACAAGAACTTGCAGTTGTCTTGCAAACATTGTAGGAAAGGCTGTTGAACAAGCAGCAGAGTTACAAGGAGAGAAACCACCAGATGGATTAGATCACGAAAGAGCGGTAAAATGAGTAAAATGGCAGAAATTTAACATTGAGAAGCAATTTATAGTGTTAGTTAGTATAATCTCCAAGGCAAATAATTTGAAGATAAAATGGAAAGAATTATTACGTTCAGCAAAAGATGATGAATGGGAGAAGAATGTTATATTATACGAAGATTACTTGTATGAAGAAGACTGTTTTTTTGATACATGAAATAAAATTTCCTGTCAAAGAGTTTCACTGCTTACAGAACTAAATGGAATTAGTGAGGCAATCACAGAAATTAAATGGAGATGTGAAAAGGCAGAAAATAAATCAGCAACAACAGAAGGGCAAAGAAGAGTCTAGAAAATCTAATTGAAAAGTTGATCACGATTAGTAAACCACTAACTTAAGTCTGGAGAATTTGATGGTAACCCAGAATATGGGGTCAGTTTATTAATTAGTTTAAAGAATCAACTCACAAGAGAATGGATTTGACGCCAATACAGAAGTTCATGCATTTGCTAAGTTGTCTAAAGGAAGAAGCAAGAGAATAATATGCGACCTCATAGTAAATGAAAAAAATTACTCGCTGGCTATGGAAAATTTGCATGAACGATATGGTGATAAAAACAAAGGATATATATTAAAGTCTAAGTTGAATTCGATGCTCAAACAAAGAGCCATTTCGAATGATAAGAAAGCCTCTGAATTTACTATCCCAATTAAAAGGACTGGGAGAGAATATAAAAACAATACAACTGGATGTAATGGTAACAGAAAGAATACTAAAAAACGTGGCTAGGAGTCTGAAGAAGAAGAAATTCAGAAATCAGGAATGGACAATAGAAGATACTGTCAAATATCTCAAAGAGAAAATGAAAATCGAAGAAAATTCTGAAGAGAAACCATCGATAAAAAACCTAATAAACAGGACAAAATTACAAAGAGCAAGATCATATGAAAGAGGATATTCGAATCGAAGAATGGCGGTAGAACAGTTTGCTCAACAACAAAAGAGAGAGCAATAATGCGAGTCACAGAAAAGCGAGATATTCGCTTACTGTGCATTTTTCTGAAAGTAATCACTGGAATGACAAATGTTATATATGTATATACATATCCGATTGTGGAAGAAAGGAAAGAAAAGTTAAAGCAATTAGGATTCTGTGAATTATGTTTGAAGAAAAGTCACTCGCAACAAACTTGGGCGAAGAAAATTAGAATGTTTTTATTGTGGATCTGGCCACAATAGTGTTTTAATAATAAACACTGCGAAATGAAGCATAATAAGAATTACAAAAATGATGAAAGAGCGAAAGGAAGCCCAAAGATAGTGACTGTGGTTGTCGATGATAGCATTCGGGAAACGTATATGATGTGCAAATAAGTAAGATTAATCAATCCAAATAAACTTGGAAAAATAGCAAAAGTATTAATTTTCTTTGATACAGGAAGCAATTGTAACTATGTTACGGAATCACTGGCAAACAAACTGGAATTAGAACAAACATCTCCAAGCGTGAGAATGTTAATAATCGCAATGATGGGCACAAAAAAATCTGAAAATAACTCTCGGAGTTCAAACATTGGCTGGAAACGTAAAGAATATTTAGGCATATTTTGTTGATTCAGTACTCGAACATATCAATACTCGAACAGTATTTGGAAACAGGCGAGAAAAATATCTAGAAGAGCTAAGAAAATGAGCTCAGCGTAAAAAATCTGGTTACCGAAGACCTCGTAGCCAGATTTGACGACAACTAAAAATAGATGAGCTGGTGTTGTTGAAAGGAGACTTATTCAGAAATACCTGGAGAATGGGAAGAATCGACAGATTCATAAAAGGTAAGGATGTGTATGTCGATGAGGTTGTAAAAATTGCTAATAGAACACATTAATAAGAGCAGTAGAGCATTATCATCCTCTGGGGATCACGGACAGAATAAAGCTCAGATAATCGCTCTCTCGGGAGTCTCGCTAAAATCGCGAAGTACCCTGATAAAATGAAATATAAAGATTAAAGGAATTTGTTAGAGATTTAGTAGAATATAGGTCAAAAATTGTAAATCATATTAGTTATCATGTTCTCGTACTCCAAGTATAGGCTATTACACTGCCGACCTTATGAATGGCCTCGAAATGTCGCGAAGGATCTTAAGCAACAACATTATTTGATGTAGTTCCCGAAGTTAGTCATCATGGCGTATTGGGTCACTGTTTTCGTTTGAATCATGTTATCATTATTAGAATTGTCTTATTGAAATTGTAATTGTTATATTCGTTCATGTGCTACTAAATTTATCGTAATAAAGATTTAATTATCCAAGTTTGCAGTGTTACCAGTTGAAGGCAAGAAGAACTCTTAATTTTTGTCATGATTAAAAGAAAATTGGCGACAAAGATCAAGAAGAATTTATTCCTCATAAACTAAGTAACAAGGAAAAACTTGTTAAATATTAGTCAAATATTCTTAAAGCCTTGGATACATTTTGGGAACTTGGAAAAATGAATATTTAACAAACCTCGGAGAAAAAGAACTCAAAGAGAACAATTTCTCTCAGAAATGCAGAAATTAAAATACTACACGAAGAAGAGATAATGTTAGTGAATGAGTCAGGAATTCCTCGTGGTATGTGGAAAGTAGCCAAGATTAAGGAAGCTAAGAAAGGAAAAAGGAGGAAAGCTAGAAAGACTACAATAGAAATGCCACATCCTCATTATACTAATAAATATGTCATATTCTCTGGAAATTAATGATGATTTCAATTCAAGAAATCAATTCTTATTATTCGTAAAAACAGCACAAAGAACAGGACGAGAAGAAATATACCTCTATAAAAAAAATGCGACAAATCAATAGTCATACTCAATCTATTCATCATGATGCTTCAATGTTCTTCAAGCGGGAGTGTCAGGAAACCTCAAAGCATCACTCAGGTTTAAGAAGTTGTTTTTTATAGTCTTTGGTTGGTGTTAAATTTAATTTCTATTACCACTATGTTATCAAGTATCATCACTTGGCATTTTTTATCAACATTATATGCTATTTTAACGAACCTCAGAGACACCATTCTATGCATTTCATGCTATTTGCTTCCTTTTATGTATATCAACAAATGCAGATAAATGTGAGAGGAAAAAGAGTTCTCATCAGTCTTGCTGTTTTCTGCTGATATGATATACCATTGATTCATCCTAATACATCTCGATCTTCTTTATCTCATGTGTCTTATATGATTATTCTCGTTTATATCTTATTCCACTAAGACTTGTAGATAGTGTGTTATTAATCAGATGGATGTTTCGGGCACATTGTTCAGTAAAATTTCAGTGGTAAACGGTGCACTCACGGAAGAAAGAGAGAAGCTCTTCGAAAAACCCTTAACAATCAATTCATGTCCAAGTGGTGGAACAATTTCTTCCTGTTAATATTAGGAATTTCCGATCCAATAAACCTTTCCAAATATATTTGTTTGTGAAACAATCAGTTCGCCTTCTCACAACAAAAAGTTTTTCGTTTTTTCACGAAAAATATTGGAGAGAATTATGAAGATGATATAATTCTCTCCAATATTTTGTATTGCCACTCAATGCAGATAGTGAGAGCTGGGGTAATTTTATTGTTTTGTGATGGGATGGCTCCTTTTTAGAGGTTATTTTTTCTTGGCTCTCACTTTCAATCATGCGATGTGAAATTAGTTCATAGTGAAAAATTAATTTATTATGAATCACTATCGTGAAAAAAATAAGAAACTTTTTCTTTGATGTAAGAGAGCGAATTGATATTTCACAGATAATTATATTTGCAAAGATTTATTGGACGGAAATTACTTATGTTAACAACAAATAGAAATTGTTCCGCACTTGGGTGATAGATTGTTAAATCGAATTTTTCAAGTCGCTCCTTCCGGGAAAAGATAAAAATTTCATTTCTACTAATTATGAAAGATTTGTAAAATTGATTGTTTACCATTTGAAACCTTATTAAGAATTGCCGAAAAAACCTTTGATAAGTAATACATTATCTATATGCCGTTCGTGGGATGTGTTTTAAATGTGAAACAATTAATGGATTATGTTTTTTCGAGTCGGTTTCACCCATTTTTATATGACATGATTTGGCATTCCATATATGTTTTGATAGTCTTATTATTTGTTGATCTCATGTAATTTTTGATTACTCTTTGTTTATATCCTTGCCTCAAGAGAATTACATTGTTGATACACATAAGAGGAAGCAAATAATACAAATTTTTGTAAGAGATGACAATCGATAATATTCTGATAATGAATACATAAAAAATTAAATTTAACATCGATTTAATTGATGGTTTTAGTCTTAAAAACTATGAAAAGCAACTGCTTAAGACTGAGTGCCAATTATAGATCACAGAATTTCTTCAAGTTGCCCAACAGTTACAACGATAAATATTCAGAATAATAATAACTTTCTTTGTATTAGTCATTAAATTTAAAATACCTTATAGGTCATCGAGCATAAAAAAATCTTCAGTAATTGGTCATATCAGCTATCTCCTTTTTTTTTTTCATTGAAGTAATCATTGTATTTTGAATAAACCTCAGCCAAGCTTTCTCAATTTTCTCAACAGTTTGTTCACGTATTGTTGGCTAAGTAACTTCTTTAGGAGCATTCAGTCCGGTGAGTTAAATCGAGTTCCTTTCCTTCGTTTAGAGGTTTTAATAATTTACCTTTTGTTACTTCGAGTTCCTTAGCTAAATTGCCAGATATATTACTTCAACTCGTACACCAAAATTTGTGTCGTAGAAGTATTTTTCCCTTATGAAGGAATGGAGGACTAGACCTATGGACAGAGTATTACGAAATGAGTTACAAAAAACTTTATTTACGACAATCACGACGCACGATATAACAAAAAATATCGATGGTTGAAATATAATAAAATTAGAAATATCCTTGGTAGAAAAAAAAAGTAAAGCACAGAGTCGTTAGGATATCGGACTTGAAGCATTGTATCGGACCAGAAGAAGCTCTTTTTTTGCAATAACATTTTTTTTTATAATAGGAGTTACTTTTACTTTATAGCATATTAAATATTATATAAGCTTGATTTTCATGCGAGAAGATCTTTACAACATTCCAAACATTACACTCAAGCTAATTTATTAGACGGAAATAGTTGCTAATAAATTAGTTGTGGATAATTTACTCTTAATGTTAAATAGTAATTATAAAGATAACTAAGTGAAAAAACAATTATTGTGTATTTTGCAACACATATAGGTTTGTAGATACTTGCTAATTTTTAACAATATAAGATTTGCAATGAATTAGATTAGCGGATATTTGTGATAAAAAATGTACTGTGAAATGGATAAAGGTTCCAAATTATTTTGAGAGACAAAATTTATTTTAGAAAATTATTTCGGTTTTTCCAGCAGATGTGAACTATAATCTTTATAAACGGTATTTAATTGATGTCCATTAACATATAATCCAGTTCGAATATTTTGATAATCCTGAAAATAATTTTACGGAAAGCAAGTAGGAAATGATGTCGAGAAATTAAAAAAAAAAGACGTAAGTAAATTGAAGAAATTGAATGAATGAGTGAATGACAGAAAAGTATAGAGTAATTATTTTGCATTTTACCCACCAATATCATTTTCTCTTGCGCATGAAGCAAGCATCCGAATCCACGGCAACAACCTATAAGTCCAAAAATGCCCGTAAATGCAAAACCCATAATACAGAATATCTGATTCAACTTAAATACCGATCCTGCATTCGATGTTGTGCTGAGAACTGCAAACTCTACCATTGCATTCATTTATTTTTAAACTGTTCGCCAATTACTAATGATTTGGTATATTATCTAATACTACAATTCTAAATATCTATATATTTAATTCATTTTAGAATCTTCAAACATTTTCATTTATTTCTTAAAATTAATTTTATCATAATTATTAATTACCATAAGCAACTTAATGAATCACATTTTCGCATAATAATTCATTCGTTGATTTAACGAAATATTTAGATTACCTTTCTCATAAAATATTTTCATGTATTAATGGATATTTTTTATTCTTCGCTCTCTACCTGTTCATTGCATTATGTTAGAATAGAAAATTGAGTTTTGATAATTGAGCATAATTTAGCTTCATTTATAAAATGGAAATAAATTAGATATGTTTGAAAAAATATACTGAATCCATAGAATTGAGTATTTGAGAATGCGTTGAACCAGAACATGGCCAACATATAAACCAGTGATTGAATTGCACACATAATGCAGTAAGCGATCGCATGTGAATAACTTTGCCATCGTCCACTGCAATATTATCTTCGTCAATCAGTCCTTCATTTTTATAATTAAAACATTGGTAAATTACATAAAATAGATCAAATCGAGATAAATTCATTTCTCACTATTACGTTTTATTAAAAATATTCATTAACATATAAAATCGAGTAATGCGGTCCATTGAGTAATTAAAGTAGTTAATATCTGTCCAGACAGTTTTATGTTAAATTAAATTGCACGCAAAATTGTTTTCAGTGATGAATGAGCACTTTTTTGACTTCACACTTATTCTATAAATGTAATATCAATAGTTGAATTGTATAAGCTGATAATGTGTACTAACTTTTCATGCTTTTTTTTCCACTATATTATTAATTAATTGAAACACATACCACAATATTTTTTGGAATAAATGGATTCAAAAATTTTTGAGTTTAATTTATTTAGATTTTTAGATTTTATATAAGAATATCTTACGCTTTGAATCCAAAATAAGCGCAGGTAAATAAGTAGGTTATCCAGATGATAGGTGTGAAGTTAAATAAATTTTTCAGAAACATTGAACTCATCAAAGATATCAGCGATATCTAAATTCAAACATTTTCTATATAGTTACATTAACTAGCTGTTGCAAGACTTTTCAAACTTAAGTTTAACGAATGAAATTATGATATGGAATTTAAGAAACTATTCTTTTACTGTTAGCTGATAATATATTCATAATACAAAAAAAATAAGTAAATAAATAAATTTTGTTTTCGACAGTTGTTTAACATTACCATGTATAACAATTATTTCTCAAATTTCTTCTCAAAATTCGGTTACCTGCCATCTTCCAACTTTATATCTAAAAAAATAAATGGATTGACCTACAATGGATAGCATTGCTTGAACAATAGCAGTTTGTTCCATAGAAGTCCAATCCATATTAATAGAATTGAAATTGATATGTGGCCAATATCACGATGTTCTGGATTCAATTCCAATGTAGTAAGTAAATGTTGGAAATAATTTTTCAGTTGCTCCTAAAGACTTTTATCGTTGAAGAAAATTTCAAACTTTAATCCAGTTTGATATTATCACAAAGCTTATCACTTATTTCTATTTCATGATATATCACTGTGAAATCAGTGATTGTATGATTAGAATTAAGGGGAAAGTTTGTAATTTAGTAAAAGAGATTTGTATTAGGTAACATTTCATGTAATTTATTATTTTATTCGTTTACAATAAAGTGCATATTTTTGCTTACTTCTTTCATTTTTTATTTTTTAAAATTGTTTTCGAGACTAACAATTCTATCATATTATTTGATGTAAAACAACAAATGACAGTTTTGCAATATTATCCTTAAAATAACTATTAAAAAAAAAACTTTTTTTCAAAATACTTTCTGTTTTTCTTTAAATTTTTTACAATTCTTAGGGATTTGGATTAAATTCTCAATCGTATATCTATTCTTTCATCAAATTGAAAAATATCCACTCAAGTGGAATTATTGAATTATAAACTTAATTACTGCAATTTCCTCCATTTCCTCTTCTTCTTTGTAAAAAGTATTTCATCGATTTAATGGAGTAGAGAAAAAGGATGGAAAAAACATTTTAAATAAATTTAAACAAAATCCGCATAAAATGCTCGATGTCTGGCAGAAATTGACAGAAAAATAAAAAATTTTGATTTCTACGAAGTGGATATTACTACAACACTTTGATTTCAATTTACAAAAATTAAATCAAAATATACTAAAAAAATTCAAAAAAATTTATTGCAATGACATAAATACATTTTTAGCTTATTATTTAATAATTGAATTGATGTCATGAATAAAGCTTGCAAAAATAACATAAATGATATCATACAATAGGTATCATATCAAAAACGATTCACATAAATAAGCAAAATGCATTGATAAGAAATCTTTTATATCGTTATCAATTCTAGTAAATTGCTGTAATTGAGCGTGGTGATTCCATTTATAAAAATTCTAATCAGCAATCAATCATCAAAGACAAAGAATGAATTGCTGAAGGCGAAGAATTATTATATTTTTGTGCTGTAGTTGAATTGTATTCGTGGTAGAGTTAATTAATTTGAAGGTAATTTTAAAAATATTTAGATAAAAACTATCTCATCATCCAGTCAGTGATTAATAAAAAATGAAAATTAGTCAATCGATAAACAATAAATCGTTGAAGAAAAAGAATTGTTATATTTTTTTGTCGATTCTGTTATCATGTACAAGCAAAATCTTACTGGTATGTTAATTCGTTATTTAATTTAAGTAGTACAGGATTTAATATTACTGTTAATTTACAGAAGAATATTTTATTTATCAATCTTTTATACATCTTGAGAATTTTCATTTATGTATTTGTATGCCATACCCGCTTATCTAGAATACATAAAGGATTAGTTAGATTAGTTAGAATTATTTTGATTCTTTTTCGCTTCATTTCCCCAAATATTATCTCTCTCTTCTTCTATTAGTTATGTTAATGATAAACTTGTCAAATAACTGGTCACGCGGTATTCGTTTCGATCGAGCACTCAAGTATTTTCTTTTTCCGTTCTAAGTAACTCATTCATTCAAATACTACAAATCACGAGATCTGCCTCTCATTTCTTCCTTATTCGTGTTTTACACGCGAAGATAAGCAAACCAGATACAGAACATAAATTTGAATTTTATATTTTTCATAGAAATTTTTAAAAAGCAATGAAAGAACTTAAGAGATTCAACTGATAATGAATTCATCTTTTTAGGACCAGAAATCAACTCAAGTCCACAAAAAAATTTGCAATAACTATTTCGTAATGAAAGTAATATTTGAATAAAAATAAAATAATATTTTATAAAAATTATAATATTTATTAAGAAACTTATAATTATATAAAACCGGAAAGATGATTATACAATATACATAATATATTGATATACATACATCAACATTGTTATACCGTTACTGAATTATTAGATTCTTCCACTTGCTGGGAAAACCAAATAATTTATAAATTTAGAAATATCTCTATAATCAAAGTATTCTTGTATTTTGAAATGTGTGCTATAGAAATTGTTTGTATTAATAATTCTCAATGAAATGGTAGAATATTCTTTGTTTAATAATTCAATTCACAATTCTAAAGAATATTATAAATGATTAACTTCAAATAACAATCTTCTGCTCTCGGTTTCACCTTTTAAGGATTAGATGATTATTAGTTATCAATTTACTTTAGCTATTACATGTTAGATGATTTACCACAGCTTTATTCATTGTATGCCTATACACTTCTTTGTTTTCACCTGTCAAATGAATACATAATGTATTCAATTATCTGTTGCATCGAAATCAATTATGTTTACATCAAAAATGGAGGATCAAATGCTCAAACTACTATCAGCTTAATAATGATCCTATGGTCAGCTTGTCGCGTATTTATTGGGTGTGAGCTGACGTCGAGGGGACCAAATGTCACCAGTGTTGGGGATTGAGTAGGGTGTAGTTGAGTTGTATTGAGAACACACCGTGAAGCAAAAACGTTTATTACTGATTGTCGTTAAGTGATAACAATGTTGTTGATGATGATCACTCGTGGTTTATATCTTACCCGGAAGTGGGAGTGGTTAATTCTAGCACCGGAAACATACCGGATATGGAGAAAACATTACAGTAAGATTAAACGGGGAGATTAGCGTGGGAAATTAAGCGTTTAAACATAAAGATGTAGATTGGTTAGGTAAGATAACAACAAAAACGTGGGAAAAAAACAATTTTAAGGAATGTAGATATGTTTGGGATGATTCATGGTTTCACGAGCATTAATTTACAGTGAGTAATCTATTTCATTATTTGTTTACAATAAGAAATTTATTTAATTATGTAATTGTATGTTGGAGTTTCGCGAATCAGCATTCGCGACACAGCTTCCCTAAACGATCCTACCAGTCCTTGATCACAAACCAATTTCTTATCAACTCCTAACCAAATTTCGAAAAAATTATAGTATTCCAAATAAGCAAGAAGAATTATCGTCATTGAATTATCATATCGCAATACTGCTAACCTCTGAGAAGAATAATTCTCCGTAAAACAAATTAAACAAAAAAAATCTTCATAACTATCGATTGGATCAAAAGCAAATTTCGAGTGACTGGAATATACTGGAATATTTAAATCTGGAATATTTATAGAATATTTATACAATGTCGCACAAAAGAGATAGTAACTCTGACATATTGCTCTAATCAGGAAATATTGATAAGCCCATTTGTTGTCATGCAAATTTCGGAACAGAATTAAGCATATGAAATGGATACTGTTGGGTGGAGTATGCATTATGAATGAAGTTGGGAAATAAAAGCGTTTTTGATTTTTAATCATATTAATTTCGAGAGAGAAACAATAAAATGATTGAAAATTTTTAACCAAATCAATTGATCGCAAAATAGAGCTACGGTTTTAGTTAAGCTACGCTATATGTTGTCCAATTTAAAACAAATACAAACTTCTCTCTTAGTGATAAAATATCGATGAATTATGGCTTTAAATTTCATAAAAAGTATACTGTTAACCTATTTTTCTTCCAATTCTCAATAAATTGGATTGTTTCGAAATAAAAAAAAGCAGCAGGAAATTCGCTTATAGTATAAAACCATAGTATTATCATAAGTTTGTAATTGAAATTGAAAAATAGAACGAATTGCAAATTAACATTTAAGAATTCATTAATTTAATGTTCATTAATTCTAGTTAGACAAATAACATGAAATTAATGAACTAATTAGACCGGTATAATTTATTAAATGAATAAACCATTTAGATCTAGCGATAAATTAATGATTCCATCAATTCTGATAATACTGTGGTTTTATAATAAACCTGGAATGTCTGTTTTTGGAGAGCCCTCTTTTTTGGTAAATTTTATTGGCACATGTATGATTGTTTAGTTTTAATGTTATTTGTTGTTGTGTTTTTTTTACATTGAAAACAGATATATATTTGGTTATAAATTTATTTTTCAAGTTTACTATTAATTTTTTTTGGATTTATTTTTTATTTTATTTTTGAAATTGGAAAAGAAAGTAATTTTTTCTTTATGTATTAATGGATTTAATAAATAAAGTAGTAGAAACCATCCGTCAAACAGGTAAATTGTCAATTTACTTATATTTCTGGAGAAAACAAAAGAATGGATTGGGGAATATGATGAGAGAATAAAATAGAAAAAAATGCTAAAATATGAAAACTGATTCAATACCAAAATGAAATCATCAAAGAATAGTAACATTTCCACGTCCAATCAAGATTCCAGTAAGAATATTTATTATATTGTAATTTAAGGATTCACTTGTACATAAAATACTAATAACAGTTCGTCTTATCTCTTTTTGAGCCTTGGCTGATCTTGGTTTCGGTTGTTATCGCGATTCTGGAAGCTAGAATCTCTTGCAAACTCTTTAATTTTGCTGGCTTTCAAGTGCGAAAAAAAATTATTAAGGTCTGAATCGCTCTCGGAACTGGACGTGTAAAACTTAACAATCACCCAAGAACGATTATATTCACATCATTAATTTAATCAGCACGCCTTTATCAGAACAATGTACTCAGGTCATTCCTTCATGTTCTTCAACTTTTTTTGTCCCTTTATCTATTTATTCTCTTGGATAGTATAGCATTATTAAAACAATGACAAAAAGAGAACTAAATTAAAATTTTAATTAAAATCGAAACCTACTGAAATCGAAATCTACCGATAAATTTTGCACCTTTTAAATTTGGGAATTTCAGAGTGAAATTTATATATAAATGATTATAATGAAATCATAGTAAAATGCTTTAGAGAAAGCTTAAAATTCAAAATTCTAAGTGTAAATTTTATTTAGTATTTAACCAATTTCAAATTAATTCTTCTGTCTCTGCTGTGATTGTGTCGTGAAAACGAAACCTCAAATAAATAAATAATGAAATAAATTTCTCATTCATATTGTAAATTGATGCTAACAATAGTACGAATCACTTTGAACATATTTACATCTTTCAAAATTATTCTCCACACGTTTTTTGTTGTTATTTTCCCATGTTAATCTTCCGGTTTATTATTTTATTTTCCTATATTAATCTTCCTGTTTAATCTAGTTATAACGCTTGTAACAATTCCGGTGCTTGAATGTTTTGTGTACACCACTCCTATCAATATATATAAGCTCGGTCCCAAATAAGGCGAGAAGGGATCCGATGATTCATCTCTCTGATTTAGTCATTCCATTTGGATTCTTTGGTGCTTTTTTGTTCTCTTATCACGATCTTATTTTTTTTGCATTCCAATTCTTCTTGCGGTTTCCAACCTTAACGAAGTAATAAAATAATACTAGCTCTTTTTTGTCACGACAGATTGTATTTAAATCAATTACTTTTCGATTAAATTTAATATCTTAATATTAAGTTATTACCATTTCTGAAATATTTTTTATTGTGAGTTGAAGAATTTCAGTACAAAGGTCGCATAAACTTTAAATGCGAAGTATAAGAGCGATAATTAGTGATTAAATTGCCGATATGAAAACAATAATAGTAAACACCTTTATTCGGCCAATTGGGCCAACCATGTTTGATATAGTAGTTATTTTTGCCTTTCCTGTTATCTTCTTGAAGTGGTAATTTCGTATCATGCTTTATCTGTTTCCTAGTGATGAAATTTAAAAAAAAAATTAACTATTACTTAGAGCCAAACACAAATGAAAGAGAAGCAAGCGAGTATACCCAATTGAACCTAAAAAATTTTAAACATGAAGTTGGAAGTCTAAAAATTTTGTTCATGTTTTCTTTGAAATTCATCTTCTTGTACTGTAGGAACTAAATTTATTTCTCATTTTCTCATCGCTAAATAAATTAAGAAATTCCCAGAACGTTAGACAATAATAAAGCCTCAAATTAATTACTAATAAATACGTGCGAATATAATTTTCATCAATAGTGTTGCGAATTAATTTTGATGAGGTCGCCAAATGGAATATGTTGTGAATTTGTTGTGTTTTATCAGGGTCGACAAATCCTTTTATGTGTTTGTGTTCTGAATTGGATTTGATGTATGTTGTGCTAAATGGAATTGGGTCGAAGTGTCGTGATCCCGCCTGACTGTGATGCCTCAAACTTGGGTAATTAAACCGCTTACTGAGTAAACACATATAATATAAAACGACGCATTAGTAAGGTAACACGCACGAGATTAAACGGTGCATTAATAACTACATGACACATAAGATGAAAAACGTACGCACATATTACGCATAGAAAACATAACAAAGGCAAAAAAAGGAGAAAACCATGAAGCTGGATGATGTTGAAAAGAACGAATCATACCCAGATTTAGGAGGGTATTTATAATGGGAAGTATAAAAACCTGAGTGGACTGGTTGGTGGAATTACAACAAAGAAGCAGATTAAATGTCTGTATTAGCTATACAAGATAATAACAGTATTATAGTATTTAGAAACAGAATAGTGATATTGTGTGAAGAGAAAGTAGAGAAAAAGAGTAAGTGTGATGTAACAATTTCCTGGGAGATATTGCGAAAGAATGTTCGCGACAAATAGTGTTACACTGTTTTACTGGTGTTCGGCGTATCGATCGCTTGATGCTCTCGAAATGGTTCTCAAGAAATTACTATACAAGCAAAACTTGCGCTGATATGATTGCTTTGCTTAATCTAATTCATTCTGATTAAATTAAAGATTATCGATCCGAATTTATTTTGAATAAGTTAGACGATAAATTACTAATCCATTCGTATTTCTGTAAAAAATAAGTGAATGAATGAAAAATATGATGGACGGATAGTACGGGAAAAATGCTGGAATATGAAAACTGGATTCGATTACTAGAAGACAGGAAAAATCAAACAAGCACAAATATAGCAAAAAATCAAGCAAGCACAGATTCAGATGCACATGGCATCAGTTAACAAACTTTTGCTGATTGAATGCTAAGAATCAACGTTTGTTCAATCACGACATTATATTATTTCTTGAATCGAATAAAGGAGTCAGTTTTTAGTTGGTATCCTGAGAAACAAAGAAACATAATGAAAAGTTTATCTGTTTCTCAATGTTTAATTGAACGAATAGATGGATCGACCAGATTGTATGAATACATGCAATGCACATGCGATTGAGACACATTTTTTATTGTTCTGTGGTGTGCTGATTAAATAAATTGGTCACATCATTACAACTATGAAATTCACTTCATCATTACAACTATGAAAATTCAAGTTATGAGTAATAAAAATCACCACATGCTCATTTATTATTATTTCCTTCGATCATTGTTAATAAATTTGAATGTTTTGCAAAAATATGATGATGAAATCGCGAAATAATCAAATTATTCATACATCTCTGGCATATCGACAATCAAAATTTTATACTGAATTTTAACAAAATTCAATTTGAATTATAAAATTTGAATTATAACAAAGGGATTTCTCTGCATAATAGATTTTCTAACACACTGTAATAATTCAGGGTACTATGAATAATTTTTCAAAATTAAGGAATGAACCAAATGCTTGAAATTGGTTTATAAAACATATCATAATTCTAGAGTTCTATTATTAAATTTGATTTATTCATGCAACAATTTTTTTGAAAACATGAATAAACTAATCCAGATATTTACAGTTTTGAATTTCTAACAAATTTTTGATACTGCTAAAATTTAGAATAAAAAATTGATTGAGTATTTTTTATATTGACCGGAATCAGCTAATTTCTAAACAATTTGTTCAATTGTCAACGAAAAGTCGTATTAAAATTCGGTTTCAAATGTACTGGAAAAATTTTTCCAATTTTCTTGGAAGAATCAATTTCGAGGAACTCACGACCTGAGCAAAGTTTGTTAGCTAAAAAAATTGACCGAAATAAAAATTTTGAGACGAAAATATCATTTCCTTCATTATCAGAAGTCGCTCAGTTAATTTCATTTTACAACCAAAATTGCATACGTCGTAAAAAAAACACGTATGCCTTCCTGCTTTTTGATATGGAGAAGCAAATTGATATTTCACAGGCAATTATATTTGAAAAGGTTTATTAGATAAGAAGATGCTTATATTAACAACAGGAAGAAATTATTCCAACGCTAGGGATAGATTGTTAAGAATTTCCGAGTCACTTCTTCCGCTGAGATGAACAGATTCCGTTCCCTCCGATTCCAGAGCTCGACTATAGACCGACCGTTCACCATTGGAATATTATTGAACAATAACCCCAAACACATTTTGATCAGTAACATACCGTCTATATGCCCTTCATGTGGCAAGATATAGGCAAAGTAATCATATGAGGTATATGAGATAAAGAAATAAGATATCATGACATACATGGAATAAATCAATATACATAATGTCATACAGAAAGCGAAATTGATGAGAACAAGGGAATGGCATTTTTCCACACCTAGCTACATTTCCTGATATAGATAAGAGGAAACAAATAGCATATAATGACGTAAAAAACAATGATAATCGATAATCGATATGTTTAACAATGATAATCGATACATTTATAAGCGATAAAAATCGATAATATTCCGACGGAAATTAAATTTAGCATCAAGCAAAGAAGACGATTAAAAATAACTTCTTAAATGTGAGTGTTAGTTATGGACCAAACAATTTCTTCGGGTCTCTCGGTAGCATATTAGTTTCGATTTAATTTTTCTATTTTTAAACTTCAATTTAATTCAAAAAGAATTTAAATGATGTGGCTTTTTGATCGAACAGGAAGTGAGAATAGCATGAGGATGATCCCCAGCAGAAATATCACCAGAAATTTTGAAATAGTCGATTCTTTCTCGACATTCGACATTATTTTTCTTTGGCTTCATTGTTAGCTTCAGAAGAAACTGAAGATAGGCAAGCTTTCTTTCAATTCTTATTTGTAAAATATTTTTCTTCATGATATGTTGTAGAAGTCTTTAGTGTATTGATAAACCAAGATTCCTAGCGAAACTATTTTATCCTGTAAATTAGGGGAAAGATGCAAAATTTTATAGAACTAGAAGTTTGAGATAAGGAGAGAACATGATGATGAAGAAACTGGACGCAGTACAAAAATGAGTGGGGTGAAAATTCGAGCAAATATTCTCAACTAAATATGCCTTCTCTAATAAATTTTATACCTAATTATAATTTCAGGAGAGCCACAATTCAATCTCAAATCATGTCTGTCGTATAATAGTGGTAGTTGCTATCCTTCAGTAGCAAGAAAGAATGCATCGCGATAAGTTTCTTATTTTACTGACATTGTAATCATGTTAGTCTCCTCCTCCACCCTTTCATTTTAATGTTTAGATGATTGACGAAACCACTGTAATTTTATTTGTAATATTTGATGCTAATGTTTTGTGAAGAAAATCTTCATAGATTAACATGAACAATATCTCGCGTTGGATTTCTCATATAGAATAATTGAAAATTTCAATTTCGAGAATATAAATAAGAGACATATCTTTTTTGTGAAAGATTTTTGAAACTGAAGACGAATGCATGATGATAATGAAATTTACATATTTTAGAAAATGATTACTTTTAGCACTTTGCTCTACAAAAATCAAATTTTCATGGCTGAAGTATGTTAGTTTGGTTTTTTTGCGCTAAGAATTGGTTGCTTGGTATGATGTGTTGTGGAAAGCGCAAAGAGGTTATTTCTGAAAGTTTCACTCAACCCCTACTTGCAACAAATATCTTTGAGAAATGCAGAGAACAGATTGCTGTTTTAATTAGAAACAAATTGTTAATGTGGAATAAACATTAGTGTCATTTTTATTCATGTAAATTATTGAAATATACAATAAATTAAATTCTGGGAGATCTTCCTGAAAGCTATTATTCGAATTCGAGAATTTACATGAATGACTATAATCTGTCAACAATTTGATTTTCATGCATTTGCATTTAATCAGCATTGATATTGTTAAAGAGTGTTAAGCGACGAGCAAAGATAATACATGAAAGAAGAAGCCGGAAAAGTTCCAATTTTATATCGTCAAAAAGTTCGGCAACCAATGGCGATATTTCGGCAACAGCGATCAAACCTGATCCGCTTGCAAATATTTTGTAAGAGGTTGATAAAACTTGGAGTTTAAGTAAAAATTATTTCTCGACTATGTGATATTTCATGACAATAATGTTGAAACAAGAAAACAGAAAACTAAGTTTTGTGAAGTAATTTTTGAAAAATAAACGTATGGTATCTCAGTAAAATCACATAGCTTACGCTACAAAGCATTTTAAACAATTGTTTAATAATCAGGAAATTATGAAGAGAATATATAAGACTTTTTAGGATATTTTAGATGACTATATATATGATTATATAGGACACCAGGATCGAGATTTCGAGATGACCCAATGAGAAGTTCAGCATCGGGAAGCGAAGAATATGATAAGGATAGAGCATATGAAGATGTCGCAATAGCTGAGAGTGAAGAACTGAGCATTGATTATTTGGTAAGGTAACTATTTTTTATAAAATCATTTGCCAAATAGGAACTGATATAAAAATTGTTTATTTATCATTGTAAAAGATCAAAATTAAAGAACAATAATTAATTAAATCATAAATTAAGGTTTGCATCAGAAATCTCTCTGACTGAGATCATATGAGTCTCCTTGATCTGTTTGATGATAATAGTCTTATTCAAATGATGCACAATTTTTCTCTACAAGCATGCAAATTTTGAACTCCTTTTTCGTACGCTATTTTTTTTAATCAACAAATAATAAAAATTTTGTCATCCTGAATGAATTTCAGGTGGATGAATGGATCACTACTATGCTCAGTAAAGGTATAAAAGGTTTAACTGACGAATTTATAGCGTTATATTCCAAAACGAAGCCATTAAAGAAATTGTAGCATTTTCATAGCTAACCAAAATTCCGGTAAGAATATTTATATATTTATTCTTTCTTGAAATATTGTAATTTAAAAATTCACTTGTTTTCGAAACATTAATAATTCAGGTTATCTCTTCTTGAAATTTTGGCTGATTTTGGCGTTGGTTATTGTCGCGATTCTAGAAATCAGAATTTTCTGTATACTTTTCAATTTTATTAGTTTTAAAGCATAAAAATATTGTTAAGGTAGAAATCGGTATCGAAATGTGGTTTGTTTGGACAATTCGCGTGTAAAACTTAACAATCACCCATCCGGTAACGATTATATTCATGCCAACTATATCAGTACGCCTTTTTCAGAACGACGTTTCATTTGTACTCAGGTCATTCCTTCATATGCTTCTATTTTATATCATAAAAAAATAAAAAAATGAAACGAGAATTAAATTCAAATTTATATTGAAATCAAAATCTATTGATAAATTTTGCATCTTTTAAATTTAAAAATCCAAAAATTAAATGTTTCGATGCATTATATTGAAATTGATGAAATTCATGCGGATCTAAAAACTTGAACAGAATTTTGGAATTAGATTTAATTAAATCGGGAAAATTAAAGCGCTAAATTTCAGGCTCCCTTAGATAGTACAATTTATGATTTCTGGTTTATGATTGTGCAAGAAAGAGTAGAATACATAATTATGTTAACAAATTTTGTTGAAAAAGGTTATACTAAAGCGACGTTATATTTTCCATTTGAAACTAATCAAACAAATGAGTATAACGGTATTATAGTAAAATGTCTTACGGTAAGCTTAAAATTCGAAAATTTTTAAGCATAAATTTTATTAAGTCTTTAATAATTTTGAATTTATTCCTCGTCTTCTTCTGTGATTACCTTTAAATGAATTACTTTTCGATTCATTTAATATTTTAATATTCATCGTAAATTGAAGAATTTCAGTGCGAACGTCGTATGGATTTTGAATGCGAAGTGTGGGAACGATCATTGATGATTAAATTGCAAGGTATGAAGACGATGATGGTGACACATTTTCATTGGACTGATTGGCCGGATCACAGCACACCTGATAGTTACTCTTGTCCTTTGCATCTTCTTGAAATGGTAGCTTCTTATTATACTTTATCTGTTTTTTCGTTATAAAAATTAAGTATTTTTAGTCATGAAATTACAAAAAAATTAATTATTACTTAAGTAGAGCAAGCACAAATGAAAGTTTAATTGTTAATAAGGGCCAAGTACAAAGAAAGAGATTCAAAAGAGTAGTAGTCAAATTAAAATTCAAGAAAAAATTTCTGACTTGAAAGTTTAAAAATATTATTTAGATTTTCTTGAAAATTCATCTTTTTTTGCATCGGAAGAAATAAATTTATATCTAATCTTTTCATCGCTAAATAAATTACGAAATTCCTGGAAAAACCTAGAAATAATTACTAATATTAGGTACGAATGTCATTCTCGCCAATAGTATTACATTGTTCTGCTGGTATTGGGCGTACCGGTTGTTTGGTGCTCATAGAACTGGTCCTCGAGAAAATGTTATGCAAGCAA
Organism: Dirofilaria repens; assembly: GCA_008729115.1. Classification (NCBI taxonomy): domain Eukaryota; kingdom Metazoa; phylum Nematoda; class Chromadorea; order Rhabditida; family Onchocercidae; genus Dirofilaria; species Dirofilaria repens. Next base: position 421,839 of record SNRZ01000033.1, on the reverse strand, counting down.
ACTTGCGCTGATATGAGTGTTTTGCTTGCTAATTTGCGAAAGCAGCGTTGCTAATTTGATTCAGAATAATATTGTATGCATATTATTCGCATAATATTTTTACATATATTATAGTTATTTTAAGTAATCTTTATAATATATTCGCTTCTTCATTACTGCAATTCCAATTAGTGCTAACTTCAATTTTAATTAAAATGATTTTTTTGCAATAAAGAAGCAACAATTTCCTCAGTATTTAAATTTTTTGCAACAAAAATTGATTAACTTAAATATATAATGGAACCTGAAATTATTTGCTAATTAATTTTCCAAATTAGTCTAATGCTTGATTTTTTTTTTGGAATAAAGAAACACAGTTTCTTCAGTATTTAGCAAAATTTTTTACAAGAAAAATTAAATAAATTAAACATATAATGAGACTGAAGTTAATTAATAATTAATTTTCGAAGTTAATCTCGCAATATATGCTCGTTAAATTTTGTTTTGAAATTATAAAAGAATTTTTTTTTGAAAATTGAAAAACTAGATTTTGAAAATTATAAAAATGAAAATTTTATGAATATGATACTAATCAGCATGGAATTTAGAAAATAATTAGATTCATCAATTAATAAATTTGTATATCTTATTTGTTTTACAGCAATATCTTTACGTTCATCGTACTTTGCTACACTATTTTGCATTAGTTGGATGTATTAATAAAGTTGATGAAGTGCAGGAATTTATAAAACAATATGATCAATTTATACTTGCTAAATCTAACAAGCAAACGAATTTTTCACATCGTCAACTTCAAGTATTTTTTAATAATTTTGTGAAAATTTACATCTAATTATAATTGATTATTTCTAATCATATTATTCACAAACATATTTTATTTTCACGAAAATAGAATAAAAATTAAGATTAATTTGAAAATATTTGTAAATTTTGAATTTTAATTTATGAATGATTAATATGAATGAAATGAATGATTAATTTATGAATGATTAAATTTTAAGCAAATATTTTTCTACTTGATAAATTTCTCCATTTTTCAGTTTTGAAAATTGTAACAGAATATTCTCATCTGAATTATAGTTGCTTAATTACGAGATTCTCGAATTGAATGCTGCATTTTATTTCAGTTAATATCAAAGCCTAAATTTCTCGAAGTTAATAATAATTAAATCAATTAATTGTAATTTTACAATTTTGTGCAATCAAAAAAAAAATGGATAAAAGGTATTAAATTTGCAATGCTCACTTGCTATGTTATTTCATGCTGCCATATTTTATATAAATATATTTATTAAAAAAAATAAAAAACAAATTGGAATGCATGAAAGTACAAATTTCAATCAATTCATTTTCTTCCAATCAGTGACAATTGTTTTAACAATGTATCAGAAATAATTGTTTTACAGACTGTTGTGAAAGATCGTTTTTAACGACAATAAGTTGTTGAAATGATAATAAAATTGACGTAAATACGTCACGTATACTTGGATCTTACATCATTCTGTCAACAAAATAATTTCGTTATCATTTTTAGCAACTTATTATCGTTTAAAAAAAAATAGTTTAAATGAAAGTGAAAAACTTTTTCTTAAAATATATACTTTGGAATGAATCAGCTCATTAATGTGATAATAGTATAGACAAAAAATTACGTTTATGACGTTATATCAGAGATATCAACGTCTTTTCACGTTACGTATAGCCATATTTTTGCACAAATAACTAAGACGTAAAAAAACGGACGAAATCTAGCAAAAAGTAGTATAAAATGATCTCAAACAATAAACATTTTATACTTACTTATTTAGAAAATCTGCAGTCGAAAAATGGCAAGGTAATGATTAATTAACCTAACAATGTCATCAAACTTACTAGCTTCTCCCGTAATTTTAATTGCATTGCTATTTTACTGCTACCAATAGCTCGAGAGTTATTATCATCGCGAATAAAAAAAAAAAATAAGTCTCATAGAAAAGAAAAATTTTTGAAATGATGAAGCATTCAATATTTTGAATATGAAAAAAAAAGATGTTTCCATTGCAAAACATTAAATAAAATTTGTCAATTTAAATTGAAATCTGATTTCATTTGATTTCCGTATAAAATTAGTTTTATCAGTTTTGTAAAATACCAACTTTTTTTTGATTATAATTGTTTTTTTGACAGTCAATATCATCAATAAATGTAATCTACGAAAGTTTTCGTTGAAATATTGTTATTTCAAGAATACCTGTATTGCATTATTAATGTGCATTATCAATGTATCGCGGGTAATTTCGGGAAATAAATTTAGAAATGATTGTCATTTAGACTTAGCAAAATATTTCATGCATAGACAAAAATAAAAACATTTTTTTAACTAAAATTGGAAAATTTTAGAAAGTAAATAAATAGTTGATCGTATATTGGATTACATTTTTGTATCGAACTGTCGCGATGAGCGGTACGATATTTATAATTTTGTTGAGAATATTTACAGTATTACAATGCTTTATTATCACATGTCTACCGATTCTTAGCACCGTTATATGGATATTATTGGATTGTTTCCATAAAAAATTGGAATTGAACCAAGCTACACCACTTGTTAAAGGACCAAAACATTTAAATGTGGTTAGATCCAAAATATTTATTTATGATTAAGCCAAGATATTTATAAATGATTAGCTATTGATATCAGTTATAATTAGTTGACCAGAAGATTTAACTGTCGCATTGTTTTGTGTTTATTTATTTTTCAAAGATTAAAGAATAAAAAGATTGAAAAATCGGTACTTCTTGCTTTTTCCTTTTAACAAAACGACAACTTTTCTTCCATTCGTTTCAGGATGTAACACAAAACAGCAAGAATTCTCAAATTAAGTCATCAAAAGTAAGGCCATCTAAAATTTCAACTCAAGCAGGTCAGTGTCGTATTAAATTATGATTTAGCTTTGCTAAAATTTTATTGAAGTGATCAGAATTTTCTCAAAAAAAAGCAAAAAAATTTGCTTTACTTTATGCTAATAATAAATTTGGGTTGTTGGAATGATAAATGATAAAAACAAATATTCCTCATTCTCTTGATTCATCAAAATTTCGCTGATTTCAAATTTAATTTTTCATTCATTTTGACAAAGTAGCGGATATTCTTATTTCAATCTCAGATGAAGCAGGCGCAGAAGAAAATGAGCCTAGGCCTAGAGCAGCATCACCAAAATGTGGCCGAACGCAGGCTTCTCAAACAGTACCGGTAATTTTCCATAATTTATCAATCAATATCTTATAAGTCTAACGGTTAATTATTATGGAATAAAGTGATATTGTTTACTAATTTTTAAAATTTATAGGTTTAATTTCGGGAACAACATTTAACATTAAAAAAAAAGCAGCTCTTTTTTATTTTTAAATAAACCACATTCCATCAGAATTCCTGTAATTTCTTGCAAAACGATATGACGAGATTAAGTTGAAGATATTTAAATTGTAAAAATATTCGAGAATATAAATCTTCGAATTATCATCTAACTGTATAAGGAAAGATAATGTAAACTGTTTTATTTTGATTTGTCTTTTTGGCTAATGAGAAGCGATAATTAAACTGCAATTTTTAAAATATAAACTCTAGTTTAAATTTTGAATAATCATTCTCATATAGATTTAAAGTGATAAATTTGATAATGGAGTAAACGAAAAAAGTATCATTTATTTTAATTCATTTATTTCAAAATTCTTTAAATCATGTATTCATTTTACCTTTTTATCTTTGATTATAGATTTTACATTTTGATAATACGACAAAACATGTGGAATCTTTACCAGAAAGTTCACAATAAGAATATACGATTTGATTATGAAAATATTCTAGTTAATTATCTAGTCAATTATCGTTGCTGTAAATGATAATTATTTTGATAAAATTTTATTCACTTCTTTTAAAACTAATTTTTAGGCATTATTCCATCATCACTTCTAATGAAAAATTCAAATAGAAAAATTTTTGAAATTTCTTCTTACAATTAAAATTAAAATGGGATAAAAATTTCTCAAACTATTATTTAAACAATGCATTGATTAAAGGCCATCGATTTTGGATTTGATTCCAAAAAATGATGTAAGAGAAGATTAATTAAAGTAATTAACATATAAAAAGCTATAAAGTAAATAATAATTAAATTTGCAATTTAAGTTTCAATTTCCATCTATGCTCTGAAATTTCCTCAACAGATTCATAACATGATATAATTCCATTCCCACCATTATATTGCTCTTTCTTACATGGCATTTTAGTGTATCTGATTTTTTGAAGATGAAGATGAAATTTTTTGAAGTATTTAAGTTTCAACAACTCATTTATATGATATAGCCTTTCTCACATCTCAATTTCAATTATAAAATGTTTGAAATTATTTTTAAAAATATAATTGTTGAAGCTATTAAAAGAGAGGCAAAAGAAGGAATTTAGTTTTATTTTAAATAAAATCGAAGAGAAAAAGCATATTTCTTTGAAATTTGTTTGATTTCGATAACAGTTATTATGTGAATATGCTTAAAATACTCAAAAAGTATGAAAAGGTTTTCTGACTTAGATATTTATAGATTCTGAAATTGTTAATAGTTTTAAAAAGTCTCGAAATTTCAAATATTCAGCATTAAACACTTTGAACTTCGTAATAATTTATATCGACAATTTTAGTTATCAAGATTGTTTCGAAATCGTTATAAGAAGATGAACAAGAAACTTGTCCAACAAATAATAATTATTGAAATTGAAATAAATTAATGAATATAACAATCTTTTTGATAAATATAAAATGAAATCTACACTGAATGCAATTTTTAAGTTTGCAAAAAGATTTGCGAATTTTTTGATTAAATTTGCTACAGGGGAAAGATATGATAAATGCTGAAATTGTCTGGGATAAATTTTAAGATAGATTAGAGAAGTTTAAAAGAAGGTTGAAGATGATAAATTATATGAAAAAATCGGAAATGACTGAATGTTCCAGAAATGAAATACGGCACCGTTCAAAATTTATTTTTCTAGAGTTATTTTGCAATATATCTTGGGATTACTCATCCTTATCAATCATATTTCTTATCATTAATCTGTGTTCAATAGCTGTCAAAATAGTACAGCTATAACTTCAATAATTACTTTTATTTCTATTGTTTATCTTATAATTATCATATTTTTTCGAAATCTTATCATCTTCGTTAACTTATCATCAATTTTTTTAATGTCATCACAGCAACAAATAAATAAAGTTATATATGAAAAAAAAAAATAAGAAAAAATATAGACTTCAATAATGACTATGGAGACTTTTCACCTCCAGAGTCCATGAATGGTCTATTAGACTGAAATCTACCGTATTTTTTTATAGCTAAGTCTAATTTTTATGAAATGCTAATCTCACCATGGAATTCAAAAGTCCGTGCTACCTGATAACAGGTACGAAAAATAAATTATCATCAATTGCTAAATTTATGTAAAATTTGAGCTTTTTTTGAGCATCTCTTGTCAAGTTTATGTAAACTGATAGCTTGGTAAAATATTGAGAATGTATGAAATTCTATATGAGTGATAGTTCATCAAATTCCAACAGGCGCAAACAGGTGTGCGTGAATCTTTTGACATGGCACTTTTTTTGATAAATCTATTAAGTCTGCTTTGCAGAAAAATAAAAATGATGGACATTTGTCATGCCAAAAAATACATAGCAAAATGAAAGAAATTCATTAAATTTAAGCCAAGTGAAATTCTCGAATTTCAAACAAATAACATTTAGCATATTTCATTCTTTACGTACGTATTTATTCGTACGCTTTTTCCGTATTCATTATTTTCAATGTTAAATTTATATGCCTATTGATATCGATTAATTTTAATAATATGCAAATAATTAACGGCGTATAAAAGAAGCCTAGTTTATATCAGCACTACAGTATCTCTCATATTCTTCGTTTCGAGAATTCTCATATTCTTCGTTTCGTTCATTATTTCTTTGTACGAATCTTCAGGTTATACAAATGTTGTTTAAATTTAAAATTTATGAAAAAAAATTTCTACAAAAGTCATTTTTTTGTTTTAATTCTTGAAGAAAATTTAAGGCAAAGGAACAAAAGACAATTTTTTTTAAAGCAAATATATTTGAGAATATATGTATGCCTTCTCGTATTTTAAATTTTGGGATTTTAAAGAAGTAAACATAAAATTTATGTTTAATTATTTGTTTATTTTTGAATTTGTACCATAATTTATTAAGCAATCAAAAGAAAGAAAAAAAGAAACGGAGCTGTCTAAATTTTTAGTTTGTATCAAAAATAATTCTTTGCTAATTGCAAAACGAAAAAATTAATTAATTATCTTTTTCAAAAGTAATTATTACGAATTAAAATTCGAGTATTACAAAAAAAATCTTTTTCTTAAACAAATGAAATAGTAATTTTTGATAATTATATTTGCAAGTTTGTATAAGAAATTTTCCGATAAATTTATCAAAATGAAAATACGATAAATGATATGAGAAATATTGGAAGAAATAATTAATAATTTATCCCATACAATTAATCTAATATATCAGATAAGTGAGCAAGAAAAAATTTCAAATAGATCAATAGATCGATGAATCAGCAAATCAAGGAACAGATTTGAAATGAAAAAAGAAATGAATCAACAAAAGTTATTTAATAAATTATTTGAAATTTTTTTTGACATACACATACACACATACATATAAATGTAACAAATTTTCATTGGAATAATTCTAGAAACAAATTTTTAAGCAAAAATGAAGAAAAATTTTTACTATGGCCAGAAGATTTCAGTTATCTCGAATTTCGGAATGATGAATGTCGTATTTGTATGTGTATATTATGTGCATTTGTATGTTATGTGTATGTGGATGTGTATGTGGTATGTGTATATGAATGTGTATGTGTATGTGTTTATGTGAAATAAATAAAATTGTTGGACGAGCCAGATGGAATCATTTATCATTTGAATTACAGCCATTGGCTCTATTTTGATTTCGAAAAAAAGAAAGTTTTCGAGAACGGAACACATGACCTATTCTTTAACCTTACACACTTCACAAAGTTGATTGAAAATTTTCTTCGATCCGTTCGAAACAAATCTATACTTATATCTCACTATCATATTCTTTTTTTCTTTTTTGCTATTTATTAATTTAAGAAATTGATAAATTTACATACTATCATAATATTATTTTTCATTCTCGCTATTGCAATTTGTCTCGAGCATTTTTCTTTGCGTGGTAATGAATTTGAATTATGCAGAATTTGCCTGAACTTTTCATTATCATTATTTTTTAAACTTTATGTATTATAATGACTTGCAAATGACTTAATTATTTCATTAGGATTTTTAAATTCTAAATGTTCGAGATTTTAACGCTCTAACTGTTCAGCACTTCAAAAATCTAAATTTTCGAGATTTGATTCAACATTTGAATAGACATTTTTATGAAAAATAAAAGAAGAAAAAAGTGGAAAGAAAAGAGAAAGAGAAAGAGAAAAAATATTGCTAATACTGCTAACCATGTGTTCTGGGATACGAAAGCTTGGATTCCTAATCTGAAATGGAATCTATGAGTAATACCATTCATTCATTATTCATTGCAGATTATGGATATCTTCCTTCATCTTTTCACATATCATTTCATCTTCTAACTCAATCAGCTAATTCAAAAAACTTCTCGAGATAGTTAAGTATTTACGGTTTCTACATCTCGAAGCAGTAGCGCATAGGTCATGGTTGTATAATGAACTTTATAATATTAATTTATGTTTTATTATTACCTTTTCATCACTTTATTGCATATTCATATTTGATCTTGATCTATCCAGAATCTTTTGCCCTTAAATATTCAGAATCTTTTGCATTTACACACCTGAAATCTTTTGCGCTTATAGATCCGGAATCTTTTGTACATAATTTTTTTTTTAAGAAATGAAACAGGTAATGAAGCAATTATTAAATGAAGCGATTATTATTTTTAAAAATAATTTCAAACATTTTATAATTGAGATTTTCATATAAATGAGTTGTAAAAATTTAAATACTTCAAAAAATTTCATCTAAATTATCAGATACGTTTTTTAAAATGAGACTAATAGCAACATTACCGGAGAATGGAGCTGCTATCGAAATAACATTTCGTCCGGAAAATATTATTACATTTAATTTTATGATAGAAACAAGTTTTTAAATTAAATTTAATGATACAGGTAACAATTTAAAGATCCATTTTACAAAGTGAATTGTTAACTAAAAAAATTTTGTTATCAAAACAAATTATGGAAATGAAATGTCTATGATATGGCTTATTTTTTAAATATACTTTTGATAGTTTTGTTATAAGCAATATTAAAACCTACGAAGATTGGAAAAGTTCTATTCAGCGATATAAATTCCAAGAACTTTTTTCTTTATTCGAACCACAAGAAATAAATTTATAAATTTTTTATCCTAAAATCTTATCATATCTTTGCTCTTTCCTTTTCATATATTTTCTGTTTATACTTTTGTGTTATGCAAAAAGGCCACCTGATATAGAAATAAATTTATGAATATTTCTACATATTCTCTACACATTATTTATAAAGAAATTAAAACTTTAAAAATCTTTTTTCTGGAAAAATCATTTGGATTTTGAAATTTCAGTACAGTGTCACCGAAAGATTATGCAGGTAGATAAATATCTGTCACAATGATCCATTTTTTAGTTATACACTAATTTCACTAAATACCTAATCATTCAGTAACATATTTCGCTGAACCATTTGATTATTTTTCACCTGTTATTATTTTTTGAATTTTGATCTGAAAGATCAAAATGAATTGAAAGGTCAAAACATTGATGAACTATTTTTGATCGTTTTTATCATGGTGGAATTGTATTTGATTGATAATTGATGACAATTAATGCAAATATTTTATTTGAAATTTTTGAGAGATTTTAACTTACAAATATATTATTATTATAAACTTTACTGTAATTTTTTTTGCCGAATTCTCATACCAATTAGAGTTTTTAGCAAAACATTCTTGGGAGCGAAATGAAGATCTTGGAAATTTTGGCTGAAAAAATGGCAATTGAAAGAAAAAAAAATTAAAAAATCCTGCGCTCATAGTATTATCATTTATTGATTGAATAAAATCATAAAAATTTAAGAGAAATTTTTGAAAAAAGAATTTGATAATGATTATAGGATCAAATCAATTATAGGATATAGTGATTACTGATTATCATGGCAAAATATATTCTCATAGTAGGTATGATTCATATATAGAATTCAAATATTTTAATCAAAAATTTTAACAATTTTATTCGCTTTTTAGGCACTATATTACTCATTGTATAGGAAATCAAATACTAAATAATAAAACTAATATAATTTAAAATAAAGAATCATTTTTTGAAAATAATTTTTTGTAATTTTATCATTTGATATTGTTTATTATTTGATATAAGTAAAATTATTTTATTATTTGATACTGTATATCAGTAATGTTTTTTTGTCATAAGTTATGTGCAGGTAATGGAATTAAAATGTAAAAATTGAATATAAATTTTTTATGAAATCAGTTATATTCAATTTGATATTAATAAAACAAATTTTTATTTCTATTCGCTTTTTGATAAGGAAAAGTGTTGCAAATTGAAATTAAATTATTAAAATAAGTTTAGAGCAAAAGTTATATCCTTCATCTTTTATTTGTGTTATATCAAATTTGGATGTATTTTTTTCAAACTTCTCTTTCTAGATAATGAATTTATAGATAATTTCCAGATAATTTCGTTCGTATAATCTAACATTGGATTCTGCTGAAAGACATCTATAGAATCTCGAATTTATTCGATGTTTCCTAAAAGATATCTAGACAATTTCAATTTTATTTTTACAGGAAAATTGGATTTGTACTAAGAGAAGTAGAAAAGATAAATTTCTCAAAAAACATTTCAACTGCATGATGCATATGGTAAACCCTGGTGTGATTATTATCATTCGACTTATATTAATATTTACCTGTTATCATGATATAACAGTAATAGGTAGCTATGAAAAAGCTGCTCCACCAGGTACATCTTCATTGACATTTGTATTCGATACGACCGGATCAATGAATGATGATTTGATCCAAGTGCAAGATGGCGCAAAAAAAATTTTGGATACTGTATTGAAGCAACGTGAAAAACTTATATACAATTATATCTATGTACCATTTCATGATCCCAGTAATTTTTTTTTTGTTTTGAAAAGGGAAATTTATGAACGTGCGTAAAAAAATTACGTCAAATATGAATAAATAGCATGTTACTAGAAGATAATAATTACTTTTAGGAATAAAAATTTTTTTAGTTTACAAAAAACGAAAATAACATGATTGCATGTAATGTCATATGATTATAATCGATTTAATATAGTAATAATGACCTTTGAACCGAAATGGATTTAGTTAATGAGCAAGAATATACATAGAGAAATTAGACACTGAAAATTGGATGGCTTAATAAAATTTAATCATTTATCCTATTTTTTATTTATTTAATAAGAATGTGTTACATGAATGATGATAAAATGATAATGGAAAAGTTTGATATTTGATATGATTGAATTGGATCAGAAAAATTTCATAACAAAACATCAAGATTTTAACGAAAATTAGGAAAATATGAAATGAAATCATAAATTGATTCATATGGTCGATGATTTTGAAATTGTCATTTTTAAAAATTCATTAGAATTTTATTCATTTTTTAAGTATGATAGAACAAATGACAAGTGATTACTTATCGATGTATCCTAATTGGCTAACATATTTAACTTCCAATTTCAAAAATCTGAATTACTTCTTTCTTATTGGTCTATTCCTATAAAAATATTTAAATCCTTCTTTCGATGTCACATCGATATCGAATACCTCTATTAATGACTTTTGATCAACGATAAGGTCTAAAAAGTGTTTTATAGAAAAAAAAAATCATTGATAAGTTGTTAAATTATTTAGCACATGCAGATCTCTAAAGTTTTATTTATAAATATGTTTTTAATAATTATGTAGTTATTTCTCAAAGTAAAAATTAGTATTTAAAAAAGTAATTTATTTGCTTTTTCAAATTTTTGAAAGCCTATGAAATTATAGGAGTTGGGCCAGTATTTTCTACGACTGATCCGAAAACTTTCCAGCGACATCTCAATTCTGTACATGTGGTTGGTGGTGGTGATTGTCCTGAAATGACACTTAGCGGTTAATTTACTTAATCCTGGAACTAATTCTATAATTGCAAATTGTAGTATTTCTAAGAAATTAAGATGAATGAGATAGCAAAATTTAATATGAACATTTGAAAGTAAATTTTAATTAAGATTTGGTTAGTATGATAATTAATTCTCATCTTAAGAGGTCATAATTTCCATTTCAAGGGGTTAGGCCATTAAAATAATAAAATTTTATTAGCTAGATTCCTAAATATTTCCAGGTATTCAATTGGCTTTAGAAGCTTCATTACCTGCATCTTTTATATATGTTTTTACTGATGCACGAGCTAAAGACTATCATTTAGAAGATCAGATTGTGAATTTAATTCAAGAAAAGCAAAGTTCTGTAAGTTTTTCCTGTCTTTGCATTAATAAAAATTTCTAGAAAATAAAACTTTCCAGTTATGATAAAATATCAATTTATAAATAAACTTTAAAAATAAGCAAAATATAGATTGATATTTAACATTTATTGTTATCACACATTAAGATAAAATTTTGACAAGATTTTTTGTGACATATGGTGAAAAAAAAAAAAAATTACCTATACATGATTGCATATTCTTTTCCATACTTTCTAGAATTATTCGAATAATCGAGAGTAGATATTATTAAGTAAAATAATAAGACGTGACCTCTAAAATATAGGTCATTTATCCTGTTTTTTCTCTATAGCTATAAAGTAAAATAAAGTACATGCAAGAAAATTAAAGACTATTTTAATTAAGTTTTCATTTTCAAAGTATTTGCGGAAAATTACAACTTGTTAAAAATAATCAGAGCATATTTTTATAAGAATTTATTTATTTATTTGGTCTCTCTTATCTTGCTAATTATCTAATTGATATTAAGGTAGTATTTGTGATGACAGGAGATTGTAATAATCGTACACATCCTGGTTTTCGATGTTATGAAAAAATAGCTGCTGTTAGTTTTGGACAAGTATTTCATTTGGAGAAGACAGATATTAACAAAGTTCTTAATTATGTTCGCCATTCGATTACCTTTAAAAAGGTTACCTCCTCGTAATTGTTAATTGAAGTTAAGGGTCATTTTTATTCGTTTTTTTTTGTTTTAATTATATTGATCCTTATCGATAACAATGAATTATCAAATTAAATCTTTCAATGGAATTTTTTGAATTAATTTTCAAATTGAAGAATCAATTTAAAATATTGTCACCCATGTTGTTCTAATTTCTTTCATGAATTCGAAAATAAAAAGTAAATTCAATTAAATTATAAATCTCTCTATTGCACCACAAGTTTAATAATATCTTCAGGTGCATATTATGTATGAAATTAGAGATCATAGTGGTACATCTTTATGTCAAATACCTGTTGATAGGTTACTGACTGAATTAACGGTATCGTTATCAGGCGATAGGGATGATGGAGGTTATCTAGATATCAGTTTGATTGATCCCAATGGTAATTTCTACATATTTTAAGTGTTGTAGAATTTGTTTGACAGAATTACTATTTCAAATTTAAGTTTTATGTAATCTTCAAAACAATTCACCTGTAATAATATTAATTAACCATACATAGTAATTTTTTAGATTTTAAAAACACTAATTGTTCATTGGGAAAAAATGACTGTGATACAAAAAAATTGATTGAAAAATAAAACAGGTGTACGGGTAGATCGAGAACAGCTCAGCAATGAAAGTGGTTCCATTGATTTGAACAATATTAAACTAATCCGGATTCGAGAACCTACACCTGGAATCTGGAGAGTACGTACATCAAGTCGTTTAAAACATACTCTACGTATACTTGGCCATGGTGCTATTGATTTCAAATACGGTTTTGCAGTAAAATTGGTCGATAAATTGGAATTGGTAAGCGTAAAATTTATTCCAATTAATTGTTTGAAAATTTTCATTTGATTCCGAATTTTCAATTCAATAGACTTAATATAGGAATTGCTCTAAAATTAAGTTTCAAATTGATGTATCGAATATTTCAGTCACATCCACGTCCAATTGCACATCAAAATACCTATTTGATTGTAAAAATGAAAGGATTAACAGCACCAGGTGTTGTTCTCGAGATTTCATTAGTAGATTACTACGGTAAAGAATTATTCTCAAAAGCAGCTACAATACATATGCAAAATCCTTACTTATATTATATTGGACCATTTGTGCCACCACCTGGATTGTTTTTTGTTCGTGTAAAAGGTGAAGATGATCGATCATACGAGTTTCAACGAATTGCGCCTACAGCAATTTCGGCAGTTCAAACCACTGGACCGAGGTATGACTTTTTTCGCAGAAAATATTGCACATTAAATTTTTATTGAAATTTAAAAAATAAATTTGTTGATTAATGGTGATTTTATTTTGGTTTGAAAAATTATTTTAACCATTATTTTGCTTAGGGCATATATGGCTGATCGAATCACAGCAATCATTTCACAACCATTCAATTTAACATGCTCAGTAATATCGAAAAATGAATTTACACTTTATTGGTACAAAGGTAACAGACAACTTGGTCAACCACTTTTCTATCCGTAAGTTTTAAGTTTTTCTATGGTTATATTGAAACTTGTTTTATTTGATTAATTATTTGATTAAATAATCCTAGCAATTTATAATCGATCGTTAAGTATGAATGGTGAATTGAATTTTATAGATATTCGGATACATCTGTTTGGACTTTGGATACAATTACACCGCATGATCGTGGTGAATATCATTGTGTAATTATTAGTCCATCTGGTAATCATACTGCTACCACATTTCTCGAAACAGAAGGTTATCTGCAACTTTTTACAAATCTGACTTGCTTCATTTAAATTCTTTCATGCACTAATTTAAAACCTGAACCAAAATTATGTCTTGATTCAAAAATATAGGCTTTTCATCGCTATTATCTTGGCTCCGAAAATCAGAGTCCGAAAATTAGAATATCTGTGATAATGAGCCAAAACAGTTCTGAGCTGCATTATAAGTAAATAAGTTTTGATGATAACAGTCATAAAACATTTTGAATTATTTACTAATTACTGCGTTCAACTTTACAACTAATTTAAGTTCGTTAAAGCTGACATTAAACATTGAATAGATATTGAAAATAAAAATAAACTACGACAGGTAGTGATCATGACGATCAACAAATGACACTTAATATTTCTGCCTTGAAATAAATAACAGTAGTAGATATTATGTGAAATAATTAGCACATTTTCTAATGAAATCTTTCTCTCAAATTAATTAAAGAATTGCATGAAATTCATATTAAAATTATAAATATAATTGTGACTGATATGATAAAACACTTATTTGATTATCATGGTTATAGAGAATTTTGAATATATTATCTTTTTCTTCTTAATGATAGATTTTTAACTATTCTTTCTTTTTTAAATTCATTGTTTCTAAAAGCAATTCTAGAACCGGTACCAGAAATTACACCTGTTCGAAATGAATCGGTAGCACGAGGAAATTTAGCATTTTTACATTGCCGCACACAGAATCTGCATGCCGTAATTCAATGGCTAAGAAATGATGCAGTAATTAGCAATACGGCTAAGACAGTATGAATTTTTGTAATGTTAAATATTGATATGATCAATCAGATCATTGATAATTGTTTTATTAACATATCTTTTATGTCTTTTTTTAAGCGTAAACTTTTATAGCATCTACCGTAATCGAAACAGATAACTCCAATCACTAATTAACACAAATAATAGTTGCAGCGTTTGTATGCTAATGGTACCTTGATGATTAATGATGTGAATATGCAAGATGCAGGCATTTATCGTTGCCGTGTGCAAACATCTGGTGGTCGTGCTGAAGCTATTATGTATTTACGTGTTTTAGAAGCTCCTAAAGTTCACGTAACACCACAACAATTATATTTCGTTCACGGACAATCATTCAACGCTTCTTGTTCCGTTGATGGTAGGTGTATTGATAATACCCTACTTAATGAAGTATATCACTGATATTTTCTTGATGAAGTATCGCTGATTAAAGTTTATTTTTAATAAGATGAATTAGGAACTAAATAAGTGTATGAGATAAGAGAAAATATGAAAATTACGGTAAATATACAATATACACTGATAATCATTCAACGCTTCTTGTTCCGTCTGTGGTAGATGTATTGATAATACCTTACTTAATGAAGTATATCACTGATTAAAGTTTATTTTAAATAAGATGAATTAGGAACTAAATAAAATGTGTATGAGATTAGAGAAAATATGAAAATTACGGTGAATATACCGTAAAATAATTTATTTGAATTTTTAAATTTTCATTTAAAACTTTTCATTTTTTCATTTAAACTTTCCATTTTTTAATTTATCCAATTTTTGCTAGCTTGCGATATTATAGTTACAAAAATTAGATTTCAGGTGATATGCCACCGGAACCAAAATGGTACTTCAAAGGACGTCTAATAATTCCAGATCACCAGAAATATTATATTACATACAAATGTTTGTATTTTGATTTGATTATTTTGTTTCGAAATTTGCGTAAAATCAATCAATCAAAATAATTTTGTTATAGACGATCTAATTGTGCAAAAATCAACAGAAGCTGATGCTGGAATATACGAATGTCGTGCGAGTAACGCTGCCGGTGATCATGCCGGTAGTATGGTTGCGCAGATTTCAAGTATTATTCAAATGAATTTTATAAGATTTGATAGCTCAGAAAGTCTAATAAAATCAGATAGATAAGCTAAGATAAGTTTTAGGAAAGAAGGCATACATTTATCATGCTCAATAGGATATCATGATTTTATATTGTCGGGAAATTTAATTTATCATCAATTTTAAATGCGTTTAAAATGAATTAGATTATATCTCTCAAATTATAAAGATAAGTGTATGATATATTGAAATAAATTCTATAGCACCTCCAAAGATTCGTGTCATCCGTGATCGACAAATGACTGGTCGAGGTGATCATGTCACATTGGAATGTATCGTAAGATATTTCTCATAATTCAGCATTTTCCAAGCTATCTAACTGTTTATTCTGCTAAAAATTCTTCAACTGTTAAATTTTTCATCAATATTAAGATATTCGCTGAAATTTTTCTTTTATTCCAATGTAACATTTTATTTAGATAATGCGTGGAAATCCAAAACCTAAGATTACGTGGTTTCGTGGAGGACGTGAAGTGCCAAATTATAGATATATTACGATTGATGAAAACAAGCTCACAATTCAAGTATTTTTCTTTTTTACATCTTTAAAGAAGTATTTTTACGAAGCGATGCTGAAATGATAATATATCATCTAATATCATCTACAGGGAGTGCAAGATTCTGACGCTGGATCGTATACATGTGTTGCACAGAATTTGGCTGGACGTGATTCAGCAATAATCAATCTTGATGTGGGAAGTATAAATTTTTCTAAAATTCATATTTGATAATCTGAAATTTTCTAAATTGGAATTCAGAAAAATATATGATTTGTTTTAATCAAATATAAAATACGATTTATCCAAAAGTTTGCTTACTATTATGTAAAATTCCCATTCATTGAAACGTGGCGGTAAATGTAAAGTTCCCATTCATTGAAAAGTGGCGGTAAATGTAAAATTCCCATTTATTGAAAGGTAGCGGTAAATTTGTATCCACCAATCTGAAAATCATAATTATAGTAAAAAGATAATATGTATATATATATATAGAAAATAAATTAAGGATTAAAAAGTTATAGAAATCATAAAAAGATAATTTCACAGGTATGCCAACAATTGTACCAACTCCGGAAACTGTTCGAGTTAACATTGAACGATCGGTAACACTTCAATGTCGTGCAATAGGATATCCTCTACCAAAAATTACTTGGCGTCGTAATGGAATATCTATTGAAAAATTGAACAATCGTGTTAAAATTCTTCCAGATGGAAGTCTCCTAATTAACAGTATGTCTTCTAATTTACAGTGTTCTAATCAACAGTCTTCTAATTAACAGTACATCTTCTGATAAACATCCTTCTAATCGGTCTTCTAATTAACGATATGTCTTCTAATTAATAGTACATTTTGTTGTCTTAATTTTTCTTTTGCGCCAATTATATTCGAATTCGAAAATGTTGAAATTGTAGATGTTCAAATAGATGATCAGGATCGTTACACATGCACTGCGGAAAATACATTTGGCCGTCAAGATAAAACAACTGCATTAATGGTCACTGGACTTGGTCAGTTTAAATTTTACCTTTAATCTCTCATTAGATGTGATCGAATTTCTGAGTGTAAAAATGCCCAATATTAAGAATTAAGGCTTTGATGAAGTTAGCCAAGTAAAAGGAATATAAAATATACAATTCTTCGATTTAGCATATGCTTGACTAAAAAAGAAATTATTGTTTCAGTAAGCCCAGTATTAGGACATGTACCTCCAGAAGAGAAACTGATAGAAGGTGGACAACTTCGTCTGTCCTGTATTGCCGTTCTTGGTACACCAAAACCAATTCTCAAATGGTACAAAGATGGTAAACCATTGCAATCATCTGCTTATGTTACGGTACGTCTTTTTCATGTTGAAAAATAAATCAAAATAAACTCATTCTATCCAAATTATTTCCATCCTTCTGAATCATTTTTTCAATTTCTAACTTCTGAATCAATTTTTCAATTTCTCGAATTCCCCATTTTCTTTCGCTATTCGTTCAATTTCTATTCTTCAGGTTAACATTTAATTTATCTTAGAATTTCGATGAATCTAAATGAAAATGCTTCGTTACTCTAAAACAACTTTTGCTACAGATAGAACTAGGTGGCAGCACTCTGTTGTTGCGTAAAGGTCGTTCGCAAGATGAAGGTCAATATACTTGCGTTGCCACCAATTCAGCGGGCAATGCTTCTCTCAATGTTAATGTCGAATTGATCAGTTAGTTATTTTTAAGAAAGATCAAATATTTATTTCAAAAAATTTATAATCAAAAATACTGGCTGCAAATAATTATCGGTACTTTTCAAGGTGTTGCGAATCGCAGTGATGTTAATTTTTTCAATAAAATTAATTTCATTTCGAGTGATCTCAATATTCGATACTGTTGAATATTACACGTCTTTATACGTGTAACGTGTTTTTTGCGATTATTTCTGTAGCCTACTATTCAATCAGACTTATTTTTTAGACTTACTTTTTATCGATCATTTTATAGATAATTACACTATTAGATCAAAATTCTTTTAGTAATTCAATAGATTAATTCAAAAAAAGGGTCTAGTTGAATAAAAAAAGGCCTTCTATTGTTTAAAAAATTCAATGAAATTCCATATTGCGGGCCTTCTATTATTTAAAAAATGCAATGAAATTTCATATTGCAGGAATTATTTTACTGGAATGTGTTCGCTAATTTAATTATCATTTTTTGAAACTAAGTAACAATGACATGCAATAAATAAGCTCTCTTATTGAAGCGATATCAATTGTAATATTTTTTTTCTAAGTAACCTTTTGGTTGGGAAACGATAGTTTCAGGCTTGAACTTTTAGGAAATAGAATTTTTTGAGATTCAGAATTATAAATGTTAAGAAATATTGCAATTGTTGGAAATATTTAAGCTTTTTCAAAGCAAAGTAATTCCTTAATTTAATTTTAAAAGAATTATAACTCCTGTGCTAATACAAGAAATGTATGTATGTGTATGTATGTGTGTGTGTGTGTGTGTGTATGTGTGATATGTACAAGTGTACACACCATGCCAATATATGTCTTAATAGATATGCATGTAAACTTTTGGCATATCTTTTGATTGAATTTAGGAAAACCGCATATTGAAAAGAATGATATATTGGAATATACGGCATCAACAGGAGAAGTATTAGAAATTCCATGTCGTACAACTGGAAAACCACAACCGAAAGTAATCTGGAGTATCGATGGTAAACCGATTAGTTCTAGTGCTCAAGAATACGAGATTTTGGTTAGTTTATTGACCATTAAATAATATCTTTGATGTCTGTAAATTCCATTTTGAAATTCCGTTTTCTATTTATTTCAATTTTCTCTCTCTTTAAAGAAATACTTATCAACTTTATCATTATCGAGAAATTTCTCTTCTTTTGTTGCAACACTTTTTTTTTGAATTATTTAATTTATTGGAGTAAATTTACAGCAAAAAAAAGGCAACATGAGTAAAAAAAAGATACTTATCAATTTAACATTTAAAGAGCTGGGCGAAAAGATGAGACAAATAACCAGTGATTGATAGAGAATGATTTTATCATAGTATCTAAAAAATTGAATCCTAAGATAGTTTGTGTGAACTGGGAATTTAGCTAGTTGATCAGCGATGAATAGAGATTGATTTTATCATAGTGCCCGAAAAATTGAATCCCAGGACAGACTTTTGTGAATCTGGGAATTTAGATAGCCAGAGAAGGTTGAGTATCAAGAATAATAGAAAAAAAAAACATTAGGAACAATGATGAAACGGTAATTGATAAAATTGACTGTACATGATCATGTAGATATCTCATGTAGAGGTTGGATTGTGTGATAATAAGAAATTGAATAATTATATAAATCAATGCAAAAAAAAGAATAAAAGGCAGAAGCAAAGATAACATAAGAAATATTGATTAAACTTGATTCGAAAAAATTTTTTCGACAATCATTGAATTTTAATTTATTCTCAAAATTAACACTAACAAATTGAAATTGAGATTTTCAAATCTTAAATAGTGATATATATGCATTTTATTTTGTTGAATTTTTTTGAAGTAATTTTGTGATAATTTTTTTTTTCAAATTTTACACTAAAAAGTAAATCTGTGATATGTGCGTTATTTTCAAATTTTATAATGTATTTTAGCCTGATAACACATTGAGAATTTATGATACGAGCAGTAGTCATTCCGGAAAATATGCCTGTACAGCATCGAATCCGGCAGGTGAAACGACAATAGCAACTACTGTAATCATTCATAGTCCACCTATTATTGAACCTGGACAAATTTCCTATAATTTGGTTCAGGGCGACTCGGTTACATTACCTTGTGAAGTTCGCAGTGATTTCGCACCAAAGATTACCTGGTAATATGAATTTTGTCATCTTAGCAGATTGCGTGATTTCATTTTATTTTGTATAATTCTATTTGTCTCAAAAAAAAGAATATCAGTTTAATAAGAAGCAATAAGAGACATTTAATATCCAAATATTCAAATTTGATTCGGCATTGTTATAGTTAAGATTTGCATATCATTCTAAAATATAGATAAATTTGATGGAACAGAAATTTCAAATCTCATGATTATATTGAACTTGTAGTGGAGTTAACTAATTCGTACTTAATATAGGTATTTAAATGGTGAAGAATTCAAGTTCATGCTCGATATAGGTATTTAAATGTTGAAGAATTCAAATTCGTATTTGATATAGGTATTTAAATGATGAAGAATCCAAATTCGTATTTGATATAAGTATTTAAATATGTTGAAGAATTCAAATTCGTATCTAATATAGGTACTTAAATGATGAAGAATTCAAATTCATATTTAATACAGGTATTTAAATGGTGAAGAATTCAAAGATGGTTATATTAATGCGGATGGTTCATTAACTATTAAAAGTGTGGAAGAGTTACATCGTGGACAATTTAAATGTCTAGCAACAAATAATTTTGGGATGGATGAAAAAACGATTACTTTAACGGTACATACAACTCCGATCATTGAAGGATCTGATCAGGTTTGATTGTTCAAAATAAAATTTTCATCATACAGAGTTACAGAAATCAGAAATACAGGAAAATCAGAATTACAGAATCTGAACAGAATTACAATAAATGTTGAAATTTCATTGCAGCATATTTTTATATTCATATAAGTTTAGAAAAGAAATTAATTAAATATTATTGTATCTAGATTGAAATTTATTTTCAATATTTCATTCTCTCACATGATAAAATGAGATTGGTTTAATATTTTTTCCTAAAAAATGAATTTTAATTAGATTCTATCTTAATTAAAGGTGATAATTACAAATGTTAACCAATCAGTATTGCTACCTTGTCCTGCTCGAGCTTTACCACCACCTACAAGAATATGGAATTATGAGGGTAATCGAATCTACGATGGCTATAGTCATGGATCTGTTAGTTTTTTCAAATTTCATTCATTTTATTCCAACTGATTACATCATTTGATTCCCATTAGCATTCATTTTACTTCTCATTGATTAATATTTATTCGATTCTCTTTTACCCTTAGCTAGCAGTTCCTAATTGAGAAAAGCGGTAAATATGACGGAATCAGAAGTATCTGAATTCATTGGAGATTAGAAAAAAGTGTTAATAGGTTTAATGCGAATTTAAAGTAGTTAGAAAGATCTAAAAATAAAACAATTTCTGGGAAATATATATTATCGAGATTCTTCGCTTAAAATTACATTTTTTTTTCTTTTTTTTTTTGAGAAAAACCTCTTCTTCTCTTTGCATTCTAAACTTTTAAATTACCATTCCATTTCAAAATTATAATTTCACTCTTTTTTTGAAATTCAAGTATGCAGAAAATGAAAAATGATAATTTTAGGAGATGAAGCAAATGCATGATGGATCATTAGAAATAACTACACCTCAAATGAATCATGCAGGTCGATATACCTGCCATGTATCAAATTTAGCTGGCGAAGATCACATAACGTATGTGTTGAAGATACAAGAACCACCAAAAATCATATCTGATATACCAGGTTGAAAATTTTTCGAATAAATCTAACATCAACAATTATATTTCTTTTAAATAATAGATTTTATTGATTGATAATTAAATTTAATTCCATTAGTTGATTTCAGGTACCATTGTTGTAGTTCTTGGTCTTACGCTCGAGATTCCTTGTCGTGCTATTGGGACACCTGAACCAACAATTGCATGGGAAAAAGATGGTTTTCAGGTAAATCTGTTTTTTTTTAAAAAAACTACTATGAAACTTTTTTCTTTTATTATTATTTTCCCATGATTTTACATTTCTAAACTATCTGATTCCATTTTATCAACATGAAGATCAATGATAAGATTAAAATGATATGATATATTAAGCGTAGAAAAAATAGTATAATTAATCAGTTGAAACTGTCCACCTTTTTATGTTATCACGATATATAATTTAGGATTGCAAAAGAAAATTTTTGTGAGTTCCATCTTGGCTAACCTTTTAGGCATTCACATATTCTGACTTCTATTCTAGTTTTTGTTTTACACATTCACAGCTTCTAAAAAGATAATATCTTATATTTCAAATTTTTATTTGCATAAAATAATTTTTTAGATTATTTTGGATGATATTATTCGTATCGATTCCGCTGGAACAATACGCATTGAAAAGGCGCAATCGTCGCATCGTGGAATTTATCGATGCATAGCAACAAATCCAGCTGGTCGTGATGAACGGAATACACTCGTAATTGTACAAGGTGATGAAAAAATATCATTTCCCACATTACTAAAATTAACAAAAATTTTTTTCTGAAAGAAAATTATCTACCAACGAGTATTATTAGTGTTAGTGTAGCGTAACGCATGTGGATATAATTTTATTAGATGAAGCGTAATATACAACAATAGCATTATAATAATTTTATAAATTGATATCAGGGTCTCGACGTAGTAGGGAGGAAAGAATGAATAAAAAGATAAAAAAAAGAAAATGAAGTGATAAGACTAATCTCGATCAAAAGGGAGTTTCTTTTGTAGTGAAGATGTTTACAACATTTATGATCTCAAAGACCAGAATAATACTTTTAGTAGATAAATATTTACAATTTTCCTGAATTTAACGCCACGTTACAGTCAATATTGTCAAAAACTTATACAGATTATTAACTGATAAGATGACTGATAATCAAAGTGTTTATAATTTTTGCGATAATTTATCTGATTTCATTGATAATTAGGTGATTTCTTACTTTTTTAAAAAGAAACATAGATGAAGGTAATTACAAATTGCCTTTTATTTACAAAAATATTCATAACATAAATTATCTTAGATTTATTTCGATATGCTTATATCATAAAGTATTTCGGTTATTCCGACAAAATTATAAGATTTTATTGAAATTTCTCCAAAAAAAAAAAAAGATTTTGCGAAATTTAGAACCACCAATAATTTCACCGAATACATTGTCGGATTATACGACTGTCGAAGGTGATCATATCGAATTGCGTTGCTTTGCAAGTGCTAATCCATCGCCAACAATAACATGGAGTCAGAAGGGAATTCCGATATCAGATGATACACCACGTATGCACGTAATCGATGATGGTACATTGATCATCGATAACGTAGAAACTAGCGATGCCGGTCATTATATATGCAAAGCATCTAATGCTGCTGGTGATACCGAAAAGATCATCCGACTAACTGTCATAAGTAAATATCTTCAACTTAGAAATGATGAAAATCAAGAAGCAAGCCAAAACATTTCCTGAAGCTTTTTTTTTTTTAGATTAAATAACCTTCTTTATTATTTATGTCACTTTAAATTTGTCGAATATTAATTTAATTTTTTATTTTTATTTTCAGTGAATATTTAGGAATTAACTTTAAATATAAAATTAAGGATTAATTTTAATCTAATATATTTTAATAATTTAGAAGTCTCTAAAAGAATATTACGATCATTTGAAATCATCGTTGCATAGTTTATTCAGCATACGATATATAATCTTCTGTTTCTTGAAACAATAATACTTTGTAGCCCCACCTGATATTCCCGACCAAGAAACTATCGTAACAGAAGCAGTTGTTGTTGGACAACCATTCAACCTCTATTGCCCAGTTTTCTCGATTCCAATACCACAGGTTCTTTTATATTATTATTTCTTTGCAACTTATCTATTAATTAGATAAATATTTCAATACTATGCAAATGAACAATAAATTAGCAAGATTTTAAAAATTTAGAAAATTTAGGAAGGAATTTTTGTAGAAAAAAATACATTGGATATTTAAATTGAATATATCGATGGATAGATATTAACAATTTGGAATATCTTCCTCATTCAATTATGCTCATATAGTCAAGGTATTAATGTAGATAATGAAATGCTTTGCTTGATTTTATTTTCTAAGTTCTTTGTTTTCCATAATTTAACATATCAAAAAATGGATAATTCAGATTACATGGTATTTGGATGAGCATCCAATAACAGAAGATGATGTAAATGTTGTTCTTTCGGATGATCAACGACGATTGCACATTTTGAAATCACGCATAGTGGATGCTGGAAGTTACAAATGTGTTGCACGGAATCCAGCTGGAGATTCTGCCAAAGCATTCCAAGTAGAAATTGTTGGTGAGTGATACCGATAGAAGATAGAAATATTATAGGCTAGTAGCTGTAGATGGTTCGAGAATATTTTAAAAAATGCTTTAAAAAATCATTCGAATTAACTACTGCAACTTTTCTAAAAAGAATTCAACACATACTTTGAAACAAGAAATTTCAAATTTAAATTGTAAATTTATTTATCAAAAATGATTCATTAGAGAGATTTCATGAAATTTAATCATATTTACTGAAATACTTTCTTCAATTCCCGACTTTAGATTTTAATCAGTGATAGAATGATAAATTATGAGTGATAAATTATTTTATGAAATTATTGATATTAAATATTTTAGCGTGTATTTACGTATTTGCCATTGCTATTTTTGATTTTAGTACCTCCTAATATGAATCAAAGTACGCATAGTATCAAAGTAACAGCATTGGAAGGTGAGCACATCGAATTAGGTTGCCCAATATCAGGTATGCCTGAACCTGATATTGCTTGGCTTGTCAATGGACAACTTCTTGAAGGAGGTGGAACAGGACGAGGTGTGATGTTGGCATTAGGTGGAAAGTCGGCAAGTTTTAATTATAATTAATTTTTGTTTGAAAATACAAATTTTGTAGAAAATGCATTTGTATTAATTAAAAATATTTTTGGGAAATACATTTTTTATTGATTAAAAATATTACCAAATTGAAAATAATCATAAGTGCTTAATTGTTTAGTATTGATTTGAATTCTTTTTTTTTTTAGACGAATAAATCGATAAAGCAGGAATTAATTACTTCATGCCATTCATGAAATTACTTCATGCAGGAATTAATTACTTCATGCCATTCATGAAATTTTAATTTCAAAATAATCAGCAATATCGAATAAGATTGCTTTAATTGGAATTGCTAATTATATTTAATAATATCACTGACAAATTGTTACTTGAATAGAAATTGATAGAGCGCTCAGAAATACATCATCTGGAAATAAGTAGTTTTAGGTCATAATAGAATCTGCACAACTGGAACACGAGAACGAAGAATTTATACATGTGTTGGAACAAACAAAGGTGGTAGTTTGGATGTCGATGTTCATCTTACCGTTCTCGGTAAGTTTCTTATTTCCAACTATTGTCGTCATCTTATCAGAATTACAAAATTGCTTTGGATGAATTCAAGCGAGTGCTTACATTTTTTGTTTATAAAACTTCTAATTATTTTCTCTCCAACGAGTTGACAGACTTTTAAGTAATTATTTTGAAGAGACTTACATCGGATACAATAGAAATCATCTGTAACATTTGTGTTTGTAAAATCTTTAATTATTTCTCTATTGAATCCAACGATTTGAACTTTTTACTAACTATTTTGAAAATAATTTGTATTGGATATAAACGAAAGCATTTATATGTGCTGTAGTAGAAGAAATATAATTTAATATTGAATTTAAATAGAAATAACATTTAATCAGTCGTCTATGAAATAATCATTTGTTTCAAAAATAGCTAATAGAAAATTTATTTTTTCAATCTATCACTAAAAAAAACCAATATATTACGATACGAATGAAATAAAGAAAGGGGGAGGGGGAAGAGAGAACGATCCTCAATTTCGAATTATGTTTTTTAGAATTGTGAGAATTTTTATGGGATCATAGATTGAAAATAAATATATTTTTGCAAATTAGTCGAAATCAGTATACATGAACTTAGTAATAATTAATTGATGCAGGGATTATACACTGAAGAGAAGTATTTCAAAATAGGATAAATTTCTACAATGTACAATTACTTTGAGAGACAAAATTTATTTTACAAAATTATTTTGGTTTTTCCGTCATTCCCGACTGACGAAAATTTTAATATTTCAAGAGAAATGAATTTGGAATTGTATTGAAAGGAATTTTATTTTAAGTAATTGATATTTCTAGTTTATCCTTATGGAAAAAAAGTGTTTTTCATCTTCCATAACAACAGCTATAATAACTTCTGTTTCTTGGAATTTAAAACAAATTAAATATCCGATAAAATCAATTTCTATTCTAGTAAATATTATTGTTACTATTAATAATATAATAATTCTTATGCAAAAGTGAACAATTTCCAGTGTAATGTCATTTCCAATAATTCTTCAATTATTTCTATAGTTTTATCAAATCCATTCTCCAAAATTTCCATCAGATTTCCTTCTTGCTGATTGATTTCTTCTCAGAAATCGGTATCGATTTTTCTAGCTGGACTGAGTTTTTCTCGATGTTAAGCCAATATCTCCAGTTTAACAATACTTCGATCGATTTTGGACTTGCTTATTAGATCCAGTTTGAATTCAACGAGATATGTTTCGATATTTTCAGCATTACGAGGAGAGATCATTAGTTTACCACCATTAATCCTTTTGGCTATTACATCATTTCTTGGTAATTTTTTGTAATAATAATTTGACGACTAGCGTGAATTAGTAATTGATATACATTCGATTATTAGCAATAGGTTATTTCGATTTTGATAACTTCTTTAGTTGAATATATTCCATCGATAGTTGAACTCTATTCTTAAGCGATCAAACATTGAAATTTTACATTTCCTCAATCTGTTAATTCTTCCAGTTTTGATTCTGTTATAATTAATTGGTTCTTTGAAATGAAGTTGAAGGATTTATAAGCATATCTTCGCTTTTTCATTGAATTTTTGAAAATTCCCATGTCAACAACAATATCAGCAAGCATTTTGAGTAAGGATTAATAAATCCACAATTAGTAATCGTTATTCGTCATTAAATGCAAATGAAGTTTTTAGTTCATCCATAATGGCATGATTTTCATATATTCATGCTCTGAATCTCCCAATTTTTCTATATAAGCAAATATTTGTAATTTTTTTTTCCATTTTTTTTTCCTCAATATTTGTATGAATTATGCAATTTCCGCTTCATGTTTTACAATGCTCAGTATTATCGAGAACGGATACCAGTCTCCTTCCATCGTAAAGGTATATTTCTTCTTTTATGAATAAGAAATTAGTTGTCGATTCACATTTCATTTCGAGCCAAATATATGAGTATTATTCCATTGTTGGTCAGCCATTTATTAAAACTTGCACACGCATAATGTTGCTGCATTTTATTGCGGGAATTCGACGAACATATATCCTGATTCTATATATTACGACTGTTGTCGTAGTGAATTTGTGAATATTTCACAAATCCATTTTCTTGGTACATTGAGCGAAATAGCAGAGATACATTGACATTTCAGTGTTGCTTCTGCTTGCATTCGTTATGTTAAGGTATTTCTTGTTCTTTGTGGAAAAGGTTCTTCAAGTTCTTCATTTTCCTTTGAATTTGTAACTGAATCATTATGGACGATTTCCTTTCTGGTCGTGACAAAAAAAAATTGAAGGGATGATTTTTCTTCTTTATCCCCATAGATTTCTTCAATTTTTACTGGAATAAATCCCAAAACTTAGTTAAGTAAACCTTTATTACGATAATTTCGATAACAAACCAGCAAACGCAACAATTACAATTTTGGTAATACAATAAGACAATTCTAATAACGATAATTCAATGGTACCAAAAAAAAACGCGGTACCGATAACATAATTCAATGGCACCGAAAAAACGCGGTACCAATAAAGAAAAAGCCCAAATAAGTGCATCTAACCGATCTCACAGAAGCACATCCTCTATAATGGTGTGATGTTGGACTCTCTTTTTGGTAGTTGGTGGATCAATCATGATACGGTTATGAATATAAAAAATGGATGGTTTGTTACGATGTGGGAATTACAGCTAATAGACAAAGGACGAAACATTTTTAGCTTACATTTTGCATTATACAGTAAATGTACGTACAACATATAACATTTCATGTGAATTCACCACAAAGGAATCGTTGAATTCTTCAATTTGCTGCTTGTTATCGCCATTTCAGAAAAATTTCTTTGAATGTCTTTTTTTTTCAAAACTTTTCCATATGTCGTTCATTTCTCTCAAGGCGTTTCTTATTCCTTCATAGTTTCCACATACCATAACGATCATCTGACTTATTGATACTATAAAGTTTTTCTCTGTCTTGTAGAATTCTTAGTTGTTTTTTTTTTTAGGGGAAATATATTCATTCTGTGTTCGATTTCTAAGATTGATTAGTTATTCATTTTATCGTATTATCCAAAACATATCCAAACTTTCAAGAGTTCAAGAGTATTAGTCTGATGAATTTTTCTTTTGTGTTTAATAGATGGAGAATAAATTCATCTTTCTCTTTATTATAAATTGGAAAGATTAATGAGATATTAGGAGATATAAAGCGTAGATGATAATATATTCATTAAAATTTAATCTTTCTTAAATTCCTCATTTCTAGATGCTCAAGGGACTGTGTTCTTGGAGATCATTCTTTTTTAGCGAAAAAGTCGTTTAGTAAAAAAAAAATTTTTAGTGAAAACTTTGCGCACTGGTGCTTTGAAAATCAGTTAAAACTGCATTATCGCATGATCGCTGATTACTAATTCTGGATATTCACGTCAAATGAATCTTGGAGCATTTAAAAAATTTTCTGCAGATGAATTTTGTACCAAGTGCTCTTCTGTTGTCGTGAAACAAGCGGAAAAATAAAGTGCTATTTTTTAATTACCTCAGTATCCTTCTAATTTTGAAAGAGGCCTAAATGGACCAATCCAACGTGAGCAAAAATTCTGAAGCTTTGACCCTAGATTACTGAAATTAGGCATGACCAGTAATTCAACTGATTTAAAAGCCAATCATTTATAAGCTCGCATTTGATTATGATTCGTATTTGATTATGATTCCTTTGATCTCTTTTTCTTTTAATTTCTGGTCTTTGGGTAACCAAAATTTACGCCTTTATCTCGGATTAAGTACGCGTTATTTCAGCATGACAAATTCGTTATGTTTTCATCGTATCAGTTATCGAATTATGCCTTGGAAGATAAATAGAATATTTGCTAGTATCTTCTAATTCTGAATTTCCCAATCGATCCTTTGATCTCCATAAATTTTCATTTTCATTATAACACAAATTTAACTTACTAATTTCTTCAATTAACTCTTCCGACTGTGCTTGACTGATTAATATACCTTTTATTCCAATTTATGGTTGTCGCTTGTAAGTCGATCTTTCTCACTCGATATTAGTTGTAATTCACGATATTTTTTCTTTTGTCGTTAGTTTGATAAATTTAAAGATTCATGCAGTTGTTCTTAATAATCTTATCCATTTACTAAAACGATCGCCATCCGATAAGTCTTATTCCTTGGAAGAAAACTTGATGGTCACTTTTGCAATGATTTCTAATCCTTCTTCATTTGTATTTTCATAATCTTGTTTGAAGTTGAATTCCTACTGTGGCCAATTAAATTCTTTGTCTCTCAATTATACTGGTCCTCTCCACTACAGCTCATAATTTTTGAATGTAATTTGGGTGAAAATCCTTTTATCACCACATCAACTAGATCATATTCACTTGGAATTTTCTTCGACTCAATTTTGCACAAACATTGATAATAATCGAAAATAATTTTCTACTGCACATTTGAGAATCAGAGTACAAAATTGTTCTTATATTTTTGAAATCCAAGTGTTTTAATACGAATTGAGCAACTCTTACCCCGATGAGTATTGCGAATAATTCTAATTAAAATATTATCATATCTTTTACTGGTTACGATACAACACTTAGTGAAAGATAAAATAGCTTCATCTTTTTGAATTTCATTGTTTCGCACATATATGATACGTTGTAGTTAAATATGTTGTAGTTGATGAGGCATCAGTGAAGATATGAATTTGTGTTTGGTTTGAGAAGGTTATTATAAAATCTTGGCAGCTTCCTGACATACATTAGTTTGCTATTGAGTTTTTATTAATTCTAATTTCCAAAGCTAATCAATGTCTGGAACATAGAAATGGTAATACATGTGAATTTTATTGGTACTGCATTATCATTATAGATTTCATTTGTATATCGACTTTCAGCTATGATAGGTTCGACCTTTTTTCAAGGCAAAGAGAATTCTGATTTTGAATTTTCAACCTTGTCTAGCTATATAAATTTAAAGTAGTTGGCTTCAATAAGTTTGTCCGATTGTTTCCGTTGAGTTTTATCATTTATTTGATTTTTTTATGCTTGGAGACAGTTCTTTTTCGCCTAATTTGACTATTAGTAATTCATTTGTTAAATAGTCTATCGTAATTGCATCAAATAGTATTATTTCTTTTTTACCTTTATTCCAGTTTTTACTTCGATTTCCTTTCCAATAGTAAGATTTCCTGTTTAATAGTGATGTTTTGGCGTTTTATTATTAAATGAGGTAATTTTAAATTTGTTTTTTTTTTTGGTTTGTTGAAGATTCAATTGATTCGCTAATTTCTTAAATATGAAGGATAATTGCGAAACAATATCAGTCCCTTTATTAATATTGCAGCTGGAGATTCTTCTATCTTTGTTACGAACATTACCAAAATCTTTTATTGAATTTCTGGATGATTTGATTTGACTACGATTTTTTTGTATATAAATAAAATTCGCTTCCTCTTTGCATTACTTTTTCGGAATTGAATTTGTTAATGTAAACGAGTCTTGGATCATTGAATTTGTTAATGTAAACGAGTCTTGGATCATTGAATTTGTTAATGTAAACGAATCTGGATCCACGATTTTGCGTGACATTCTTGTATCTGATGTGACACAATAAAACAATGTAATTGATCCCTTGAAATAGGAAAAGAAATATTTTCTTTTAATGCAATTGTCTCATATTTCTTATAAAAATGTAGGCATTGGTTTGTTCCCATTCGACGACGTTTCAGTATGTGATAAATATGTAATTATCCCAATAGTCCTTGTTACAAAATGCGGAAGGTTTTCTTTTTTTCTTCTTGAGTTTTTGATTTTGTGATCAGTTTACGATCACTTGGTACGGATTGTTTAATTATAGCTAAAGTTGAAGTTTTCCTCCTTTGATCTAGGTTAAATTTGATTTGGAATTCGTCGATATTTTTTCGCTTCTTTGATCTAAGTTAAATTTGATTTGGAGTTCATCGATATTTTTTCGCTTCTTTGATCTAGGTTAAATTTGATTTGGAGTTCATCGATATTTTTTCGCTTCTTTGATCTAGGTTAAATTTGATTTGGAGTTCATCGATATTTTTTCGCTTCTTTGAACTAGATTAAATTTGATTTGAAGTTCATCGATATCTTCTCGTTATTTCATCATTTCTTAGTACTAAATTCCATCAAATATTCACGCAGCTTATTAACAGACCATGTTTCTGCTCCTTTTTTTTGGAATATCTAAAATTTAAGCAAACTGTTTGCTTTCTATAACATTTTCGATGTTAGAATGCTCTAGAATCTCGTCTATTGCTTCCATCTGTTATAGTATTATTTCTTTCGCTTCAATAGTTAACTTTCATTCTTATCACTTCTTTTAATGGCTTGCAATCCGTTGCCAAATTTATTATCAGTTGGGATCCTCCTTATGACATAGTTTTTTTAGAGATCATATGGATTAGTTTTTTTTGGAGATCAAATGGATTATAGTATCTAAACTTGCAGAGATCAAATGGATTATAGTTTCTAAATTTGGAAACAATTTAATAACCTTTAGAAATATACAACCGTCAACGATAATACTCGCTCCGGAACGACCATCATCTGCAAATGAATCAAACATTTTTATCAATACTTGCTTCTACTTTTTTTTAACTTTTCGTAAAATTCCTTCATAGTTATACTAATCGATTATACAATTTGCCAAATTTATCAGTTAGAATCCTCCTTAAGACATAATTTTTTTTGTAGTTATGTCGTAACTTCTTACTGCTAACAATATATCGCTTTTTAGACAAGACAAATCCAGTATATATTGGAAATGTATTCAAAAATACAGCAGCATCGAAGCTATTCTAAAATTTTCATCAGTTCTTTAGATTATTACTAAATGTAAGTAGTAGAAGTTGGATTAATGTCTATTGTGTGATAGGAGGTCTCATTTTTTGAGATATTTCTTGGCTATCGACTTCAATCATACATTGCAAAATTGCTTCATAGTCTCTATCGTAAAGAAACGAGGAATTTCTTCTTTATTGTGGCAGGTCAAATTGATAATTTTCACATTCAAGTAATCAATCATACTTGAAAAAGTTTACTGGATCGGATATTGATGATATTAACAAGAAGAATTCCATCGCTTAGAATAGATTAGAATTTTTAGAATTTCTTGAATCGTCTTTTCTGAAGAGAGGCAAGATTTCATCTCTTTTGATTATGAGAGCTCGACTGTAGACCGACGATTTAGCCGTGGAACATTACTGAACAATATCCAAAAAAATCTTTTAATGAATAACACTCTATCTATATGCCCTTCGTGGGTAAGACATGGGCAAAGAGTAATCATCTGAGATACATGAAATAAAGAAATAAGACTATCTTAGACATACATGGGGTCGTATGATCTACATATACCCTTAACATATTAGCATTTCTCCCGGGTAAAATTTTGTTCCCATTTTGATGGACAATTACATTACCAGAAAAGATTCTCCCGTTTTTTTTTTATTCCTAATTTACGACCTGTAGAATTTCTACCATTATATGAAGGATAGTTACCAACTGATAATTTATTTGCTACATCTCACCTCTAATCTTTGAAGTTTAATTTCATTGATGCAAAGAACAATTATATACTGTCTATGACCAGTTTTTCTATAATATTTTTTCTTCTTTTTAAAAACTGTAATCTTTTCTCCTTTACAGCACTTTAGTTCAAGTACTTTAGTTTTAACAGTAGCATTCGGTGACTCTTTTACCTCCTTTAGGAACATCCAATCCGGTTGAGTTAAATCAATTTTATTTCGAAGTTTTAATAATTTATTCTTTGGTACTTAAGGTTCCTTAGCTATACTGCTGTACATTACTTCAAGTTCAACTTCGGAATCAGAAATTGTGTAGTGAAGTATGAAGGAGGAGGGAATTTATGGACAGAGTATTAGGTCATATGCGAAATAGGTTTAAAATAAACTTTATTTACGATAACTAGGACACATGATATAATAGAGAATATCGATAATTAAAATATAAGAAAACTAGAAATATCCTTAGTAAAAAAAGAAGAAAAAAAAATAAAGCGTAGAATCGTTAGAATATCAACTTCATGCATCATATCGGTCCAGAAGATGCTCCTTTTTTACAATGAAATTTTTTCTTTTAAACTGGGAATTACTTTACAGCATATCAGATATTATATAAACTTAATTCTCATGCAAGAAAATTTTTACAACATTCCAGACATTACACACAAGTTCATTTATTAGACCGGAAAGTTGCTAACAAATTAGTTGTCGTCAAGATACTTGTTGATGTTAAGCGGTGATTATGAGGAGAGATAACTAATCAAACAAAGAAACTATATTTTACAAGACATGTGAATGATTTTAATGATATAAGATGGCGATTTACAATGAGTTAGATCAGTTGGATATTTAAGATGAGAAATATATTATGAATTAGACAAAGGATCCAAATTATTTTGAGGAATAAAATTTATCTTAGAAATTTATTTTGATTTTCCCGATAGATGCGAAATGTAATCTTTTTTTGTCTTTAAACAGGATTTAACTGATGTGCATTATCATATGCTCCAATGAGAACATTTTGATAGTCCTGAAAGTAATTTTACGGAATGTAAGTGAAGAAATGACGTAAGTGATATAGCGTAAGTGAAATGAATGAATGAATGAATATGCATGGAATAATTATGTTTTCCATTTTACCTACCAATATCATCTTCTCTTGCGCATGAAGCAATCGTCCAAATCCACGGCAACAACCGATAAGTCCAAAAATACCGGTAAGAACGGTACCGATGACACAGAGTATTTCGCCCAACGCTAATATTAATACTGCATCCGATGTTGCACTGCGAACTGCAACTTCAATTTCTTTTACCATTTCATTAATTTATTTTTTAAACTTTTTTATCAGTTATTATTGATTCAGAATATGATCTAAAATTTCAATCAATTCATATATTCATTTGGAATCCTTAAAATTATAAACTTATCAGTGACTTATCGAAA
Source organism: Dirofilaria repens (assembly GCA_008729115.1). NCBI lineage: Eukaryota > Metazoa > Nematoda > Chromadorea > Rhabditida > Onchocercidae > Dirofilaria > Dirofilaria repens. The sequence goes on along the minus strand of SNRZ01000033.1, from coordinate 387,208 downwards.
TTTCAAACTATCTCAAAGTCTGTCTTCAGATATAAATGAATACTTTTTTATTCATCGTTCTCTACCTGTTCATTGTATTAGATTAAAGTGGAAAGTTGATTTTTTAGTAATTGAGCGTAGTATGGAAGTAAACTGAAAGAATATACTGAATTCATAGGATTGAGTATTCGAGAATACATAATATGAGTGGAAGAACCAGCACATAGTTGACATATAAACCAGTGATTGAATTGCACACATAATGCAGTAAGCGATCGCATGTGAATAACTTTGCCATCGTCCACTGCAATATTATCTTCGTTCATCAGTTCTTCATTTTCATAATTAAAACATAGGTAAATTATATTTTAGAATAAATTAAATAGAGGTAAATTCATAGAATAGATTATTGAATAATTCAATCGATTCTCATTATTTCATTTTTATTAAAAATATTCATTAAAATGTAAAATCAAAATTAAGTAATGCGATCCATTCAATAATTAAAAGTAATTAATATCTATCAAATCAATTTTATATTAAATTAAATTGCAAGCAAAATTGTTTTCGATGATGAATTGGCACATTTTTTAACTTCAAAACTATTTTACAAATATAATATTAATATTAGATTTGCATAAGACAGTATGATAATGTATAGTTTACTAACTTTTCATATTTTTTCCAATACATTACTAATTAATTAAACTATATATCAAATTTCTGGAGCAAATAGATTCGAGAATATTTGAACTTAGTTTATTTAAATTTTTAGATTTTATATACGAATAACTTACGCTTTCAATCCAAAATAAGCGCAGGTAAGCAGGTAGATTGTCCAGATGAAAGATGTAGAGTTATATAAATTCATCAGAAACATTGAACCCATCAGACATAGCAATGATATCTGAATTTAGGCGTTTTCTAAATGCTTACAATAATTGGCTACAGCACGAAGTTTCAATTTTAAGTTTAATAAATTAGATTTATGATAAATATGATGAATGTTTAATGTCATAGGTGAAAATGAAATTTCTCTATCATGATTTTTTTCTAGTGATATTTATCAATTCTTTCTAATTATCTGATATCTTTAAAAAATATTATCAGTAAATTTGTAATAAAATTATTTCCAAAATTTTCCCTAATTCTAAACAGTTTGCTACTTTCTAATCTAAAAAAAAAAAACAACTAGATTGACATACAACGGATAACGTTGCTTGAGCATTAGCAACTTGTAGCATGAAAGCCCAATCCATGCCGATATAAGCGAAACTGATTTGTGGCCCGGTATCATCATGTCTCGGATCTAATCCCAATGTAGTAAGCAAATGTTGGAAATGATTTTTCGGTTGTTTCTAAAAACTCTTATTTTTGAAAAAAAATTTCAAATTTTCATCCAATATGATATTTATTACAAAGCTTATCACTTATCTCTATTTCATGGTAGATCACTGTGATATGATATTTGTGTTGCATGATAAAGGTAAAAAAATTATATAATTTAATAACTAATAAATGTACATTAGATATAAAATATTATTTAGATTTTTCATCTAATTTATTATTTAGACTTCTATTCTTTTAAAAAAGATAAAAATAAAGTGTACTAATATTTTTCTCTCTTTTTTTTTAATTTTTAAATTATTTTTGAGACTAAAAATTACATAAGGATTAGTATGTATTAACAGATGACATTTCCTACAGTAATTTAGCATTATCCCCAGAATAACTATTTATTTTAAAGAAAAATTCTTCAAAATTGTCACAAAGAAAAAAAACTAATTTTCATTTTTCTTTTTTTTTCTTGCAATTTTTTGAGATTTTCAAGATTTAGCTTAAATTCGCAATCATATAATTATTCTTTCATCAAACTGAAATACATTAAAAATAAAATAAAAATTTCATATTTAATTTTTGAAAAAGAAAAAGAAAGTATTTCATTTGTTGATAGCAAATATGCCGTAAAGAAAAAAAGGGAAAAAAAAGCAAAAAATAAAATAATGCATTGATTAAAAATTGAAAAATATTATTGATATGGGAAATAGTATCATTAAATTGTGAATTTAATTACTTCGCACTTATCTCTCTTTTGATGAAAATATTTCATCGATTGAAAAGAGCAGAAAAAGGAAAAAAAAAACATTCGAAATGAATTTAATAAAACACATTTTAAATATTCAATATTTGATAGAAATTAAAAAGGAAAATAAGAAATTTTACGAAATGAATACTATGACACTTTGATGGCAATTAAAAAAAGATTAAAACAAAATATGATAATAAAATTTAACAAAATGATTGCAAATTATCAGTGATGATATAAAAATATATTTTTAATTTATTCAGTTAATAATTGAATTAATAAAACAAATAAAACAAAAATTATAAAAATAACATAAATGATAGGATATCGTACGATCGGTATCATATCATATCAAAATGCAATTCACATAAGTAAATGTTGCATTAATAAAAAATGCTTTAAATCATAATCAAATTATAGGAATTTGCTGCAATTGATTAAAACTGAGAAAATGTTCAGTAAATAAGGATAGCATAGTGATTCCATTTACAAAATTTTTAATCAGTAGTCAATCATCAAAGATAAGGAATAAATTTTTGAAGGAGAAAAATTATTATATTTTTGTGCCGATGATAGAAATGATTAATTTGAAGATAATTTTAAAAACTTTTCAATAAAAACTGTCCCATCATTCAATCAGTGATTGATAAAAAATGAAAATCAGTCAAATGACAAACAATGAATTGTTGAAAGAGAAGAATTATTTTATTTTTATATCGATGATGATGACGACAATGACTTTGAAAATAATTTTGGAAACTTTTGATAAAAACTACCTCATTGTTTATATTGTCATCCGCTTTCTCTGCGGTGGTATTATCATTTGTTGGAGATTGATTCTCTTTCAAATCCTGACTTTTACCACTGCTGAAGTCCAGTTTTGTCATCGCTTAATTAAGAGAATAATTAATTACTTGAAAATGAAGATAACACAAATATCAACCGTCTTATCATTATTCATCAAATGAATAATCTGTGCATGAAGATAAGCAAACCAGATACCGAACAGAAACTTAAATTACGAAAATTCTTGATGATATAGCTTATCACAGATTCATTATCACCTCGAAATCAATAAATTATTTGTAACTTCAAGATAAAAAATCATCTTTCTTTTGAGGAACTTAAGGAAGGAATCTGTAGTAATTACTGTAATGAAAATAAGTTCTACTATAGGCATTATTTTATAAAAATTATAATATATATTAAAATATGCCACTTATTCATAGCAAAATAGGAGGGATAGTTATTTGTAACATATGCAGTATTATTTATGGCTAACATTAAAATAATGATCCTATTATTGATTTACGCTATCGATTGGATCAAAAGGAGATCCCAGTTCATTGTAAAATATCATAGGATAGAATTTATATAAAATACCTCTTCCTAATTTTTTATTCAATTGTTTTTATACAAAAAAATTTCTCTTCAATTTGAAAATGATTAGACATCAAAGTTCAACTAATTTACATTGCACAGATTTATAAACATCACAAAGCACATAATAAATTATAATTTGCGAAATGAAAATGAAATTAAATTAGGAATGATTTTCAATGATATAAAATTTGTAAGAGATAAGTTTAGAAGAAGAAAAAGAATTTCAAAATATGTGAAAAAGATTAGAATGATAAGTTGGTTAGAATGTCGTACACAAAACAGATTGTAGCGCTTCTCGATGATATGACGCAAATGTGTCGCACTAATCAGGAGATATCGATGTGTGCTCATTTATTGCCATACACATTTTGTCAACAGAATTGAGCGTATGAAATGATTTGTTGGGTGGAGCATAAATTGAATGAAGTTTGGAAAAATGAAAGAAGCATTTTGATTTTTAATCATATCGATCTCGAGAGTGAAGCAATTAGAATGATTGAAAATGAGATGAATTGATTTTTAATCAAATCAGCTGATTGCAAAATAAAATTACGGCTTCATTTTATGCTATGCTAATATGCTGTCTAAATTTGCAATTCTTAAATTTTCTTTAGAAGAATATTAATGGAATAAATGGCTTTACATTTTACAATAGTATATTTTTAATCTTTTTTCTTTCCAATTATCAGTGAATTGGATTGTTGAGAAAAAAAAAATGAAATCTCGAAAAATTTGTTTAAAATATATGTTTAAAATATTGTTATTGAAATTTGAAAAAAGAAGTTAAAAATTAACATTTTAGAGTTCATTAAATAAGTGAACTATTTTGGACAGATGTGATCCATTAAATAAATGAACCAATTAAAAGATAGTGATAAATTATCATATCCGACTTATTCTGAATTAACTAAACAAATAAATTATCGATCCGTTTATATAATTTATCAATCCGTTCAAATAATCAAACAGCTAAATTATCAATCTTTATGGGAAGAATAAATAATTGAAGAATATGAAGTCAGGATAGGATAGGATGGAAACAATGCTGAAATAATAAAATTAGATTCAATGCTAGAAAAACATCAAAGTATGGGCAAGGTATGCTTATTTTTATGTTAGCAGAAAAAGTAAACAAGTACAAGTGCAAATACAACATGGTAATCAAAATCAATCAACAAACTTTTTTCTATTGAAAGCTAAAAATGTATGCTATCATTTCATTTTCAATAACAACATTTCTTGAATCGAAAAATAGAATCATTTCTTTAGTTGGCATTATAAGATATTTCTTGAATCGAAAAATAGAATCATTTCTTTAGTTGGCATTATAAGATATTTCTTGAATCGAAAAACAGAATCATTTCTTTAGTTGGCATTATAAGATATTTCTTGAATCGAAAAACAGAATCATTTCTTTAGTTGGTATTATAAGATAAAAAGTAAATATGATAGAAAAATTTTTAGCTTTCGTAATATTTAGTGTTGAATAAATAGATTGATGGATGGATAGATAAATAGTAAAAAATTGTATCAATGCGTGCAATGCACGATGTGATTCAGAAGACATATTATAGTTGTTGTTGTGTGAAGCAATGAGAACTGATAATGAAGGCCTACATGGTATGTCATATCATTCATTACAAACAACAATGAAATTGATTTTAAGCAATATGAATATCACTCATAAATCACAAAGTATTAACTTACGAATTGCTAAAATGCTCATTTACTATTATTTCCTTCAAACATTTGTTAATAAATTTGAATATTTTACGAGAATATGATGATGATGAATGATGATGATGATGATGATGATGATATGATGATGATGATGATGATGATGATGATGATGATGATTGTTGAAATCTCGAAATAATCAAATTATTTATCACAACGCTAACATATTGCAATCAAAACTTCAATTACATTATATAACAAAGGGATTTTCTGCATAATAAATTTTCTAACATATTTTATTAATTCAGGATGCTATGAATAAATTTTCAAAATAAAAAATGAATCAAATGCATCATTTAATTTCATGAAACATGACATTTTTGTAAGAGCCGCATTTTTTAATTTGTTTTATTCATGCAATGGCTTTTTATTTTTTTGAAAATATAAGTAAATTAGTCAGATATTTACAATTTTTAATTTTCAAAAAATTCTTGAAACTATTGCTCACTTTCTTATATTGATCGGAATTCGATTATTTCTGAGAAAATTTCTTTATTTTTTTAATTCTTTGTTGCAAGTTTGTGAAAATCCTACTAAGTTTCAAGAGTTTTAGAAAAATTATTTTCAATCTAGAGAATCATTTTTTTTATCGCTTCATGAATTACTTAGAATCTAAAATGTTAGAAGCATAAAATTTATAAACATAATCATCTTTGGAAAAATTATTTTCAATCTAGAGAATCATTCTTTTTTTATTGCTTCATGAATTACTTAGAATCTCTAGAAATTACAGGTGCACATTCCTTCTTGATAATATCAATTTCACTAAGCATCATCCATCCTACATAATAATTTATTACATACTTTGATGTTAATAAAATTTTTATGCTTTAAGAAATATTTTTAATTAAAAGAATTGAAATTCATACGAAAGTATTCAATTCAGTGAATGAATGCAGAATTCAACAAATTTCATTTTTCAAATATTAGACAATTCCATGAAAATTTCATGTTTTTTCAGAATAGCTTTTTGCGAAAGAAATTACTACATATGATGAATAGCTTTAATAGTTTATTGAAAAAGAAAAAAAAATCTTTTTTAAACAACAAAATAAGCCAACGACCTACTTTAGCCAAGAAAGACTAGAAGAAATCATTTTAAGAGATATGAGCAATATTCATCAATAAATTGATTACTTTTCTTATGTCTCTCAACTTTTCAGGAAGCGAACTTTAAGCATAGCGGCAGCTTATTGTTATTTTAGTTGGTAAAGATTAATTCTTAAAAATTGCATTTATTAATTTGAAATTGTTTATGAAAGCATAAATTTATGTGATATGATAAGAATTATTCTTTAAAAATAGTTAAGCAGCAAAAATTTGATAACATAGAAATATCATAGGCAAAGAAAAAAATAATAAGTTTGATTTTTGGCTACTCTTTGCTCTGAAAATATTTTATTTTTAAGAAAGTTGTCTAATTTTGAAAATACTACGATCCATTGAAAAAATGATGCTTTTTTTTTTGTAATATTTAAAATTTGATTTTTGAACTGAATTAATACCCATCAAATTGAATGAATAAATGAGCAATAAATTTTTTGCTGTGATAGTGAATTTAGTTTACTAGGAATTAAGTTAAGGATTAAAATTTAAGAATGCTATTAATAACAAGTATTAGGAACGGATAATGAAAGTAGCATTTCAAGGCAAAGGTTTTAAATTTTTAAAAAAACTTAAGAGCAACCGCAAAATATTGAAAGAGGAGATGATTATAATATTTTGTACTAAAAAGGAAGTATAAAAATATTTGAAAATAATTCCGTTTTTTTTTTATTGATGAGTTCAAATAAGATTATTAATTTTTTGGAATAAATTCAAATTCTTGTGCAGAGAATAAAATTTTAACTGAAATTGATTTAGTTTAATAATTTTAATGAAAAATTCAAAAATCAAATAGCAGAATGAAAGAAATTAGCAGAAAGTTATTAGTTAAAATTTACGAAATTTTATTTGTTATTTTGATCTGAAATTTTATAAAATTAATTGTTTTTAGCTCCACCAAAAGTTGGTAATGATGAATCGTTAGAAGTGATCGTCGGGAAAGGTGTAATATTAAATTGTGATGTAGAACAAGAAGGATTCAAATCAACCATTTCATGGCTTATGGTTAGCAAACAATTATTACATGATTTCATATTCAATTAAATAGTTATTTGTATCTAAAGAATCAATTGCTAATACAATTACTTATTTGTCATACCCTATTTGTCCTCAAATAAGCTAATTTGTTTGCTGAGCAAATGATTTTTCCTACATATTATTTAATATTATAATTTCAAACAATTATTACATGATTTCATATTCAATTAAATAGTTATTTGTATCAAGGAATCAATTGCTAATACAATTATTTATTTGTCAGACCCTATTTGTCCTCAAATAAGCTAATTGAGCAAATAATTTTTCTTGCATATTATTTAATATTATAATTTCTACTTCGTTGAAAAGTTAAGTTCATTGAAATTTACATAAGTTGGATGAATTTACATAAATTGGATGAATTAATAGTTTCATTTCGAGAAAAAATTTTTCTTCGAGAAAAATTCTTCTTCAGCAGAATATTAAAGATAGATCAAAATATTTTTTTAATTCATAAATATACTAAATTTTTAGGATTTTAAAAATCAAATTTAAATATTCCCTTAAATAATTTGCAATGATAGGAATAAAAATTAAGAAACGAAAGAAATTTAATCTAAGCTAAATTAAAGATTGACTATTATTGATAATTTTTATCACTGGAAAAGTTTATGGTACTTATGCTAGGTTTCAGAATGGTTTCGAAACACTACCACCGAATGCTCAAATTGTTTTGGATGGACGTCGTATGTATCTTCATGAGGTGACACTTTTCAATGAAGGTGTATATCAGTGTCGAGTACGGAATAGTGCTGGACAGAGCACTAAAAATTTCACACTAAGCGTTTTAGGTAATATCTCATAAATATAAATAAATAGAAGATATTGTGATAACTTATACGTTATCACAAGATTTGGATCATAAGATTCAAAAAAACGATTGATAATTTATTTCTGGAAATGAATGATAATTTATTACCGAAACTGGTTGATAATTCATTTTAAAGCGCTATACATTATTTTTGCATGAGATATTAAATTATCTATTTTCTTGTGATCCAAAAATGATTGATAACTTATTTCCGAAAACGACTGGTAATTCTTTTCTGAAAACGATTGATATTCATTTTAAAGAACCATAAAGATTTTAACGATTAAATATATTTCAATTTCATAGTTTGACAACAGTTCATTTACCATAGAATTTATGGTAATTGAAATAAATCATTCATAAGTTTATCTTATCTTTCCTCATATCTATTATGCGTTCAATATTTGCAGCACCACCAAGTTTTTATGATAAAAAGTACGAAAGTAACATTCAAGTAACATCGGGTACCGCACTAACATTAACATGTTACGTAGATGGTCATCCATTGCCAACTATCCAATGGCTTCGTGATGGTCAGATTCTAACTGCGAATCATCATGCTTCAACGAGTGATCGAAATCAGAAATTGGTTGTACAACATAGCAATTATATTAGCCATAGGTATGTTTAAAATTACCAATTATTTTTAAAAAAGATTAGAAAATTAAGAAAATAGCAAGTGCAACAAAATTAGAAAATTCCAGGAAAAGTTTTGAGAAATGAAGCAATCTTGGATTTAATGATAGATTATATGTTTGATATTGATGATGATTAAATATTATGATAATCGATGATAATGTTTCACTAAAAATGAGATTGAGATTTTTGGAAAGAATTATAAATTCTTATCATTATGCCGAGAATATTTAATTATTCATTTTTTTTTCATATTATTTCTTAGGTATACATGTATTGCAAGTAATAAGGCTGGCAATATATCACGTGAATTTCTTGTTCAGGTATACTTTGATTTTTTAAACAATTTTTTACTTCATTAAAATTGAAAATTTCTATGTAGAAAAAATTAATCATCACTGATGACTGTTATCATTCTTTGTGATTAATGTGTCTTGTAAATTTTGATTACATTCACTTCATTTGTTTCAGGTGATAGCTCCGCCAAAAATGATTGATTCTGATGGTTATGGACCGGTTGAAGTTATAGAGGGTGATGCTATAACTTTGGAATGTCCACTTTCTACATCAGTTAATATTATCGATATAGAATGGTTTAAAAATGGACGTCCAATAACGGTTTGTACATTTTATCTTTTGAATTATCAGTAGTGCTAATAATAAAGGAATCAGAAATTTTTTTATCATTTAATTTAAGTATCATTTTATATTTATTGGAAACTTGAGTGTTTCTATTGTATTTCATTTTTATTCCTATTCTGATATCATTTGAATAATCAATTAAATTGTTTTGTGATATTTTATCAATCAAATTTTGTATTTACTCTAGACTATCTTTTTTGATGTTTCTTATATGTTTCAGAAGATCACTATTGAAGAATAAATGTTAGGAAAAATGAAGATACACCTGATTAAGTGAATCTAAAACAATAATTATTAATTTTATTAACCATTTTTCATGATAACTTTGAATCGTTAAATAATATTAAGATATCATTCCTTCTGTATTCAAATATCTGTATTCAATAGAATAAAATTTTAAGGAATAAAAACAAATCTTTAATTAACTTTAGTATCTATCATCGATTATCGCAAAATTTTTCTATGCTTTTAGTCGGATACTTCAAATATGCAAATTTCATTGGATAAGACTCAATTAGTAATAGTAAATATCCAGAAAGATTCTGAAGGAACATATACCTGTGTAGCGCGAAATTCAGCTGGTCAAGCAACACGAGAATTTGATGTTTTAGTTATTGGTATATGTTTTGAATATTTTACTTTTGCTTATCATTGCTGATAATAAAATATAAATTTACTACTTACTACTTTTTTGGTTTCATATTTTTTCAAATTGATTGTGCGTACCTAATTAATTAATAATAAAAAAAAATAAAACAAATAAATTCTTATATATAGTTCCACCAAGTATTATTGGCAAAGTTATCGAATATATTTCAACGGTGGAAGATGAATCGTTAGAACTTGAATGTGACTTCGAAGCAGATCCTATTCCAATTATAAAATGGTCTAAAGATGGTGCTGATATTGGTGATAGTGTACAGGTAAGCAAATTTTTAGTATCATTCCAAGCTTTCAGATTCAATTTATCAATGATATATGGACATACATATTAATGAGTAAAGTTTGTAGTATGAAGAAATAAAAAATAAACTGATTAATCAGAATAAATTAATTAATCATTTCGGGATAGACAAGATTAACTTAATATTTTCATCGAATTGATTAGAAAACTTAATAAAGATTTCTAGATTTTAATATTTTCATTTCTATGCTATTTAATCTTATCTAATAATTGATATTTTTTTTTGAATTATAGCTTTTGAATGAGAAAAGAACTGCTTTGATATCATCAGTAAATTTCGAAAATGCTGGAAGTTATCGCTGTATTGTTATCAATAAAGCTGGTCGTGCCGAGAAAACGTTTAATGTGCGTGTGATTATGAAACCTGGTACGCTTATTCACGTATGAATTATTATTTTTTAAAATTTTCATGTCAAATATTTTGAAATATTTTGCAATTTTTTTTTTTTTTTTTTTTTTTTTTTTTGTAGAGCTAGAAAATGCTAATGTAACAACATCGATTGAAACACTTACAAATCGTCCAGTGAATCTTGAATGTCCATTAGCGATCAATTCGGATGCGAATATCTCGTGGACCAAAAATTCCGTTCCTTTAATTCCTGGTTACAACGATGATGTACAAGTAATCATTAGCAATTAATTATTATCAATAACTCAATATCATAAATATACATGAATTGATTGATTTCGATTGATAAGTGATGCATCAATTTCAATTAATTCAGCGGTTGATTTAATGCTTCCAATCAATTCATCAGTTCTTTAATAATTTCAAAATTATCAGATTAATTTGTTATCAGATTTTAAATGGTGGACGACAACTTGTTATTTCTGATGTTCAATCAGATGATCAAGCAATGTATAGTTGCGTTGCACGTAATAAAGCTGGTGAAGCTGGCAAAAATTATAAATTATTTGTAATCGGTAAATTAGTTTTTATTAGTATCTTAAATATATTTTTTTTTCTGAATCTTAAATACATATATATATTCAAAATTATATATGAATTGAATTTCTGCTTCCGAATTTACCGATTCTATAATCGGTAAATTAGTTTTTATTAGTATTCTGAATCTTCAATTTATTCAAAATTATATATGAATTGAATTTCTGCTTCTGAAAATATTGATTTTTTTTTTATGAAAATTTTTTTTATTCAAAAAGATATTTGATATAATTTTTCTTTAAAAAAAATCATATCAATATTTTTTTTTTCATAATTTTCTTCAAATTCAATTATAATTTGAAAAATGATTGCAGTAGTACCGCCAACAATTATTAGCACAGGTGGGCTATATAAAGTAATTGAAAATAATTCGCTAATTTTACCGTGCGAAATTAGAGGCGAGCCATATCCAGTTATCACTTGGATAAAGGTTTTTGAATTTTACAATTCATTATTAAAATTCATTTTACCTTCTTTCAAGTGAGCCAATATTAGTAGCACCTAAAGACAGGTATTTTCGACAGGTATTTTTTGCAGTTATTAATCTTTGCTTTGAAGATAGATGGCATTTTCTACAAATCCTTGCAAATGGAAAATAATAATTCCAATAATTTGTTGGAATTTTAATAATTAATTTATTATAACTTTACTAATTAGCTCATTGTAATTTCATTCATTTTAATAATTGTATTGTAATTTCAATAACTCATTCGTCCTTCATAGACGTATCTTATGATAAGATAGTGATATCTTAAGATAGATATTTTCTACAAATCCTTGTAAATGGAAAATAATAATTCCAATAATTTATTGATAATTAATTTATTATAGCTTTATTAATTAGCTCACTGTAATTCCATTCATTTTAATAATTTTATTATAATTTCAATAATTTCAATAACTCATTCATTCTTCATTGACTTATCTTTAAACATTTATGATAAGATAGTGATATTTTAAATGAAATATCGAGTCGATGTATAAGATTGTATATATTTTTTTCAGGATGGTAAGCCAGCATTAGAACTTACGTCGATACAAACGCTTTCAGAAGGACAGCAACTTAAAATTACACGAGCTAACGTGGAACATCGCGGATCCTACGTGTGTTTAGCACGTAATAAAGCTGGACAAGCGGAAATTAGTTTCGATGTAGATGTCATAAGTAAGTTTCATCTTGGAAAATTCAGCTTATCATATGGAAAAAAAATTCGGCTTATCATCGGATCAAAACTTTCCAATAGAAAAGAATTACAATAACAGTACAAAGGAAAATAAGATTATTTAGAGAAATAAAATAAGATTATTAAGAGAAAATTAAACGCTTTGAGTTTGATACTATTTGGCTAAGAAGTGATAACAGTGATAAGATCACTGTTGAAATGCGTCAATTATTTGGGAAATATTTAATAAGTATGGACTGAAATTTTAATTCTTATCTTATTTGTCTTTTAATGATGAACTATTCAGCTCGTCCAACAATAGCTGAAGGAATTAAAACAGTAACTGAAGTTATCTTAGATGATTCGGTTGTAATACATTGTCCAATAGTTGACAAAAGATTTTCTGGCGAAGTTACTTGGTAAGATTTTGAATTCTAGAAATTTCAATTCTTGTTATTATGATCTCGAGAATCTTGTAGTTTGCTAATAATCATGCTAATTTTGTTGAAAAAATTAAACGTTTTTTTTTTTAGTAAATATGAATCTCTCGTTTTTATTTTAGCTTATCAATAAGCTAAAAGTTGAATCATCAGATTGAAGAAATGAGTAATCATGATTCTGTTTATGATTTGATAATTTCAGGTTTAAAGATTATCAACCGTTGAAAATTGATGGTCGAAAATATGCTATGTCTCAATTGAGTCGCAAACTTCATATTAATCGGTAATTTTTATCATTTACAACTAGAATCCTGCAATTTGATTAATGAAGATCATTTAATGATTATAGAAAAATGCGATTTTGTATTGCTATTTTTTTAATTCAATAAATTAAATAAATATTATTGATGATTTTCGAGCGACATCTTTCTAACATTTTGGAAATACGATCTTTTGAAGGTGTCATATCGAGAATCTACCGATTCTGAAGTAATTTACTGTATCTTATCCTTAAATATACCGTACTTTTATGTATATATGATATTTTAATTTTATTAAATGTTATATTTTCATTATCAAGAGCTGATCTACGTGATGAAGGAAGCTACAGTTGTCGTGTTAGGAATGATGCAGGTGAATCGAAAGTTGATTACAAATTAAATGTTTTACTTCCACCAGAAATACTAATTCTCGATAAGGACAAGAATAGGTATAGTTTTTTAATATGGCTTTTTTCTCAATGTTTATTAGAAAAACTTTTAATTAATAATTTGAATATATACTATTTTTAGTATATGGTCTCATATCAGACAAGCTTTGTCAATTAATCTAGAAAGTTAATTAACCTAAATCAACCTAAAAGTTATGTAATTATTCTTATTCCCTTATATTGATATCAATTAATAAAATTAAAATTGAATTTATCGACTAAATTCAAATTTTTATTTTGCATATTATGCAGAACAGTAATCGAGAATAGTGCAGTAACATTAAGTTGTCCGGTAACTGGTAAACCAGAACCAGAAGTGGAATGGTTTAAGGATGGTGAACTTCTGACACAGTTCAATATTACCAAAAGAATCGATACAGGACAATTGGAAGGCAATGACCTAAAAATCTCACGTGTGAAAGTAAGTTAGTTCATTTATGATTTATGAAAATACGTGAAAAATCATAATCATTTCAGGTATTAGAATCTTATTGTAGTTTTACAAAATATTTTAGGATTCTACAACATAGCATATATGATCTTTAAAAGAGAAAATCACTGTTAAGAAATCGGATTATTCATTTGCTTTTAAATATTTTTGTAAATTCAAAATATATAAATATTCTAAAATATTTTAAAAATATTTTAAAAACTCAAAATATAAAAAGTATATGATGAGATTATAGTCTGCAGAAATTCGATTATAATTTTGCAGGTAATAAATTCAGGTCGTTATACATGCGAAGCAAAGAATAAGGCTGGAATGGTAGAACAGGAGATTCTCTTATATGTTATGAGTAAATTTTAACATTTGAATTTATCTAAAATCAAATCGGTAAAGTTTAATGATAAAAAATAAAGTAGAGAAATATTTCTCGAATTCAAATATTCAATTTTCAATTTTATTTTTCAACTTTCTATTAACATTACTTTCTTTTTTTTTAAATATTAAATTTCTTAATTTAAAAAATATGCTAATCTTTGATTTATAAAATTTTGCATAATTTTTCAACGAAAATTATTGAAGTTGTATATGTCAGAGTACCGCAGAATTTTTATTACAGCACCACCAAAAATAGAACATGAAGGTGTACCTGCAGAAATTGGTGGTAAATCAGAAAGTGCCTTGACAATTAATTGTCCAGCATATGGTCGACCAATGCCTACAGTAACTTGGCTAAAAGCTGGCAGGCCATTTTATCATGATTCTGATGTTTATGTATCTGCTAACGGAATGAAATTACATTTCTTAAATTTAAAAAAGGTTGGCTATTCATCAACTCATGAATGACAAATGCATCGTGTTGAATACAAAGAATCTCGAAGAATTGAGTTCAATGATATTTCTAAATGAGTTTAAAAAAATATTCTTGAGATGTATCGAAGTGAGGAAAAAGCGCTTTATCATTAAACTTTACCAATTTACGAATTCCATTGTTCGAAATGTTAAGAATTAACAAATCTTTTCTTCAGATAAATTCATTTTTCGTAAAATTCTCAGAATTCTCGGTAAATTCAATTATGCAGATTCAAAGTGAAGTAATGCATACGCCAACAAATTCCAAAAATTATAATTAAATATGTTTATTTAGCCAATATTTAGCTTCTATTTTAACATTGAAAGAATCCTTGGCTTGAAGAATGATTTTTTTTTTTTTAGAATGATATTGATCGTTACACTTGTATCGCGCGAAATCCAGCTGGTGAGGAAAAACGCGATTTCATCGTGAAATTATTAGGTAATTAATTGTTCCATAATATAAATTAATAATTTTGATTAAATGTAAATAGATGCATTTTTTGTTTAATTAAATATTATTCTTTACTTAAAAAAAATGTATGTAAATAATATCATTGACGTATTTCACGTATGATCAACCAGCATTTTCAATTTTTATATATCTAGAAAGTGAATTATTTCGACATTCTCGAAATAAAGCGAGAGCGAAGCATGGAATATATTTTGCTAATGAAATGCAAGAAATGATGAAATGTGCTAAATTTTTAGAAGCACCAACAATCGAAGGACCAAATATTTTGCATCGTATACAGGTAAATGCTGGTCGAACAGCGGTAATTAATTGTCCAGCATTTGGTAGTCCTGAACCATCAATTGCTTGGCTAAAAAATGGACAACCACTTGGAACTAATAATCGTCATGCTATTTTAAATGGTGGACGACAACTTGAAATTACTGATACTTCATCGATTGATGATGCAAGGTAATAATTCTCATTTTTTTCTTAAAAAATTTACAAAATTCTTTACGTGCATACGTGAATATTAATGTAACGTACGTGTAGTGCACGTAAAAAATAAATAAAAATAAAAGTTTTATTCTCGAAAGAAATATTATACGTAATAAATTAAAAGAATGAAAAATAATCAATGAGTTGATATAATTTTTATTCTTTTTTTCAGGTGACATTTTTTTTGTTTCATTTTTCCAATTTATAAAAATATTTTCAGATATACATGTATAGCAACGAATGATATTGGCTTAGCCGATTTAGAAACATATCTTCAAGTTATCGGTAAATTAATATGATATGATATGATATGATATGATATAAGTATAAGGTTATATGAGCTAAATCAATAATATTATGAGATCAACATAAAAGTAATAATTATCAATTTGAAAATTTAGGACATCAATTTAAAAAAAAAACATGTCTTTTTGATTATCGAAAAATGGAAAGATAATATATTTAGGAAGCCCAGTGATAGCCGGTGATAAGCATGAAGTGATTGAAGTATTTGTTAATGAGCCAAAAGATTTGTTTTGTGATATCTCGGGAAGTGAACCAATTGATATCGAGTGGTTACGTGATGGAAAAGCTATCGAATTTGCTGGAGAACCACGTACTGAAACGAGCTATCTTCAGGTTTATTTTATTTATTGCTGTTTTTTAATTCATCAAATTAGATTATTATGCTTCATTTTATTTTGAAAAAGAATCTATGTCTAATTTTTTTTTTTTTTTTTTTTGCAACACATAAAGAAGATTCTGAAGGCAGTATTTTTTATTTAGGTTTCCTCTCGAGGTCGAATTTTGCATATTCTATCAGCACAGATTTCCGATACTGCTCGATACGTTTGCGTTGCACGGAATACTGCAGGCGAAGCTAAGAAAATATATGATTTAAATGTTTTGGGCAAGTTTTTATAAATTATCATTTTTTAGAATTTTCAAAAAGCATAGATACAAATGAATAAGCATGTTTTAGAGTGACGTAAAATGACTTCTGAAGGATTACTTAAGTTTCTTAGGATTCTTGTATTTAATCACATGTTAAATTTCATCAATAATTACAGAAGTGATTCATTTTAATTTTTGAAATTTCAGTTGCACCAACTATCATCGAATCTGCTTCCTCACAGCCATTGCAAACAATAATTCCCGGGACTAGTTTTGCTATAGAATGCATAGTCCAGGCTATTCCGGATGCAGAAGTTTGTGATTCCTAAAATTTGCATTTTGTAGTTCTGCCAGATCAGTGTGAAGTTTTTTTTTCTTCTGTTGAATTATTCTGATACTTTTAATCGCTATTTTAATTTAATTAGTGTTGTAAATTTGTATTTGGCATACTGAATTCGAATTATATGAGTTATTAGTTTGATGATTTTTATATTAGGTGACCTATTTGCAAATTTTATTCTTTCAAGGTAAAACAACAAACCCAATTTACTCATTAGTGATGATTTTTTTCTACTACATGACCTTCTTATCATTTTAAAAGGTCAAAAATCGAATTAATCGTAATTTTGGATTATTAAAATTTTAAAAAAATATTCAATTATTATTGAGCATTTTTTAGATGGAAATTATTTTTATGAGTTTATTTTGAATTTGATTTCATTTTGATCTTTTCATTCCTGCATTCATTCATTTACCTAATCATTTAAGATCATATGGATTAGAAATAATCGTCCTATTGAATCAGATTCCGATTTAGTATTTCTCAATAACAATCAAACAATATGGATAAATATGGCACGTGAAGGTTTAGATGGACGGTATACTTGCGTAGCAACAAATAAAATTGGTCGAACAAGTCGTGATTTTATCATCAAACTTACCGGTATTAAAATTTGACTAATAGTCAAATCTAAATTTAATTAAAATTGAATTATTATTAATTACTGTTGTTAAGTTTTGAAAATTAATTTCATCATAATATTATGAAATACAATTTTGAAATCTTGTAAAATCAAGAATTTTACATCATTATATCATCTAAATTTTAATCTAATAGAAATGAATTTTTAATTTATATGCAAATATTAGCGATATTAAAATATTTCTTAATAAATGACTTACATTGATCGTTCGAATTCAATCATTTTTTGTCTTATTTAGCACCACCAATTCTCGATCGTAATATCCAGGAAATGGAGGTAGCTGTTAGTGATTTTGTCATTTTAACTTGCAAAGTACTTAGTGGTAGCGGGAAATTGATAACAAAATGGATTATTGATGGACAAGAAGTGGAAAATGGACAAATTGGCCCAAATATTTTGGCATGTTTTTATAAATTTGATAATATTTATAAAATATTTGAGAAATTACCGGAAATATTTATGAGACTAGGAAGATTGTAGTTGAAATTAAAATTTCTGCAAATTTCTGGCTTAAATAAGAAAATTTTAAATTATATTATTTATTTATTATGCATGACTTGTTTATTGTTTGATAAACAAAATATTTGTTTACTATGATTGTTTTATGTGTTTATTCGTAGTTTGTTTTGAAATTTACTTATTAAATTTATTAATTAATTCTTCGTAATTTTAATTAACTTTAATTAACAAAATGATTTTAATTAATAAAGTTTTAAATTTTCAATTAATGAAATTGTGATTTAAAATCCCATTTTTTAAAGTTATATTATAAGCGAAATTTTTTACGTTGTTTTAGGTAGATGATCGACGAATTGAAATTCGAGATGCACGTTTGAGTGATTCAGGTAGCTATATTTGCGTGGTGCAAAATGAAGCAGGTGAAGCAAGGAAAACATACGAACTTACTGTACTTGGTACTGTAGAATTTAATACTAAATTTTGCTTCATTATTGAAATTTCCGAAAATACTTCGCTTCGATACATCATTACAACATGTGCTGTATGATTCAATAATATTAAAAGTTTACTGTAGCATTCAATTACTTGAAATATGGCATTAATTAATTAGCTAATTGTAAGCTGTAAATGTTGTCGAAATTTTTAAGCACTCTCGAGAAAGTCATCTGAAACATTTGTTAATAATTGAGATGAATCATCGAATTAACAATTTCGAAAATATTTTATTTTTTTGGATTATAAATATAATTTAAGATAGATGAAAATAACTGATAAATTTGCTATATTAAATAATTAAATAATTCTTATCTATAGCATAATTGATTGTAAAAAAAAAAAAAACCGATAGATACAAGCATTAATATAATATTGCAAATTCGTACAAAAATTATTTTGAATTTTCAAAAAATAAACTTTTTTTTGAAATTTCCATTTTTTTTTTTTTTTTTAGAACCACCTCGCTTTTTGGATATGACAAATTTAAATCCATCAATTATTGTTGGAAGACCATTATTGCTAGATTGTTCGGTAACCGGTACACCAAAGCCAACAGTAATCTGGACAAAGGTTAGCCTTCAAAAAGTTTGTCCTTCCTTGCTTTTTTTTTTTGATTTCAATGACCTTCGATAAAATTATCGCTTGGCAAAAAATTCGAATTTTTTTTTTTGTCAAAAATATATTTAAGTACATAAATAAGAAATAGGAAAGCTATCATCTGTTATAATTTAACAATTTGAACACCTTATGCTATCAGTCCTTTTCTTATCTTAACTCTTTAAATATCTCACATAATGGAATATTTAATTGCGAAGAAAAAAATCATTGCTAATAATTATAGGAAGAAAAATTTTTTGTTAAAAAAATAACGAAATCAAATTCTAGATTAAAATTTGAAAATTATTCTAAAATGAAATAATCAATTCATTATCTTCAATCAATTAATCATCAGTTATCATTCGTAGCAAATTAGCAATATCATAATATAAGGCAGCAAAGAGAAAATAGCAGTGAAAAAAGTATTAAATAAAATGTTGGCTGCAAGGAAAGACCGCGACAAAGACCGTAGCGATTACATTTTTTACCGCCAGCACAATCCAGGCCTACACGCCAAATAGGCCTATTATGAGTTGATGCTAAATTAAATCGTCGATATGCATTTTGACAGCGTCGTGATGCAGGCTTCTACAATAATACTCTTCAGTTTTTCAAATCAAATTTTTATTTCTTCAAATTTCGTTTTTTTTTTTTTTTTTTTCAAATTCAGATTGCTTAGCGATATATTAGTGATATCATAGATTTCAGTGAAAGAAAAAAAAAATCTCAAATAACAGACTAACTTATAGCTTATCTTTAGATTAGTATTAGTTTGAACGAATTCTGTAATCAGTATAGAATTAAAATACTAAGCTTATCATCTAAAAAAAAAATTGATAAAATTATGAAATAAATTTATTTTATATCATTAATTTTTCTTCGAATTATCATTTTATCTATTTAACGATGTATGCTAGAAATTTTATAATATTCGAGAAATTAAAAAAAAAAAACACATTATTGTATATTTTACTTTTATTAGATTCTGCAAGACAAACTTCTCGTTTTAATCGGGAATTATTTTTGTTTTATTCATCAATTTGAATTTGATACAAGTTAGGTGATAGTTAATCATCTGTGATAAAATTTGGAAGCATTTTTTGATAAAATAAATATTTTTACATTTTGGTGTTAAGCTTAATCAACAAAGCATTTTGATATCTGATAGATGGATAGATAGATGGATAGATGGATAGATGATAGATGGATAGATGGATAGATGGATAGATATAGATAGAATATAGTTGTTCGAAGTGCATTCATTAGAACTTTTTCAATTCTCATGGGGACATTTTGATGCATATTTGCATAAATAATCAAAATTGAAATATAAGTGTAAATATGCTTGAAAGCTATTTTCAAATAAATAGATAATTTAACGAATAAATGCATTGCTTATGATTATGTCATAAATTTTAAATTTAGAATTAAACTTAAAATTGATATCAAATAATTGCAAATTTTAAAATTTCCTCCCATTTTTCTTTTCATTTGCATAATTTTAAGTTTTTAAAATAATTATTAGAAAATGATGTTTGATCAAAAATTTTGTTTCAATGAAATTTAATTAAGTAGTTATTATACTTACAACATTAAAATCGTAACAGCAAAGTTGACAACGATCATCAGAAGCGAATCCTGTATCAGGATCAATCAACGGACAATCACAAACCATCAAATGAGGACTGATTCGAGCACATGGATTTTCACAAAATATCATCCACACATATTTTTTCCATTCTAAAATTCCAGTAAATTTTTATATTTAAACTTACAAGAGCTTTTGCTCATCGTTGATAGCTTTTGCTCATCGTTGATAACTTTTGCCTATCAACGATAGCTTCTATTTATCAGTATCAATTAAAGTTAAAAATAAGAATCCTTTGCAAGAATTTACTATAACAAATGTCATTTAACACTACGGTAAAATGTATAGTAACAAATATTTTTGAATTTTAGCCTTCATATTTCTCATTTGTTATAATAATTGAAATTTGATTACTGTTATCAGTGAAAGAAATGATTGTTAGAAATTAAATTAAAATATGCTAATTTTTCAAAAAAAAAAGGTTTAAAGGCAATTTAAATTTCTATTCGAAACTTTGCATTTCTTATCCATTGAATTTACATTCCTTCAATTCACATATTTATAAAATTAACAAATTAACTTTAATTAAAAAATATTCCGAAGGTATCGAAGGTATGAAAAAAAATGATAAGCTAACTTTCGATCGCAATATTGTCCAGGTTTCTTATCATGACATACACTATTTGAGCATTTGCCCTGAAGGCACAATCGAGCCGGATCCGTATCATCACACGCTAGACCTTCTAGCTCTGCGCCATTTTGACGGCAAAGTGTGCAAGCTTCACGTTCCCATCTTTCTCCGTTATCCCTGTAAATTCAAAAAAAAAAAACAAATTTCAATTTCAATTTTTTTTTTAATTTAAAAATGAAAGAAATATCAAATTGTAATCAAATCAATTTGTTGTACACAAATGAATTAAAGGGACGTTGAATTTACATTTTTTTAAAAAAAGATACTAAAATGTTTTTTTTTCTTTAATATTTGAATTTTTTATTTTCCATTTTATTTTTATAAATTATAATTTGGAATTGAATAATTCGAAATGAAATAATGCTTTGCTACGGTTATTTTTATTTTTAATTTTTTTCCTTCTAAAATTATTTCTGCAAAAAAAAAAATTGAGCATATTTAATAAGTTTTTCTTCTTTATCATTCAAATAAAGAAAATGCATTTTGTTGTTTGCTCATTTTTTGCTTTCCATTTCTGATGACAAATCAGAAGCAGCTGGTGAGGATTATTTCTCGAGAGTGATTCATAATTACAAGGAATAATAATAGGAAAAAAATTTTTTTTAGTTTTTTTTTTTTGTTTTGTAGAGAGATGAAAAGTTAAGCAAGAAATTCAAATAATTGAATAATTCATTTTATATTATAGGATAGTTAAAATTATATTTTCGTTTTAAAAAAGGTATTAAAAAAATTTTAATTATATTTTATAAATGTACATAAAGTATTAAATATAAAAATGATAATATCTTCGATTAGCAATCTTGATGGTATTGACATAAAGTATTAAATATAAAAATGATAATATCTTCGATTAGCGACCTATGGTATTGATTAAAATTTATTTTAATTTTTTTTTTATTCAATATTTACAGTTCAATTCTTTATCATTAACATTCTTTATCATTAACATTCTCACACTTCATTCATCATTTTTGATGGGAATGTGAATATTTGAAAGAAAAAGAAAAGATTTTCGTCATTGGCATTCTCATTTTATCTATTATTTTGATAGGAATGTGAAAATTTTTGAAATAATAAAAAGATTTTCCGCTTTTTTTTTTTAATTTCTAAATTTAAATTACATCTTTTGTTTTTTTTTTTTGATGAAAATAAAGATTTTTTTGATGAAGATTGAAAGAGTGAAAAAGTTTGAGAAAAGATTGAAACTTTTCGAAAAATTTCATCCATTTATCTTGGCGCATCATATCAAACAATGTAGTTTACTGATTCACATCAATCATTGATGAATTCTCGTCATGAAAATTTCCTTTTTGACAAATATACTTGAAGGATATAACAAAAAATTTTTCCCATATGAATTCAAACTTGGTCCTTCATTTAGTGAGTTTATTTTACGAATTTTAAAAAGTTCGAAATGTGAAGCAAAATACAAATATATGTATATATTTTGACTATAGATGATTGTATAATGATAAACTGTTTTCGAGATTTTTGATTTTTGAAACATTTTGCAAAATAAACTAAGTAACTATTCAGTTTAAAAATTATTATTAAAAAAAATAATACATGCATAATTTACAAATTTTATTTACAATTTATATATGCGATTGATAGATATAAGTAAGAATTAAGCTTTAATAACTTTTTAAATACTTCCGAAAAATTCCTAAGTAAATTGCCAAAGTGCCTAAGTAATCATTTTGGTTATTGAATATTTGGTTATTTTGAAGTTACAATTTATGTATGCGATTGAGAAATATAAGTAAGAATTATAAGAATTAAGTTTTAATAACTTTTTAAATATTTTGCAGTAAATTGCCAAAGTACTTAAATAATCATTTTAATTATTGAGTATTTGGATATCCTGAATTTACAATTCATGTATGCGATTGAGAAATATAAGTAAGAATTAAACTTTAACAATTTTTTAAGTACTTTTCAAAAATTCCTAATAAATTGCCAAAGTATTTGAGTAGTTATTTTGATTATTTAAGTACTTTGAATATAACGAAATTATATTGCTCTTGCTCAGATTTTCAAGCTAATTTAATTAAAATGATTATTTAAGTTTAATCAAAATGATTATTTAAGTTTAATCAAAATGATTACTTAAGTTTAATCAAAATGATTATTTAAGTTAAAAAAGAAATTTGAATAAAATCGAAATACCTAAGGATATTATATTGATGTGCTGGCATACATCGAGAATTTGAATTACCACAACACAAATAACAATAATTGTCCTCTTCCACGTCACATTCGCATTGTTTCATGCCACGAGTTGAGCATACTGATACACAACTGAAATTTTCAATCTTTTCAATTTTATTTTTATCAGTTTAGATTAGCATAAAAATCAAATATATCAGCCTAGCTTGTCCAATTAGATTCAAAAAAAATCAATATATTTAATATAATTTTAATCTCGAAATAAACAAGCTAATTCTTGATCTAATAAAATTATCTATTAAAGTATATTCACCTAGCTAGTTTAGCATAGATCAAATAACTTTAGTTTATTTAATTTGAAATTTTCAAAAGAAATTGATATGTTTAATTTGGAATAATCCCAAATTAAAGATTACTTCTCGATCTATTAGATTGTCTTACATTTGATTAACTTACAAATATGTAATAGTAAATCAAATAAGTTTGATTTATTTAAATAGAATTGAAAAAAAAAATCGATAAATTTACTGCATTTAGTTCAATTGAATTGTTTCTCGATCTATTAAATTATCTTTATCGAGTGTTTATTTTAAAAATCATTTAGATCACACTTTACTCTCATGTAATTTGATTGATTTAATTTCATAGAAAGACAAATCTGATTTAAATCTGAGCTATTCTCGAACTGGTGATAACAAAGTCCTCTGTCTTCAATTAGGAAGTAAAAAAAAAGTATAACTTTATTTCACTTTCTTTTTCTTTGTTATTTTTTTACTTTTTGTTTTTCCCGAAATTGTTGTGGGAATTGATAAGAGGACTCGATGGAATAGGAAAATGAATGAATATGTCAAAATTTTCTTTTCGCTCTTTTCATCTTTGTTGTGAAAGCGTTTTTTTTTTTCTCGAATAATTCAATGGTTAAAAAGCAATACGATGAAGATGAAATAGCAAGATATGATGATGATGATGATGGTGGTGATGATGGTGATGATGATGATAATGATAATAATGATGATGATATATGGATGGAAAAGGAAGTTTGAATTTGAAAATTTGAATATTTTAGCATTTAATGCGACTCATTTGAAAATATCACAACTCATTCTTTATCGAATTCTCGATATTCATTCCCATGAGATAAGTGAAAAATTTTTCGATTTTATTAGCTTCCAAGAATTACACAATATAATTTAAGTTTTCCTCCTTTTTTTGTTTCTTAATTCAATCGATTAGTTTATTTGAAAAATTTTAGCTTATTTCACATTTAAAATATTACTTACTTTTTTATTATTTACTTTTTTTTTTTTAAAATTTACTTATAAAAAAGGCGAAATTCTTCGGGGAAATTTATTCCTGAAATTATAAAATAAATCGAATTTTCTGAAATATATTATAAATTGTTAGACAATTTTTGTTAAACGATATTTCTTCTTTTTTTTTTGCTTTATTTATTTATTTTTTAAATTTTTATTTTTTGAAAAAAAACGAAGGATAGATGGTTTCTTTCATTTAAATAGTTAATTTTAAATGAAAAAAGAAACTTCAAGAAATTCGATTTTTCTTTTCAAATTTGATAGCAAAATTTATTCATTCATTTCATTTTTGCTAATGATCGAACTGATAAAAATGATTGAATAAGTTTCTTGAATTGATTGTCAAGATAAAATAGAATATCGTATGCAAAATTGAAAACAATAGTGAAAAAAAAAAAAAGAATTGATATGATGATATCGAGAATGCTTTACAGATATCTTTTGAATTTAAATGGATATTTAATTTAGCTATGGGAAAATTTTAATAAATAAAATATTAAAAAAGTTCTTTGCTTCATTGCCGAAAAAAAAATTCCAAATATTTCATATAAGAAATGATTAATTCAATGCCAGTATTATAATAAGCTATTCATTTGAATTTCAAATATTCGCTAAGTTTAGAAATGAGAAATAATATAACTAAAGCAACATAAATAATAAATAAGCAAACGAATTTAATTGCATTAAATTAATCTTTAAGTACTAATCTCTTATGCATATTTAAATCCCACATATGTATTTATATATATATAAATGAATAGAAAATTTTCCTATATATTTAAATTTCAAATATTTAAATAAGCGAAAATTTTAAAATGTTATAAGCAACCCATTCACTTTATTTTTTAAATTCTCAAAAATTCAAATTTTTTATATGAAAATGTTTCAGATTTTCATTTTTTATATTAAATTTTTATGTTTAATTTGAAAAAATTGTAAATTTTTTTATAAATTTTTCATTTATAAATTTTTTTTTTTTTTGATAAAATTTTGATTTTTTTTTTTTTTTTGAAATTTTTCTTTCCGAAGGGAAATTTTCTGAATAAATTTTATAATGAATTCTAACAAAAATTCAAATTTTCTTGGGAATTTACGGGAAAAAAAAATTTTGTTTGGAATTTTAAATTTAATATTGAAAAGTTTAAATATTGAATGATTATAAATTGGACCTTGAATTTCGACAAATTCTTGCATCACTAGCGGAACAGACAGCATTTTCAATGGTTGCATGAAGATGGCAAATGTGAAGCTTCTGTTGACCAATAGTGATGATACTGATAATGATATATTGTGGACAGTTGGAGGAGGACCATAAGAATAAGTAGTCGGATAGACAGTAACTAAGAAGCATCAGACGCCGTAAAGCTTGATGCACTTTTTTACCGCATTTGATTTCCAGATTCTTCGTTCCCGATCGCAATTACATAACATTCAGGCTATCACTATGTTTAAATCATTTTAATTGATTCATCCAGATGATAATTATAATTGCGAATTTTTATTTCACCTGAAGTAAGGATACAATTTATAAATGATAATAGATAATCTTTCACGATAATTAATCAGCAAGATTTATCAGACTGGAAATAAACAAATAGACTAATGTAAACATTTCGAGATCTCGAGATGAAAGAAATAATTGACTATAATATTTTGTTTGATAATTGCTACATAATTTAAATAGCATAAATGTTAAATTGAAAAAAAAAGCGCTCTATCAAGCTGATATGATTAGCCATTCTTTTTTTTTTTTTGCTACTACTTATTTCTAGGCTATCAATTTTCAAAAAATAAAAAAGCCCAGCAGTTTAAAAGTCCATAAATTTGATTAAATTTAAAAATTTACCAATAAGGCAAGTTTTTAGGATGTTTTATTAGGTTAAGAGAAAATAAAAAGCGATAAAGTTATTTTTCCCTTTTTTTTTTGAAGTATGGAAATATCCTGAAAAGCAAGCTGAAATTTGAGATAGGCTGATTGCCACATAGAATATGTTATTTGAAGCTAAAGCATATAATAGTTTAAAAAATAAATAAATAAAAGCATGAAGAAAACAATTGCATAAAAATTTAGTAGCATTTGAATTAAAATGAAAACAATGCAGAATTCATTGAAGAAGATAAATATATATATGTTTATAAATGAAATAATTTCAATTTAATTTGCTTGTTTTACTTTTTATTAAATCATTTAATTTCATCCCAACTCATTTCATCTCATTTTAACAAGCAATAAAATGATAGTATTTTAAAACTAAAAACCAATATATATATGTATAAATTAAAGGAATAAAAGAAATTTGAAAAATAATCGAAAAAATTTTTAGATCGAAATTGAATTTAATCAAAAATTTATTGCATCATATTCTAGTTTTTCTTTTTTTTTTCTCTCTCTCTCTCTCTCTTTCCCTCCATTCCTCGTCTCTCTTTGGCAATTAAATTTATCAAATTGCCGCGGAAAAGAACTTTTCTCAGTCGAATAATTCCAATTTTTTTTTTTCTTCAATTTTACTAATACTAAATTTGATTTCCCAATTTAGATAAAAATTTTATAAAACTAAAAGAAATTTTGTAATTATTTCATAATAAGAAAGTAAAAAATGCAATTGAGGAGTTGAATTTTTGATTATTTTCACTATGAAAAGACTTATTAATCGTTTGCTAATTTAATTATTTGTATATATATTTTTTTTCTAAAAAAGAAGAATTTTAAATTGAAGTTATGATAAAAAAGACGAATTTTAAATTGAAGCTATGATGAAAAAGACGAATTTTAAATTGAAGTTATGATAAAAAAAAAAAGAATTTTAAATTGAAGTTATGATAAGAAAGAAGAATTTTAAATTGAAGCTATGATAAAGAAGAAATTTTAAATTGAAGTTATGATAAGAAAGAAGAATTTTAAATTGAAGTTATGATAAAAAAAAAGAATTTTAAATTGAAGTTATGATAAAGAAAGAGAATTTTAAATTGAAGCTATGATAAAGAAGAATTTTAAATTGAAGTTATGATAAAAAAAAAAGAATTTTAAATTGAAGTTATGATAAGAAAGAAGAATTTTAAATTGAAGCTATGATAAAGAAGAAATTTTAAATTGAAGTTATGATAAGAAAGAAGAATTTTAAATTGAAGTTATGATAAAAAAAAAAGAATTTTAAATTGAAGTTATGATAAAAAAAGAATTTTAAATTGAAGCTATGATAAAGAAGAAATTTTAAATTGAAGTTATGATAAGAAAGAAGAATTTTAAATTGAAGTTATGATAAAAAAAAAAAGAATTTTAAATTGAAGTTATGATAAGAAAGAAGAATTTTAAATTGAAGTTATGATAAGAAAGAAGAATTTTAAATTGAAGCTATGATAAAGAAGAAATTTTAAATTGAAGTTATGATAAGAAAGAAGAATTTTAAATTGAAGTTATGATAAAAAAAAAAAAGAATTTTAAATTGAAGCTATGATGAAAAAGACGAATTTTAAATTGAAGCTATGATAAAGAAGAATTTTAAATTGAAGTTATGATAAGAAAGAAGAATTTTAAATTGAAGTTATGATAAGAAAGAAGAATTTTAAATTGAAGTTATG
Organism: Dirofilaria repens; assembly: GCA_008729115.1. Classification (NCBI taxonomy): domain Eukaryota; kingdom Metazoa; phylum Nematoda; class Chromadorea; order Rhabditida; family Onchocercidae; genus Dirofilaria; species Dirofilaria repens. Next base: position 358,553 of record SNRZ01000033.1, on the reverse strand, counting down.
ATAAAAAAGACGAATTTTAAATTGAAGCTATGATGAAAAAGACGAATTTTAAATTGAAGCTATGATAAAGAAGAATTTTAAATTGAAGTTATGATAAGAAAGAAGAGTTTTAAATTGAAGTTATGATAAAAAAAAAAAGAATTTTAAATTGAAGTTATGATGAAAAAGACGAATTTTAAATTGAAGCTATGATAAAGAAGAAATTTAAATTGAAGTTATGATAAGAAAGAAGAATTTTAAATTGAAGTTATGATAAAAAAAAAAAGAATTTTAAATTGAAGTTATGATAAGAAAGAAGAATTTTAAATTGAAGCTATGATAAAGAAGAAATTTAAATTGAAGTTATGATAAGAAGAAGAATTTTAAATTGAAGTTATGATAAAAAAAGAATTTTAAATTGAAGTTATGATAAGAAAGAAGAATTTTAAATTGAAGCTATGATAAAGAAGAAATTTTAAATTGAAGTTATGATAAGAAAGAAGAGTTTTAAATTGAAGTTATGATGAAAAAGACGAATTTTAAATTGAAGCTATGATAAAGAAGAATTTTAAATTGAAGTTATGATAAGAAAGAAGAGTTTTAAATTGAAGTTATGATAAAAAAAAAGAATTTTAAATTGAAGTTATGATGAAAAAGACGAATTTTAAATTGAAGCTATGATAAAGAAGAAATTTTAAATTGAAGTTATGATAAGAAAGAAGAATTTTAAATTGAAGTTATGATAAGAAAGAAGAGTTTTAAATTGAAGTTATGATAAAAAAAAGAATTTTAAATTGAAGTTATGATAAGAAAGAAGAATTTTAAATTGAAGCTATGATAAAGAAGAAATTTTAAATTGAAGTTATGATAAGAAAGAAGAATTTTAAATTGAAGTTATGATAAAAAAAAAAGAATTTTAAATTGAAGTTATGATAAGAAAGAAGAATTTTAAATTGAAGTTATGATAAGAATATAAATATGATAAGAATATAAATTTTGAAATTTTAAAAATTTCATAAAAAGATTATTAAAATTAGAATGAAATAAGAAAGAGGGTATATTTGGTTGAGTACTAAACATAAAAAGATTGCTTGCTTAAAATTTCAAAACTTTTTAGCAGGTGCTATTTCCTCATTCATTTTATTTCTACTCTTTCATCCAACTGTGCAGCTGCTTTCAAAAACTTTTACCCGATGTATGTGTATGTTTGTGTATGTGTCTGTTTGTGTGTATGTGTTTATGTGTGTTTGTGTGTATGTTGTATTTGTATGTTTACATTCATCAATTATCGTAAATTTATTGAATGTTAAATTTATGGCAAATTTTCTTAAGTTATTACGCAATGTTATGATACTTTAAATTTTGCAAAATTTTTCTGATATGAAAGCTGATAAAATGATAAGTGTAGGTATAGAATTAATTATAAATTTTTTATGATTAGAATCGAAGAAAAGGATTTGACATTTTGTAGTGAAAAATATTATAAACAAATGCTAATTAATTATGAAGGCTTTTTTTTTCCAGCTATTTTGTTTAATGCAAAAACACTTCAAAATAATATATTAGCAATTTATCAACAATTGCTTTATTAGCTATCTTTGATAATTATTATGCATGCAATGATAAGATTAGAAATAGACCGATAGATAAGGAATAAATGATAACAATTAACTTTGCAAAAATAGTCTATTGCAATAAAATCAATTTCTCGCAATTTATTAGATATTCTCCGATGAATAGATTTTTTTTTTTTTGTTGTTAAAAAAGATAATTGGGCAATAATTTATCGTACATTATGAAAATTATAATATTTTAAAACTTTTAACACATGAATAATTGAAGTAATACTAGGATAATTAGAGAAATATTTATCATTGAAAATGTTGATTGATCATAATTGATAATGATAATGATAGGGAAGTTTAATTATTACAGAAATATAATTATGCTTATAATTGTAAAATCAGAAATAGGCATTATCATAGAATGTTGCTTGATAAGAGATGATAGTTAATAGTTACATTTGAATTGAAAAACAATGATTATGGGATTTTTGAGAAGGTAAATGTAGACAGGTAACATTATTTATACTACATGTAATTTGCTTATTTTATGTGCTATTTCTGGTGACTTTAGGAAATTTTACAGTATTTAAACTTAATATGAATAATTGAAATGATATAACAAGATTGAATTGAATATTTCTGATAAGATTAAAGTAATTTTTCTGATAAGATTAAAAGTATTATATCGCTTTAGGTTATATTAAAACATAACTTTAATTAATGCTATCACAATATTCAATTTTGGCCTATGACAAATTATAAGCGATTTACTAATTACCTGTAAGCTTACCTACTGAATAATGAACTATATAAATTACATAGGGAAAAATTTATCAGAGTGTAGCAGAAACCTAAATATAATTTAAAAAAAATCGATAATTCTTAAAGTGGTTATTTAAAGTAATAAAAATTTATAAACTGGTATCAATCCTTTATAAATGATACTTGATAAAAATATGATTATTAAATTCATTTCAAAATTACACCAAAATTTATGCCTAAATTTAAACTTAAATTATATTTGAAATTTTTATATTTTAAGATTAATTTTAAATCAGCCTGAAATTAACAATTGATAATCGTTCGATCAATAATCAATTATGTTGAAATGTTAACAAAAAAAAAATCAATGAAAAAAATCGAATCATTATCACTTCGATGAACTGTTACGGAAAATGAGCGTTGACGGAACGAGTGATGGAAAAATTGAGCATTGAAAATTTTGAAAATTTGTCTGCTATTAAAGTTGGTTTCGAGTGTCCCCACGCCTTCTCTAAATTTTGCCCTTTAGCCTCTATGTATCTTTACTTTCATCCTATATTCTATATGAGTCTTTCTTAGCTCTTATTCTTACAGCCTTATGGCCTACTTTTAGGCTTAGCACCTTCTTTCATTCTTCTTGATCAGTCCATTATTCGGTATGAGAGCTATTTTCAGATGGAATCCATAAATCTTCATGAGATGGGCCAAGAAATGAGCCTCAATGTTTTTTTTTCTTTTTTTACAAGTCATAAATCCTAATGTAAAGCATTATAAGTGGAGAGAAACGTTGCTATAGCAATTTTTAGCCAAAAATGGCTCTCGGAATTGTTGGCTAAGCGAAATGAAGAGAAGATTGTTTGTTTCTCAATAATCTATATGCAAAATAGGAGCAACAAAATGGTGAAGATTTATTGAGCAAGGAAGGACTTAAGCATGAAAGATTCGATCAACAATATGCAAGCTTCATAGAAAGAAGGAAGGATTCGGCACCAATATGGCAAGCTTCATAGAAGAAAGAAAGGATTCGGTAGACAATATGTCGAAGCTCTATAGAAGGAAGGAATGATTCGGCAAACGATATGGCAAGCTTCATAGAAGGAAGGAAGGATTCGGCAGACAATATGGCAGGCTTCATAGAAGGAAGGAATGATTCAGCAAACGATATGGCAAGTTTCATAGAAGAAAGGAAGGATTCGGCAAACGATATGGCAAGCTTCATAGAAGGAAGAAAAGGATAATAATACGGCAAAACTTTGTAGAAGGAAGGAAGGATTCATTAAATTTCAAAGCTTTGTAGAAAGAAGGAAGGAAGGAAGAATTCATCAAATTTTTGACTGAAAAAGCATAATGATGAGTGGAGAAACAAATGATAGTTGTATGAAAATGGGTGGGACATATATTTCTGAATTTTAAAAAAATCTTTTCCGACTACAAGCAATTCTTGAAAGATTGAAATGGATGATAAAATCTAATAATATGTACTGCTTACCTGTCCATATATTTGTATATATTCTACACCTTAATTTTTTTTTTTTTTGAATCTCAAAATTATTCCTGATTTCATTTCCTCATTACAGATGGAACTGATGAAGTTTAGCTTATCTTTCAAAATTTTTCGATTTAATAATTTTACATTTCCTACTACAAATTGGCAAAATTTATAATTTTCTTTTTTTTTTTTTTTGCCATAAAAATATAAAAATTTTTTTAATATGAATAATGGATGGAAAATTTTTTTTAACATTCTCGACATGAATTTTAACATGAAAATTTTTGGGCAGACATATCGATGAATAAACGAAATGGTTAAAAATTTAAAAATTAGGATGATTACTGTATTAGATCATAAATCATTCCATTTTTATATCTAAATTAATACCTTCGTTAAATATATGTTAGAAATGTTCATTTTGATGTCATTTTTAATGCATCATATTTTCAACCGATTTCTTAGGTATAAATTAAATTTATTTTAAAAAAAAAATCATGATGATTTTCATCATTTAAAAAATTTATTGATATCATGAAGTGTAAAAAAGATATTATCAATGTATGATGCTTTGTAATTAAAACTTATCAAAAGGCTTATCAAACAGACTTAATGATATAAATTAATAATTAAAAATTGGAAATAATTCTATCTATTTCACGAAAAATCATAAAATATTATAATATTTTCTTTTTTGAACTCATCCAAATTTTATTTTTGAACCAAAGATGAGAAGTATCAATGAAATGTAATGCACAAGAAGACACACATGCTCGTGCATAACTTGCATAAAGTGCAAGTTATGCACTCTATGCAGCACAATTGCTATAATAAAGTAATAGCATTGCATCTATATAAAAATTTAAATAAGCCTAGGCTTTATAGAGAAGTTTTTATTACGGCTCGTTGCACATCGGACGAATAAATTCATAAAGCATATTGAATATATTCTAACAAACTATTCTTGCTTAAATCATATGAAATTGTTAACAAAAAAATAAGGAAAAATCCTTTCCATTTTTGATATTTTTACATAAAATATTGTAAAAGAAAAATTTTTAAAAATTACGGAAAAAGCAATTTCGATAATTTTTTGTTGTGCGCAATTTGAAAATTAAATGAAAAAGTAAAGCTCAAAAATTAATTTTCCAATTTCAAATTATTATTTCTTATTAATTTCTTGTTTCGATAATTCGATAATTATTTTCTCATAAAACTTTTCAATTGTTTTTTAATTTGTTTATGTAATTTATCCGTTTTATATATGTAAATAAATTGGAAAAATCAAGAAATAATTAAGCTGAAAAATAATTGGAAATTTCTATTAGGAATGATATTGAATTATTAAAACCAAAAATTAATTGAGAATGAAAGTTTGAAATAAATAAGACGGACTAATATAAACAAAGGGGAAAGGTCAATTCATTACTATTAAAAAGTATTTTTAGCTATATTAAACTTATCAATAAATAAAACTAATATATAATTTAAAATAATCTTTTGAATTGAACTGAATTAAAATGAATTTGAATGATCAGAATTAGAAATTAATTGAGAATGAAAGTTTAAAATAAATAAGAGGAAGTAATATTGCCAAAGGGGAAAGGTCAATTCGTTGCTATCAAGATGTATTTTTAACGATTTTCAAACTTATCAATAAATAAAAGTAATATATAATTTAAAATAATCTTGTTGAATTGAATTGAATTAAAATGAATTTGAATGATCAAATTTAGAAATTAACAGAGAATGAAAGTTTGAAATAAATAAGAGGAAGTAATATTGCCAAAGGGGAAAGGTCAATTCGTTGCTATCAAGATGTATTTTTAGCTATTTCCAACCTATCGATAAATAAAAATAAGTAATGTACCTACTTAAAAATAATCTTATTAAATTGAATTGAAATAAATTTGAATATTTACAGATGAAATTATACATCCGAATTCAATCTCCCTCTCCTCTTCCTTCACCTTTGCTGGTTATAATTAAAAAAGTGTCGTCTTTATGAATATGTAATTTGGTGTCATCATACATTATTCAATGTATGCAAAATTAAAAATGAAATTTCATTTTTTTTTGTTTTTTCTCTCACTTCAAAGAAGCGATATTTGATTCTTTCTTTTTTTTGCTGTTGTTGAAATTTTGTTGTAAAAGAAATTTTTAAATATTTTTTTCAATTTTTTCTTTTTTTTTTTTATAAAAATTTAATCTATTAATAAGAAGTGGAAAGAGAAGATGAAACAAAAAAAAGAAAGAAAATTTTACAGTAATTGAAAAAGAAAATTCGAAAATTTATTTATTTCATTTTTTTTTATCAAGTACTTTTTATTTGCTAATTTCAATGATAAATGATAAATTTTTTTTTTAGGAAATTAAGAAAGAAATTTTATAATAATTGCAAGAAAAAAAAAAAAGAATTCTTTGGAGAATTTCTCAAAATTTATTTATTTCTTTTTTTTTTCTATTTTGCATCTTTTTTTTTTTATTTTCTAATTTCAATGATAACTAATAAATTTTTTCAGTAAATTAATTTATAAAATTATCATTTATTTTTTTATCAATTTTAATACAATTCAGTTTAAGCATATTCCTAAGGCATTTTTTCTCAGTACCGTTATTTTTGGCCATCCATCCATTTTTGTCATTTTCAATTATCGAATAAAAATTGAAAAGTGAATTTTTTTTTTTTTATTTGCGAGAATGACAAGTTTTATTTCAATTGCTTGCTATATATTTTAATATAAATTTGTTTAAGAATTTCAATTCGTTTTTTTAATGTTTGTCATTTATTGGTAGTGAATAAGCATGTATTGGAAATGAAAATTGGAAATTGAAAATTTATTAGAGAAGAAAATTCTTTTTTCTTTTCTTTTAATCGAAATATACATATAATATTAAAGCAAATAAGCAAAGTATGAAAAAAAAAAAAAGTCGATTTGAGGATGTTATCAATTACGATTAAATTGGCTTCCTCTTCTTCTTTCATTCTCCTTCTTTTACATATTTCTCTTTCTTCCTCTCTCTTTCCCTCTCTCTCTCTCTCTCTCTGTCCCTCTTATTTATGTTATTATGTCATACGCTTGATGTAATTTCCCGCAAATGATTAACAATAAATATTGAAAGGTAAACAAATGACAAGAATTGTGAAGTTTAGAATTTATTTTTTTTTTTTTTTTTGCTTGAACAAATTTCTTCCATAAATATATAAACTATCGTAGTGAAATATTATTTACAAATATGGAATAGAAAAAAAAGTTTGAAATATTTATCGATCTGTTTTTCTTTCTATCTTTTAAGATTTATATAAATAAATCAATTTATATATCCTAAAGGATAAGAAGAAAGATAAGAAGATGGATGATTAAGAGTTTGGAGATATTTTTATCAATGAGAAATATTCGTTGAAAAATTGATATGAGAAAATTTGATAGATTTGCGACGGTTACTGATATCAGAAACACTTATATGAAGCATTATTCGTTTATGATGCTATGTAAGCAAATATAAAAATTTATCGTTGAGAATTTATTAAAATTTATCATTAATAGCTACTGCTATCATCCGACAACGCTGCATTTTCTCTTTGGCTTATCACAAATCACGGGATTATCTCTTGCAAATGAGCATTAAATTTATTTCACATTTTTGCTAGCTTGCAAACATTCAGCAATTAAATCACGTACGTCAAGTGATTGCATATTTCATGTACTCATATTAGGTGACATTCAGCAATTAAATCACGTACGTCAAGTGATTGCATATTTCATGTAATCGTGTTAGGTGACATTCAGCAATTAAATCACGTACGTCAAGTGATTGCATATTTCATGTAATCGTGTTAGGTGACATTCAGCAATTAAATCACGTACGTCAAGTGATTGCATATTTCATGTAATCGTGTTAGGTGACATTCAGCAATTAAATCACGTACGTCAAGTGATTGCATATTTCATGTAATCGTGTTAAGTGACATTCAGCAATTAAATCACATATGTCAAGTAATTATAATATCGATGGAATCTTTAATAAATACCTACCGCAATAATTAATATTCAGTACGTCATGTACTCATATTTGAATGGAATTAAATATCACAACAAATTCTTTAAAATTCTATTGCATTAATTATTGGCTGTAAATGATATGATATAAATTGTTTTTTATCAGACAATTTTACTTCAAATTCCTCTTTATCATAAATTTAGCTAAAGTTTAGATTGTATTTTAAAAAAATCAAATTGTGTGGAATAGATAATTCAATGTATAAAATTTCAGAAAAATTTTTTACTTACTAAAATGTAAATATTTTTTTTTCAGCACAGTTGTCATATATTTTTTTAATTATAAAAAAAAAAAATAATTATAGAGCTAGGAAAAAAATCTTTTCTTTCATTATTAAAATTTCGAAAATTTAGATAAAAAATTTGAATCGAATAAATTAGTGCCTGCATTATATTATATTTTGAATTTGAAATTATAAAAATGCAAATGGAAAAAAATTAAGATTAAATGAATTGAAATCTGAATTATTCAATATTTGAAATTTAATTTGAAATGAAAGAACTTTCAGAAATTGAATCATAAAATGCAAAACAAAACTTATCAATGCATTTATACAAATAAAATGATAACAGTTTAATCAAAAAATGATAATTAATAAATGAAGGGATGTGTGTGTGTGTGTTTGTGTATGCATGTGTGTGTGTGTTTTAAAATTTGTTTCTAAAGAATTTAAAAAAGAAAAAAAAAAAAAAAATTTGTTGAGGTAATTGGTTGTTGAGAAGATAAACTTGAAAATTGTATGTATAGGAATTTTTTTTATATTTAAATATATGTATAATAGTTTTTTTGAAAAAAATTGGACTATAATATATTCGTCAAGAATTCTGTTGAGAATTTGTTATTGCTATTTGAAAATTGCTTGCTTTTTAAAAAATTTGAATTAAAATTGGAATTGGAATTTTGCTCTTTTCTGTTTTGTTTCTAATGAAAAATGAATATATGAAAAAAATTTGACAAAGACTAAAATATATGAAATTTTTTTATAATATGATATCAATAAATATGTAGCAAATTAATTTAAATTTCAAATGAATTTCCGAAATGATTCATGACGGATTGATTATTTTCATTATTAATTGAAATGATTAATTGATTAATTAATTTTTAAATTTCAGCATTTTATTTTATGCTAAATACTTTTTTATTATATACATATATATTCTATATAAAATTATTATTTGTAAAAAAATATAAATATATATAAATTTTTTATCAATTGATTATTTTTTAGAAAAAAAGATAATTCAATGGTTGATTGTACGTTATGATAAGAGATAAGAAATATTTATAAGGAGGAAAAAAAATCATAGTAAACATGAATTTAAGAATATCAATTTACTAATGAACTATTTATGAAGCAATCAGCACAACTGATTTGTTCAAACGGTATAGTTATTATCAAAGTAACGATAGCTTTGCTTTGATAATAAACGTTAGCAAATAACAATGTTAACAAAGTTGATAAAAAGAAAGTAAATATTTATCAGTGATAAAAGAAAAAATTTTCTCATTACACTAAATGAAAAAGTGGATATTTGAAATGAATAAATTTTATACATTTATCAAGTGATAAATGATGTCTATCTGATAATGATATATACTCTTTTTTTTTTACACTGCTGGTATTTGATGAATTATTCGTGTTTGTTGTAAAAGATGAATTGGAGCAATGTTTCTTGAATATAAATGAGGACAATACGAATGTCATTCTTGATGTTATGTAATTTGAAGTTTGATTGAATTTAAGTATCTTTGATGATGATAAGATGACGAAGTTATTCAACGTTCCATTATTGAACTTCAGCTTATGAGAAGAAACGAAAGAATCCTAGATAATTCAGGACATTTATTAAACTTAGTGAGATTGTAATGTATAGTTAAAGTAATCCTGATCTATGGAACTTTCATTTAAGTAATGCTAATATATAGAACTTTACTTTAAAAAAAAAAATTCAAAATTGCAGTAAAAAGAAAAAGAGAAGAGTTGAAAAAAAAGTTATTGTAATTCAATAAAAGTAGAAAAATATTTGAATGAAATTGTTGAAGAAAATGAAATAAATGATAACTTTTGTTAATATCAAAGTTTATATATACAGTAAATGTTATTATTTTACAAAAATATCAACTTAACTAAACAAACATCTAACATTCGATATTCTATCTTTGATCTATCTGTTCAATATCATTTATGCCAATGTGAAAAGTTTTTTTTTTTCCTAATCTTCTCATGCTCTCATTTCTATTCATAGCGGAGCAATTCGTAAAAATGAATGCTATGCGTAATTCACGCGGAAACTGGAAAGTTAGTTTTTCAAATTGGTTCTGTACATAAAGTGAAGTATTGGAGGAAGGTAATTTGAATAGGCATTAGATGAAAATGCACAGGATATCCGCAAGTTTGCATTCGAGATTGGAATAATTAACTAAATGCTTTACTTACAATCTTTTCTATTTTCTTTTTTTCTTTTTTTTTTTTTTTTACTTTACTCTATTCCTTTTCTTTTTTTACTTTATTCCTTTTTCATCAAATTTATGTCACAATTTCTTTTTTTTTTTTAGGCAAACTTAATCATTCTCGACAAATTTAGAAGTGTTCACTGTAAGGATGACTCATTGCTGATACCTTACTTGTTTGAATTTGTTGAAAATTCGCTATATTTTAATCTTTGTTGACAATACACAACGATCGTATTACTTTCAATGATGCAAATAATAGCCAAGAAAATAATATTAATCATTTCTTCCATATATCTTTTAAATAAACTTATAGAGAGATATTTTTGAAAGTTTGATAAGCAAAGTTATAGTTTTTTTTCTTTTGAAAAATTAACAAATCTTCAAACAAATTCAAAAATATTAAAAATTCAGAGAAATTCAAAATATTTAAAAAATTCATTCATTGCATTCATTTTTCAAAATAATATATTTCATTTAAATGATTTAAAATTAGCTTCCATATTTGATATAAATTATTTTTGCAAAAATTGCAAAAATTTGTTTTAAATATTTAATTACAAAAAGGCAAAAAAATACCTCAATTAATTTTATTTGTTAGAAGTTTTAATTAATTTAATTTCTGATCATTTCCAATATGCTGTTAAATATAGTAGAAATTTGTTGCATTTTTCATAGCAAAGTACTTTCATATTTCAATACTTGAACTTCTTTTCATTGCAAATTTATATTGAACATAAAAAATGTGAATGTTGAATTATTCGAGAAGTATGTTGTAGTAATTTCAAAAGTCTTAGTTTTTCTTAGAAAGATAAATAAAATAAAACAAATAAAAACTGCGAAAATTTTGAAAAATCTTTCGAATGAGATAACTAATTGAGAAATGATATGTATTATCATAATTGTCAAGAGGATATTATCATAATTTATGATTGATATAAGACACAAAATTTTATGCAAAAATAAAATTGTGCAAACTTTATTATCACCAATGATAATATTTATAATCTAATATCATTGTTAACAACAAATACATTTTAATGCGTAAAAGCGTAAAATTCAACATTTTTCATGTTCAATATATGCGTAAAAGATTATGTAAAATCTCATTTTCAACCTAATCAAGATATTTCAATAAATGAAATAGGTCAAAGGTTACAGAATAAGGCATAACTTTATTACAAATCATATTCTCTATTCTTTTTTTTTTTTTTGAAGTCTCAAAATAAATTTGGAACTCTTAAAAACAAAAAAAGAAAGTGAAAAGAAGTAGCTAAAGAAAGTTGAAATATGCATAAGATGAATGAGATAAACATTTATCCGCATGTCAAAGCGACTTTAACTCGTCATCCTATATTATCACATATACACAATTTAAATTGCTTTTTATCGAAATTGAAAAAGGCAAATGAAAATAAGGTATCGTCTGTTTCTCTCTCTCTCTCTCTCCTTCTTTCTCTCTTTCTCTTCCTCTCTCTCTCTTATTGTATTTTTTTGCTTAAAAGCATTTTGGAAATTACGAGCTTAGAATTTCATATTCCAGATTTGGTCCTTCAGATGCGATTTTATATCTTCGATTAGTTTTTATAAACGATATTAGCATGGCGATGCATAAGTGCTAGTGAAGAGAGAAAAGTGTCATTTCCAATTTAAGAAATCTCAAACAGATAGAAAAATTCTCATCGGGAAAAATCTCATGATCGAATGTTTTTTCTTCATTCGAGAAAAAAAAAAACAAGGGAAAAAGTAGTTGAAGAATTTAAAAGGTTATTAAAAAAATATTAGTAAAAAAAACCTGATAAAAGTTGAAAATCGAACACTTTAAAACATTGTAAAATATCGTCTTGATAAGCATTAACTTGATCAATTAATTCTTCCAAAAAATGATAAGCATTAACTTGATCAATTAATTTTTTCCAAAAAAATGATAAGCATTAACTGATCAATTAATTCTTTCAAAAACTTGAAAGCATATCAATTAATTTTTATCAAAAAATGAAAATATAAGCATTAACTTGATCAATTAATTTTTCCAAAAAATGATAAGCATTAACTTGATCAATTAATTCTTCCAAAAAATGCCAAAAAATGATAAGCATTAATTTAATCAAATAATTCTTCCAAAAAATGATAAGCATTAACTTAATCAATTAATTCTTCCAAAAAATGATAAGCATTAACTTAATCAATTTCCAAAAAATGATAAGCATTTGCAAAATATGCAACATTCCAACTATTTCAATGCTTTTTCATTTTTTTAATAAATGTAATTTGAAATAGATTATTAATATATATCAGTATGATTCTCAGCATTTCGAAGAAATTATTTCCAAAAATAATTTGATAGGAGAAAAAAATTTTTAATAATATGATTAATTTGATTTTTAGTAATTATTAGACTTTTTGTCAATAACAAAAAGCAATAAAATAAAAAAATTTTCGTAGCTAATGAATTTTTTCTGTTTATTTTACGCTTCATTTCTAAATTCCTTTATTTGATAATAATCTTATTTAATTTGATATAAATTTGCAAAAAGTGATGAGAATTTTTTGGGCAATTGTTTTTGCATCAGATTCAAATTCAAACTTATCTTATTACTCAACGATAATTCGATCAGAGTTTGTTCGAATAACAATTCATAAAAAAACTATCCGATTCTTTTATTATTAATATTCATATCTCATCATTGTTAATTAGAAAAACGTAAATTAAAAAAAAAAATCAAACAATATTTTGAAATAGTTAAAAAAATTCTTGAGAAAAAATTTCTGAATATTGATAAAATAGAATATTTTTATATGAACAATGAAATTATGTTTAATTAAGTCGAGAGCACATAAACGAGAAAATAATACTTATGTTAATTAGTCAATTTTATTATTTTATTAGTTACGTTAATTGGTTACGTTTATTAGTCACGTCAATTAGTTTCCTCTTAAATTATCCAACAATTTACCGTACTCTTTCTACAGAATGGTCAACAAATCAACGAATCGGATATTTTATTTATGAATGATCATCAACAATTGCATATTGAATCGGCAGCTGATGAAGATGCTGGACGATATTCATGCGTGGCGGAAAATAAACCTGGTCGAGCGGAAAAAGATCTTATCGTAGCTGTTCTTAGTTGGATTTTTTTTTATTTGTTGTTTTTTTAATTCTTTTTTTTGCTCAAAATTTCAAATTTTTTAATTTTTCTCCTCCTAAAATGTTTTACGTTTTGAATTTTTAAAAACTAATTTAAAATAAATCCAAATTCTAACCTAACATTGTTCAGGCTTAGCTAACATTTAAATCCTATAATTGCTTTTTAAATAAAACAAAACTCGGCGATAGAGGACAATATTAAACTTTTTTTTAATAAATTCTTTATTTAAATATAAATTCTATTTTCATCTTTAAATATATTAAATTTCAAAGAAGAATAGAAATATTCCGTTTTTAATTTTAAATAATTGTAATTGAATATGAAAACTGATTCACTTAGATCACAAAATCTGAAAGAAATAAAATACGAAATTTAAGTATTATATTTATGCCTGCTAATATATGTATGTACTTAGAACCACCGCAAATGGATAACGAACATTATGTCCTTGAATTACCTGAAAATGAAGCAATAACACTAACCTGTCCAATCAATGATCCATCAGTGGAAATACAATGGACTAAGAATGGTATTCCTATTACTACTTCGAATAATTTGCAGGTAAATTGCTTAAATAATCCGGTTTAGTAATTCTGCGATTGAAATGCTACTTTCTTATACAATGAAAATAAAATAAGTCTGCAAGTTCATAGGTCAAATTTCTAAATTATAATCCTACTTCATTCAATATTGCAAAGGAATAGTGATAGATGATAATGAAATAGAAAAACAAAAGAAAAAGATTGATTAGTAAAAGATTATGCATACTGGTAAAAAGATACATTAAATCTTAAAATTGATCCATAAAAATAAATTAAAAATTTTAATTTAACGATTTCATTTTTGCATATTGTATGAAAATATAATTCATCGAAAACTGCTCAAACTAGTTTCTTTTTTTTTTTCATTTCAAAATATAATAAATAGGAAGGGTATAATTTTGGCAAATAAATGTAAAAAGTGGTGCGAAGATTTATACAATAAATGGTACATTATATTCTGATTGATTCATTAATTCATCCATTTCCAATAAAATTTATTGCTATTTTTTCTGAGGAATAATTTTTTTTTTATTTTTTAACAATTTTTGACAATATTAATAAAAAAAAAAGAAATTTTTTTTGAAAGAATTTTACAATACAAAAGGGATTGATGGAATTTTTTTTTCAATTTTTTTCAAATTAGACTAAATTTCCTGCATAAATAGTTCTATGGTTAATTTTGGCTTAATTTCAATCATTCGTTTGATATTTTATTGATAAGTGAAAACTACTCGATGTTTAAAAAAAGCAATATATTTATATTTTTATCATTTCTTATCGATATAACAGAAAACATTGAAATTTTGAAATCAACAATATATTATTGATCAAATGATAAATAGCTAAGTCGAGAGTGATAATCAAAAATTAATTGAATTATCATATATTGCAATAAATAAAAGAAATAAGTTATAGCTATCAGCAAGTGGCTTAAAGTTGCATATATTACATGGACAACTTTACGATGCAGGTCGATATATTTGTCGTGCATGGAATGATGCAGGCGAAGCTATTGCTAATATGAATGTAGTCGTTTTAGGTAAATTTAATTAACCAACAAAGAGCTGGCAATTTCAATTATTTTCGATGCTAAATTGATCAGCTTTTTCATTCACCGATTAAATTACTTGTCAAGATGAAAGTTTTTTGATAGATAGATACGTGACGGAATTGAAGGTCAATCTTTGGATTGAAGGTCAAGGTCGATTAAATAAATAAAAAAAATAAGTAAAAATTTCGATAGATAGATACGAGACGGAATAGCATTTAAGCAATAATTAATAAAAACAAAAATGAGAGCTTAAAATTAATTCACATTTTTTTCGTAAATAATCTCAATATATTTTCGAATAAGAATATTTTCGAATTACTTATTCAAAACTAAATAATATTATCACTGATAAAATATCTTAAGCAAAGTTAATATAATTTTTATATCATAAGATTTTTGATTAAAATTGCATAAGGGAAAGTTTTTTTTGAAAAATTATTTTTTAAAATTATTCCAAAAATTTTTTGCTTTTTTTTATTCAGAAATAAAATAATGTCAAGTTCAATCTCAAGTTTTTAAATTTTGATCTTACAGAGAATTTCTAAAAAATTGTCATTGCTATAAAGAAATTTTGTGATAAAAATTTATATGAATACATAAATATTTATAAAAATTTTTATTTAATTGACCTTCAATCCAAAGATCTGTTTCCTCGGTAAAAGTTGATAAAATTACGAGAAATATAATAATGAAGAGACGAATAAAGAATCAAGTTCTTTTTATGAAGAATAAAATTGTAAAAGTTTTCAAAAATACTAAACAAACTTTATAAATACATAGAAGCATAAGATTAAAAGTAAATGAAAAAAAAAAAGAATTCTGAATAATATCCTGAATTCTGGATAGCATTATATATAAACGTTGTATAAATTATTTTTAGTGCCACCAAAAATTACTGAACAAGCATTCCGTACAATTGAATCAATTTTAAATCAAACAATACATATCGGATGTAAAACAACAGGTATACCGATGCCAAAAATTATTTGGTCCTTTAATGGTCGAACAATTTTTCCATCTGAAAAAATTCAAGTATTTATTTTTATTCAAATTTTTTTACATCGATATATATAAGCATTTATATTTCTTATGAATGTAATAATATCCTAATGAAAGAAGGAAATTAATTTAACTTATTTTTTTCCGCTTAAAATTTCCTCTTAAAATTTCTTCTTTTATCTCAAATCAATACATTTCATTTATTTGGTAATAAATTTATGCATTTGATTTTGTAGAAATTGAAATTTGCTCGAAAAATTTCTCGATTTCTTGATTTAATGCATGATATTATAATACTAGTTATTTTATTTTAAATTTTGATTTATGGTGCTTCTATTTCTTACGTAATTTTTTGAATATACAGTAATTGGTCTTTGTTTAAATTTAGATTTTAAATAATGATACTATATTGGTGCTGAGAGAAGTACAGGTAAATCAAGAAGGACGATATTCATGTACGGCAACAAATAAAATTGGAAAAGCTGAAGCTGATGCATTTCTGCAAGTTATAGGTGAAACTTATTGATTGTCGAAATACTCGAAAATATTAAATAGAATTGTTTTTTTAAATATTTATTCTTGTGAAATTCATTTAAATTAATTCTTCTCTTAAAATTTATTGATCTAAAGATTGGCTAAATGTATTAAACTTGAATCATTTTTTTATTTGCTAGATTCTTGCATAATTGTAGAACCACCAAGAATTTTAACATCTGACGATGAATTGAAAGTAATCGAAGGACAAGGACAAACAATTCGATGTGAAGTGAGTGGAAGTCCAATGCCAAAAGTGGAATGGTTCAAAAATAATCAACAATTTAATGCTAATATAGCTCAATCAGCGAGTAATTTGCATTATATTCATCTCAGGTTTCTTTTCTTTAAAAATTCAAAAATTTCAGCAAAAAGGACAAACAAGAAATGACAAATAATAAAGAAGCAGCTAATTTGAATATTACTCATTCAGTTAATTAAATTTAAGAAAAGTTTTTATATATTTTGTCGTAAATAGAATTTCGCTTCTCATATATGTAAAGAAAACGATATTCTCGAATCAGTCATTCGAGAATTCCATAAATTATGTTTTTTTATTATGAAATTTTACTAAAATTGTAAAGATAGCGAGAGTTATATTAGATTAATAATAGTGAATATTTTCAGCTTATTAATTATTTTCAAATTACGAAGGATAAATTGATATGAAATAAAAAAATGAAAAATTTAGGGAAGCGCAAGTTAGTGATGCAGGTCGATATACATGCATAGCGAGAAATCGAGCTGGCGAACATCGCATGACAACGCAACTTTATGTACTTGGCGAGTTGTTTATTTTAAAAAAATTCTACAATTTAAGATTATCATAAAAAATAACGATATGCAATGATATGATATACAAGAAGAGATTTTATCATTGCGTTTTATACTGAATGATAAAAATTGTTGTTTTTGTTGCTTAGTAAAAATTTGTCCTTTTATCATAGATTTCAAAATTTGAAAATTTTCAAGAAGGAAAGTGAAACATAACTTTCTTATTATTTGATGCTAAATTTTTAAATTATAATTATGCTATGGAAAATTTTAATAAATTATTGCAAACAATTTTTGTTTACTTTTTTTTTCAGTACCACCAATGATTATGGAAGGTGAGCGTATCGTGCAGGTTAAAGAAAATGCCTCACTAACATTGGATTGTGTTGCAACTGGAAATCCAAAACCGATCATTGTATGGAAACGAGATGGACGACTTTTAGATACGCGTAGCTCACGTTTTATAATTACATCATCGAAAGTGTCCGATGGCGGCAGGTGATGTTTTCGATTTTTTAGTTGAAAATATGAGTAAGTTGGAAGATTTTTAAAAGGCGAGGTTGTCTGAGTTCATAAAACATTGATTTAACAAACAAGTAATCATATTCATTCCCGAATTTATTAGTTTTTTCAAAGGAATATTCATCTTGAAGTACATTAATATTTTATTTAAAATGATCCAAACTTAATATCTTCTCGAGATCAGTAGCGAAATTTTCGTATTATCCAAGTTGCTTCGAAATATTCGATCTTCTATCAGATGAAAATAGTGTTATGAAATTTTTACATAGAAAATATTGCAAGAAGCTAAAATTTCTTGATTATATCATTAGAATTATAGAGAAACTTTTAGGTACACGTGTGAAGCACGTAATGAAGCTGGTAAAGCATCAGTCGATTTTGAAGTTGATATTTTTACGAAACCACATTTTCGTGATCTCAAAACAGAAATTCGAGTTCGCGATGGTGAGCAAGCACGTCTTGAATGTAAAGTTGATGGACATCCAGAACCAACCATCATGTATTCTTTTTTTTTTTTTTTTGATTGAAGCAAGTTCTGATTCATAGTGATGTGAGCTAATATCAGAATTTAATATTTTCAATTATTTAAATTAAAACGAGTGTCTTATATTTTTTAATTTTAGCTGGATGCGTGGTGGCCGTCCAATCGAAGATATGAAGAACATTATATTGAGTCCACGTGGAGAGACAATGATGATTCTTAAATCACGCAGGTTTGATGACAATCTATTTCGTATTCAAAACGGGACTTTTGAGCCTAATAAGCAACAGGAAATCAAAATAAAAAAAGAAATTTTGAGAAATGTAATATTTCTAGTTTATGAGAGAATTTTTTATGCCTACTTTGTTGCAGAGCAGATTCTGGAAGTTATTCATGTGTTGCAAAAAATTTTGCCGGAGAAACAGAAGCCAGTTTCACGGTGATTGTCTTAATAGCGCCATATATCGAGGAACAAATTGATCAGAATCTACGTATTGTTCAGGGCAATCAAGTCATTATGCATTGTCCAGTACAGGGCAATCCAAAACCAAAGGTTATGTTAATAGCAGAAGTAGATTCGTTATTTTTGGCAATATTTTTTGATATGCTTTCATATTACGAAGATTATTAATTTTTTTTTCAGATTAACTGGTTATACAATGGAAGACCGATTAAAAATGATCGTGTAATGATCGTGGGAGAAACTGATTTGTTAATTCAGGAATCAAAGGTATAAGTAGAATTTTGATTTGATGATTCAGGGATCAAAGATATAATAGAATTTTCAATTTAAATTGGAAGAAAACGACTATACTTTAGCTAACGGAATAAAAAAAGTAAAAAACTGTAAAACAGAAAGATTAATGTGAGATTATGACAAAAAAGAAATTCCATAAAATATGCAAGCTGTAGACAGTGAATATGCAAACTATGGAAATCCGAAGCGATTCTAACGTGCAAATCGATCATCTCACTTTGGTATAGAAGCATAAAACTAATCGAACTGTCTGTCTAGCAATTTTATTCCTTCTAGTATTTCCTTTAGTATAACTGGAATTTGTAATGAAGCAGCTATTTTTGGTAATGCAAATGATTAGACGAAGTGTGGGACGAAATGTTTTCAATCTATTCTCAAAGCTTTCAATGAATATTACGTTTCACTTGATTAAATGAAGCGTAAACATTGAATGTGTGCTCCAAGTGTGCCATTTTTTTGGTAAGCAAAATTGGCACTGTGATATGAACTAAATTTTAAGTTGGAGTATTAAATCTCCAAGTGAAATGTCATACATTTCTCAAGTTTAGTTGATTTTCTTTTTTTTTTCTTATTATCATTTTTTGATGATATATATTCTTTAGCAATCTGATAATGGACGTTATGCATGCTTTGCCGAAAATGAAGCTGGAATATTGAATACAAATTATGAACTTGAAATTATTGGTAATTATTTTTTAAATTTCCATTACTTCTTTTCCATAATTAGTTATTTGACATTTGACATTGAAAGTTTATAAATTTTTATGCTTGTCTATGTGATATGATTTCTTATTTTGAAATGAATTTATCTCGTCAGAAAAAAATATTAACATTTTTGAGCATAACTAAGAGAAAAACTATAAAAAAATATTAATATTTTCTTTCTTTCTAGAATTTAAATAAAATTTATTACAAAATATATAAGAAGGAATGCATTGCTTGCTTATTATAGCCCCACCCAAATTTCATCGTCGTAGTGAAGCTGTATATGAAGTAATACTTGGTAAAACGGTAACGATGGATTGTGATGTTGAAACTGAACCAAAACCAGAAATTCATTGGTTTCGTGGTGATTTACCTTTATATCTTAGCGAAAACATTCATATTTCACCGAATGGACAGGTCAGTTGTTTTATTAATTTAGCATGGAACTAATTGTTTTTATTTTTCCCTCCATATTAGTGCATTCAAAATTTGATGTGGATGATATTAATATCCTTCTGATTCTTCTATGATTCCATTAGATGCCAAATTTTTCAAATATTATATGGAGATTTCGTTGTTCAGAAATGTTCAAATAATTTATGATAAGGAAGGATATTCACTGCAAATCAAAGATGTTAATCTCATTGACGAAAAACTTTTCATTTGACTCGGATTCGTAAAACTGGCAATAACATAAATTATTTTTTTTTATATTCCAATTTTTGCATGAGTTGCGGTGGAAAGGATGTTATCGAATAACAATTAATTAAAAAATCAATTTTGGTCTGAAAAAAGTGACAATTAAACTAAGCCTACTTATTTAATCCTGTTAACACCTGTAATTTTCAATTCCTTAAAATACTCCAATTAGTATATTTTCAAGTATTTATGAAAAATTTTTGAAAATTTCTACAATTTTATAGGAAATAACGATCCGTGGTGTGGAATTGAGCGATGGAGGTAAATATACATGTAAGACAGAAAATGAAGCAGGCTCAGCAGATATTGATTTAACATTGAAAGTATTGGTACCACCCAGTATCGATACTTCAAATATCATCGGCAATCCATTAGCTGTTGCGGGAAAGTTGGTTTTAAAAGATGGGTCATTCTTAATTCTTCAAATGCATTTGATATTCTAACAAAAATAAAATAAATTAATAGGTTAATGAGTGAAATTATTTTGCTGAATGAAATTATACTGACCTTAAATAATAAATTCAAGTGTTAATTATTATCAACAATAATAATGCTTTTTTCTATTGTCTCTGATTTTGTTTTTACTTCCATTGAATATTTCAATGGATTCCTATATTCTGAAGAAGAGTTTAAACGGTAATATCGTATGAACGTAACAATTGTACCTTTTTCGTATCATAAACTATGATAATTATAAGAACAATGGCTATAACAGTTTCATTTATATCTGGATTAAAATTTATTTACGTGTTACATGCAATTTTATAATCTTTATATATATATTTTTTAATATAGTTTTGATGGCTTCTTTTATTTTAAGTTTATTTCTATGACTTTTACTTGTTTTTTTAATTCCATTAATAGATTTTGTCATAGTTCTATAATATTCAGTTCTATAATAGGTGTACTAAAATTCATTTAATTATTTATTGATTTTTTCTAAAGAATTTACCTTAACTTTATTAATTTTGTCTGTCACAATATTATTTCTTCAAATTAATTTTCTCTGTCATAATATTATTTCTTCAACCTCTCCTTTCAATTATTGCCTCTAAAAAATTTCCAACTGATAATAAAGTTCCGCAAACTTGTCAAAACTAATTCAATTTTACATTTCCTCACAAGAAATTCTTGCCATTCCTATAAATAATTAAGTTTTCCAATTCATTTTTTCTTGCAACTCTTGAAATTTAATTTTAGTTGGCCTCGAGATTTAGAAATGACAAAGTATAACAGTTGAGTAGATTTGAAAAAAATCAAGATTTTGTTAGTAATTTATTGGAAACGCAATTTGTCAAGGTTTTAAAAATGCTAGAAATTTTTGATCGAATATTTTGCAGATCAATCTATTTGGAATGTCCTGTCGCCGGAATTCCTCATCCTTCAGTAATATGGTACAAAGGTGATATACCAATATCGATCGATGATAATCGTTTTGTTATTGAACAGGTTTAATTGTATGAAATTGTTAAATATTATATGCCTCAATTTTCTGAGCTGTGATTATTTGAAATTCCCCAGCACTAATCTCTAACCATAAAAAGTAAAAGTTTGTAGAAAATTAAATCTTTTCAATTAAAAAATTTGGTGATTCATTAAAATTTATTTTATAAAGTAATATCAAAAAAACATATTTCGTAGAATAATCAAACATTTGGCATCAAAGAAGTGAAAACGAGCGATCAAGGGCAATTTGTTTGTGTGGTTGAAAATAAAGGAGGTCGAACGGAACAAAATTTCAATTTGGAAGTTTTAGGTAGCTTTATTTACAGATATTTGTCTTTTCTTATATATAAATATCTATATTCGCAAGCTGATTAATTAGATCACTGATTTATTATTAGCTTTGTAAAATTTCAAGTTACAGTACCACCAGAACTTGAAACAATGGAACCTCAAAAGTACCGGGTAAGAGAAAAGGATAGTATTACATTGTTTTGTCCGGTGAAATATGACGATGATTCGGCGACTCTTACTGAAATATTATGGTACAAAGATGGGCGACCAATTGATGGATTTACAGTATCAAATGTTAAAGTCAGTTAAATTATTTTTTTATTCTTTCTTAAATAATTTTCTTTGTTTCTCAAATATATTAGTTATATTTTCGAACAGTTTCGAATCAAAATTTCCAAATTTATCATTTTTTAAAGGAATGATGAATGGGTTATTTGTTTGATTATTTGTCATATTAATTGATCGTTAAGATTGATATAAATTATACTGATGATGTTCAATTCATTTGAATAGACAGAAAAAGATTTAAGATTTTTGATATAGAACAATATGATCTATATTCATTAGTTTTCTAAATCTGCTTTGAGGATACGATCTTTCCTTTGTTTTGCATACAATAATCAGATGGAATAAAAAATGGAACCTTGCTAAATCTCTGGGTATTTCTTATATTCAAGAAAGAATATACGATCATTTAACTATATTTTATTTTCCATAAATTTTACTTTTTCATTCAAAACTTAGTTTTCAAAAATAAAATGTTCATTATTTTTTCCACAGTCTTCAAAAGTAAAATGTTCATTATTTTTTCCAGTTATTACGATTGTTTAATTCCAGATCACATCTGACGGTCAACGTTTGCAAATCGCCCGTACCTCAATTTCTGATGCGGGTAATTATTCATGCGTTGCGCTGAATCGTGCGGGAGAATCTTCACTTGATTTCTACGTGGAAATACTTTGTACGCATTTGACTTCTGAACTTTACAGAATGAAAACTAATAAACATACAGAAAGCATAGAAACAAATTGCGCTGAACTGACGAAGAAGTATCATGGATACTTGCTGATGGTTATAAAGAGAAATAAAGGAGTTGCTATTTTTGTAAATAAGATATTTTTTATCTTAACTAATTCACAAAAAAAAAAACAGTGATAACAGCATCATCGCCAAATTGACGCTAATTTCGCAACGGTGCAGAAACAACAGAAATATCATAATTCAGAAAATGGACACAGTAAAATCTTGCATCAGAATCATTTTGATGAGTGCAGTGCATCAAAATATTAGCGTTACAGTGATTTAATAAATTTATATGCTCGCGCTATAATAATTCTGCTTTGTTTTATCTTGGTAGACGGATAATGATAATGAAAACGGAAAATATTCATTGGATTGGGATACTGTAGACGTTTATTGACACAATTTCGTCATTCACAGACGAAGCGATAGAAGCGGGTATTGCTGAATGATTACAAGAAATGGTCAAACATTACAGAATTCTTGCAGTAATTGACAATAAGGTCCAATAGGCCAGCAACTACAATCGAGTTTGGCCAGCAACTACAGTCGAAGTCGCTTCAATGTCTAGTTAAAAAGAAAATTATTCGATGATGCTATTCGATGATAAATAGAAACGTGATAGTGTCATCCTGAAATGAGTCAAGTAATTAAATATAAATTGTCAAGCCGCTTGTATGGATTGCTCAATAATTATTAAAATCTCTCATCTACAAAAAAATGTCCAGCTGATTGGACCGATTAATTTATTTCATTAAATCTAATTTAAATTAATTTTTAGAGAAGTGGTCTTATTATTAGTCATATAAACAAACATCCCTGCAGTTATGATAATAATAGCACGGTGTGTCATCAAAGTAATGATTCTAATGTAATGATAATGAATTCTGTTAATACTGATTGGCAAATGATAAGAACATTTTTGAAAATATCAACTAGTTGAGAAAATGAGAGAGAATGATGAATAATCACCTGTGCATTAACCACTTTACATAAACGATTTTGCATGATTTGATAAAATATTTCCATTTATCTCGAGACTATTGTACCAAAATATGTTCCTTATGTCAAACAGAATGATTGAATATCCAGGTTCTTGTTTGCTATCTTTCAAGATTATCAATTAGCCTGATTTTTTTTCAACATCAATTCTCATGTGAATTGGGATTATAACTTGTAGCGCATAACGATATATCTATTATAATGACACATGAATTGAATTTGTAATTTATTACTAATTAAAAAAATAATTTCATTCATATTAATACCATACTGCTTGATGTGAAAGAAATTTAAATTATAGTAGTTTTAAAGAAGCTTTTATTACAAATTGCAAAATTAATGACACTGGCTCGTGACACTGGCTCATTAATTATCATTTAATGAATTGAAAAAATTATAAAAGCTGAAGATTGAGATTGCAGAAAATTCGAGCTTTGTGGATTTTATTATGATTAATTTTATTTTAATTGGCTAATTACATAGGACAAAATATGAATGAAAGAGAATATAAGACATATATATATATTTATTTATTAAGAATAATGTTAAATAAAAAAACACATAAATAAAATAGTTTAATACGAAATGAATAAATTATATGTAATTAAGTAAATTATCTGCAAAAATCTATATATTTCACTATTAAGCATAAAAATAGATTGGCTGCATTTTTAATTTGCAATTCATTATATTTAAATTCAAACCTAGTAATACAACTTTGCTACAGTATCCATTATTGCTGAAACTTTAATTATTATAATTATAGCAGCACCTCAACTTGACTATAGTCGAAATGAGCAACAACCGCATGTTATCGTTGGACGTCCAATTACTTTGTGGTGTGTAGTTTCCGGATATCCGTTACCAACAATTCGATGGATGAAAGATGGTTATCTTGTACCAATTAATGAGAAAAGTGGTATGCGATTGATTGAAGATGGACAAGGTTTGCAATTTTAACTAATTTCGAAGATAAATACTGCGGAAAGTTTAGAAAAATCTTTGGTTATTCGAATTACAATGATAAAACACTGAAAGATAAATTTGGAAAATATTTTAAGAACAACTTTGAATTTCTTATCAAATTTTAGTTTTTTATTGATATATTTCTGATTAATTATTAATTATAGGATTAGAAATTTTGGAAGCTAAACGTGAACATGCCGGTATTTGGATATGTGAAGCATCAAATGCGGCTGGCAAAACTGATCACGAATTAAGCTTAGATGTTTGGAGTAAACTTTTATGTTTTTTTTTAAACGAATCATTGTGTATAGAACTACTAGATCAATTATCTTTATTAAGTAAATAGATAGAAATGGTTAATTGAATTGATAAATATTTTTATCTTTTTTTTTTGTATTGAATATTATTCCTGTTAATTGCAGCACTTCCAATTGTATACATACATCCGGAAGATAATGTTCGACCAATAGATAGTGTCATAACCATACAGTGTCAAGCATCTGGTAATCCTGAACCATCATTATCATGGAGCAAAGATGGTCAACCATTGATCACTTCTGCAGAAGGTCAGCATATTTCTTGAAATATATTTACTTTTAATTTCTCTGATAAATTATCAAAATTTTAAAAGAAAATTTCCCAAATTTTTTACTCATAAGTATAAATGTAAAGTTTTAGTGTTGAAGAAAAGAAGAATAATTAGTAAAATAGGAGAATTTGAATATAAAGAAATAAAAATATGAACAAACATCATTATCAAATTTTAAAATAAGCATAATTATTATAAAAGTTCCATGTCTTCTTTTAATCTCTGAATTAGCCAATAAGATCTAGCCATATGCTTGACCTGGGCTTATTATTCAGGAATAGTTCGTTTTTTAGGAGTGAGAATTTCATTGAAAGGAGCAAGATTGGATATTCCACGCTTGAAACAATCACATGTAGGCGAATATACATGTACCGCAATGAATGAAGTTGGTACATCTTTCGCTACCGTACACATCGATGTTTTAGGTAGTTATGTCGCAAAATTATTTTCAAAATAATCAAATTCCTGTTTTTAAAAATTCAATTCTTAACAAATCGTAATTTCGCATAATTACAGTACCGCCGGTGATTAATCGTGATAACATTGAAATGAGTCCACGTCTACCAACTGCTCAAACATTGACATTAATTTGTGATGCAACTGGTAAACCATTACCTGAAATATTATGGTTAGTTTTTATTATCGTCATATTTTTACACTGTTTTTATTTAACTATCATTCCAATATACTTTGATTCTTTTTAAAAGCTTAAAAGTTATAAAAGAATTATAATATTTCTTTTTTGGAATCTTAAACAATTATTATTTCAAGATTTTACTAGCTATAAAATGCTGCATAATGTTATAGGTATGTGAATGATACTATGATACGTGAAACGACATTAAATGCGATCATCGGTGAAGATGGTCGTTATCTTCAGGTAAATATTGAAAAAATAAGAGAAAGATATTTTTGCTAGAAATTCAATTCTTTCATTTAATTTTATCCGAGCATAGATTCTCAGTTTGTTCCACTGTAACTATTACAAAAAAGCGTTGAAATCATAAAAGATATATTAGTCTTCGAACTTTTTTTGTATTGTTTTGTATTTTGAGAAGTTCTCTTTATCATTTTTTTTTCTTTTTTGTTTATATACGATTAGTGTTTTATCATTCAAATCTTTTTCTTCTAAACATTTGAAAGTTTGACTTTAGAAGTTGGAAAGATTTTTAAAGGTAAACGATGTTTCGTTAAACGATAATGGAGCATACAAATGTGTCGCATCAAATGTTGCTGGCGAGGATGAGCTTTTATATACAGTCACAATCGTTCGTAAGTGAATTTCAAACTTTGAATTTTATTAATTTCTTTTTTTTTAAATTCAAAAATACAACTGAAAGTTCTTAAAATGTATGTTTGGTCAACTAGATATTTGAAAGATTGACTTCAGAAGCTCCGAAAATTCTGAACGGTGGCAATTATCAAGTTATTGAGGGCGGTGAAGCACAAATTTTATGTAATGTTAATGGCGAACCGCCACCAATAGTTACATGGCAACGAAATGGAATTACTATTGAAACTGGAATGCGATACATTACTCAAAATGAAGTTTGCTTCATCTTTTTTTTAGATACTCATATTCTTGATATGAAAAAAACAACAAAATATATTTCGTATATATTACATAAAAAAATTCCTTGTGGTTTAGTATAATCTCACACCATCCTTATGGTTTAGAATCTCACACCATCCTTGTGGTTTAGAATCTCACACCATCCTTGTGGTTTAGAATCTTTAGAAATTCCTAACAATTCTTGGTATGAGCGAATTTTTATTGATTTTGTTTAGATGCTTCGAATAACGGATGCTAGAAGTTCAGACTCAGGTTTATATGTTTGTGTGGCAACAAATGAAGCTGGAACTGTACAACAGGCGTTTACACTTGATGTCTTTGGTAGCATATTTTTGACATTTAATTTTATAATTTTGAATAGATAATCTTTGACACTAAAGTACCAAAAATTATTTTTCGCAGTTATTCCTCGCATCATTACAATATCTCCGAACGAATCATTGGTACCTGTTGGTAGTCCATTCAGCTTGAAATGTGGTGTACGAGGTTTTCCAACACCAGACATTACATGGTTATTAAATGGAAAAACACTCATCAAAGACAACAAAGAATATACTGTTGGTAAGTATGAATATTACGAATCTTCCGAAATTTAGCGAATCCATTGTTTAGTTGTAATAATGGATTAATTCTAATTTAAATTTAAAATATGGCTTAGTTTGACTGGAATATTACATTGAATTAAAGGAATGCTTACAAACATCCAAATTTAACAGTATCTTAAATCAAATTTGGAGATGAACATATATATCTGGCACTTCAGTGATATTCCCTTCTTCTTTTGCGTGATTAATATTTCACAGTATGTCAGTCCGAGAAAAAGAATCAACGACTAATTTGAAAATGTGTTCAGCGGAGGATGGTACTTTGTTTGTTGAAAAAGCGCTGAAGCAAGCTAAGCTAATTTTCAAATGCATTGCAAGAAATAATGCTGGTTCGGATAGTAAGGAATATGTCGTCCGAGTTATAAGTAAGTTGTTTTAAAAGTTTGTTTATAATTTTATATTAACTCTTATAAAATGAATAATTATGAATATCATTGTTGCAAATACAATAGTTCTCTTGTTGTTTGATTGTTTGATGTGTATGATGCATATGAATAATATCATCTCTGATAATTTAGGCCCTCCAGTTGTGACAAAAAAAGGTATCAAAACAATCAATACAACAGAGGATGAACCATCATTATTGATCTGTGAAATTGAGGGAGAATTTCCTAAAATTAATTGGTACAAGGTGTAGATTTATATCTTATCAAATCATACTTCAACTTACATAATTAATATAAATAATCGAATTTAAAAGTTCGGCAGTTTTCTGTTTTTCGTATTTTATTAAATGTTTTGAAATTTTTAGTGTTTAAAAAAAGGGATGAATTCATTATGAAATAAGATATTATTAAATTTCATTCGTTGTCCAAAAAATTGTATTCCATTTTAAATTCCAATTTGTAAACAAAACAAACTGCATCATTTTATAGTAAGAAATCATTTCTCAAGAAAATTAAAATTTTAGGATGGTCAGCCATTGGTATTAAGGCCAAATGTAGAATTAAGTGCGGATCGAACACAACTAAAAATACATCATTCCAAGTTGCATGATGAAGGTATGTATAGTTGCGTTGCTGTTAATCCGGCCGGTAATGCGACACAGAAACAACAACTTTATGTTGGTGGTTAGTTATTATCATCAGTTTTTTTGTGATTTTTAATTTTATCAGAATTTTGTTTGATTACTTTAATAAATTATCAAAGATTTTTATGAACTTTAAAAGTTGCAAATATTTTTTTGAATCATATAAAGTTCAATTTTACGATTCTGGTTGATTTTATTTAGTTCAAAAATTGGCGCAATTAATTTATTTCATCAATTAGAACTGAGTTTGCTGCTATTAAATAAGAAATTATGAAATAAGTGTCTTGGTAAGTTAGAAAATTAGTATTATTATCTTTGGGAAAACATTATAAAACAAAGATTAATTTAGTTCCACCACGGATAACTGAAAAACCGCGGAGAATTGTCGTAAGAAGCGGTCAACCAGCTGAATTATGGTGTGAAGCAGTCGGTATACCAAAACCACATATCACATGGTTAAAGGATGATAATGCTCTGTCTCGAAGTTTGTTGATATCATATATCATTATCAGCATTTTTATCGTTTGCTCTTTTCACTTCACCGTCATCCAATATTGAAATTTTTCATTGAGATTCAAATTGCAGCAGCTTTGGATGATTATACGGATGTGTTGAAATCAACCGCTTTGTTTCCAAATGTTTCAAGTAAAGATAGTGGAGTTTATACATGTAAAGCCGAGAATTGGGCTGGCACCAGTTATAAGGATGTCGATTTAGTCGTTCTAAGTTCGTGATATTTTAAAATTGTTCTATTAAATCTTTCAGAATTGTCATAAGCAAAATTATCGCTTAATTTATTGACATTGTAGTTCCACCGGAAATCCATCCAGAACGACTGAATATAACTGCAAATATTGAAGAAACGGTAATTTTGACGTGCAATACAACAGGAGTGCCAGAACCTGTTGTCTCTTGGGTTAAAATACCAAATATTGACATCAGTGGAAGTGACGAGAGTGAGATTTTCCCGATTCTCAATCATATTTCAATTGTTTTAAATTACTTAAATTTTTAAAATATTCAAAGAGCTCAAGGAGTAAAGTGTTTAAAAAAACTTCAGAATATCAAATCTACGGAACAGCATTGCATATCAAAAATGTGGCATCAGAAGATGAAGGCTTTTATCATTGTGTTGCAAAAAGTAATGCTGGTCAAGCAATAGGATCAAGACGACTTACTATTAATTGTTCGTTCCTTTAAATTTTACAAAAATTTAACTCAGTAATCTTTTAACTCAGTAAAAATTTAACTCAGTTATCTTGGCTTACGAATTCGGATTTGCAAATTAATTTTTTCCAATAAATTTTGAAGATAATATTAGTTATGCTGAAAGAAATGCAATTCCGTATTTTTGCATAACGAATTCTGTAAAATGTAAAAAACGTTCGATAAAATATTTTTTCAGCCAGTAGAATTTCTAAATTATTATTTCAATAGAATTTCTAAATTTTTCATTTTGCTTTTTCAGATCCAAGAAAAGACTACAAAGTAATTTGGGTAGAATGTGATGAATTTGGACAACCATTCAAAACAACATATGTACCAGCACGTGGTGACGTTCCCGAAAGTGGTAACAATTTGTTACCGTGGAAACAAGATCTACAGGTATTCGTCTTGTACGTCAATTTGTGTAAAGTATATCACTAATTGACGGAACTGATAGAATTACCTGAAGTTTTTGAATTCTATGACTCAGTAGTCTCGGATTCTATATTAGATTATCAATTTGAATTCTACTGATAATTAAAGAAAATAACCTTTTTTAACTTTTCACAATTTTAGGACCTTCCGCAAAATGGAACTAATGGAATATTGATACGCTGTTTACCCGAATCTCGTGGATTACGTCATGCTCCACTAGCTGTGCCCAGATTCATACGATCGCTGAGAACACGGAAAGTTCTACCAGGAACTGTTGCAGATCTTCACTGCAGGTTATTTCTACATAAATTTGTACTTTATAAATAGAAAATGTAAGAATCTAAAATAAAAGACAGAACATATCTTTCTGGAAAATTGTTGATTCGATCAATGCAGACACTGTCGCGAATTTTAATATCGCGAAATCCCAAAATTTATTAAAATAAATTTACCCAAATCAAATGGTAAATTATGTTAGCAATATTATAAATTTTAAAATCATTTAACCAAATTTGTGTTTTATACATTCGCTTTCTCATGCTTTATCCTTTATTGTTATCTAATCCTATTCACATCCCTTTTTTTAAACAAAGGGAATAAATTCCTACACTATCTTCCGATAAGGAGAAATTCCCACGTTAATGTTTCAATTTTCCTTTGTTACAATTCACATGCTGTAATTGAATGTCTATAATTTAACACTTACTAAAATTTGAATGTTAACCACGCCTCTAAATATTTTTTTTTTGTGCTAACCAAATTCGTATATATGCCCGTGATTAAAATACAAAAAGACATTCTAAAATAAAAAATTTCGCTCCATTCAATCGAGTGGACAACATACGCGCGACTCTATTTTATTCTTGCTGAACTTACAAAATAAAAATCTCCGACCACCCTTTCTCTCCACAACAGACATTCACTTTCTGGATTATCGCAATATCTCAGAAATTAATTCAAATAATGTTGACAGAAATTACGAAGGGATTAATCATAACAGATGAACATTTTCAGTGCTGTCGGTCAGCCTACGCCAAATATTACGTGGATTCGTAATGGAGCTTTTCTAGCATCAATGTCACAGCCGTCAGATGGTCATTCAACATTGCGAGTAAAAGTTGAAAGTGATAATGATTTAGGTGATTATATTTGTCTGGCACAGAATGCTGTTGGTACTGTTTCCAGTATTACTACCTTACTTCTGGATCAAACTACGAAAAAAGTAAGCAAATGTTTATGAGACTGTAATTCATAAATTATTTATGAAAATATATATATATATATAAGATGTCAGTATTGCATATAATGTAGAAAAATTATACTGAAATGATACAATCAAAAATGCTTGAGGAAAAATAATTTCCTTCTCCTTCTCGCCAAGAGATAAATTAGGAAAAATATCTTTCTTTGCTAAATTCTGGGTTTAATGATCCAAGTCATTAAACCTCCAAATGTAATGCTCGTAATAATTTTTATATGATAATAAATAGTGGAATAAAATCAGCGATAGAAAGTTTAACAACATGAGTAAAATATCGGTGGATTAAAATGAAAAATGATGTGGAAAATTAGCAGCCAAATGATGTAAGAGCGGAATGAAAGAATAACTGCTGATATTGCTCGACTGAGTATCAATATTTAACGCATACTAGCTGACCGTGAGAAGCTCTTTTTGATATCGATGATTCTTGATGTTTTAGTGTACGGTAGCTTGTTTTATCCATCAGTTATACGAACGGTTTAGTTATCAGAACAAGGAATGAAAAATGAACAATATTCAAGCATATGCAAAACTTTGATAATTACGATATTCCAAAAATTAACATAGATTTCAACATTGTAATTCACATAAGTTTTGCTATAGCGAAAAAAAAAGCAAATCAAATAAATGACTTGTTACAGTAGATTAGATGATAAGTCATGGAAATAATTTGATTATTTAGATATATTTATTGTAGATTATTATAGTTTTCCAACAACGCTTTAATGGTGTGCTAATTAATTTTAAGAATTATACAAAAGCCTGGAATGATTCATTTTTCTTTATTCAAACATAATACATTCTGAGCAATTAATGAAATTGTCATTTATTGAATAAATTGAAATTGGCATCAAAATTTAAGGCTCAAAAACATTCAATTGCAATGTTAAATTGTGTATCCGAGAATATGGCCCTTAAAAAAGATGTGATTTGGAAATATTTTAATACACTTTTGACCTATTCTACCGAAACAATAAACGTTTTGCGTAATGGTTCGCTTATTGTTTACGATGTGAAAGAAAATAATTTGGTAATTAATTTAAAATTTATTTGATTTGATGATGAATTTGAAAAATTCATTTTTAAGATTTTTGTAAGAATATAAGCAAAAATTTTTTGAAATACTTCTTTCAGATCTAATCTAATAGAATTGCTGAGTTGCTTTTATCGCCTAAAGTTCGATTAGATTAAAAATAAAAAATAAAAAAAAACTCAACTTATAAAAAGCAAAAATGAATTCTTAGAAGATGAAATAGGTTTATAGTTTATAATGATTTTCTGGAACTATCATCTGAACACAATAGTTTTCTTTAGCATTTAAAATTTTCGACTTGTAATATGGCATATTTTAATCATTATGGAGTTTGAAGGACATTATTATTTAATATTTTTTTAGACAGATCTATTTGGTTATCAATGCTACGCAAAAAATCGCATACAAACAACTGAAATAACTTTCTTGGAAGTACAAGACGAAGTACCACATGTTCAGGTCTCGCCAAAACAAGTTATTGCCAACTTGCATGAATCACTGATTCTGAATTGTAAACTGATGTCCAATCCGTTAACAACAGTGATTCAATGGACAAAAAATGATGCAAAATTGAAAGACAACGATAGAACAAGAATGCTTGTATATTTTTCAGTAGATTCTTGAAAAGCTAAATCTTTCAGAATACGTTGCTGAAATATTCAATCATTCAAAAGACACTCGTGAAATGTTCAGTATGTCGCATTTTTAATATGGTTGAAAGCAATCAAATTCATAACAAAAATTTATGATAATTGTCTAAACTTTACTTCAATTTGTTGTTGATATGATTATGGAAAATTTTAGGTCAATAATTCTCTTCATATCACGAAATTATTACCTTCTGATCGTGCTGTATTCAAATGCATTGGATCAAATCGATATGGCAAATCATATGATGATGTGAAAGTTATTATAAGAAGTAAGTTGAAGTTCAGTTAATACACTTCTTGACTATGTTTATTTTACTTTCACTTATATATGCCGCTTTATTGTCATATTATTGTTGAAACAAAACACAGGATTATTATGTGTGCTATAAAATAATTTATTTTGAAGTTACACATTTAGCTAAAATTATAAAACAAATCAAATTATCATTATCATACTACGGTTCGTTATAGTTAATGCAAATTAAAAATGTTTTTTTTAGGCGGTGTAGCTGGTGTGATTAATAAAGTTAAAGGAATCGTAAATGATCGAAGAATCAAACGTGAAACAGTACTTATAAATATAAAGCCTAAAATTGAAGCTAATGTGATTACAGTGAATACAAATGGTATATTTCGTAAACAAGGTTGGCTGATTTCAATCTAAAATCCATCCGATTTGTTTGATTTTACGATGTAATATGTTAATAAATTATTTTATGTAAACAATCTTTCAACACGTTTTTGAATACTAAAATTATGAAAATTAAATTTTTTTTTTTCATATGTTATTTTTTACGTCTATAAGTAATCACATGATCCAACTGCTCAAGAAATGTTAAATGATTCTAACTTTTCTGAAAAGGATGTATGAGAAAAATTTTTGAAACTAATCTATGCGATTAAAGAAGTAAATAAAACCTTTAAAATTGACCATCATGGATTAATTAAATATATACGAAAATTAATTAAAGATATTGGAATCGATATTAACATCTTTTTCAAAAAGTTCAGTTTGTGTACCGCAGTAGAACCTCGTTTTAGTACATGATTATAGGTTCAATATCAGTATCAGTGATATCTAAAATACAAGTGATTTCAAAGTTAAAATCAATTTAGGACAACAGTTAGAATCAATTTAGGTACAACAACAGAAACATTGCTTGGTTACATGATCACAGCTTCTCCACAATTAGCCTTCAATCCAAATCAGAAAGATTCACTTGCAAGTGTAAAATTTAATCGTATCATTGATTATCGCTTTGAAAACGGTCAAGCTATGCGTGTTTATCAAAAAGGTATTGGTCTCGACGGTGAATATGCTCTATTTGAAATGATTTTTGATGGATATATACCATATTTTGGTAATGAGGTAATAGTTTAATACTGAATTGAGAAAATACATGAATTTTTATAAGCTTTTGCTTATTTTTTCATTTTTACAAAAAAACGCATTTAAAAAAGGACAGACATTTAATTACTTAAAATGAATTCGTTGAAGGAAAAACTGTTTACTTGTTTTATTTCATTTACTTGTTGGACTTTCTGGCAAAGAATTTTGAGAAATGGAAACATTCTTATCATTGTTACTATGATGATATTTTATCAGGCTAACAAAAACCAGTACTCGATGATTGCACTAGATATTTCTCAATAATTTTCTAATTTCATTTGTTAAATTTGAATTTAGAGTTATGCTTGGATAGATCAAGCTAAGGAAGAGTTAGTTGAGCAGGAACCAGGTGTGTTAAACGGCAATGGGTTGGCAATTCTACGTATTGGTAATCAAGCAAGCATACCGTTCTAGTGAGTTAGGTTTTTGCCAAAGATTATGCATATGATTAAGTTTAAATTTGTAGAAAAATTTATTAACCTTTATGAGCATAAAGAAACTAATTTTAGAACATAATTTTGAAGTTAAAAATTACGTACGTGACAATGAAATTTAAAAATCTAAGATGTAAATATATTAGAAAGAAGCGATAAAATGTAAAGCTTCTATTAAAAAAATATTAATTTCAAGATTATAGTAATATTTTCATAAATTAAACTTTCACATCATTATTATTTGCTAAGCTGGAATGAAAGCATTGTTTATGATGCGTCGAAGGAAATGGATATCAATCCGGGCAGATTCATGACTTTTAAATTTCAATTTCGGAAAACAGTAAATGGTAATACGAAATTTAACGTTGTAGCAAGCACTGAATCAATTCGACGGATTTGTCCAATTGGATATCAAATTAAAGATGGCTTTTGCGCTGGTTATTTTTAACTAATTTCAAAGATTATTTTTATTCCTAATTTGAAACGATTATATGAAGTTTATTTAGAGATACTTAACTAAAATATAAGAAAATATATATAATATAATCTTACTGGAACAGTTTATCTTGTCAAGAATGCTAGTTAGTACTATTTCAGCTAATTTTGACACCTAAATTCATCTTAATTCAGATATAGACGAATGTGAATCTGCTCAAAAAATATGTAATGAGCAAGCACATTGTATTAATACCATTGGAAATTACTTATGCGAGCGCAAATGTCGAATAGGTTTCAAGGCAGATCAACGAGGTGAATGTGAAGATATTGATGAATGCATCCTTGGTATTCATAATTGTACAACTGGTTCATTATGCATGAATATACCAGGTTTGTCATGTGTTTCAGAATTTTATCTGGTATACTATATCTGAATAATTCAGAATCCGAATTATTTAAGTCATAGCATTTGATAGCATGAACAACAATTAATGAAAGAAAATAGAAAACAAATGATGTAAATAATATCTTTGATTTAATTCTTTGATTTAAATTTACAGATAGCTTCTTTACAGGTGCTTTCTTATGTGAAACATCATTATGTGCCGAAGGATATATTCGAGATTCTAGTGGTTACTGCAAAGGTATTCGTCATGATTAATTGTATTCTCGAAATAAAAGTTAAATATAATAAATATGTAAAAAGGATAGAATCTTATGAAACATGATGCTTGTAACAATGAAATCTTTTTAACTGCATAATTCAATTCAAAATAAATATCTTATCTCGATGCCAGATGCTAAGGAGTTATCATAACTTGGGGACACTTTTTGAAATTTAAAAAATTTCGATATAATTTTATTTGGTTTTCTAAAGATTGCAATAATTAAATTAAGTAATGGCAAAAATTACAAGGCTTTTGCAGACAACTTGAATCATATTTAAATTATGATATCAGGCTTTCTTTAATGATCAAACAATCTGTTCTTAAATAATGAGTGAAGCTGATAAAAGTCGATTACTCCAAATTAGCATATTGTAAGGGATACTGTAAATTAAAAGACCGTAACAGCAAAAATTTGAGAAATGAATTATAAAAATAATAAATCTTCAGATATAGACGAGTGTGCGGAATCACTGTGCGGTAATCTGAAATGTATGAATTATTTAGGCTCATATATTTGCATCTGTCCATCAGGCTTTCCTACCGATAGTAATGGCAACTGTGAAGGTATGCGTAAATTAATTTGTTTAGCATTATCTTACTTTTCAGTATTTCCGATAGATTTCTGATAGCTATTTTTCAGAATTTCAAGACAAGTTAACTGATCAAAAATTAATTAAATTTGATGAAAATTCGAATGCATGCGCATCGGGTTACTACCATATCGAAGGAAAATGTCAAGGTATTAATTTTAATTTGATGAAAAGCAGATTCACTCATTTGATCAAATGTGCAGGAGTTTTAACCAAAATTGCTATGTTTCTACCACCAAACTTTTATATTTTTCATTTGATTGTTATCAATTTCAAGTACTTGCAAAGAATTAGAAAAACAAACTTTTGTCTACAAAATGTCTTCCCGAAAAATTTGATTGAATCAATATTTTCATGTTATTGATTTTAAGATATTAACGAATGTATATTCAATTTACCATGCAAATATGAATGTGAAAACATCGAAGGAAGTTAAAATGCTTATGTCCAGAAGGCTATAAAGTTGAGGAGAATAATTGCGTTGGTAAAAATTCATTCATAAAATTTCAATTTTTTGAAATATCAACAATCATTGATTGCTGCCTTAATATATTTTTAACACAATCTAAATTGTTTATTTCAAAATAAATAAAAATATTTTTTATATATTAAAAAAAAATCAATTTAAACCTCGATCAATATTGGCCATAAACTTCAACAACAATTGTTGGGAGCTATTTTTTAAAATTAGAAAAAATCAATTTAAACCTCGATCAATATTGGCCATAAACTTCAAAAACAATTGTTGAAAGCTCATATTTTTATTTTTGATTAATCATTGATTTTCGACTTGACTTTATATTGATTTTTTTTCGGTTCGTTCAAAAATCGATTTGTTCAAGAATGATTCTTCTTGAAAATTTAATAATAGTCTTATTCTTCATGAAAATTTAATAATAGTCTTATTTTTTTCCTTTAAATTCAAAATTTTCTCATTTCAAAAAAAAAAAAGACACTCAGAAAAATACTATTAATTAAAATTAAGCAGAAATGATTCATTGATACTTTATATTGTAAAATATTTCATACTCTACAGATATTAATGAATGCTTGTACGGTCCATGCTCCGATGATGAATTATGTTTTAATCAGTTGGGAAGCTATGAATGTCTTATGATACCATGTCCAGCTCATTATCATTTGGAAGATCAGTAAGGATATTTTGTTTAGCATCATAAATTTATAAAAACTAATCTTCTTCTAAAAAATCTGAGTAATATCTCTCTTTGCTATTTCTGAAAAATCTTAAATTCCATTTATAAATTTTTTTCATCAATTCAAGATATTTTTAATGATCAAAAACCATGAAGGCTGAATGCATTTTCAGGAATTGCATACCGAATTGTCAAAAATTGTTCTAATTCACTTATAAAATTATATATGATATCAATACCGAAAATTATGCCATCAGCGACTACATTACTACGTTTAACAGCTTACGATCACCGATCTCGAGTACTTCATCGAACACGATTTTTTATGAAATCAATTTCAAAATTCGTCAAACATATCCCTTTTGTTTTTAAAGTGAGTTTAATTTATTTTCAGTAACAGATAAAGCTATAAAATAATTCCAGAACACTTTTTTCGAATTTCAATTAATTTACTAAGCGGATAATCCGTCGAAGTATTTGATTACTAATATCTAATCATGAATTAAATAGGGTATAGTTAGAATGGCCAAGTGAACTGAAAAAATACTATCGATTATTAACTAGAAATAATATGAAGCATAATCATCGAAATTTGATTAATATCTATCGATTGTTAATTGAAACAAAGTGTGACCATTTTTTGAAAAATTTTAAGCAAATTCCGATTTGATCAAAATAGATGATTGTCAATTAACTGCTTTAATTAACTAGTTGCTTCTTGTTTCTTTAATGCATAATTTTTTTTAGAAAATTTCTGTGCAAAAAAATTCGGCATAAAATTTAAATAATTGTCGAAACTTTCGAAATTTAATTTAAATTCAGACAAAAAATGGTCGAGCAACGTTGCAAAACTCAGATAATCAGCTTAGACCAGGAACATATAAACTTGCCATACGAAGCATTTCAAAATTACCCTACCAAGGAAGCAAATTAATAAATAATTTCATTGTTTTCATTGCTGTTTCGGAATATGATTTTTAATAAAGTAAGCTTCACTTGTAAAATATATTAAATTAATTAGCTGAAATATTTATGCTAATTTTTATACAAACTTTACCTAATATACTCAAACCACTATTTATTGTATTTTATATAATCAAGCATTTTTCTGCTAGATCAAGTCTTTATTATCATCATTGATTAGTTTTTTTTTGTTCAGATTTTTGAAATTTTTAATTTAAATTGCATTTTTATAAGCCATTAATCATATTGATTGCTCTTAATCAAAATTGATATATTTCAAGTGAAGCTGTCATTCCTCATTTCATTATGCTGTGATGTATATTTCAGAATAAATTCTTTCATATTGACATTGACAGGTAAATTTGTCCTTAAAAAAAATAAACTTTTAGCATCAATTTCACAAATCAAAAAATAATTTCAAAAATTTGAAACAATGCTATCATTTTGCATAAGTTTTATTTTAAAACTTTTACTTTTTATTCTGCGGACCTATCTTTTATAACAAATTTGCATCGTAGGAATGTTCCTTTTGTAAGAAAATGAAAAATTTATTTTTAGAAACCTTTTACGGGCCGCATATAATGTTCAATTTGCTAATTTTATATAGAACTTTCTTCGTCATTTCGTTTAAATGTCGGACTTTTTTTTTTCTTGAAATAATTATTTGACAATAAATTCACTTTTTGATCAATTTTTTGATCGAAAAAACTTCTTGAATTACGCTTTATTAAAGATTTTCAATTTTCCTAATTGACTTTTTTTTTTCAGCAACCCTTTTATTTATCATTATTTCCAATAAAATGTTGTTTTGAATTTTGCAGCATTCTCTGTTCCAATTTTCCACTTTTGCAATTTTTTGCTGAAAAACTTTCCATAAATTAGTCGAACAAAAAATGAATTGTTCAAAAAAATCATTCAAAAAAAACCTTCCGATTATTAAAATTTATTAAACAATTTTATTCATTTACTGAGTAATATTTCAAAAATTCTTTTTCTACCTAATTGTTATTTTTAACTTGAATTTTATTTTCCTCATTTTGAATGTTTGCTGTTTAGATTAATTTATTTTTAAACAAAAAAAAAGGATTAAGAAAAAAAAATTTTTACTTCTTTCTCTCTATTTTTAAACATTATAGGTTCTTAAACCTGTAATAACAAATTACGATATTATCTTCGCGAACAAATCTTCAGCAAAAATAATAGGATATTACATGACAAAAATTATCATAGACTATGCTACTTATCATTTCTATTTTTTTTTTTTTTCAAATTATCTTTTTTTTTAAATTATCATTTCTATTTTTTTCAAAATGTGAGATTTTGTATAATCGAATAAAAATATAATCGAATTTTACCTTTGTGCAATCCATTATGATTATCAGAATACACAGGTATGCAAAATTTTAGGCATGTCGAGAAAAAAATTTTCATATATTTTTTGATGATGCAAAGTGATGCAAATGTATTTTTTTTTTCATAATATTAGAAGAGACAAAAAGCATATGCTAAATTTTGACAAAGTTTTATGCAATTATAAAATTTTAAAATCCTTATAATCAAATGGAAGGTATGTAAATCGCTGCTTATTTACTAATATGAACAGTTTATTGCTGATCAAGGTAGGATTAATTTTGTTTGATTACATTTTGAATAACACCATCTTGAATGATATGTGCATCTCATCTACACTTTGTTGTAGGCATCAGAAGATGAAGGAATGTTAAAAAGGAAGTTTCTGAAGGAGAAAAGTTTGACGCAATTATTCGCTTCTATTGATTCTTTGTTCGCTTCAGTTTAATTCTCAGTTTCATCTGATCATTATTTTACAATTTTTTTCTTTCGTCGTAGGATATTTTGTTGCTAAAATTAAGCCAAATGCAAATTACTCAAAATTGAAAAATTTAAAAGTATTTCGAATAAATCATTACTTTCGATATATGAAATTTATAGTAGCGAAAAATTTCTTTCAATTTTTTTTTTAAAACTTTTCATTTTTATTTTTTTCTTTTCAATTACATAATTTGCACCAAAAGTAAACAGCAAAAAACTGATTGTCCTATCCATGATAAATCTTTTTTATCAGTTATTCATCATTCGTTATCACTACTACTAATAATTTTTTATTTATGTCTCTAAAATTATGCAAAAAAAATTTTGAATTATAAGACTATCGATGAAAACTTACATAAACACCTTTCTTTCCGAAAATTTTTTCTTTCATAAGCTGCAAATAAATTAGTGGACGTCGATGTAATGGTACATAAAATCCTGGTGGCTTATTTGCCAACGGTGGTAATTCTACACCATCAGGTGGTGCCTAAAAGGTTAATTAATTTATTTAAATCTTCGATACATTTACAAGATTTTTTAGCTAATTTTAAACATACTCATAAACATACTCATAATTAAAGCTACTCATAATACTGTAAAATATCCTTATTCAACTTAAAGAATATTAACACAATTGAGAACTTTTTTGATATATTGTGATAGAGATATTGAAAGATAAATATTGTTGAAATTAAAT
The DNA here is from genome assembly GCA_008729115.1 of Dirofilaria repens. Lineage (NCBI taxonomy): Eukaryota > Metazoa > Nematoda > Chromadorea > Rhabditida > Onchocercidae > Dirofilaria > Dirofilaria repens. The sequence continues at coordinate 316,755 of SNRZ01000033.1, read as the reverse complement.
TTAATAAAATTTTCAACAAAATTATACCGCAACGATTGCATCAATTTGTCGTACAAGTGAACGCCAAACAAAAATTGCCATAATCATACCCAAAATACATGGTATCACTACTGCCATTATATAGATTAAAAAATGCAAACTACTGCAATTTAATAATTTTCACCAAGCAAAGATAAAATATGAAGAAAATTTTGAATTACAGTAATCTATCTTCTCCAGTAATTAGCGATGATATTTTTTTTTAATGAAGCAAAGGCAAAATATGATAAGAAAATTTTGAATTACAGTAATCTATCTTCTCTGGTAAATAAAGACGAAGAATATTTTTTTTTTAGTGAAGCAAGGGCAAAAATATGATGAAAAGAAAATTTTGAATAATAGTAATCTATCTTCTCTGGTATAAATAATAAAAGAGGAAGAGGAATAGTATTTGATAAAATTTTAACAAATTATACTGTAACGATTACGTCATTTTGTGGTAAAAAAAAAATGATGAAAGTGCATCTGATTCTCAGAGGAATTGTGTTGTAGAAAAAAAAAAAATGATTATCATAATATTTTTGATGATATGATCACTTACACCATTCGTTTACGCAAAAGTTTGCAAGTTTTAGCCGCATTATAGTAAAAAGTTCGATCACGTTGCACATTTGCTGCAAATGTTGCTGCTTCCATTATGAATTCCGCAAATTGATTGTTTATCTTTGTTTGTATTCCATAAAAATGTGAATCGCTATATCCACGATAATCATTTGAACTCTGTAAATAGAAAAAAAAAAGGAATGTATTAATTTAAAAAGCATTTTCCTATTTATCTGGCATTCGTGATGAATTATTAAAACTTTAGAATGGATAAAATTATCTAGAAATTAGATTTAATATTGAATTCTAAAGTGAAAAAAATAATTGTCAAGAATTTGATCGATATTGATTGGAAAATGAAGATATATATGATCTTAAGTAACTTAGCTATTATTAAGTAGAAATAACAATGTCAAGACTTAAAATAAAAAAAAACTTATATCTTCCTACAGATGGAAAATTGAAAAAGCAAACTAGTGAGGCCCAATTTTTTTTATTTAAACAAAAAAAAAAGTTTCATAAAAAAGGTCTCATATTTTGATCTGTTGTCAATAAACTTGAAAATCCAAATCGTAAATTATTTCTAATTTAAACTTTGATTTTTTATGTTTTGTAATTGTTAACAAATCATTTGGTAGTCGTGCGTAATATTTTAATGATGCGATCGAGCTGCAACTATATTTATAATGAATTTAAATATGCATTTAAATCCTGAATGGAACATAAATATTCGTACCATTATTCTAAAAATGGTTTTTCTTACAATTTAATGATTTGTTAATTAATTATCAGCCAGAACTTACTCGTTTAAAACGGTGCAAATTTCTTATTTTCGAGTGCATTATTTCATCTTTAAACAAGGTAAAGTTTGGTAGCAATGTCTCGTAACAGATTACTTCGCTTATTGTTAATATCAGTAATAAATATGTAAATACCGATTTCATGGCTGTCCTAGAAATCAAAATATCACTGATTTATCACTTCAATATCACTAATTTTAATCTTAGCAATTCGGGAGGAATTTCAGCCAGAAATTTTACTAAATCCACCTTATCAACAATTCGAAATGCTAGATATAATATCAATAAAGACGTCATGTAAGAGCAACAATTTCTACCAAATCCACTTTTTTTTAAATCTAAAACTTTTTTTAAAAAAGAAATTACACTTAATATTTTGTACCACACTGGTGATACGCGTCTCCGTTTACAAGATTATAGTAAAATACAATGCTACAAAATAAAAAATTTGGCTGTATTTATTCTCATCATAAAAATAACAGTGAAAAAATTATGCAAAATAAAAATATGCTGCAAAAAAATTGAAGTTTATAAATCATGATGATTATCACAGTATTCTTCCTTTCTTTCGAGCCTTTTGCAGTTTTCTTTTTTTAACGATATCTTTACGTGCCTGGATATTAGCTGACCGTTTTTCTTGCCTTCGGGCTTGCATTTGCTGTGTATGCTCGACACGACTTGTCCATTTCTTTTTCCTATATTCTTTCATTTTCTCCTTCTTTTTTAAACTTCTCTTCAAAAGCTCTGGATTGTCCTGAAAAAAAACACATATGTATTCAGATCAATCCTGCGAAAAAATTTTAATTCTATGAAAACTGAAAAAGTAGCATTTTGATAAGGTAAATTTCTGACTTCACCTTAACTTTCTGCCCTTCAGCACGACTTAATGCTTTCTTCCACTGGATACTATTTTCAATTCTTAAAGCCTTTTCAGGATTCTTCGACCGCACTTGTTCCAATCTTTCTTCTCTTTTCTCAGCTTTTTGGAGTAATCTTTTATAGTCTTTACCCGTGAACTTGTCTCGTTTGTCTTTTTTTGTTTCTTTCTGAAATGAGTAACTGTAAATTTTGATATGTATAAGATTTTTTTCGAAGGACTGATTGTAGATAAATTATGTTACCTTTTTTTCGTCCCTTACAATAAAATCAAATTTTGAGAAAATCAATTTATCATCTTTTTTCTCGATTTCGCCTGATATCGATTCCCTTTCCAGTTTCAAGCGTTTGTTCGGTACAGTCTCATCTGATTGTAATCTGAAATTTCTTAGAATATAAATAAACAAAAAACAGTTGTATTATCTAATTGCTTTTAAAAACATCAAAAAGATAATAAGATAAAATAAAAAGATTGGTAAACTCCAGTAACACACGAAAAAATTGATAAGACAAGTTCTGAAAGATTCTAAAAATTTTGCAAAATTCTTTGAAATTCCTTAAAAAAGTATGTAGAACATACTTTGAACTTTTCATTTGCTGCTTAGCTACTGTCTTTCTTTCCTTCATCTTCAGTTTACTCATGCGCCGTTTCAATTTTCGTTTTTCTTCATACTGATATGCTGTCATTTTACCACGCCTTTTTGCTAAAAAAAATACATCAATTAAACAATTTATTAGCAAACTGCAATTTTCATTATGATAATATAAAACTCATAAAAAAATTTCATCGTAAGAACATTTTTTTTTAAAGAATAGAACTGTTTAAATTGAAAACTACAGATTACAATAAAAGATCTACCTTTGAATTGCTCCAGTTTTTCTTGCAATTTCATAAGAGCTAGCTTACGGCCTTCCAAAGCATCAGCTGGTGTCATTGTAGAAGTGGCCGCAAAAAATGAGCTACTTTCTCTATCGCTCATAGTGCCGTCACATTTTTGTATTTTTTCACGATTAACATTTGCATCATTTGCATCATGTGTTGTTCCATTCATGAGACTAAATATTGTTAAACCATTATGATCTTACTTTATTTTATACTTTCAAAACTGTAGAAGAAATCATAAAAAATATTTTGAACTGCACGAAAATATTTGCTGATGGTTTATAAACAGAAAATATTCAAATATAAATCATATATCCTAGCTGAATTTAATTTCAAAATTCTAGAAAACAAAAAATATAGATATTCCCTACTCATTAAAAAAAAAAACTACCTCCCATTCAAAAGTTTAGCGGGAGATTTGATCGGACTAGCAGTATCCGAGACTTCTGGATCAACTAATTTGCTTTTTTCCGGTTTCGTGTTTTTGGTTGTTTTCAGTTTTCTCGTCGTTTTGGAAACTGTTTCAGGCTAAAGAGATAAATTTTCGAATCGAGAAAATAGGGACTTCTAAATTCTTCAAATCTTTATAATATGAAAAAAAGAAAAAACAAATGAATAGTGTTTATAAATCAGAGAGCGCACGATAGACTTACTTTAGTAGGTTTTGTATTACTATTATTTTTTGCCAACCAGTCCAGAACTTCGGTAACTTTTCGGCAATTTACACCTATTTCACGAGCCAGTCGATGCTTTGAAGCTTTACTGAGCTTCTGTCTTTGCTCTGAAAACATACTCTAGCAATAAAAACTATTCTCTACTTTCTTTTATACAATCGTCAAAAGTCATTTAAATTACCAAAATTTCTTGTAAATTAAATCTCAACTAATAGAAAATGTACTGTATGAAAAAAAAAATTAAAAATTCCTTGACAAACATATTTAAAATGATAAAACCAACCGTATGTTAAATTTTCATCGACAATTCTATGCTTCTGTTCACGAAGTTTCTCCATCGTCTCATCATCGAATTGCCAATTTTCAATCGGTATCAAATCGATATTTTTTTTGATGATTTTATCTATTTCTATACATTTTTCCAATAATTTTTCCTTGTTCTCTTTCGAAAACATTGCAACTAAAAAACGAAAAAATTCCTTGTAGTCAAATTATTTTCAATAGAGTTCTCAATCTTTATAAAGAAAAAAACCATTAATTAAATAAATTAAATCTTTGTATTTCGGGACACTCAAAAATTATAGAATACACGGTAAAATTAAATTAAGCAAAAAAATCGTAAGCTCCATTCGTATCATCACATAAATAATATCTTGCTGATGATAATAACTGAGTTTGAGACACGAAAAAATTAGTCAGAAATTATTTAATTAAAGAATCATTTACCAATGTGTATATAAAACTAGTATAAAGTTAGGCATTAACAAAGAATTTAAAAGTTGAGGAGATCAAGTTATACGCTCGAATAATAATTTCATATCAGAGTGAACCAGCAAATAATTATAAATCCAATGTAAATTAGATGTTCGAAAAATATTTCCGCAAAATTCATATTTAAGAACAATAATCACATTCCTAACTATTTTATAAATTATAATTTCATAATGTTTCACTAATAAAATACTTTATTCTTTTTACACAAAAATTCATTTTTATCTGCGTTAATACTTTTAAGAATGCCAATAAATGTGAATATGGATGTTAAACATCAAAGCATGGAATGTAAAAAACAAGTTAACTGAAACTAAGAAACAAATGTCATGATGGGGGAAGTAATTCAGTGCTAAATCTAGTCTGAATCATTTCAAGACGTGTTTCCAGAATTAACCGTATATCTTCAGCTAGATCTTTAAGCGATGTGTACCTCACTTTTTTCACGTTAAATATGTCAACAATGAATGAACACATTTGTTCCTGAAAAAAGAAAAAAAAACATTTTTAAAGAACAACAATGAAGAAAACCAAATTACCAGTAAAATTTCGTTCATATGGAAGAAAAAGTTATGATAATAAAAACTACAATTTTTATAACGAATTTCTTACATTGCCTACACTGTTAAACAAATTAATTATCTTTGAAAAAAAAAAAAAATGAACGAGCATCAGTTTGTCGCATTTAAACATCATCGAACATCACACAATAGAACTGCATCTCAATACTTTTTTAAAAAACTGATCAAATAACGAAAACATTCAATACAATACTTTTTTAATGACTGAGAATAAAAGATAAAACAAACTTTGAAATAATGACATAACTCGCGTAAGTGTTCATCGGTTCCCAAAAAACCTAAAGTAATAGATGGAGAAGTCACTTCCGAGATATCGTAAAAATGTGATATAAATCCATTAGCCACCTAAAAAACATTTTTGGGCGAAATATGAAATGCTTTGCAATAAAAAAAGAAAGCGTATTGTTTTGAAATAGGTAAAATAAACGCAGAAAGTAATCTTCTACATATTAAAATCTTATAAAATGAAAGACGATACCGCAAGTCTTGCTCTTTTAGCTTTCAGCATAGACCAAATCACGGTTACTAATGTCGATTCCTTCATTGCTTGATTTAAAAACATATTTCTTGTAACAGCTAGAACGGCAGATGGCGGTCGCGAAAGATCTTCAAATGCATCAATCAAAATGTAATCTAGAACAACGTCCCAGAAGCCCAATTCTGGTACCTGAAGTAAAACATCTTTTTATCTAAATTTTAAAAAAAAGTATTAATAGTTTTATTAGCTTGAAAACTAAATAAACTTGTAATACCACTTCCTGTAAACCATAAATATAGATATCACTAGCCTATTTAAATGGTCAAATATAATAAAAACCCAAACTTACTCCTCTTTGTTTTAGTTCTTTCTCAACAATTTCTAGATGTTGAGTTTCATTTAAATATTTCATCATAGCGTCATAAGCTAAATAAAATGGAACAGGATCTTTGCTGGCGTGTCGCAAAAGGTCTGCAATTAGCTGACGTCCTGCTTGAGACAACCACACACGATTATGTTCATCTGATAAAATTTCCTGCAATTATATGTCAAAATTTGACCGGTAGCAGAAAGTTATTAAAACTTATCCATTTCCTCTTCTTATAACCTGTTACGTTTCGCAAATAATTTAAGCAAGGCAGCAAAAATTACTTTTAGAAGTCATTTAAAAATTCTACAATAGATAAAATAAAATATTGAGGCCTTTTGCTGAGCCATCAAATTCTAATAAATTCACATTAACGGGTATTTACAAAATCTTCAGTCATATAATGAGATAAACAAAAGCCATCACATAACAAGCAAATAAACATAGGGAGCTTCATTTTAATAGAAATTCATAACTTACAGTGAATGCTTGCCTCACGCACCAGACTTTGGCTTTAAAATCTCCATCGTCTTCACAGCAACAAAATTCTGTTCTAAAATTAACTTAAGATTTTTGTTAAGGTTATTGAGGAAAACATTACGAAACTGAAAAAAAAAATAGAAAATTTATGTACCTTATTTTTCTGCAATTCACTTCGTTAGTCTCCACCGCTTTCACACCATCTTGATAGAAAAGCAATACATCTTTATCCAAATTTAACGGTTCACGCATCAAGACATCAGCATCATCTATACTTACAGGCTGCAGAAAAAAAAACATTGTAATCTTGAAAACAGAAAAAAACTCGAACAAAAATCTGTCTTCATTAACATTTTCATGAAATCTTACAAGCTCGTCATACGCTGATCGGAAGGAATCGTCAGATAGAACTGACAAAGTGCCTGCGCGTTGTGATCCTCCAGCTGACCAAACTATATATAATAAATTCATAAGAATTTATAAGTGAAAATGCTCAAGTCAAGAATTAAAATTTCGATGTCAAATTATAGAATTCATGATCCAAAGTTTTGTGCCTATCAATTGATCAACCTCTACTTAAATGGCCAAATCAAAATGAAAACATTAAAATTTCATGAATGCGAATTCAGCAAAAATATTTGCAAATTACATGTTTCATCGCTAGATAGGAATTCTTTTTCATAACCACCTTCCTGCACTATCCTTGTAATGTCTGTTTCCAGAATTCGTAATCTGGAATAAAAAGCTCTAGCATTAAAAAATATCAGTAAAATACATTTCTAAATCTATAAACTAAGATAATACAGATATTTTTTCTTTTCAATTTACGGCAAATATTATAGTGATACAAGATATCAGGACAAGATGATTGTATAGGCATAAATTACAATGAGGTGGATTTATTGAAATCCAATATTTCATGGTCAACAAAGCAATATTTTAAGAAATAATGCATTTCTTATTTGGGTTGCTAAGTTAAACGAAGACTAGCAAATAATATTTGCGAGTCTTTATGAAAAAAACCTGTCTAATACAGAAGAAAGTAATTCTGATCGTTTACAATCTTTTTCTGAACGATTTTTTACCATATCCAACATAATAACTGCTCGTTCCATTCGCTGTAATATCTCCTGTATCGACTGTAAACCTGAAATTTGATTGTTTTCCGAATCATAAAAAGATCAGTTCTTCCTTTTAAAGCGAAAGACTATATGAAGAAATGCGAAAAATAGAGAAAGTTGAAAATATACTTACTAGAAATTATATCCAATTCACCGAGGGGTATATTTCCAGATTTGTATGAGTTCCGCTGAGATGATCCAATTGACAGTGACCCTTTGGTCCTACCACTACGTACTAAAACTTATTGAATTAATAAAAATCCGTCAAAATACTTAAGTAATCCTTCAATTCAAATCACTGCCAACAAATAAGCATCTCTAATAATCCAGATCGGTAATTATTTTAAAGATTCTTGTCTAAAGAATATTTAGTTCAAAAAAGAAACGTAATGAAATTACTACCATAGGGAGTAACAAGACCATTCGGAAGATTTTCAATAGTATCATTATATTCTTCAGATTCATTGCTGGAAAGACCTCTCCAAAATCTGAAATATTTTTTCATAAAACAACTACTATCATTTAAGAAGTTTATTTTCGACGTGACAGATTTTCAAAATTTATACCAGTTCGTTTTCAACCCCAACTTAATTTTCATTATTAGAGAAAAATAAATTTTACTGTTCCACTGACATAACATAATCTCAGTCGAAATTAAATAATTACCTTTTTACAAAGAAATAACTGCCTACTGCAACACCAATGCCCACTCCAAGGCCAATAATTACTGTTGTCCGCCGAAATGTAATATAACCAGCGGGTATTCGTAACTGGAGAAAATGCATCTATAAATTTTAAAATAATGTTAGCCAAGGCAGAAAAAACTTTGCTACCGAGACAAGCTTCGAATTTATATTTTGACTTCTGAACTGTGAAACTCGAGAGGACAAAAAAACCACGCGCTGTTAACACAAAAACTGAAAAAAGAGTGATTAAGAAAAAATTTTACAGACCATGTATAAGATGTACTACTACTATTATTCTGCATAATTATGAATCACCTTCTTTTGTTTTGAATACCAGTCCGTAATCAAACTGGTGATGAAGTTTTCATAGTCACCAGACCTTCATTGCAAAACCATTTTATATTTTAAACAAATGAATCCGTTCAAATCTATTTCTAAAAAAAATAGCAAATGGATGTCATTCGAGTCACTCAGAATGATCAATCAATATCTTAAAAAATATCACTCAAATATGTTAAAAACATTTTCTGAATGATAATAAAACTTAAAATGTAACACAGTTTAAAAATTAAGCAACAACTTTCACTTTTAAAACGCTATATGTCCTATATAATAATGAAGACAAATCCATAATCGACAACTCTCATTTAAACTAAGTTTATTTCTCTTTTATGAAAAAGGAAGTTATTTTTCGCCGTATTCGGTGATATCGAATTTCATTTAAATATGTTTCCGTCATCCAGACAATCTTTCGTTCAGTTTCAGCTAGATTCTCCAAAATTTTCCGTTTTTCTTATCATTGTAATAATAACAAAATACTATTTGTGTATCTTCTATTCTCTTCTCATTCTTCTCCTTTACGATCCCCGCACCAAACAACTACCAGAGATTCGCCAAATCACTTGCAACTAAAAAACCGGCATCACTTTTTCATCAGAACTCAAAAACTCTCTAAGAGTCTCTTAATGAAAATACTACTGTCTTAATGAGTATATGGTTGCTTGAATTATTATTTGGTCATGAGTTTCTGAGAGTCATTCGTAATTCTTTTGACTAAATGTTTTTAAATTAAATGATTTATGCTAAATGATGCTTCATAGTTTCTTCATCAAATTATATTATATTTTATCAGTTCCAACAAAAGTAGCTTTATTATATCATATCATTTGTCACACGTCACTTCTTTTACGCAGTAGCTTTAGTAAATTCTGATTTCAATTCAACATATTCTTCTCTCTCTTACGAGCACAGTTATTTTATTATAATTTTTGTATGGTACTGGCAGAGGAAGAAGATCATAAAATAAATATGTAAAGTTGAAATTGACAAATATAAAAATGAAAATGAGATAGTCTTGAAAAATTTAGAAATAATTTATGGAAGAATATTGAAAAAGCATACAGAAATTTAGCTAACAATAAATGAACATTGTAAATTAGGGGAAAAGATGAAAAAAGATCATATCTTCAAACAAATTAAAAGATTGGATTTAATCATTTGTATCCATTCGTACATTCCGGTATATTTTCCGATTTGTTACAAGTTTTACTTTTTGGATCGACAATTTGGCCTGAAATTTATTTAACTGTTGTTATCAGAATTCAATTTGTTAACTAAAAATCAAGAAAAAATTTAATTCAAATAATAGTGCAGTAAAATGAAGTGATTTATTGATTTTTTTTTTTCGAGAATTTCATTTTAGATGTCAAAATTTCTCATAGTAGCATGAATAAAATGTAAAACTTTTAATTGTATACCTTTTGGACAGGGATAACCAAAGGTAACTCCTCTATCACATATTAGGTATTCATCTCCACAATCATTGAAATAAATGCCATCATTTAAATTTCCACAAAAATCTGCAGAATCAATGTTAAACATTTTTGTTCTCAAATGCAATATTTTCATAACTATTAAAAATTAGATTAAATTAATAAACAAATTTAAGTTCAATTCTGTAAAAAATATACTATGTCCGTCAATTACTGGATCATCATCTGTTTGTTCAATTTTTTCTTCTGACGCAATTTCCCAATCAATTTCAGGATCTGTTATCAAAAATGATTCTTCCCTAAAAAAAAAAAATAATAAATCCATCTATTATTTCATTATTCAAGTTTTTTTCCTTCTAAAAAAATTTTCCAATCTATTTCAAAATTTATTGCTAAGAAGTCGTTTTTCTTTCATAAAAATAATAAAAAATATTTTTAAAAATTTTGAAAAAGAAAGTACATTTTTTTAAAAAAAAAAGCATTAAAAATATATACTTTGTATTGATCTTTATTATTCTGATATTCAATTTTATGATAAAAATTGTTAAAAAGCAATTTCTTCCATAAAAATTTCTACTACTAATTTTTAGTAATTTTATTTTTTATTCTTTAAAAATTTAGCATTAATTTGACCATAATAAAATTCTCTTCCAAATGTTACAAAAAAGATTTATTTTTCCTCAATAATTTTTGATTTAAATTGCAATAATTTAATTAATTTAAAAAAACAATAAACCAACATATATAGAAAGAAATTTGCAAAAAAAATTTATCCAAAACAAAAAAAAAAAAAACTCTTGCTGAAATTAATTATCAATCTTTAATCATAGTATATGCAAATTATTGGAAATGATAAGATTAATTTTAGCAATGATTCCATCAAATGAAATAATTAAGCATATTTTTATACTAACTTATCATTATCTGAGCAATCTTCGATATTGCCCATATAATCACAAAGTTGTGCATTTTCATGAAACATTAAATTTTTTGGACATTCGAAGAAGTGCATCTTTTGATTGGCGCAAGCTATAAATTCCTTTTTGCAGCCAAGTGAATGGAAACCGTCCAATTTTTGCTTACATTCGAAATCTGAATTGTACAAAAAAAATATTTTGATAAAAATTTCATAATTGTATCAAAATTTAATATAAGTTTTAAGATTTGCAAACAGTTAGAAAATATAGTTAATGATAAATTAAAATGTTAAAATTTTTTGAAATTAAAATGTTAAAATTTTTTGATTGAACTCTCTTCAAAAATTGATATGTATAAAATTTCAATTTGAAAAATTACCATCAGGTAGAAATGGGAGAGCTTTTGCTGATATTGGCACACTAATTACTACAGGTAAAGTTTCTTCCGGTTCAGGCTGCTTATGTTGTAGTTTCTTTGTTTGAATATTATAAATCTGTAAAATCAATAATTTAATTTTTTTTTTTTAATTAATCAATTTCAGAATCATCACAAATATTTAAAATTAAATTTAAAGCGCATACATCCATCTCATCGCTCTCATCATCTTCATACACCAATCCTGGGATATTGATGTAACCATTAGTTACAGGTCTGAAATCAAAAATTCTTTATTTGTGACTTGTGGTATTACTTTACTCTGAATTATTGGCAGTATTAAAAAATATTTTGAAATTGTTTATAAGTTTAGCTAAATTAAAGAAGAGAAATAAGTAAATTTCATTTTCTCTCTTCTCTCAATTTTAATTGAAATAAGAAATTCATTTTAAACATTTAATATTAATAGTTACGAATAATTGCGAATTTTTAATGATACGATGACAGTAGGTAAAGTTATAATTTAATACTTACTCTAAATATTCTGAAGGTAAATTACATAGACGAACATATTCTTGATGATTGCAACTTTTCGTTTCACTATCAAAGATTAATCCTTCTGGACAAAATACATGATATCCAATACCGAAGGAACAAAAATAAAAGTAATTTTCACAACCTGCTGAGAATATTCCATTACCACTTTTGCGACAGAAATCACCTTAATATCAAAAATATATAGAGTGAACAAAAAAAGAAAAAAAGAGAAATTAAAATAAATTGAACTTTTGAAATTGAGTTTCTAGAAAATGAAAATTTCTTGTTTAAATTTTAACAAGTCATTATGATAAATTATCATAAATTGATAATATCATAGATCGAGAAGAATCTATGAAAATTGATTATCATCTCAGCAACATTCATTTGGAAATTAATAAATCGAAAAATTTATTTACTTAATTCTGGTGCCGAAATGATTTTCGATATTTGTATAGAATTGCCTGCAGCTGATGAGAGCAAATTTTCCGCAGTTGCGCATTCTGGCACAGAAAAATCATAATCACATCGTTTCTGTCTCGAATTATATATCTTATTTTTTGGACAGCTGAAAATGAAAATATATCTTTTATCATTCTAATCACTTCAATTAAATACATTGCCATCAAATGTCTTTTTAATAATCACTCTTTATTAACAGTTTATCCAAAAAATTTCATTGAAATTCAATCACATCCCTCAAGAATCGATTGAATTGATTGGCTGGAGCCAAACCAAAGTTTTAGTTAATAAATAGCGGCTCAAATTTACAAAGTTAAAAAATTGGAATGATTACTAGGACCTAGAAAATTTCCCGGCTGTACAATTGTAGTAGAATTTTGAACAAGGAGAACTTTCTACCAGATCGCCATTTGATATATTGCAATGTGATTCGATAGCACTTCTTAAAACTAGCGTTTTTTTCCTATAATTATCCAGCAAAAATGTTTTATGAATTTAGATTAATTATCTTAGGCTATTAGTGATATCTTATCACTAAATTAACAATTCAAAAATCCCAAATATAATCATAAAATAATGTGAGAATTAAATTTAATTTTGTTCAACAAATTTTCCCCAATCAAGTTTATTATCAAAAGAAATTAATTAAAAAATTATTGACTTATTAGCACAATCCGTAATATTATTTGCTGTATCGCATTTTCCAGTAATTTTATTGAAAAATAATCCAGTTCGACAAACTCTTCCGGTAATTTCATCACCTGAGCAGCGCCAGAAATATTTGGAGCATTTATTTTTAACAATCGGATAATTTCCATCTTTCAGGCCCGTGCAATTCATTTCTTAACAGATAATTATGCAAATTATATTAATTAATCATAATCTATTTGAATTGCTTAATTTTCTTTTTCCTTCTCTTCGAAAATATCTGATATTAAACTTTCGAAATTATTTTCTGTACTGAAATTTGTTTCTATGCATTTTCAAAAATAGTTTTTACATTGAAATTTATTTCCATATGCTAATTCGAAATTGCAAAAGTGTTTTTAAATTAAGCTACATTAATTAGTCTTTAGCATATCTTTTCTTAGGTAAAAAAAAAATTCATTTTCGATGTAAGTAAGAATTTCCGGAATTGAAGGCGAGAATTGACAATATATTTCACTACTTGATCCAGGTATCCACGAGCTTGCTTGATACCTAAAATTAATTTATTTCAATAGTACTAATGATTCTTTTTAGGCTTGAAACAAAATGATATATTTTGGAGAGGAGCATTTTATAATTATTTTAAAATAATTAATTATGCTTACTACTGTTAGCATACAGAAAACAACAGTGATAAGCTTCTGCAGATATACAAGAAAATTTTGATCATGAACAGTAATTCAGATTTTGATTGATCTTAGATCGAGAAAATTTGTCTTATTCAGTTACGTTCAAAATATCAAGACTAATTTGTTGTATAATATTTCATGCTTTTTAATAAGCTATAGATTGAGAACATAAAAATTTAGGATATGATCTTCGTTATGTTTTAATCAATCCATTGATAATGATCGTGATTATCTCTCGCAATTACACGACATATTAATTATCATTATAATGATCTCATCTATTAATTTATAAATTAAAATCAACAATATAATTGCTGAAATATTATTCAAATCGAAAAAAAAAATAAAGGAATTTTACGTGGCTTGTCGAGCAGGTCGCCTTTTATTTTTATCATCATGATTCTCGACTTTTTCTTTACCAAGTGATAATCTACGAGTACCAGCATCACCATCATATCCACTATTTACATCAAAAATCGATCCACCTCTATTTGACATTAAATTTCGTTCAATATATTTTCCTAAAAAAAAAAAAAAAAAATTAAATGAAGAGATGATAATAAGTATGAAAAGGTCAAAGGAAAGAAATCGAAATTTGAAACATGAATCGAATGCATTTCAATTTACTCTAAATTTTAATAAAATAAAATTATATTTCATATGTTACAGTAACCTCGTCCACCCAAATGACTTTCTCGACGTTCATCAAATCCCCGAAGCGCAGTTAGTAAATTGCATTCATCAACGCTATCAATTTCATCACATGCTTTTAGCTTATCGTTGTAGTACAAGTTAGCTGGACATAACATTTCCGCAGAATGACCTCGAGAACAGTGATAGTATGTTGTCGAGCATTTGCCACTACCGTAAACACCATCTTTTCGCTTAGAACAATCAAATGGGTCACTGTAAATAAAACTTTTTATGAAAATATTTGAATTAAATATCAGTAATTCATAAAATTGGTAATAAGGAATTGAAACAAATTTTAAATTTTAATTTTTTGTTAGACTGAAATTTGAATTGAATTTGGAAAATGTCATAAATTTGCAAAAAGAAACAAAACTTACTCTGCTTTTACAATTACCTTATCGTTATCCATGCTAAAAAAGAAAAAATCATGAATTAGATTATCAAACTTGAAAATTTTTACAAATATATCATTATCACTATTATCACTATTATCAAAATTAAGTATTAAAGATAGGCTTAAAATTCTACAAAATTTTTTTGGGATAATAATTTTTTAAATTCAACTTATTTAAATTGCTTACTTATTTAGGCAAGCAATAATTTGCTGTCGTTGTTCACATTTTGCTGTTTCAACATTAAATTTCAAATTGTTAGGACATATATAGACAAATCGTTTGCCTTTATGACATCTCAGAAATTTTGATGAACAACCACGTCCGTACAGTCCGTCAGAATTACGTCTGGTACAGTCTAAGCTAGTTGATCCTGGAATCCAATATTCATCTATCGACAAAAATTTCTTCAAATTTCTTATATATCTTTAGAAAATAAAATGCTTAAATGTTTTGATTACTAAATTTTTTTAAAATCATTTCATCATAAAAAGATAATCAGGCTTTGCGAAAGATATGAAATAAGATAATGATAAAAGCCTGAGATAAAAGTCCAAGAAAATATCTCGTAAAATTCTGTTTATTATCAATATAAAAGAGAATTCAGTTTTATATCAATAATTATAAGTTAATCTTTTTTTTTTAATTCTTAAAAAATTATTCAATGTATCTTTTAATAAATTGCAATTTTTCTTTTTTTTTTTAACTAATAATAAATTCAAATTTTCTTAACAATTATATTATTCATGCAAAACGACTAACTTCTGGGAGTATTCTCGACGAGATTTATTTGAAGAAAAATAATGAGTAAACCAGGCAAAATCATTCTGAAATAAAATGAACAATAAAAAGTTGTAGAAATTTGAAATTAAAAATATATAAATGTGCGAAGAAAGATATCATTCTCGAGAATTCCATCACCAAATCTTAATCTCCGAAAAAAATCTTAAAATTTTAATGCAAAAAAAGAAAAAATACCATTCGGAAGTGATGTAAATAATATTTTTCATAAGTAATATAAATAATATAAATAATAAAAGTGATGTTTTCATATATCCAATATATGTTTCTATTAAAAATTTTTCATGAAACACATAAATATTATTGTCTAATCACATTTAGTTTGCTTTATGAGAAACTTTTTCTGTTGTAATTTGGAATGTATAATTGAGAATTTAAAAAATTTGATTTTAATTCAAAACTTGAAAAAATTAAGGACGATATAAATAGTAAAACATAAATTTGAATATGAAATTTTGATTGATATTCTTAATTTCAAATTCTGATATATGTATTGGTAATGTAATAAAATTATGTGTTACTGTAATTAAACAATTTCAATATCCTGTCCTAAATTATTTAGACTATCTGCAAGTTCATAATGCACAATATGTAAAATGATAAAATTAAGAAAGATGTTTTTCAATTTTGACAGTTTTAAATTGGCAAACTTTCAAAATTCGAAATGATAATTCTGAGTATTTTGAAAAAGCAATTAATTGAAATTACATATTGTTATTTGTTAAATTTCTCAATATTTAAAGCGATTAAATCAATTTAAATTTCATTACTTAATTTTTTTAAAATATGAATTAAATTTAATTTTATCGATACTTTATTATTTTTTTGACAAAAATTGCTAATATTTTTGCATTATAAATTAAGAGATCACGATAAATTTAAGGCACAGATTTATGCAACCAGAAATTTTAGGATATTTATATTCGATAATGGAATATCACATTTCTGAAATAATTTGACGAACGATCTAAAGTGATAACAATAATGTCTGTCGTGAAAGATTTAGCGAAACTAGAAACTTTGATAGAGATTTATTGAGTAATGAAGTCTTACTGCGACGAATCTTACTGCGACGAAGTCTTACTGCGACGGATTTTATTCGTCGCAATCACGATATACAAATTTAGCAGAAATATAGCGAATAATTAAATATTTTTACAAGTAAAGAAATCGTTCGAAATCATAGATATAAGAAATTTGAAAAAAAATCGCTCGTTGAGTAATTACTAATGGTTGGAATGAATGAATAGGAAAAAAGTAATAAGTAATGACTCTGTTTGGATAATCGACTTCTTTTATATAGTGATATTGTTTACAATTTTCTAGTAATGACCTATGACCTAAAGGATAACATTCAAATGTGATTGGTTATAGAGTACTTAAAGAATGACGGGTTAGAATCTGATTGGTTATTATGCATTAAGTAACATCCTCTAGTAATTACATGATTGATCTTTTAAGGGATGAATTTTTGTCAGGGAAAATTTTATATTAAAAAATCTCTTGATCAAATCGATATTTATACTATAAAATCTTTCGGTTATTCTGACTGAACCAACTGAATATATCAGGAGGAATAAATTTATGATAAATCTCGATTGATTACATTTCGTCTAATGAATATTTCTTTTCCATCTTCATTTGATGGGATAGTTTTAAACAAATCTTCCATAGGGATAATCAGAAATTGTCGTTTCCTAGAAAATTTAAGATATATTGGATAAATAAAATCAAATTTCAATTTAATAGTAATCATTATCAATGATAATAAAAGATCATTTACACTGAAAGTAATCAATTTCCAATGTTTCGTCAATTCTGATAATTCGTCGTGTAATGCAATTTTCATCAAATCATCGTCTAGTTTTTCTTTTGATTATTCTCCTTGTGAGCTGATTTTTTTTCAAAAAATTTAAATCTTCGGTTCTATACTTGCTAGATAATTTATTTCTTGATTCCTTGCTAATATTTCTAAGTCTTCATTGATCCACTCAACTTCAAATTTGTTTATTAATTGATCTTTGAATTTAACGGATATTTCCACTTTTACAAAGAGTAATTTATAATTTATCATTGGCTCTTTTGGCTATTACATAATTTCGTTGTAATAGCCATTTTGCCATCAGAATCAAATTACTAATGATAATCATTCTATTAGCAGTAAAAGATTATTTCGATTTTGACAACTTCATTTGTATCATTGGTTCAATTTCAATTGTAATTTATCAGATATATATTTATCAGATTTAACATTCTCTGGATCAGATGATTGATCTGGATTTAATTCCATCATAAATATCTGATTCTTTAAACTTGAGTTTATCTTGTTATGATAATCATCTTTTCGTCCTCTTTCGTTAAATTATTCATATCAGTGATAATGACACTATTACACTAAATAAGAATTGATAAATTTATGATTAATTGTCGTCGTTTGTCATTTCTGTGATCAAAAATAGATGAACTTTGCAATTCGTTTATGATAACATGATTTATATATTACGAAGATTTATATATTATGAAAATTATTGTTATCAAAAATAGATTAACGTGATAACATGATTTAAATATTATGAAGATTTATATATTATGAAAATTATTGCTATCAAGAATAAATTTTACATTACTAAGATTTGACTTTTTGTTCTGCCTAAATTCGTTGTATTATAGTTTTTTATTCTTAGTGCAATAGATTGATTCATCAAGTTAGTTCTTCAGTTTCTCTTGAATTTGTTGATTGATTTGTTGAATTTTCTTCACTTCTTTTCAAATAATACAGTATCGATCTATTAAAACATATCTCCTGTTTATCATTTCTATCAATTCATTTCTTAATTCACAATTTGCACCTTTTACAATTTCCTTTAATTTAGGCTAATTTCCATATTCAGGAGGAACATCTGATTCATTGATTTATCTATTTCTCCTTCATGTGAGATTTCTGTTTCTAATATTTTATGGGAAATATGTTTGTTTTATATTTACTCAGATTAAAGTTATGAAATTATTTTTCCCATAATAATTTTCTTTCAGTAGCTTTTCTCATTGCTTTTCTTGCTAATCCTCTTGATCTTTTATGAATACTTAAATTCCTGTAAGTATTCATTTTCCCATATTTATTTCCCAAAATTTTTAAGAATATTAATCCAATTATTCCTCTGTGCTTAATTGATGGGAATAAATTCATCCTTGTCTTTATTATAAATTGGAAAGATTAAAGAGAGGAGACAAAGAGAAAGAGAGGGAGAGAGAGAGAGAGAGAGATTGGGCAAATCATAACATAATCATCAAAATTGTCGTTAGTGATCAGGTATTAATGATACTTTAATTTCATCACTAAAGTTTATGAATTCTTTTTCCCATAATAATCTTCTTTCAGTAGCTCTTCTTTTTTTGCTAATCCTATTAATCTTTCATAAATTCTTTCTAAGTTGATTTTTTCTCATATTAATTGTATTTTTGTTGTTAGTTGAATAAATTTAATAATTCATGCAATTGTTGTTAATAATTTTGATCATTTACCAAAACGATTTTCATCAATAAATTTTATTTCTTAGATACTAATAAGAAAGATGATGATATTACTCCATCTCCAAATGAATCTTCGTTTACCTTCTTTACCTGTCCTTAGATATTATTTCAATCAAAGAAATTGATTGAGTGTAGTTTCTTCCTGATGAATATAATTCTATTTAGAGAAATGCTGTTTCAATAACAGCTACTATCACATTTATCATTGTTCGAAAGCAAAGCAATATGCTGATTAAGGTCGGAAAGCAATTATTGAACTATAATATAAAATATATTTAGACTTATCATTTCTTTAAGACACGCTGATGCGTCGTGAACGATTCTTAACTTTATCATTAATTTGCTTGATGTTAGCATTTCATGATAGGAAAATAATGAATAATGCTAACTTTATTCATATCCGACTTGATTCCGATACTTCTTCGATTCTGTTTTGGATTGTAATTGTTCTTGAATTATTTCGTTATGTCGACTAAGTAATTGTTTGTTAGTATGAAATTTTTTAATTAGCGATTTTAATCGACAGAAACAAACACCATAATTATCATTTAATTTGACCTTTAAATCTTTTATAATTTCATTTAATTTGACCTTTAATTCTGTTTTGGATTGTAATTGTTCTTGAGTTATTTCGTTATGTCAATTAAGTAATTGTTAGTTAGTATGAAATTTTTTAATTAGCGATTTTAATCGACAGAAACAAACACCATAATTATCATTTAATTTGACCTTTAAATCTTTTATAATTATCATTTAATTTGACCTTTAATTCCTTCTATGAAACAATTTGGACTTGGTATCTTTCTTTTTTCTCAATCATATATTGTTTGAACAATTTTAATGTGTTTTTATCGTCATAAGCATGTATTATAAGATTATTCTTGGATCATATCAATTCTCCCAATATACGTCAATTCTACAGATATCTCATTATATATGTGGACTTCATTTATGTACGCATTTCTATCAATCATCAGTCCAACAAAACTTTATGTGGATTAAAAAGAATCCAGAGTTAAATTCTGAACCTTATCCAAACAAATGAATTTGAAGAAATAGTTAGCCACAATAAATATATCAGGCTGTTTCCAATAACTCCTAAGGCTATTTTTCGAAGGACGAAATTTCGAATTAACTAGACTACTTTCTGTTTTTTTGTTAGCTAATCAATTTATTATCATATTTGCTTAAAATATACTTTCATTTCTTTTTTTCTCAACTGAAAATTTAAATTTAAAATTATCAGTTTAGAAGACATTTATTTGATGCATATTTTTTTAGAAATAATTAGTATGTGCGTTGTTTTTTTTTTCTCGAACATTTCATCGGTTGTTTAAGTTTAGTATAGGATGATGCCATGATTATTTTCAACATTTTTATATTGTAGGTATTTTGATTATTTCGATAATTTTATCGCTTTGATAATTCTAATCTTAAATACTTATCAATCTTACCAAGTAATTTTTTTTTAATTTAAAAATGTCCATCCAACAATCCTCCATTAGTGAATGTTTTTCTCAACCTAAAAGTTTTAAATATCGATAGATGAATTCTTTGGAGCATTTCAGAACTTATATTAATCAATTTTCCCAACCCTAATCATTCATTTTTGATAATTGATTAATGATTTTTTGATTCTCAAAGAAAATTTGATATTTTAGAAGTATTGTCATAATTCGCTCTTTTCAAAGCAAATTTATTTGAGATTTCTTCAAGTATCCGTCTTTTCTGCAATTATAATATCAAGACAGAAAAAATTTAGGACGTCGAAACAATAATGTTTCGAAAAATGATGATGAACAGATAAAATAAAATGGATTTGGAATATAAGTCGAATGCTGATATGATATGATATGATTGTTAGGAATGATATCGATGAGTATAAAACTCTGCAATTTCTTCATAATTATTACCATAAGTTTTTTCAATTAATCTTAAAAATTCATGAAATTTTAACATATAAATTTTCTTAGTAATTTTGATCCCTAACTAATTTAATGTGCTGTAAAATCTCACTTAATTTATCTCAGTTAATTTAACTCCCAATTAATTTATCATATTCAGAAATTCAAATTAGTTAGGAGAAGTATTTTACCATAACCTTCAAGTTTCAATTCTTGACTAATGTCGAGATGCGGATTTGCATTGTGACATACTGAGACGGTTATATGGAACGCAACTTTTTTGTTCCGAGGATGGTACGTTTTTCTTAGCAATGTAAACAGGATGATTCGATTTATTCATGTCTTCCCGCTCAGGAAACATCTCTTTTTGTGTAATATTTATATTATATTTGATTTGAACCTAATCATTCTACTCTTTTCGTCATTATCGATGACTTTAAATCTGTTTCAGTCTTGAAATACAATCTATGCAATATGAAGATAAGAATGTGATAAAAAGAATTTTATTTCATTAACTCCATTTAATAAATTATATTAAGATGTGGGTAGATGTGTGTGAAAGATCTTATGCTTATGGTTATAAGTGTATTTTCCAAAATTTCCTAGATGCTTACATCTATGTACAACTTTAATTTGAATCCAGTTCCAATTTTTGTCTGTCCTTATTCTCCTTTATCATTATGATATTTAAATATCAAGCTTTGTATACAAATTAGACAAGCATTCGCACATATATTTTAGCCATATCGCGCTATAATATCCATTCAAGCAAGTTTATTATTAATCTTTTTTGATCTTAAAATGCAAACGGCGCTTTGCTTATTATTAATCTTTTTTGATCTTAAAATGCAAACGGCGCTTTGCCTAAATATTGGGAAAATTTTTTTTTTTTTTTTTTGAAATAAGACAAGGTGATCATATAGTTTTAGTCGCTCATTTTATTTTAACCAGATTTTTTATTTCTTTTTCCAAAGATTTGAAATATCTCAATTGTTTTGCTTTTAATTAGTGAAAAATTATTTTCCCTAGCTTTTTCTCTGCTGTATCTTTCAAAATTGAGAAGAGGTCAAATGTTATTCTATTACATTGAATGAAGAATTCAATTCGATCGTATTATGGAATCTAGTGCAGTACAGATGATCACTTGTTAATATTTCTTTCCTACAAGGCTCATTTTCATAGTTTAATAATTCGATTTTTTTAGTAAATTTTTGTTTACACAGAGCATTGAAGTTATTTATATTTGAACAAAGTGCGAATATGCGAACAATAATTTGAATTAAATAATTCACATCTAAATACTTCTGTATTATTTTAGCTTCTTAAGAAATCAAATTAAGTCAATGTAATTTACGAATATAAAAGATTTTTTTTCTGATTCATCAGATTGATTTTTTCCATACGTGGCACACGTTCTATATTGTTTGAAACAAAGCGTTAAAAACATAATTCTCGATTGGGTCTTTAGAGGTTAACTTCCCCTCTTACATTATTCGATTCTTGTTCATGGAATTTAGCGATTGTCATTCAGGATCACTAGGGATTTCTATTAAATCTTATCAGTTTATAATTTTCTCGAACTTCCTCCAGTATTTCTAATTTGACTGATTTATACATTATAAAATAGTGTGACAATTTTAAATTTCTGTACGATTAAACTAATTTTATCAGATCACAAATTATTTTGCAATTTTAAGGTTAATGGAAGAAGAAAGTTCTTTATCTGTAAGTGGCCATGAAAATTCAGTAATAGAAGAGGAAGAATTGCAGCAATCCTCATCATCATCTGAATGGTGCATCGATTCCGAAATACGTCTTTACAAAAAACTCTTATCTCATAAACCGGCAGGTAAGTTTGTGTGATACATTTTTTCTTCACAAATTCTATATAAGATTATGGAATTTATTTACATTAAAATTATTGATTTTATGTCAGTAGTAACAGTTTTTTGATAAATCTAGGATCTCCTAAACTTCTTCTCTTTGTCAGATAGATGGTATGATGCGATGATCTATTTCTGCAATTATTCGTAATTAGCGAAACACTAACGTATAGAGCAATGAAATTTTGGAATTTATTGATGTTATAAAATTTTCAGGTATTTCAAAACATTTCCATATGGGTTGCCTTGTAGATTATATGAACAATGTTTATGAAGATGAAGATACCGATTTTGAGGATGTTTTGACATCAGAAGATTTACATGAACTCACTACCAAGAGAAATACTACCGGAAAGCCACGGATTTTTAGACCAAGATACAAAATAAGACCCACTGCTGAACTGGTCAGTCTATTATCGTATTGAATTTTCTTACTTTGCTTTATAAAAAAATTGCGTTGATATTAATGTTTGTAACTTGTGGTGGTAGAATTGCATCATTTGTCCTTTGTAGACTACTATTCATAAAAGTTCATAATAGACTGTATAAAGTTCATAATTACTCTTTTGGAATTTTTAATTGATCAACCGTTACAAAATTACAAATTTTCAAACAAAATTGCAGAATTTATAACTGTAATTAATTTCGCACAGTAGTTGGAATTTTATAGTTCCGTATATGGACGAGATTTATCAATATCTAGGAGATAGAGTTGCATACACTTAATTAAATTGGACTGTGCATAATTTTAGATAAGTTTCAAAAATTAAAGCTGCAACGAATTTGTAGCCGCGAAATGTGAAATGGCATGATTTAATCCAGTGTCAGTTTTTAAATGTATTTTAAAAGTGTTTCGTTTATAAAGAATTGATTACAGATTTGGAAGAAATTAGAAAATATGTATGATATGAAGGAAATTGAAAAAAATGAAGCAGTTCCAGAAGGTTTATTGGAAGAATCGGAATTCTGTTTGCCAGAAGATGATTTCGGTGATCTGTTACGCAAAAAGGACGAGTTGAACAGAGATTTCGTTGCTCCTCAAACTATTAATCAATCGGCTTCACGCAGAAAACAGCGAGACTTAGGTTTGCATTCTTCATTGGCATATTGAGCTTATTGCAACTTTTTTCTCAACTTCAGTGTAGTTGGTTCCGTCCAATTCTTATTATTGTCTCGTTTAAGATACCAAAACTTTATAAGAAGTACGTGGAAATGGTATTAGAAGAGAAAACTTAGAACAGGAATCCAACTTCTTGGCAGTACCGAAATATTCTGAAGCGTGGTAATTTGATAATATATTTTATTTTTGTATAGCGAATTTAGCTTTTTTAGTTGCTGTTTGATAGACTGTATTGCACCTACCGTCAAAAGAGGATGTGGAATTCACGAAATCAGATCATTTGAAATGTCAACTAAAAGTCAGTTTCACATCAACCAAAAGTCAGTTTTGATGAACTTGTCAAACTTATTTGCCAAGTTCATCAGTATCGAGTTCTCACGATGTTTGAAATACATAGTTTTATTTGCAAAATTATGCATTCTATGCAATGTTTCTATAAGGTTCTAGATGTTCTATTTTTTTTTGTATGTATTAGTAATTAACTCAGTTTTGATTCTATTTTTCATATTTATATTTTACGGGGTAATTTTTTTCTGTATTTCAGGTTAAAATTGTTTATCTGAGTAGAAATGTCTAAAAATGTTGAATTAAAACATCACTGTTATTTTAAGCAAATTATTTACTCATTTTAAATGTATCAAAGTGTTTATCCTAATCAAATTTGTATTTCTCTTTTGTAAGAATTTTGGCGGAGTTTTTTAAAAACATATTTCTCAAAAAAGAACCAGAAATTTATGATGTATTTTTAATTCATTTATAACTTTATAACTGTTTCCATGTATTTTGAATCTAAACACATTTTTTGTGCTCTTGATTTTTCACTTTTTAAAGATCTCATTTTTTTATTTTCTGGATAAAGCTTAATATTTTAATCTCTCAGTTTTGTACGCTTAAAAATATTGACAACGTATGTGATGAGTAGTGTAAATATGCAATCAGAATTTCAAATCAGTAAAATTCGCTATGATTGATGCAGCAACGGAAGATAATCTATGCTCAGCAGATATATTAACAATTCAGCAGACAAGTTTGTAAGTTTTAGATAATGTTTTTGAAAGTGAACACAGAAGAAAAATCTAATAACGATATTTTCTGATATCGGCTAGTAAACGTGAACTTCTTCAATACTTCTCTATTTCGCTGTAATCAATCATCGGCGATCTCATAACTTATATAACATTACATTAAACATCATATTACGCAAGTTAGTATACATCGAATCAGCAATTGCAAATCAAACGAATAAGATTGAAATCTGTTCCTTTTATTTGC
The DNA here is from genome assembly GCA_008729115.1 of Dirofilaria repens. Taxonomy (NCBI): domain Eukaryota; kingdom Metazoa; phylum Nematoda; class Chromadorea; order Rhabditida; family Onchocercidae; genus Dirofilaria; species Dirofilaria repens. The sequence goes on along the minus strand of SNRZ01000033.1, from coordinate 291,459 downwards.
GATTTCATTTGCGAATTTTTATTTTTAATTGCGGATTCCTGAATAATATCCGGACAGAATAATGATGTTAAATTCGAAGTTATGTCAATTAATAATCCATGATATCAAATGATTAAAAACGATAGGTGCAATCTCAGACAATCTTATAGTTAAGAATATGTTTCATCACGATATACAGAATATAGTGTAGAATTAAGCATTCATGATTTTCTGATGCATAAAATTGTGCATAAAAATATAAAAATATATGCATAATATATAGCATAATATATATATATATAAATATGTACTACAAGTTTATTTATTATTTTTCAAATGAATTGCATATTTATTTATGCACATTAGAAGAGAGGAATTAATTTTATCAGTGTTTAGGAAAAGATAATATGACGATATGATCTAATTAATCAGTAAATCAGTGATAATAGCAGTATGGTCTAATGAGTCAATGAATCAATTATTTGTATTTTATGAATCAAAAATTGGCGAAAAAAAAACAACGAATTTAAAAAGATGAAATGTTAAAATCCTGTTTATCAATTCATCACGGATTTCCAAAAATGTTATTGATAACTGTAAGAATATATTTTATAATTGGAATTTTGGCTATACTAGAAACTGAATTGATATGATATTAGTTAATATTCATGGTATTAATTAATATTCATTAACTGCAAGATCTGAATATAAAAAACAAGAAGTTACAGTATCTTCATGATTGTTCTCATCAGTTCATGCAAATAAATTCATAAAAACGATACATGAAGATTAAAAGCTGATGATGACTGAAAGATAAGTACTATATTTTCCTATATCTTATTTATCATTTAATAATTGATTAAATTTTCGAGCTATGATTGAAATGAAAATTATCTTTGATATTTATTTCATATTATGTTTTAAAAAAATTTTTTAAATAATATCTTGGACGAGATAATAATAATAAAATGAAATGAAACTTTTTTCTTGTTTTCGTTATTAATTTTTAACAACCAGCTGAAAACGAAAAGAAAATCTCTCTTTAAATGGAAAAAAAAAAGTTATATTCATATCGAATTTTTATTTGCACAGCTAACTTCAATGTAAGCAACAAAATCTAACACTTCGGCAAAACAAAAAGTTTCATTTTTTTATAAATAAGAAATGTAGCGAAATTGTCGGATTGAATAAATTTTGTTCACATATAAATAATGAAATTTTTTTCTATTAATTTCATGAAATCATTTAAAAAATAAAGAATTTTTGCGAAAACAATATTAAGATTGGATGTTAGAGGAATTTGCTTATATTCCTATTTCTTTGGGATTTATTTCTATTCCTCTTTCATGAGAGTTTGTTATTTTAAAAAATTCGAAAAATGCGAGAAAAGTTTTAAGCAAAAATTGAATATTTTGAATTTTATCATACAAAAAAAATTTGAAGACATTCCAAATTATTTTTGTATAAAAAACAGAAAAACGAAAAAAAAATTGAAAATTCAAAAAGCCACAAAATGAATAAATAAGTCAAGTGAAGAAAATGCTGATAATGCAATAAAAGTTTTGAGCAAACTTGATGATAACTAATAATGCAAATGTATAATTATTGTTTTCAATTCTTTTCTCATTTTTAATTATAAAAGTTTGATTTTAGATATTAAATTAAATTTTAAATATTTGTTCAATTTTAAACATTTGTTTTGATCTATTATTCATCATTGATTCATTTCATTTTATTTTTTTTTACTGATCATTTATTGCATAATCAAAATTACGCCAGAAAACTATTTGATAACGATGGGACAAATCAGTGCAAAGTCATCATTACTATCGGATTATAACTATCATTATTGCTATCTTGACACTATATTACTGCAAAACTAGATTCTTTAATAGCATTTATTATTATTGTAGAACCAGATTCTTCGGAATTATCCGATCCATAGCAGACGGATCATCAAAAAAATTAATTACGAAAAAAAAAAAATATTTTGTATCACGAGATATTTATTGTATGTTACAAAACTGGAATTTATCCTATTTGAATCTTATCAAAGTGATTTGATATCAGTCTATCAACGTGTCAATTATTAGCACTAATGAGAGTATAATTAAATTCCACTAGCATAAATTAAATATTTATTTGTTGTTAATTAATAATCTTACAATTGCAAATAATAATTTATGATAATCTTTTCATTTTCTAATACTTTTATATGAAGAAATTTTTGATATTTTATTATTTCAAAGCATTTATTTTGATCGATTGTTACAACAACTGATTAGTGCCTAATTAAGCTGATTGCATACTTAATCATTTTACATTAACAATCCAATATTTATTTCAATGATTATTCATTCATTGCTGAAAATTGATTTCTGATTTGAAATAATAAAGCAGTGAACTATTTATGCTTCCGATATAATAAAAATTAACAAAATTTTGCATTTTATATTGTAAATGAATCAAATATTTTAATTTTAGTAAAATTAAAATAAATTGTTTGCAATAAATTAAATTTGAAATTTATTATGAATATATTATATATTATTTGATAATATTTATTAGCTTTTTAAATATAAACTGATTAGTAAGGACTAGGAAGGATCTAATAGTTTTTTAAAAAAGATTTGTCAAATTTCGTCTGTTGTTTTTTCCTTCTTTCTAAATTATTCTAAAATTAGTCATACATTTTATTTTCTATATAGAATTAACCTGAGACTATTCATAATTTAAATGTTATGGAATTCTGAATCTGAGATTCTGTAGCACGCACACATAGCAAATATTATCGTTACATGAACATGTTTGATAATACTCTATGATAATTTGTTTATTTCATCTTTGTTCTTATTGTTTCCTTAATGATAATATTGATATATGTGTAAATTTCTCATCAGAAAATTATTGAAATTTGAATATATTTCTGATATTGTGAAGATAGAGATTTATGGGAATAATTAATAATAATCAAATTGCTTCAACTGTCACGATTTCTAATGTACATGAAATTTACGCTTTTGCCCAACTTATACGAACTTATATATCTTTTTTTATTTGACGTGTACTTTTTACTTTTAAATTTTTTTTTGAAATTTAACTGATAACTTCATTGATGAAAATTGTAATCTTTTTATTAAAATCATTTATGCTTTTCATCTTATTCTTTCAAATATCCGATTTGATATCATCTGAAGCGATGACAAGCAGAAAATTGTAATTCTTAAATTTCAATTGTTTAATGAAGTTTCATCGTTTTCTTCCATTTCATGCATAGCTATGCTAATGTGATATAAAATTCATGTATTGAGATTCATCGATAATAATTCCTATCACTTTTATCTATACATTTTATTAATGAGTGATTAATTATCAGTGATTTTTTAAATATTTTAAATAGCAAAATATTATTAATTCCTTCTCTAATTAAAGCGACAACTTTTTACATACAACCATGATAGTCATTTGTTGCTCTAATTATCTTAACGTCGTCTGCAACAGTAATAATATTTTTGTAAAATTTTAATTATCGACATAAAATGATAGCTTTCACAATAAATCATTATGACGTAATATTTGTCAACTGACTACGTGATAAATTACGTTCTGTTAATCTTATCATCGAATATTATAACGATTAACTTATCATCGAATATTATAACGATTAACTTATCATCGAATATTATAACGATTAACTTATCATCGAATATTATAACGATTAACTTATCATCGAATATTATAACAATATGCTTAAATAATTTTCATAAATTTTGTCAAAAAATAATTAAATTCTAATGAATTAATTGCGAAAAAAATAAAGTAAAATAGCAGTATGATCAAGGAAAGAAAAAAGAAGCAATCTAATAGGAAATGAATTAATGAATAAATGGAAGTTTGTATAAGATAGTTATATATATTCAAAAATTTATAATTATATATATTTTAATGTCTGAAACAAATCCTACAATTTATTCATTTCAGATATTAAATGACGAGAAAATATGTAAAACCAGTTATCTTTGATTTTTCATTGTATTATCGGATAAAGTGTAGGCATCATTACTTTCATATATTGTAAAATAGCTATTAAATTCTTTTATAAATGGCAGACACATTTTGTTACAATCATTTGATCAAAAAACAATTTTAGAAAATAAAATTGTATTTGATTTGTTCCTTATCATCATTAATGCTTATTTAATTATATGACTTAATCACTGTTACCTTTTAGCCGATAATCATTAATTATCATTCTTGCCTTTCTTGTTTTATTATCTTTTACTTTATATATTATTGATCTTTGCGATAATAATTTCATAACATTTCAAAAAATTTATTCAAATATCATTTTTATTTCAGCATGAAAACATAACAGAAATATTACTATCAATCAAATATGGAAATAAAATCAACTGATACATAATAATTTTGCATATCTTATCAGAAAAATCAATTCATATTTTTTAGATTGTATTGAAATCCATCAAGATGATTATCCATATTACATTAGCATATATGCTAATTATAAATGTTGCTTCCTATAAAGGTTAGTATTATTTATATTTTATTATTATTTTTTTTTTTTTAAACATATTTTTATTTGAAAAACGCAAAGATCAATATTATGAAATTATACGACATTTATTATTATTATCTAGCTATTAGCTTTGCTTATTTCACTAATAAGTCTCCGTTCAATTTTTGACTATTATCGTCAGAATCTTTTAACATTAAAATTTTAATGCGTAAAAATGATGAACTGGTAAAATTGGATAATTGTCACCTTAGATTTTATCATACATGATACGATAATTAATCTAAAATTTAGGAGATTGGCTCAAGAATTTAGAAAATCGTCTGACCTTAGCAATTTAGTATTATTTTTAAGATTGTTAATATAATATAATACCATCAAAAACAATGCATGAAAAGGATTGAGTCTCAAACTTCACAAATTCATAATATTTGCTTATCGCTAACAATTGATCATTTTCATTAAACGGTTAAAGAATACCATTTAATTCTATCAGTTTTGAATCAATTATTTAGCTTAGATCGATTTTAGGCCTAAAAAATTAAATAACTGTTAGATCAATTGTGGATCGACTAACACTTTTTAGGTTATTAATTTGTGATATTATTTCTAACTTTTTTTAAAACATATTTTTATTTGAAACATTTTAGAGGAATGTACTTTAATCCGTCCTACTCCTGCGTCATGCTCGTCACCAACAGTACAAATTCCATATATTGCTTTTAGACCGGTAATAACTTAGAATATAATTTGATAATCAATTAGTTATCATTTCTTACCATCTTGTCATCTTAAATTAATCAAAGCTTTATTCCTTTTATTAAATCCAAATGAAATTAAAATTTCGTGCATTTATTTACAGCCAGAAGATAAGCAATAATTCAAAATAACGTTATAAGAAATTGAAATAGTTATAAAGCAAATGAAGTAATAAATAATAAAAAATGTGGAAGCAAAAATGATGAATCCAATTATTACAAGGGATTTAATTAATTACTTTCGCGGATTTAATCATAATAGTTATTAATTAATTATTATCAGAAATATTGATTACTTATAAGATTTGATTATAGGAAATAATCAATTTCAATGCTATCAAATATCCACATGGAACAACTGCAATGCTTATATGTCCATCTAATATTATTTGGAAGTGAAGGCAGCCGTTGGCGAGTTTGCAATAATGGAACTTGGAGTGGACCATTTGGTAAATGTAAACTATTGGGGACGTAAATGATTGTTTTACATAAATTTTTTTGAAAGGATATCAGTTATGAATTAATTTACTAATTCACAAGAGGAAAACATTGCTGGTTTCCGATCAGTGATAAAGCTATTAATTAGTGTAATATTAATTGATCATTCAACCGAACATTTAATATCTACAAGAGGAGATAAGCAACAAAATCATTGGTTTTTTTCTTGTTTTATTTGCCTGTTTCGTTGTATGATGAATTATTTCATTTAATTTTTCTTTTATTATAATTTTTAAAAATGTTTGAATATTTTGAACAATTAATTTTTTAAAAATTTAGACTTATTCAAATTCTGCTGAAAATCTACAAAATTTGATATTCATTGATCAAATTACAATTATAATATAATGAAGTGAAGACAAAAATGTTTGAAATAAAACGTTAAGTTCCTTGCCATATTATCACGAACTTGGCATATTTTTTAATTAATAAGGCAATTTAATCTCCAGCAATACTTTATTCATTGTAAAATATTCAATACTTAAATTTAAAACTTCAAACAAAAAATCCAAAAGTAAAATTAGCAATCTAAACTAAATAAGACATCGTAATCGTAACAATTAGTAATTACAAATATGATTAATTACTATAATTATTATCTTAAATTGAACATTTAATGAATTTTAAGAATAATTGGGTCAAATAATTTTAATATCAGTATTAATTTGTAAAATAACACTTGTCAAAAAAATTGAATGCATGAGAGTAAGAATCGATTAGAATCAATTTGAACAATTTTATTGTAATTGTATTCTTCCAAATTCTTTGAAGTTCTTCGGCTTGTCACCGTTTAAAATATTTCATGTGCTATTAATATGTTTAAAGTTTTCTTCAATTTTACAAATACTGTATTTTCATCATTTTTAAAACATTAAGAAAAAGTCAATCATCGGAATCGAATATCAATAAAATTTTTTCGCCAGGGCATAATCCAATATCAATTACGGAAAAACACTTACCTCAAACAAAAACAAAAAAACAAAAATTTGATAAACCATTCGAAATTGCTGATAACGTTGAAATTATCATTCCACCGAAGGTATTAAAATAAGACGAAAAAATTTTTCATAAATTTAAGAAATATAAATTACAGGTTATAGCAAAATTAGATCAAATGACTAAATCACCAGGTAAATTTTAAAATTTAGTTCAAATGATAGCTCCATAACTCTTAATATTTCGACCAGTTCACATTGTAAACAATCGCATGGATAAAACGAATGTACTAAATATCAAAAATCATATTTGTTTATTATTTATTTTATTCACAGTGAAAATCTTCAACACTGACATAAATATATGTTTGAACACTATAACATACACATATAAACCTTCGTGCTGAAGAAGTACTAGAAATGAAGATTCGTTTAATTTACAATTAATTATAAACAAAATCGTTAAAATTTTCGTTATCTATTATTTTTCAGTTATTATCTGCAAGATTTATGTCAATAATATGCGTCAAAATATCGCCATACTGTAATAATTCATGACTTTTTTAATCGAATAAATTACGGCATATTATTATGAATAATTGTACACGGATGAAGTGAAGTGAAGAATACCTTGCATTCTATAATCAAGAGACCAACATCTACTTTACAAAACATAAATAAATATAGGACTAATGAGGATCCTCATTAGTTAGGATTCAAATGGATATATTCAATTATCTGCTTGGATCACTACTTGACATCTATTAACTAAATCAAATTAACAAACATTTATCAAATCACTTTTTTGAATACACTGACTTTTGATAAACTTCTATCACATAATTTTAGAAAATAGAACAGTAATGAAAAGTTTGCTAAAAAAAAAAAATGATTAAGTGAACTTTTTTATTTATAAAATTTATAACAATGACTTATTCTTAAAAAATTAGCAATCTTGCTACATTCAAATCACTCACGCGAGACTAATAAGGCTATTTAAACCCCAGTAAAATCCAACATGCCAAGTTCATCCAATGTCGTATTGAATTTCAGTAAAATATAGCGCACGGGTCTCTTTGCTTATTTTGATAATAACAAGAATTCCGTAAGAAATTATAATAATCAAAAGATGAATTTCAATAGTGTTGCAGGAAGACATCGATGCGTAATAATTCATACCCACTAATTACTGAAATAAATCATCAATCTCTTCACCTGAATTATATCCTGGTCAAAATCGTTTTCTTTTTCACTGCTGCTCTTTACTTATTAAATTATATATAATATTAATATCAATATTATTTGCCATAAATACACTTGAAAATTATATTCGTAATTGTCATTTTTACTATACAATTGATATTATTCGTTATGATTAATATTACTTATTGTGCTTAGTTAGTGCTATTTAATTTAGAAACAATGACTTGATTTAATTGATATCAATGCATTATTACAATGATACCATACAATGCTTTATGATATAAGTGTCGTAAATTTTAATATCGTGAAACCCCCAAATTTATTAAAATAAATTTACCATTCAACATACGCGCGACTCTATTTTATTCTTGCTGAACTTACTAAATAAAAATCTCCGACCACCTTTTTTCTCCACAACAATAAATACGATGAAATAATCAAAGAATTTTGTACGCACTTTTAGATTATGGGATCTCTTATTTGGATCCAATAAAAAAGTATTCCTAGTTTTTATCATTTTTAAGGAGCATTTTATTCCAGATAATAATTTAGTATTTTTTTTCATTGGATCCAATTAGATAATTGTTGTGAAAACCTTTATCAACCGGTATTGTAAGGAATTTTATTAAAAATTGATGAAAAAATACAATCAAAACGGTGATTTTACTCATTAAAATGTAAACTGTAATTCAGAGCAACCGATGAAGCTGGAACATCAGAAAATCAGCAGCGCTTGTAAGCTGAGGAATCTAATGATTTTATAACATTTAAAAAATTCAACAGGATATCGAGATTAAGAAGATACTGCAAAGCAAGTTATAAATCCTTTTCGGGATCACTTGCAGTGATTGCAACTGATAAAGAATTGAAAAGTCCTTAATGATAATTGGATCGAGACTTTCAACCATTTATCAAATCTCAGGAAATACAACAGATTCAAATAATTCACGGTTGTAAAAAAAGCATCTGACGAAAAATTTGCTAAACATTTTTTTTCAAAAATTTTTTCGCAACATTTTTATTTTTACTGCAAATTAATAAGCGAAACAAAAATATCATTTTATACAATAAGCAAGCAAACGATCGAAATATTAATAGCACTATGTATCTTAGGATATCTTTTTTTTCATTTCTGCACTGCTTTTCTTGTAGAGAAAAAACTGAACAAAAATTATGCCATTTAATAAAGTGGCGATAACGTAAATGATAATCACCAACTTATCACTTGTTTCTTTTAAGGAAGTAAATATTCGGATTAGACATCCTGAGAATTGAAGAAATACTGTGATCAATGATAGCTGACCAGTACTATGCCGCTGATAATTTGTCCAAATTTGTAAAAACTAAAAGTGAAGATATATGAAACAAATGTGATTATGAATAAACTGATAACGCAATCTACTTCCAGGACAGAAACTTTTTAACATTCCAAATCCTATCTAATTGACCAAATTTGACTTATTCTGTTATAATTTCTCAAATAGATTATAGTCTCAAAGAATATTAGATTATAATCTCTAAGAATATGCTTCAAGTAGCTTTTTATCGTTAGTTCTTTTACATTTTGATAGTGTGTTCGACCCGGATTTCATACAAAATTAATGAAAAGAAAACAAGAAAAAAAATTGTTTTTAATTCGTTTTTCAATATAGAATCAATTTAACCTATATATTTCCTAATTACAGAGTGGTATTTAATGTTCCTAATCGTCATTCTCATACCTGGAACATTATATAACAAGATAAAGATGAAAGTATTTCGATTAACTGACAATCAACAGCATTGACAAGTACGCCGTTAGAAGTTACCAGAAACATTTTTAAAACTTACTTTAGCAACAGTAATAACTGGAATAGTAGTAGCCTGAATCAATGCAAGTATGTCAATTGGGATGTATTTACCCATTACAGCACAGCTAACTGTCCAGCAAAATGCAAGAAATACTGCTGCGTGGGCTTGCCGTGATGAAAACCATAAAATTTGAATAATTATTACAATCATTTGGATTGTCACAAAGAATGAATCACCCCACTGACTGAAACAATGCACTAAATATGAATTTGACAATATCAATAAATCATTTAAACAAACAGAGTAAAAAACTTTTTTGGCAGATTTTTAATACAAAAAAATGAAAAGAATCTGTAATGAAAAAGATAATGCATCTAGTAATTATTAGTTTGAGCATGTGCCACTGGCTAAATATTTGAGACGAGCAATATTATCTATCTAATCGTTTCAAAGACATTGACTAAGATATTGATTTGCAAAGCTTACTTTTTCTTTTTCATTGATTAAGATATTGATTTGAAAAGCCTAGTTTGTTTCAGCCATTAAAATGTCTAATTTCCATCAGTTATTAGTGATTTATACAAGTTCAAATATCTTTGTTCATTCAACAATTCTACAATTACTTTTCTTGTCTTATGGCACGCAAAAAAAAGGATATATCATAACATAATGAATGATGCTTAATTATATTGATTCGCATCAAATAATTGCGAATTATCTTCTGAAGAATAACCAAAGACATGTATTTGCACGAAATTAATTTTTAAGATGCATTTGCTAGCTACTATTTTATTAAAAAGCGAAAATGAAAATTCGAAAAAACAAACCTAAAAACATATTCTTTAGTGTAACTGTAAGAGGTTATTGCAAAACTCGCAAACATTCCAAGCAACTGTGATAACAATGAAATTCCTTCACCTGACTGTGCAAATTGAATTTTTAGAATTTGTGGTACGAATATAAACACTGACCCAAAAGTTAAACCAAGTCCAAGCAATCGTGACAAAACCATCGATATACATTCTTCTAAAATTAATAAACTTTTTCTGATTAAACCGACTAATAATTTATAAAAATCCTATAACAATGAAATTACGGTACAATGCTTTCATCATACATGCTTGCTGCTTATTCCTTCTAAATCAATTCCGTCTATTATATTAAATATCCGACAATAATAAATTCTCTATAATTACAACTCACAAAATCAATAAGGATGTACTGAAACAAAACTGAAAAAAAAGTGCTGATATTTATACTGGATCACAACATTGATATTTGCACTGATTTGTAATAGTTCAGAAATTGACAGAAAGATTGCCCTACAGAATCGAATCTTCTTTATTCGATCAAGAATCTATCAAAACTCTAAAGCCTACTTCTAGATATATTTATTCTTTTCAGTTGAAAATGAGAGGAACTTGGCGCACGGTTGCCCTAACCATTCATTAGCTTTTATACGGAATGTTTCACCTAAACATTTATTATGAATGAAACATTAAACTTACGATGAAGGAAATCATATTCCAGAAGCATCAATTCAAAACATCGATTTGGAAATATGAAATGTAGTAGCTGATCAATTTTTGAAAGAATTAAATCCTTCATTATCATGGAACTACCCTAAAAATTAACCATATAACAAGATATTATTTCATTTTATCAAATTTCAATTTGAATTCCATATCGCCACCCGAACTTCCAAGTTTCGAAAACTATCATGCCATTTCATAACGGATCTTCATATGTTCTGCAAGATTTTGCTGTAAAAAATTCTCGAGTCTCAAAGACTTTATGCTACTGTTGATTGCAACAGGTTCAAAAATTCATCGATTCGGAAATCAAATTATTTTTTATTCTTCCGAAAAAAGCAATACCATCAAATAGCAAATGGTCAATTATTGTTCCGACTAGTATCAAACAGGATATTTTTTTGGGTAATTAATAAAAACAAAATCGTGGCAGCGGACAGATAATGGAATGTCATTATGCAATAAACAACCTGCTTTGTCATCAATCAAAGAATATAAAATTACATGGAAATTTCTGGGATTTTTCAACAATGCAATATTAAACTATAATATTCGAAATACAGCACAAAACATAAATTAGGAAAAGATCATCGCATACATCACAAATCATTCAACTCGCCAAAATACTTGGCATTTCTAGAGAAGGTTAAGAATAAAAAACATTTAATTTAACTCCAAGCTTTTCAATAGTAATTAAAAATGAGAGACGTCCAATTCGCTATTAACTTCTAGCGCCATCGAAAAAAATATTTTTTTGATTATATATTTAGCTATTTCAACAGACAAAAATCAAAAACACTGAAAAATAACAATCAAATTTTCTGATAATCCTAACTCTTTTAAACATAAATATCATTTTGATAATCCGAGAATTACTAATTCATTCGCTCTATTCTTAAATAAATATTTATTAAGTATGATTACTAGAAAATATCAGACTAACAACAGCAACAAATTCCATATGCTCACAAAAACCAAATTTTTTCAAAATTTCAAAAGTTCTAAAAAATTATAAAAAATGCAACTAAGAAGAAATAAGTCTGTGAAACGGAAATTCGTGCCTCAACCGCATGATTTAATGAATTTCTTCATAATTCCGCTTCGAGATTTTATTCAATCATCCATTCCTATTCAAATACTTGAAACACCTGAAAAAAATGACAGTCTTCGTTTTCGTCATTCTTTTGATTTTAAAAATTTCAATTTATCTAACTTCAATCTCGAAAATAAATTATGGCATATGAAATTATAATTTCGATTATTACTCTGTTCTGCTTATCAATATCTAAAGATTTTTGCAGTTGCAAATTACCTCCATGTCATTAATTCTAAATGTACCGCCCTTCGCCAATTCTGGATTTCCGAATGTGTTACTCGGCAAACTTGAGCCATTTATCAGTGCATCTACAATATATATCGCATTCCCACCAATCTATAAATTAAAAAATGATTTAAACAAAAAATTTGGTTTGTTCCAATAAAACAATAGGATTAGACACTTCATCAAATAGTTCTTAAAGAAAAAGACAACTGAATCCAATCAGCATCAATCCATAAATGAAAAGCCAAATAGAAAAAAACTCCCTCGACATAATGAAAACCAATTTCAGTTGAATGATAATCAATTAATCAGCTGTTCGGTAAATTTAAAAATTCAGTAAGTTCATACATAAATAAAGCATTTAAACATTTTTAATTAATACTGCTTTCTGCATTTCAACATTTTTAATTAATACTGCTTTCTGAACAAAAAATTTAGAATCAATTTATATAAAATACATAACTTTTATCAAAAACAAGCGGGATTTTGGATAACGTACCATTAAAACAGTAGGCTCTCGCTCATAAGGAGCAGCCATAAAACATTCTGCTTGTCCTTCTTTCCAACCATATTTATTAAGTTGATTATTCTCATCTAAATTCCAAACAAACGAAAAACCACCACCAAAGTATTTTCCACTTCCACGTTCACGTGTCTTTGTTCGATTTTCCCACGGTTCGTCGCAAAAGGCTCCCAAAATTTCGTCTTTATCAGTCTTGATAACTATTAACGTTGATTCTGCTTCATCGATCCTGCGGAAATTAGCTTTAATCCTAATAATATCTACTTTGATGGTTTACGGCAACAACTTTATGATTTGCAATTATTTTTACGAATAAATAATTGTGGTATTTAAAACATTTTTTTAAATTAAAATTAGCTCACTTAGCCCATAAGTGATAGAATGAGGTTCCATCCTCATAAAGATGATAAACTAGTATTGGAGTTCTGAGTTGATATTTTTCCGGCAAATGACACATTAACTGGAAAGCAATTTCTGGTGAAACGATATTTGAAATGAAGGGTTTTATATGCATGGCTGGTAAATCTAACACTGGAAGCTCGGGACCTTCAGATTCCAAAATCTGAAAGCAGCCAACATTTGCAAAATCATTCTTCAACCATGAGACTTTGGAAAAAAAAAATAATTCTGAGAAAACGAATAGTGCATTGTAATTGACTAAATTAAAAAAAGAAAATATAACCATCGATTATCTGGAAATTATCCTACTGCTAAACACTTCGACACTCTTACACGCAACAAAAACAAACAGATGATGTGGCTTTCTTATCTCATATACTTATGTATGAATGATTGCTAAATTGATATCGAAAAATGTATGCTGAGTTTTTGAAGACAATGATTTGCTAAGTCATAATTTCATTTTTTTTCTACTATAGTTAGCTGTTTTAAAACAGCCTATTGTTTTGCTTAATTTCATTTAGATGGAGATTATTTCTTTCATTCCGTTGTATTATAATATTTCTATTCATTAATTTTCTTATTTCCAATTTTTAGTTTAATGGAAGAGTTGAAAAGATATCTTCTGAAAAACGCAAAATTCATTTTTAGATATCTACTAAAATTAGCTGCACATTTAGCTTAAAGAACTTTTAAGCCCTAACTACGACTAAAACAATTTTTACCTAGATTTATAATATCAGCTCTGTCTCTCAGTGGTATTATATCCATTCTATTTCCAACCCATAAGTTGAATGAATTTATTTATATCTCATTCATCTTTATCAGAGAGAGAAAAAACAAAACAAAATTTACCATCTTTTCATATTTCTCTTGAAAACGGGTAATTTTCGAGCTACTAAAATTGCGAATCTTTGTAGCAGCCTCAAGTAAAACTGCTGCAGAAATATCTGCATGTTTTGTGCTTTGACTAATTCTTTCCACAAATAGATCAATTCGTTCTTGACATGTTTTGTCGGCCAAATCGTCCGGCACCTGAGAGTAAAATTTTTTTAAGACAACATGTAATAATAGAAATTTTTAATATTATACGGCAACCTAAACATTCAAATATGTAGTTTGGCAAGAATTTATAAAACCGTTCATTTTATATTCAACTATACCCATAATTTTTGTACATCTACCGAGGAGTAAATTACACAATTTTCAGAAAAACTCTATGAAAAATTCAATATCTCCGGAAATGTTTTTGAAAATAATACAGAACCAACTCTAGCGTTTTTATGCCATATATTCAGCAGTGTGACAGCAATTCTCATTAATATTTTGAACCCTTCATATAAAAAGCAGTCAATAACACAAATTAGGTGTTCAAATGGCAAAGCGCAGAATATCCATGTTGGCCAATTTTGCAAAGCTCTTGCCAGGATGTTTTCGTCTGAGGATCCAATCCAATTCGTCAAAGTTTTGTAAACTGCTATCTGAAAAAAAAAAACTAGAATGTCGAAAAATTAAGTTTAAAAAAGTTCATTACTGCACTGGATATTATTTATATAAAATTAGACAGTTTCAGTTTAAGATATATTTTAATAATTGGTAATTTTTACTGCAGGTACGACCTTATTCATTATGCAATCAGTACTATCTCTAACGCAAAACATGCTGCACTGCACATGAAGAAAATTCCAACAAATTAAATAAAACTTATATAGAATAAGGAATAATAGTAACTTTAAAAAAAAGAAAAAAAAATAAAAACTTCAGAAAGTTTTGATAACGCAATGTCTAGGTAAGCTAGCAGTGAAAAAAGAGAAAAAAAACTGAGAAGAACATACCTTATGGACCTTCACAAGTGCAAGCAATGTGTATGACGTAGCTTTACTTGCTACAGTAGAATTTTTCATATAACTTGAGTGATTTTTAAGAATCCGAAGGACGCAAGCATATGCATCATCTTCACTCATATAGTGCAAAAATAATGCAAGTAGGGGTTGTATTAACTGTAAAGTACAGTTACAATTATAAGAAATATTGATAACAAGTATGTTCATTTTAATATAGTGTGAATGATGTACTTTCAAGATAGTTCACATTAAATTGTGTTAGAATATATCAAGCGAATCAAGGAATTAAAAATCATATAATACTAACAGGTGCATAATTTAAAGTCGGCATTGTAGCATCTAAGACTTGAATGATACGACCTAGTGCTCTCAATCCATTTGCATTCAATTCATAAGAATAATGTATAGCATCCAAAGAATGCATAAAACGGATTCTTGGTGAAAACTGTTCTAAATAAATTTGAATCAATTTTGAATAAAATAATTTTCAACTGATAATACTTAGCAATACAATTCTCCTCCAAGGGATCATCACAATAGAAGTAAAATCTCTAATTTTCTGAGCATACTGATATAATTTGTTGTGTATAAGATACATTCTACATAAATCAGCTACAAAAAATCCGAATGAGGCCAATAATTAACGAAATGTCTATAAAATCTATAAAATGAGAAGAAAAAGAAAAATTACCAACGGGCTGTCCCAATCCTTCAGATTCATAACTAACTTTGTACGCATTAAAATCTGGATTGTTTAATTTACAGATTTCTTGCCATAAATTTGCTCGTGCTTTGTGTCCCACTGGCCAATTTGTTTTCCGAAGCAATCTTTTTATCTAAAACCAGAAGAAAAAAAAAATTCAACTAAAATCCCAAACGACATCACTAAGTTTTTAGAATCGGTAAAATAAACCGTTTTTTAAAGAGCTAAACATCAAAGTGAAAATTTTTTTATGATTATATATATTTTTTATAATATCATATTCAAAGTTTGTTATGATTATATTTTTTTGTCTTTGTTATAATTATATTTTAAACTAGGTTGAGAATTTGTTACTTACAGATGTTTATATTTTTTCGACTTTCGTTTTCCTCGCGTTTTTTAATGGATTTGTTATAATAATTACTATTTAAGTTTTGTTTATTGCTAATATATTAACACTCTTACTTCATCAGATCGATTCCGTTGTAGAATTTGTCGAACCAGTTCAATGTTACAATATGATTCATCGTAATTAGCAATCTTAATACTGGCATATCTCGTGAAAGTTTCCTGCAAAAAAAAAAATGTTATATAAGAGAAAATTCAATGTCTTTACAAATTTCATGAGTAACTAGGATTTCTCAAAATTAAATGATTATGTTCGATACTGTTAAGTTATTGATAAAGGGCTTGAATCTTTAAATGATAATAACGTCTTAATCATGCCTGCTATGAATTTATTTCATAAATCTCCTTATATTAGAATTTCTATTAAAGGTAATAGTTTCTCAAGTTGGTACTTCTAATCCATGCATTGGATTGCTGAATAAGGACTACGACAAGGAGTAGTTAATATCTCAAAATTAGTCCAATAATTAATTTATGATTTGTTTAATGATAATGACTTAATAATAATTAATACTATAACGAAAAGTTTACGTCGCACGATTCATGAAGCAACGATAGTTCTGAATCTTCGTTGACCGCCACTTCGTCACTTACTAGAAACTTCACCGACTGTTCACGTTTATTTGAGGGCAAATGAAATGAACGTCGTAATCGATCACTCAAACGTGAAAGAAAGGATGTATTTGATTCTGTGCGTTTCAAAGCTGATGGTGTTTGTTGTATGGGTGTTGCCGGAAGTTCTATGCTGCTAGGCCCAGCTTCGTTATCTTCAGCATCTGGCAATGAAGTAATGGTGGATACTGGAGGCAAAGAAAAGAACGATGCTTGTTCCTTATCTCTAATCTCTGCTCCATTTGTATGTGCATCTGAAATGAGCAACATTTTTGTTAATCAATAAGAAAATGGATTTCAACGAAATGATCTGTAAGAATGAAAAAGGCAAGATGCTTTCACTGTGTATATATATGTGTGTGTATATTTGATTTTTTTCATAATAGCCTAGTATTTGTTTAAAAAAATTTTAAAGTGTGATATTTTCGGTGATTCTACGATTACAATTGCCTATATCATTTTTAGTGAAACTATTTGATCCGAATATCATATTTTGATAACAGAAAGAATATATCACAACTTAGTAATATATTCATTCTGCTTCCTTTATGAAATAATAAAATCTCTATATTTGATTATTCACAAACAAACGCTAAAAATGGCTAATTAAGAAAAAAATTATTCGATAAAAAAAAATCCTAAGCGCTAATAATGAATTATCCATTACTAAACTTAGCCGACTGATATCAAAACTATCAAATTGTACTTAATAATAATGAGAATAGATAAACTTTTGTCAGCTTATTTGTCAATTTTATCAATCTAACGCTTAACTATATTTGCAGAAATGGTATTAATTACAATTAATATTATTCACTTCATTTTGTTCCGATATATTATAGAAAGTTTTGATATTATAGAATTTTCCAAATGGATTGCTTGATCCATGAAAGAGAACGAATGGAATAAAAGTCTATAATGATAACTGATAAAGAATGAAAATAAAAATATAAAAGTTTCGTTCTTTGTTTCATTTCATTCGCTTTTTTTTCAGTGAGCCGGTAAATTTGCAAGATAGAATATGGTAAAGTATGGAAGGACGCTTTGGAATCGAACAAAAACAGAGAAGGATTTTTAAAAAAAGAGCCATCCTTGGAAAATATCTGATCAGAAAAATGTACATTCATTTTTTAATCATGACTGCATCTGATAATAAAATGAAACATATCATTTCGTCCTGATGATAAATAAGAACAAAATTTCAATTATATGCGATTCAAATTCTTGAGAAAGCTTGATAATGTCAGCTATGAAACTGCTTTATTTAAAAATTTCAAATATTATACGAAATTAAATCAATTAAATGCATAAAATTAGCTACGTATTCTAATGACAAAAACTTCCGAAGAAAATAAAATTAATGGAATGGAAAGATAATTAATGATAAGAAAGAATGTTGGGATGAAAATTTTAATACATTTCCAAAAAAAAATTCTAAGAGAATGAGTAAAAATTAATATTTGTTACAAATTATTGGAACAAAAATGAACCAAAAAAAAATCAATACAAATTATTAAACTAAGAAAAAAAAAAACTTATCTAGAAAAAAAAAATGGATGAAAAATCCCCTCTAAATAAGAATAGAAGGCACTGTTTTACCTGTCATTTTTTTTTCATTAGTCGATTTCTTGCGTTTGGTAAATGATTGATACAAGTTACCCAGGTTGCTATGACGAAATGCAATCAAGCTATTGCGACGAAATGATCGCATCGCGGGACCGATGTGATCTTCTGACATTTGATCATCGAACATACACAGATAAAAATTTAAAATCGTTCTTCGTTTTTGCACACCGTCTTTCTTTCCTTTTCGTTTGTTATTTTTCGACACTCTTTGATCGATTTCTGGAATAAATATTTGAAAAATTTAAAAATTAATGAAACATATAACGTAAATATTTTCGACGTAAATACTATTTTTGAATATAAAAAAGTAAGAACTTGAGAAACCCGTTCATCGTTGTTTCGGTATTGTTACCTTTGTATTGTTACCTTTATCTTCACTCTTCTTTCCTATTTTCTCATCTTCAGCCCTCTATCTTTACTTTGGTTAAAATTTCATTTAGATGATTTATTTGTTGAGAACACTTTTTTTTTGCACTTCACATTTACTTCCTCTTCCTAAATCATCTATGACCTTTTGGCACACATCTTAATAAAATATGTTAATAGTTTTAGGCATAATAAAAAGGAAAAAATGCTAAAAGTTTAATGTATTGATAAAAATGTTAAAAGTACTTAGTTTTAAATTCAATGTACTAAGCCTCATCACTTATAATCTAATATAATATTATCATAGCAATGAAATATTATCAGAATATTATTAATTTTATCTTAGTCGATGAATAAATGAAATAAAAACAAATGATGTATTTATTTCATCAACATAATTACTAATCTAAAATAACCATGTAAAGATGGCTTTCTAATCTCGACTTATCATTTTTCGAGTACCTTGTTTCTCCATCATCTTCACTACGAATAAGTCGCTCTTATATCTGCACGAATGACGTATGACGTATGGTGATGCATAAACTTTTTTTCTATACTAATATTATTATTTATGCATATTTTTACATAAAAATTCGTCAACTTATGATATGCTTATGAAATTCGATTTATTCTTCAATTTAGAAGCAAATTTTTTTCAAATTTCATTTCCGTAATGGATTCATCGATATATTTCACGTTAGTACTTATTTAAGAAAAAAATATCGATAGGTTAGCTCAGAAATTAAGTAAATGTTAAAACTTGTAATATCATAAGGTCAATTAAAAAACGATGAACAACGACGAATTTCTTTCAAAAAAAAAAAAAAAAAAAAAAAAAACAAATGAGATGGAAATATTTCCATTGTTAATAATCAGATAAAAGAAAACAAAAAAAAAAAAAAAAAAAAATGGAACATACTTTGCAATAGCTTATTGGTTGATGATAATTTGATTGATAACCCGAAAATGGTTAGTACCGTAATGGTACCAGCCTAAAAGAAGGGATACCATTATGAAGCTATCGATTGAGGTACTATCGCAAAGGGCATATCAAACCACTAACAATAACAATATTGATCGTCTGCTCGAGACTAGAAAAGAATTAATGATCATCATTTGTCCAAAGCATAAATCATCCTATCTTTTTTAAGAGTATTATTTTATTTATTTTTTTTTTTTATCAAATAATCATAATCGTTGTTCTTTCGTCAATATTAATATAATGATGCAATAAATTTATCGAATGTTCGAAAATTTCTTGCCTTACTACAATCTTAGATTTGATTTCGATACGAAATTTGATGTGGAAATTTCTATGATTTATTTAAATTTGTGAATTCATTGTGATCTTATGCACATACATGAATGGGATCAGTAAAGTCTGTTTTAAATTTTTGCTGAAATTTAGTTCAAATTAAGAATTAAGAATATATATTACAAGTATATAAGTATAGTGTATTTCAGAAAAATTAGAATTAACTAATCTCAACTATTATCATACTAATAACTACATGTTTAGTTTGCAATGTTTTGAATCATTTCATTTTAATTCTATTCTTTCTAAAACGCACAATTAATAATGTTCTGCCATTTGAGCATAACAAAAACTCGTCCTTATGTTGATTTTCTTGATGAACTGGCAAAAAAAAAAAAAGAAAAGAAATATATAGACAGAAAAAATTCGAAATAAAATTCAAAATCAATATTTCATGATATATTACATCGTATATTTTTAAATTAAATTTCATGAATTTTTATTTTGCTAATATTAAATTCATAAATAGTCCTAAAATTAGACATCTTGTAGCAAAATGAAAACGACTAAATCTCGACAAGTTTTTAGATGAGCAAAATAAATATCATAGCATTACGGATAGAAAGAGAGAGAGGAGAAGATTGAACAGATAGTTTGCAATTGATAATATGAAATGCTCTTCAATGATTCATGTATAACTTTCTCCCAAATAACATGCTTATAGGATTATAAAAATATATATATATATATAACGAAAAATTATTATAATTCATTTATGATTGTTGAGGAATTTAGACAACTAAAAGTCAGGAAAAAAAGTCTAAATAAATGATTCATTAACTAAAAGAAGAAATGAATCATTCGTGCTTGCAAAAATTACAGGTAATCAGATGAAAAATTAGAAACCGTTGAATGAATCAATTGGAAAAATGAATGACAGTTGAATTCTGCTACCGGAAAAATGAATTCTTAGCCTAAAAAAAAAAAAAATGTTGTAATCTCATAAAAATAGTACGAATTTTTTTCCACTTTCTCACTCTTTTTTTGCTTCATTCTTTTTACCATCTCATTTATTTCAAAATCTTTCGCCTCAAAAATATAAAAATCACGGACTTGTTCCTGATTCGCGAATAATTTGATTGCAGATTCTTCCAGTTGCTTGCAATCAATGAATTTGAATTGATTTTTTTTGTTCGAATAGACATGAATAACTGGCTTCGAATCAGATGATTGCGAAGCGAAATCAGTGAACATTGTAAGATCACGGAAATCGGAATTAAATATTCAATTCGAAACATTAAAATTGGAAATGAAATAAACTGAGTAAGACCGAGATTTTGCTATGTTGAACCATTCACTGACTTTTAAATTTCGATAACTGCAATGAAAGTTTTCGTCAGAATGAAACTTCAATCAATGGAAATCATTCGAGACACTTAGCCTATCCATATTATACTCAATTTCCGTCGCATTCCGTTAAATTACGTGGAAATCTCCGTAACACACACTTTAGAAAGTGGTTCCGCATTCCTGGACGAACGATCAATGTTCGAACAATTCACTGGTCGATAAATGATTTAAATTAAATTTGTTTGTGAATATTTCGTTATGCATTTAATTTATGATAGATTTTTATGAATAATGATCTACGATTTTATGATTGATTGTGATATCAAATAATCCTATAAACGTAATAGGATGGCGTATGTGTACAATGACGTGAACTAATTGTTGGATGAAGCATTTAGATTGACGTATATGAATCGTAAGTGATAACCATATCATTTGCCATGTAGTGAGATGAAAAATTCTGAATTCATTCTCATAACTGATAAAGAAGTAGTTTTTAAGTATTATTTATCGTTAATTTTATTCCTCTTTCTGTCGCCGTTTTATCTACTATAATCTTCAATAAGATTGCACCGCATTTCTTTAAATTCAAAATAGAATCACAGTTTTCATCAGTTTTGTTATTACTGTAATATAATTCATATTATGCAGTTCATTTTGTTACTGTAAATATGAATTTGTGAAAGTATTTTAAATTTGTTAAAATTTAAAAGTTTATTAAAAAATCTAAATTTAAAATTTAAAGTTTCAAAATTGTCGCATAATTTATGCATATCTATTTTTTCAAAATTTATTATTAGCTTTCATTTGAAATTTAAATTTTGGAATTGAATTTTTAGAATATTGGACTGTGTTATTGGATATTAATTATAATTTTCTGCATATCGTTATTGAAATGAATGACTTTATATACTTTTTAAATATTTATTTAAATTTAGTAATTTATAAGAATTCATTATTCTACCCAAAATCTTCTCAGTGATTATGTGAAATCTAATTTCATGAAATTAAAATTTGAATTTCAAACTTTATTTCTAAAATTAGTCCTTAGATGGAGGTGCTAGTCGTAACTTTTGAATACATTTGAATTAGAATATAATATTTCGTATTCTCTCTAATTCGACATGATTTAATTTCAGTTGATTAAATTATAATCCGAATTTGCGAAATTGAAAAATAGTTGAATTTTTAATATTGTTGCAAAAGTAATAATTTAAATGGCGTGATATTTTATCAGTGAATGATTTAGAAAGCTTTGATTAGATTGTTTTCAGCTGTTGAGAGAATTTTTGTTGTTATATAATGCATTCTAAATAAGGTGATACTGAATGCAATGTTTCGTGGCCAACGGATTGCACGTTTGCTGTTAGAAAAAGAAGAATTGGATGATCGGCTGCTCTCCGGTGATCATTCTGAATGGTATCATATTGACAGGTATGTTATCTCTGGTGATAAATATATCAGATATATTACATAGATGAAAGAACATCAGATTAAGTAAGATATTTATAAATTGTGTAAACTGACGAAAAAAAAGTAGGAAAATATATTATTATGGTTGATTTCAAGGACTGCCGTAACTTCGTCTATGCTAAAAAAATTTCATCAGTTATATATGGATGAGGATGTGGAAATATTTCTAAACAATTCTCTTGAAACCAGTAATTCAATATGTTTACAGGCATGAATTTTTTTAACTTTTGCATCTACATTTTTCGAGATAATTAATATCTTATTATCATCTTATCGTTATATTTAAAAAAGATAACAAGAAAGTTGAATAAGATCATGTTGAAGATGTTTATGATTAAGTATAAGTAAGTAATATCACTGGGAGGAAATGGTCAGTAGTTCTGTATTTTGAAAAAAATTCTTATATTCCTATGAGTGAAGGAGCAGAAAAAAAATTATTTCTTTTAACAAATTTTAGTAATATCATTATTCTTATTCATATAGTAATTCAGTTGAAACCGTTACTCTCATATATTCCGCGTTTTCTTTTCCATTTTTTCTTCACTGTTGAAGGTGCTTAAAATGTTAAGAATACTGTCTAGTAGAGGTAGGTAAAGTTATCATAAATCGTTAGTGTTTTGCGGAATGAATTATGCCTTTTGTTGTATTGATCTTAATTTTTGCTGAAATTTTTTGTTATTTTTAAAGAATACTTTGAAAATTTGAGATTTATTATGCATTGGTTACTTCATTATTGTCAATATTGCTAACAAAAAAATATTAATGGTCTTCTTGGTCGAGGTGGCATGTACCTGTTCTCTTTTAATCAGTTGCAACAGTTCTTGGACATCTCAACAGAATGGATCTCTGACGATAAAAGAGTAAAAATTTTCATTAAATTTCATTTTTTTTTTATTTCAGTTCATTTTCTATCCGGAATCAAGTATTTTGAATAGAATTTTTTGGATCGCTATTATGCAATCAATTTCTTTTGAAACAGAGAAAAGAAATAGTTTCTAATTCAGCTTCTGGATTTGGGTGCTGGAGATGGTCAGATAACGGCTATAATGGCACGACTATATAGGACTGTTTCAGTTACGGAAGCTTCCAAGGTGAATTCAGTGATTCGATCGATATTCTTGGATTTCCTTATTTAAGAAATTGGCAAATCTGTGAGATGTTTTAAATCAGATTTATTAATTAACCAATATAGTAAGTCTCCGAATGATAATTCTAATTGTAATATTGGTCTATTGTGATGGAAAAAAATACCAAGTGTGATATCGTAAATATACAAATTATATTGTAGAAAATTTTAATGAATATGAATATTAAACGGAGTATGTATATTCTTGAAAGCCACAAGTTCTCGATATTATCATTTTTCACTGTTAAAGGTAATGGAATGGCGTTTGAAACAGCGCGGTTTCAAAGTTGTTCCAACGGATATTTGGCATCAGTCTGGGACGTATCACTTGATTTCAGCGCTTAATCTGTTAGATCGTCATTACAATCCGTCTTTGTTATTAGCTCAATTACATTCAATAACTTTACGTTCAGAATCTTTACTATTGTTAGCTGTTGTTTTACCATTACATCAATATGTGGAATTTCATCCTACAAATCGGACACATCGGCCAGGTACTAAGTATGAAATTCTTTCCAGTATTTTTGCTAATTGTAATCTTTTATATATGATACATTTCACGACTAGATCATTATAAGTTATTTTTATTCTTGGATGCCACATCTGCATAAAGTTTTCAGTATTAAATTTTACATTGAAAAATTATCGAATGTTTTGATCGATAATGCAAATTTCTTTTTAGACATAAAAATCTCGATCAAAGGTAAAACTTTTGAGGAGCAGGCAAGCTCATTAGTAACTGATGTTCTGGAACCGGCAGGATTCGAGTTGCTGAAATGGAGTAAATTACCATATTTATGCGAAGGAGATTTCAGAAGAGTATAATTCTGCCTCCTTAACTTACTTTATTTTAGTTTTTTTATTAAAGAATTGTTTCGGATTTCTAGTTTTTTATATCGTTTCCGAAAATCATAACTTTTTTCTGAGGCCAGATCATCAAAAACTAGAATTCCCTAAACTGAAAAATCCTCCGAATAAAGAACTGAAGTTCATAATTTCAAATATTTCAGCCATTTTACCATCTTGATGACGCCCTATTTCTATTGAAACCGGTAAATACTAGTTTCGTTGGAAGAAGTTTCTCGGATTTCCGTTTAAGCAATCCATTGCCTAATCGCGATTTCACTTCGTTATAATTATTTTCGCTGATTTTGTTTGTTGTTTCTGTTTTTTATCAAAATCATGAGAATTATAAAGATGGATTTCGAAAACAGTCCAGACTATCCTAAATATAAGTATATATCATTTTCCAGACAGATATATCATTTATCCGTCAGTGCAATTTTTAAGGATTTTTGTCAAAAAAAAAGAAATCATGAGTATATTTTCTTCTGGGAATTTTTAACTCGGGCAGTCTATTTATCCATGGAAGAGTACAGGGCTGAGTAGCTTCTTTGAAAAGAATCCGCTTAAACATGAATGATTTCATCAGATTATCTGTAAAAATACAAATACTACGTAGTATGCATCATAAGTTTATAAATTTTAAAAAATTGTAGGAAGGGAGAAGGTAAAAATATGCAGCACAATTCTACTTAAAAGTAATAATATTAATTATCGCAACTGGAGATTGGAAATTGCGATATAGAACGCTGACGCAGATCATGACATTATAGTATGATCTTTATCAGTGATACAACATACACATTTCGTACTGATAACACGTAGCCATACATGCAATCACTTCAACTCTCATCATTAAACTTTACATCCGGCTCTAGGCCGATAAGTATTTTACGGTCAGAGAGACCATAACGTATATGTATGCATAGATTTCGAGGAAGTTTTGATTCTTTAAAAGTTACACGTGGAAAATTAGCGTAAGTCAAGTAGCAGAAGGAGATAAGAGGGAAAAGTATCATATCTTTAATTTACTTTAAACTAATTATTTTGGTAATTTTTTGGGAATTGAAGTTGTAAATGTTAATTAAGTAATTTTACTAAATGTTTTATTAGTAGTATGTTTAAATGTTCGCTTTTGAATGCTTCAGAATATTCGTATCTTCCGAGAATTATTATTCAATGAAGAATTTTAGTATACAGATTCGGATACGGATCATTTCACAGCGCTATTGATAGTTTATCGGATCAGGAAGACGATGTAAATATCAGTAATACTAGTGTAAACAATGATGAAAGTTGAAGAAGAAAAGATAAATAATAAATATGAATTCAATGATACAACGAAATGGAAAATATATTCTGATAATGAAATATCAGAAGTGTTATCGTGAAAGAAATGGTTCAAAATTTATCATCATTCAGTGAATCTTCAAAGTGCCAAAAAGTTATTCCTGGAAAACAAAATTATCATTGCTTATCAATGAACGAAGCTAATTCTGATTCAGCAATAAGGGAAACATTGCCAGTTCAAGAATTGAAAACAAACAATGCAATTTCTGGACAGATGCTAGATTCCCAAATAGAATGGCCTTCACAGTGCAATAATATAGAAATTGAAAAATATCGAATTGGAAAATAATGACAGATCCGATAAAATTTTCGGGAATGATAATAAACTCTTCGATATAAATAAGTTTAGAGGTGAAAAATTGCAAAATTATGAAGGAAACATAATAAAACATCTGGAATTGGAAATAAGGATTCCGAACATGAATTTATATCGGAGTTATGGATAATACGAATGATGATAATATGAGGAGAAGTGAAACGGTTTGAAGAGAATGTCAATATTGATCATGATGGATGGGGATTGGGAATTGCAATATCCGGAAAAGGATAAGAGCGGTACCGAGATCCTGGATAAAGAATTGCCACAGATGCTAACATCTGATGAGAAAGAACAAGTCATTGTTAATTCAGAATCAGAGGTTAACATTTTAATATTTTTATATTTCAGTTATTGAAAAAAAGTATGAAGATTAAATAAATAATGTTTGAATCTGTAATTTTGTTCAGATGATTATTATGATGGAATTTAATTCAGGTCAACTTCTAAAGATAAAGTTTCATTTGACTGAATAACTTGGAGAAATTTCTGTGATCCGAATTTCTGCAGATTGTTTTTCTTTTTTTTTTTTTATTGGAAGCTTTGCATATGTTTCAGCGTGAGTTCAAAACAAAAGAAGAAGTTAATTCAAATAAATCGTTTTGGGATTGGACTGAATTTAGTGACGTGGTCGCTGCTGTTGGTTAGTAATGCTTATATCATACAAGAGGTGATTTTAGTATATACTGTTAATTTATCGAAATTTTTCATTAAATATCCTGAATTTCACTTTTATTTACTTCCCATTCTAACGAAAATGTTTTCAGGGAAAGGTTTAACAAGCATATCCAGTACTGTTGAATCAAGCCTTGGATTGCCAACACCAGAAGAATTAGTAAGAAGTCAATGTTTAGAGAATTCTGCGATTACTTCTGTAGAAATTACAAAGGTTACCGTTTTTTATTTCAGCAACTTCATTTTATGTTCGATGAATTTATTCCTGCTGTAATTTGAATGTGTTAGTTTAATATGACATCTTAGAATTCAGAATTCTACTTAGTATACTGGGTTTTCCAGGAAAGCGAGGAAGTAACTAATTCTAGCATAAAATCATACAGCAAGCTGTTCGCTGGTTTTGGAGCCAATGTTGTAACGGGTTCGTTGGACGTACTTGAAGCTCTAGGCAAGAAAACATTTGAAAAATTAACCGTACCGGAACAGGTTTGATTACTATAATTTTATGCTGACATGCATAAATAATAGTACACATATGGAAAGAATGCGTCCCAATTATCCTTTTTCTTTGGATTTGTATTTATCCTAATTATCGATTTCTTATTTTTGAATATTTAAAATTTAGGGTTCCGAGAAAAGACGATTCATTTTTGAACCGGAAAGAGGTCAAAATTTGTCTGAAGTTTTACGAGAGTTACGCGAAAATCGAGCAGAAGAGGTGGCATTTGAAACGAATTGTATTTCAAAGCGTGAGGTTACATTTATTGATTTCTTCGAGAAGTTTGGTGGCATGCTTCATTTGGAAGGCCTCGAAATGCTCTCAAAAAATTATTTGAGAAAAATCCCACCACAAAGACGAAGGTATATTATCTTTTTCTGGAATTCAGTTATGTTTTTTACTTTTATGCAAAAGTTCTGAGCTTGAGTACAATTCCAGTCTTTTAGAAACTTCCTTTACATATATAAATATATACATATATGATACTCGGCAGGAAATCAAAATCGAGCATTTACTGACTAAGAAGTTACTACAAAAAAAGTTGGAAATCATATGAAATCGAATATCCGAATCTTTTGGTTTTGTAATTTTATTAAAGTGTAAATTTCAACATTTAAATGTTCAACTATTTATTCTTTCCAGCGATGTAAATGAAATTTTCGCTGAGAATTTGGCTAACACTCTGGAAGACTATCAAGAAAATCAGCAGAAAAGTTTCCTGCAAGATTATAAAGAAATATTATTAGCCATCGCTCTGCCTTACAACGTGAGGCTGGTTTTCATTTGTTTTATAATGTTAAATGAAAGGGCACTGAATTATGTTGTATTTTTTAGATGATCTTATTTTTCTTTGAGATTCATTTCATGCAATGTTTATTCCAGAGTTCGGGTTTAATTGATTCTTATACGCGGTGTCAAGAACATTTGGAAAGGTTATCTGATTCTAGCGACCAAATTTTTGAACTTTTCCTGGGTATTTCATTTTCTTTTAAGCTAGAATTATTTTTTTTGACTGTCGATTTTAGTTGTAAATCAGGTTTTAAGACATGAGGATAAATTGATTTACGCTTAAACAACTTCTGTTGACTCATTTCGCAAATTTATATTATCATCTGCAGAATGTTTGGCTGATTTTACCGCTCAAAGTGTACAGTCTATTCACAAATTGGGACAGCTACTGCTAATAACGGAAACCGAAGTGAAGCAAGAACCGTTTTCTGAACTGCACAATCTGATCGGACGACAAATTTCACTTTTCAGCAATCAGTTTGCTCAACATATCAGCGCAATTGATGCACCTTCTGAAGAAGTTTGTTTTCTGATTTTAATATTTACGTGTATGTGTTTGAATCCATATGCGCACCTGTACGTTTGTAAGTTAGCATTTTTTTATGCCTTTTTTTTATATTTATGTTCATATATATATTGTCATATGTGGATTTTTTTTTACATACGTCGAACCTTTTCATCCAATGTTATTTAGCATATGTTTATATTGATATGTTGACATTATTTTTAAAATTAAAATTAGGAGACGAAGAAATTTTAAGATCTTACCTCTAGAACACTGAACATATTAATTCATAGGAATGTGATTCATATGTTTTAATTCCAATTAAGCACTGCTCAAAATCAAAGTATTTCAATAATTTTAGTTTGCTAAATTAATATTAATTCACGCATGAAATAATTTTAGTATTAATATTAGTTTCTTTGTTTTTTTCCAGATAGATGAACTGATCACGGCAGTATTTTTAGCAGCCGGAGACTCATTTTCATATATACAGCAGTCATTTCGTCTTCTTCGACCGCTACTAATTCTGTGATATTAATTTTTTTTTTTGGGTCATTATGTTATATAATTTTTTGATTTCTAATATATAAATTATTTGAAATCTATTGTTTGAAGGCAGTCAGATTTTAGAATCTCATACTGTACATTGAAATTTCTGAATTTTTTTTTTCAAATCCACGGCAACAACTCTTTTCATTAATATTTAATATGACCATTCAATATGTGCTAAAAATCACTATATTTGTCTTCACTTTCTTACAGCTTTTCATGGAACTATTACCTTGCAATTGATAGAATTATTCAGATTAGTTTTAATCCGAAGTGAGAGAAGATTTTAATATTAGCTTTTTTATTAGAGTGAAAATATTTTTTCATTAGCATGTATAAGATTTCCACATTTAGCATTCAATTATTTTTATAAAATTAAATGCGGAAATCTTGTTTAATTTTACTAGCTGGCATTTTGGAACGATAAGATCACCGCATCACGAAATTTTATGGAGTAAATATTAAATTTTATGTGCAATTAAAATTATTCATCAAAAATTTAAAAATTATAAAGCCGAAGCTGAAAAGAAACATTTCTTATATTATTAATTTTCATTTTATCGAGTGCTCTCCGCTTAATAAGGTTTAACGATTCAATTATGAAAAAATTTTTAAAGCATCGAACAATGTTCGATATTCTCAAAAAAGTTCGAGATGTGGCTAGAGGACAGAATTATGATACGGTGATGAATGCATGTGGCCGTGTTATTACTGCTGCTCTTACACCGAAGCCAAAAAAGGTTTTAGTTATTTCAAAATATTTTCATATTGGATATGTAATTATCAAATTACTGTTAAAAGAAACATCATGCTAAACTACCGAAATAGTTTAGATGATTTGTTAGTGAATATTTTTCGTGAGATACTGAGATCTTTTATTTCGATGGATAGATCGGAAAGATATTGATAAAATAAATGAAATTAAAATACTTTATTCTTTCTGTAATGTCGAAATTATGTTAAAGATATCCTTGTGGTATACTGTATTCTTTCTCTAATAAATTTATATAATGATTGTTCTATTCAGGTAGAAATTATAAATGCTACAACGTTGAGAAACTTCAAGAAATGCGATAATTCTTTTACATTTACATTGTATGTAGATAAACCAAAAGATGGAACATATTATGTTGTATATTTACCAAGAGCGTTAAAAATTTGGTATACACGACAGCGTGATGACGCAGAATTGCTAAGGGATCAGCTGAACAATTTGAAATTTCTTGTTAATATTTTGGGTAATATTTTTGAAATATCAAAAGCTAATTGAGTGAAAAATAAAAGTAATGAATATTTTCTATGTTATTATATATATATATATATATAATATATATATATATATATATATATATATCTGAGAATTATACTATGGATTATTTTATATGATTATATTATGCGTTATCTAATTTCTCATCTATATCGTTTGATCAGTGCAACATTTTTGCACTGTCTTTTTTTTTTGCATTATTAGCAGAAATATTTGCTGGAACATGTCAATTTGTTGAGCATTTAACTAAAATTCGATTGACTAGTAATTTTCTCTCTTTTGAACAGTAATTTCTCATATGTAACGATTGCTTGTTTTTTTTTCCAGAGGATGAAAATTCGAAGTCGAATAATTTCGCAGCTAAATTGGAGCAACTGAGAGATTCGGTAATTAAAAATCCTAGTTTTAATGACATACATCATGCAGCTGCTTGTGACTTTCCGATAGTTATCAATGGGTTGTACAATAATCGCCCAAGGTTAGTAAAATTTGATTCAAATAATGCATACAGAAAATTTCTCCAAATTATTAATGCTTATTTCTACAAGAGCTATTTAGATGCTAAAATGTTTGAGGACATGAAAGAGACAAAATTAAAAATAAGCAGCAATTATGAAAATTTCGAAATTTTTTTAAAAATCAAGATTTTCAATTTATCAAAGTGCAATTATGATATCAAAACATCTAGCTGATAACATCAGTTAACTTCTGGAAATTATTTTATTTTTTTTTTTTGAAAAGAAGAAAAGCAAGAATTCCCAGAAGTTTTTGATTAAAGTAATTATTTTCAGTATTGTTAATGAAGCATCTATCGACGGTTGCTATCCATTGCACATAGCAGTGAAGAACAATGCTAAAAAAGCTGTCCAAGCACTTTTGAATTTAGGTGCCTGCACTGCGAAACGAGATTATCATTCGAGAACTGCTGTACATTACGGTGCCGAAAATCCAGAAATACTTGAGGTATGTTAATTGATGATAATTCTTCCTTTCAATAATTCCTCTGCGTACTCTGTCAAGTGTTGCAAAAATCGGAAAGTATAGTTTGTCAATTTTTCTTATATCTTCAAATTATCATATGCAGTAATAATAATTCAGTTATTATCCAAAGCGCATGATTTTGCGGATGCTATTGATATGATTGATGAAGATGGCTTATCACCACTTTGTCTTGCTATTTGTTCAGCCAAAAATAAATGCGTGGAAATGTTGCTGGATGCGGATTGTTCAACTGGTCCATTTCCAGCTGGTTCTTTGGCTTCAATGGTTGCTGTAGCTGGTTCATCATCTGATTTATCGAAGTATTCATTTTTATTTTTTCTTACATTCTCTTTTTTTCCTACATTTAGAGTATATTTTTTGTAATTTTGTCACTTCTTTCACGTTTAATTTAATTATCTTTTTTTTCAAATCTTTAGATTTGCAACAACTCTTTAAAAAATCGATAATTTTCTTTCAAGCATAGTCGATTTACTATTAATACGAGCTCCACACCTCTTAATCGAAGAGATTAACGGTTCATCGACTATTCTTCACGGAAAACTTGAACCAAAAGTAAATTTAATTATATAAATATTTATAGTTGCTATTATAATGCTTTGTAAAAACGTAATATATTAGAGTTATTTATGTCAGATGATTTAATATATAATAATCATTCTCTATGTTTGATGATATGGCAATATCTGTATCCATTTTTTACGTTTTAGTTTTAAGTAAAATTCAAATTGATGAAAAAGAACTTCATAATATGTGAATAAGAAAACAACAGATACGATGCATTGATGAAAAGAAAATATAAATTTTTTTTTATAAAATTTATGGAAGATAAAAGTGACATTTTAGTTGTTACACCATATTCTTGGAGATCTTGACGATGCTGTTAATATAAATGTTCGAAATGATTTAAATGAAACACCGCTATTTTGCGCTGTAGCCCGAAATGATTTGTCACAATGTTTTGTGCTTTTGACATACAATGCTGACGTTAATATTGCAAATAGTGATGGCGACACACCATTACACATATCTGCAAAGATTCGTTTCGCTTTTTGTAGAAAATATTATAGCAAAAAAAGTATTGTAGAAAAATGGATATGATTCAAATAATGTCTTTCTAAAAGTAGACATTGAACAAATTTTCTTGAAATTACTTTGTTCCTGAATTACAATCTCGAAATTATTGATTATTTGTGGACAGATATTTTGACTCTACAATATATCTTTCATAGTATCTTTCCGAATTATTTAAAATTTTTAGGAGTTATTTTTCATGATTGTGAGACTATACTTACTGCTGTTACTAACTCGAAACAATGAGAAAGTATCAGATGGCGTTCTGATTTTAAATCCGTTTTTTTTTAAATTTTAAAAATAATTTTAAAAAATGAGATCGACTGAATCCATTTTTTAGAATAAATATACTGAACTTGTGAAACTGTTGCTATGTTTTGGAGCATCAGTACAACTAAAGAATGCTAATGGAGAGAGTGTTTTGGATGTTGGCGAAGTTGAGTAGGTTTATATATATATTTGTTTTCTGAAAACGTTCATTAGAGATTCACCTATTCATATTTGGAAATTTTTTT
Organism: Dirofilaria repens; assembly: GCA_008729115.1. Lineage (NCBI taxonomy): Eukaryota > Metazoa > Nematoda > Chromadorea > Rhabditida > Onchocercidae > Dirofilaria > Dirofilaria repens. Next base: position 257,842 of record SNRZ01000033.1, on the reverse strand, counting down.
TTAAACGATTATTAAATAATGAACAAAACGATGCATATGTACATATATTTTAATTCTCAATGTAGAATGTTTATGAAATCTTTTCAACCATTTAATATTTAGTTTGATTCGTATGCTAACTTTTCTGCGCAAATAAATTATGCTATTTTTGCACTTAAAATTCTTTCAAGAATTTTATGTAAAAATTATAAATGTTTTCTTGATAATAGTCTGTGATTGACAAACTTAATACAAATTTAGCCAAGAAATTATGGAATGTCTGAGGCTCTTCGTTCATTCACCGTTAGTCGTTCGATCAGTTTCAAATGATGGTATGTTCTGCTAAAGAAAAAGCTTTACAAAACAATTTATCAGAAAATTTATCATTAATTTTATCTTTTCAATAATAGTTTTAACTTTTTATTTAAATGTTAAAATCAAATGCTGCAAATGTTTATTAATCTTATATACTTTTTATTTTTTGCAGTCCAACTTTTAAGACTGATATTTTATTAAAAATGGATTTTAGCTTTATTTGATCTTATGCAAGATAGAGCATTAGAGAAACGACGTCAAATGACATCAAAGCAAAGGCAACAATTGGTCAATGTAATAAGCTTCGATGGTGGCGGAATAAGAGGCTTAATACTTTTGCAGGTATCTCTTGAACTAGTTCCTTTTGCTAACTTTTTTTTTTTTTTTATTAGCATTTGCTCTACTAATTAAGAAAAAATATGCTGTGCCTAATTTCATATATCATATTGTTCCAAAACATCGAAAAAAAAAAGATTTTTTTGCAGTAGCTACATTAAAAGGTACGATATTAAGCAGTTTTAAAATGATATATCTATGGACATTTTTTTTGTATTCAAATTATTGGTATACTGAAGAAAGTATAAATATGTTATATTGAAATTGATTGAATATAATATATTAAATAAGTAACAAATAAATTGAATGATTAATTATAGCAAATAAATATAATGTTCACCAAAGAAAAATAATTACATTATTTTGATGGGTTTAGTGATTATTATTTTTTATTATTACACCTTAAATATTGGTCACTTCTTTAGTAACATCTTTCATTGAGAAAAAAAAAAAAAAACTTTCTCTTTCAGATACTATTGCATATTGAGAAATTATTGGATCATTCTGTCATGGAAACACTTTCAATGGTTATGCGGAACTAGTACAGGAGCAATAATTGCATTAAGGGCTAGCAAAGGGTTTCATTAATTTCAAGTTTAATTACCTACAATTTTTGACTTTTGCAATTAGTCACTTTTATTTTTCCATATTTGTATATGTAGTATATATATATATATATATATGTTTATTAATTTATTTACATTTGTATAGATTTTAGATAATATATTCTAAAAAAAAGAGATCAAAAAATCTCGTTGAAGGATATTCATTGAGGCAATGTCAAAATCATTATCTGCACATGAAAGATGAACTATTTGTTCGTGGACGACCATATCCAGAAAAAATAATTGAAGATTTTCTCTGCCATATTTTTGGCGAGAAAACAACGATGGCGCAGTTAGGACCTAAAAAGTATGTTCATTTTCATTTCTTAAAAAAATTTTTTTTTTATTTTTTTAATTCTTTTTTTTTGTTTTGTTTTTCAGTCCTTTCCAGCTTTTCTGATTTTTATGGTTTTTCACTACCTAGCAAATTCCTCTATTACATAGCAACAGCAGACGGTTTTTATTACTAAGTTTGTTTGATATTATATTTGGAATCCTGAAAATTAATCTATTCATTTTTACTGAAATTCTAGTTGTAATAGAAAATATGACGATAATTTAGCAGAAAAAAACAATGAATAAATTGAAAAGAAATGATTTTGTTTTTTATGAATTTAGAAAAATTTCTGATAATGAAATATTTACTAAGCTATTTTGAAAATTGTCATGAAAATAATGCTTTTGCAATATGTCTTTTTAGTGTCTTAAATGTAGCACTTTAAAATATAATTAAACACTTATTTCAGTGATACGAAGCATTTATTGTAAGCACAACTATAAAATTTATGACTGAATATATTTGATGAAATAATATTTGGTAATGGGAAAATTGAAACTCTCTCTTCCTCTCACTATTTTCAGAGTTGTTGTAACGGCTTCATATGTACAAAGAAATCCACCGCTATTGAAACTTTTCCGCAATTATAGTTTACCAGTTAGTGAAGCTGAAAACAAAGCTATGGGATACGATAATCCTTGTGAGAACTTAATATGGAAGTGTGCACGTTATTCTAGGTAAGTTAGTTAATGATATAATTGCTTAATATTTCAATGTATTAATAATAAATCGAAATAAACATATCAAGGAATGTTCGAGAATATTTGTACACCATTAAAAATAAATAGACATAATATTTTTGGTAAGCAAAAAATTTTTTGCCATTAAGGAATTTATTCATATTGTAGCATCTGAATCTTTAGTTATCAATGTTGTTATTGATTATAATAAAAATTCAAAATGATAGAAATTACTAGAAAAAAATTTTACTCGCTAAACTCAAAAATTATTACTCCAAACACTTATTTTTGATGCCACTTAATGCCCATTCACTACTCTCAGTAGATGAATATTCCTGATATTATAGTTTACATAAGTGATATCGATACTAGGATGAACATAACAATATAGTGATATGCCATATCATTTTTTAAAGAGCATGTCATTCAGTTATAATTTTATTGTTATAGTTAACTGCAGTTAACGAACGTGAAGAAGGAAGGAGTTAGATTAGATAAGTATTGGTTTGAAAAACGATAGCTGACACCCGGATATATTTTATAGTGCTGCTCCAACGTTCTTCACACCAAAAGATAATTTTGTTGATGGCGGATTAATGTCAAATAATCCAACGCTTGACCTTATGGCAGATATACATACTTATAACGCTGCCTGTATAAAAGCGGTAAGTTATTCATTGAATTTCTTTAAGCTTCAAAAAAAACATAAAGTATCTGTTAATAGATTCATTTTATCATTTCGCTGATTTCATTTTATCATTTCGCTGATTATAAAACTAATTGAAAAGAATATTAGGGAAAGATAAAAAACATAGATTATGATGTCAAATAATTATTTGAAATTTAAATAGGAATCGCAAGTATTCATCACTCATTTTTTTAGGGGATTCTGAAAAGATTAATTGAGCAAGCATCTATTCGACATGTTTCCGAAATCAGTTAATGAGTAGTCCCATTAATGTTGTATTCATTTGAAATGAAATTCTTTTCATATATTAAATTCAGAAAAAAGAAACTGTGAATATTGGTTGTATCTTATCATTGGGAACTGGTCAAGCGCCTCCTGAAGATTTAGGAAGCATGAGATGGAATTTTGGCTTGCCTGGAGGTCTTGCTGAAGGAGTGTCCATGTTTCAAAATTTAATAAATTTGAAAAATCTTCTTATAGAGCAAGTTGGTTTACTTGCATCTTTTTGTAGATTTGCATTATAAAATTTGAATTTAAATGAAATTTCAGCTTCTACAGAAATATTCGGACAAATAAATATCTATCCTACAAGAAAATTTATAAATAATGTAATTTGCCTTACATATAAAAATGCATTATGAAGGAGTGAAATAATTTCGAGAAATAAAGAGATGATGAAATGGAAGATTATATTATGAATAGATAGAAGAATAGAAGAAGATTTATGCAAAATATTTTATTTTATAGGAAAAATTATGGCAAAATTATACCAAAGTAAAAAATTATGCCTTTTTTTCTTTTTTTTTAAGTTTTTTTTTTGGAATATAATAATAATCCTATTATTGGATTAAGTAAAGAATATGAATAATATTTTCATGCATTTATTCCATTTATTTTCATTGCATTCATAAGAATGTATTGGAGAAACGATAATTCATTTGTATATAACTAATTCATAAAAAAAGAAATTGTCATGTTATATTTCTATCCTTCTTCCTTAACAATCCAAATTCTTTATTTCCTAAACGAAACTTTAAATATCGAGAGTTTACCTGGAAATGTTCATAAGTCTTAAGAACTCTAAATTTGTGCAAAAGAACATGCACGCGAAAATATTAAATCCACGATTATTTATCAAATAGTCTAGCACTAGCACAACTAGTCCATAATTATTTATTAGATGCATTTGCACAGGACAACTATTACCCTTACTTACTTGAAATTTTGTAAAATCAAAACCTGGTCCCAGCACCTTTCGGTAACGGGACATTCCAAAAATAATGGACTACGGAGAGTTGTCAATATTCATATCCGTTGTATGTCATCTAGACGATCTTGTAATATAATGTGGATTGCTATATCAAAATTCAAAGATCAAATAGAAGATTAGTGAGCATTAATTTGAAGAAATGGTAGATACAATGAGAAAGAGAGAAAAAAAAAGAACTCATTAATATAATTTTGGATTATATTACCATGAAACAACATTATTTTACAGTTTAGTAATCTATTTGCCGATATAAAATTAATGGTAAATTCATTAGATCGTTACAGATTACTGCTTCCAATGGACCATGCGTGACACGTGCACGTTCTTGGGCTCATGATCAATGCATTCCATTTTTTCGTTTTTCACCACCACTTTCATCAAATGTGGAACTTGATGAAAAGAATGATAAAGTAATCGTTAACTTCCTATGGGAGACAGAGGTTGGTACATAAATGTAAAAATAAATTTCTACATTTATCAGAATCATTAATAATTGTATCGACAATCTTGAGAAGTTGGTGATTAGTTTAACATAAAGGATAGAAAAATTAGTGAAGTGATAATCAATGATTTTATGTCTTTTAATATTAAGATAAATTATCACTAATTAAAAAAAGCTCTTACTCTTCCTTGTCAACATCTCATTATCATAAGGCTATTTGTCAAGTGTAATATTCTTTTTCTCGAAGTCAGAAAACAAAAACGGTAGTTTGGCTTTTTATAGGATGCTTCCGAATATCACTGAAAAAAAAAAATCTCTTAATACCTGTATATACTGTCTCCATCTACGTTCTACTTCCTTATCTTGAAATCCCATAAAATATTATTACTTTTAATATTTTGCAGATTAGAATAAAACTTATTAGCATTTTAAATTATGTTTAAAAAATCTTAATAATCGTAGAATATCACTATTCTCCTACTTCGATTTTAATAATCAATATTTTTTAGAAGTATTTACGTACCGACGGAAAACACAACGTGGAAACTTTAGTGAAGTATCTCAGATCACTCTGAAACTTTCTCATGCAAAATATGCGAAGGTTGTGATATATATGCTTCATCTTGTCAGCAATTTTTAATTTAGTAACTCATCAATAATTTATTTTCCTCGATAGAATTAATTTCAAGAAATATTATTGAGGTATTTAAAAAATGTATCTTCTGAATAACAATGAGTGATCCAGTGCCATTACTGGGGAAAAATTTTTTTTTTTTCGCTAAAAAGAGTCAAGAGCCAACTTTGAAAGCAAGAAGTGTTACCTTCTAGAATTCCACCTTATTCTACTATTTTTTTTTTACAAATTTCGGCATTATCATCAATATATAAGCTATATTATCAATATCATTCAAATATTAAATAGCATATAAAATTAATTATCACGTAAACAAGTTTACATACTGTAATAAATTGGTAAATATTATTGCAAAGTATAAAAGTGACTGGAATAATAAACTAATTAAATATCACATAAAAAATTAATCCAACTGATTTGTAAAAATAATAAAAATCCATTTTACAATGAAATAAATTATTTGAATTACCATTATCACATAAATTTACAGACACCGTAAATTAATAGCTGAAATTATTGATTGCATAATAGTTAGAGTCTCATGTGTTACTATCAAGCCAAATGAAAATTCCTAAGATTTTTTATTTACGAAAATGTTATAAAATATTTCGAACATTTCGAAATTTTTCGAAATTTTTCTCTGAAGTACCAATCATTAAGAAAGACTAGATCTAAACTTCTAAGATTCTAAATTGTAAGAAATATATACTGTAGTAGAGGCGCGTTAATATCTTGTGAAATAAAGCAAAACAAAAAATTAGCCAAAAATTCTAAGAAGGGTGTTCAAGAATGGCATAAGTAAGTTACAGTTATAGCAAAACGAATTAACATTAGGTTGCAACAATGCTAAATAAAAAAAAAGAAATAGATAAATTGAAAAACTAACACTGAGAAAACGAGACAGCTATTTCTATGGAACATGTTTGCAAATATATATTATAAATATAAAAAAATTTAGTCCGAAAGCTATCACATATCTTTCGAATACGATGAAAATAAATTTCGAGCAACATCCGCACTCAGTTGATTCGGAAAACAAAGCAATGGAATAATGAAATTTACTGCCCAATAATGACCAAATATCATTTTTAACCTAAAAAAACAAATATTTACAACAACAAAAAAAGAGCATTTAAAATCCACTTTAGAAAACAGCATTTAAAATTGACTTTAATTTTTCGTCAAAAATTTTTAAGAAATTTTCCAAAATTTTCAAATATTCCTTCTAACAATAGAAATCTAATATCAAATTCTATTTATTATTGTCATTTTAAACAACTTCTTCCTCTTTTTTCTGCAATTCTTCAAAAATCTTATTATAGACATGCAAGAAAAAATGATAACGAAAACTATTTTTGCAAATTATATACCTTTCTGAATAAGTTTCACCATCACCATGTAATTCTATCTTTCTGCTTAATGTATGATAATCATACATTGTATAACCATTTAGCGTATAAAACATCTAAAATCATGCATAACTTTTAAAACATTTATCAATTTCCTTATAGCTAAAATTTTAGAAGTTTATCTAATCAATTCTTAATGATGTTGAAACAATAATATTGAAAAAAATATAGCGAATATTATAAATTCGAAATTTCACCTGTGAACCAAAAAAGACGATAGCAACAATGGAGGTAGCTGTACATACACTAAATAAAACACAAATAACTGTATTGGTGAAGATTTCATAAGAAATAATCCAACGAACAACAGCAACCGGTGCTAGAAGCTTTAGCCAACCAAATGGGAAAATACTAGATTCCATATGCCGCATCAAATACATCAGAATGTAAAATGATCCTACAGCAGCACCAATACTAGCCCATAGCACAAATACGATAAAAAAGCGCTGAAATGATTAGTATTTTAGCCGAGAAGTCTTATCATTAATATTATTATCACAACGGAATTCAAATTAAAATAAGGAAGCGTAAATTTAATCTAAAACAAATTCTTATCAGAAAATGCGTAATTTAATTCATAATATTATTGATAACGATAATAATGGTAACAATAATAATGATAAAATTCAACTTAATTTGATCTTTTTTTTATGTTTCATTTTGGATATAAGTATTTACAAATTTATTCAATTAATGCATTTTTTCTACATAAGTCAACGATAAAGACATTAACATAAATTACACTTTCAAATCAATTACATGCACCAAGAACCAAAATAAAGTTACTTAACTGATAAACAGAATGAGAAATATTTAATTTCTTTTTTTTTTATCATTTGCATCTTTCGTCTTGCAGTATCTTCTAAATTTTCTTTTTCTACTAACTAACCTGATTAGCAATTCCAACACAAGCACCGATTATGAAGCAATGATGATCTTTCCTTAGAACGCACATATTACACAACCTACAATGATGACTTCGCATTGGTGCTATTCGATTACATTCTAAACAATATTTCCCAGCACCTTTTACGCTTGTCAAAATTGTAACACTTTGAAGCCAACGCTGTGGATCGTTACGTCTAAAAAAAAAAATCATATTTGTAAAATTATTAGACTAAAAAAAAAGAAAAATCAGCTTCAATTTTACATTATAAAGTAACTTTATGGAATTGGTTTACGTTTGGTACAAATAAATTCATTCTAATAATTGTACAAGACTAAGATTATAACTTATGAATGACAATTACACTGAGAAATTTCAGTTCCATCAATATTTAAGGCTAATAATTACCTGCTGTAGATGATGAAAAGAAGAAAATTAACGAGTAATTCCAAAATGATAATGATACCGAAACAATTTGCTCGAGCACACTGATCAGGTTGATAGGTTGCTGGACATGTATAGAATAATATTAGAAAATATATGCCAAAAATTAGTAATAACGTATATACAACACCGCCAATACTGGCCCATTCATACTCCACATTTTTTTAAACGCATGTCCTTTTGAAAATCAGATTTTCTGAAAATATTCAACAAATTGTTTATTATTTTGAAGAGAAAGAACAGAGTTGAAAGGTCATTTCAAAATCGGATAAATATATCATGCAAGCAAAATGATCAATAAATTAAGGTGTCATATTTTCCGTATCTAGCAACATATGATAATATAAGCAGCATTATTCTCATTTAAAGTTTAATATACATATATTAAAAATTAAGAAAATCTTTTCAATATATCAATTATCTAAGGTGAAATTGTTAAATACAATTATTGAAGTAAGATAACCTATAAATAATACATATAATTATATATATGTATAATTACATGTACCTATATTATATATATATATATATGCGTATGCATAAGTCTTTAATATAATTAAAAATTAAAACTTGAATAAATGATAATCAAGTATTTATATTTTTTCTCAGCTGTTCTTAATTTTTACAGGTTCTGTCTTCATTTCATCCTGGAATCCTAGTAATATTTTAGATTCATAACTATAACCTATTCATGACGAAAATTACAAACCTTACTATCCGAGATGCTTTATTTGCTTTTATACTAAAAATTGTTCGTTTATCATTCAATGTTTTAAATCTATCAATAAAATATCATTAACTGATTGATTTTATTTGTAAATTATAATCGATTTAAATAATAATAATATATGTTCTGCTATGATAATCAATAAATAAAAACCTAAAACTTTACCTTTACCAAATTAATGCATGATATACTTGAAATGCTGAATAAAAAATACGCTTTCAATATTAAGATCATTTATCCAACTATTGTAGCAATTCTTCTCATACTTCCTTCATAACCTAAATACTTCAATCATTTAATAAAGTTGAATAAATCAGATGAAAAGTTTTTGCAACCTTAAAAAATTATTTTAACTGATTGATATACGTGATTAAACGTTATGCTGTAATGAAGTATCACGTAAATCTGAAATTGATTCAATTCACTTAGAATATGCAAACTATTATTCAAAGATTCGAGAATGGATAAATTATTTATTATAAAATATGAAGACCCATTTTTCTAAATGTTAAAGGAATTACGTATCAATTTCTTTATTAGATATCATAATTGTTAAGAATTTCCAGAGCTGATTAATTTTATGATTTTCACTAGTATCATGAAACTATGTTTCAGTTTTACTGATAAGTTACATTAAATACTAATGATAAGCAAAAAAAAAAAAAAAAAACGCATAATACTCCTCCCAATATATTGTACTTTAAACTTCCCGAATATTTATAAATCTTTCTACTTCAATCGCTTATATATTGCCAACAATTATATATATGGAAGATGAAAATTTTTCTTTGCTCTTAATTAATTAGACTACTTGGTACATTGCTACCAAAATTTATGAAAACATTGCATACATTATAATAAACATTTATAAGTTATCAATCAGATAATAGCATTTATCATTATCATTATCAATCATATTATATATTTACCAAAAAAAAAAAAAAAAAAGAAAAAGAAACAAGCATTTATTTTTAACTAATTAAATAAATAAAACAGATAAGAGAGAGAAAGTTAGAAAAGAAACAAAATATTAGAGAGAGAAAGAAAGAAAACAAAATACCATAAAATAGAATGCTTACTTATACTTCGTTATACACAATTGACTTTGCATAAGTTAATTTTTAATTAAAATAAAACTTAATATGAAAGAAAAAGAAAAAGGAAAAAAAAAACATACACATATATTTCTCAATTTTTTTTTTAATCTTTTCAATTACAAAAAATAAGCAAAATATTTATCAAAAAATAAATAGCAATAACAATATTCGAATAATTGAGCATGTTAACACAGACAAAAAAAGAAAGAAAAAAATAATCAAAATTATATTTGAGTGAAAACTTCGATTTATTTCATTATTGCAAAGTTGTTATTTGTATTTGTATTTGTATATATATATATTGATATTGATAATAAATAAGAAAATATGGAAAAGTTGAAATAATTTTTCGTTGCAAAAATCAAAGATTTTAAAAATTCTTTACTATGTCTTATTTATTTTTTATAATGATAATAAGAGAATGGCAGCATGGACAAGAAGAAAGCACGACAAAAACGTCTTCCTGGAGAAATTATGAGAGTGTTGTTGGTAATGAAGGCTTAATGATAAATCAAATAAGTAATTAAGCAAATAGTACTGAAATAAGTTTAATTTTATTAATACAATTAATTTGGATTATAATAGTGAATGTAAAATGTATCACAAAAAAAAAAAAAACGAAAAAAAAATATTCGAGCTAAATATGGAAATTCAATAAATAAAATTATACAATATAAATAAGACGAGAAAAACACAATGATATTTCACTTCTATCAAATACTTGTTCGCATACAGATATGCCCTATCAATAGTCAAATCAATTTTTAAACTTAAAAAGATAATCAAACAACATTGCAAGATTCGTTCCAAAAATGAATTCTAAGTAATTAAATACTTCCGAAAAATTGACCGATATTCAGTAATTACCGTTAAATGTGCATAAATCATTTTTTAATTCGCTATCATTCATTATCAATCAAATACAGTATCATACTATTTATTCTTAGTATTTTTACAAGGCTGATCTATAAAATACAAGAATATTCAAACTATGATAATCAGTGCGCCAATGTTAGCTGTAAATGATAAAGAAGCCAGCAAAAGCAACTAGAGATCCCAGCCCTTAAGTATTTATTTTTGCAACTGCGAACTGAATTATCAAGTGAAGCAAATTTGAAGAATAACATACAATTGTCTGATCATAACCTTTGAAAATCCTAAAATACAAACAAAAATAAGATATAACACCTTCTTTAATAGAAATAGATATTTCTCGAACGACATTAACCAATTTATTGCTTCATTAATTGCAAATACTTAATTGCTAAGGTTTGCTGAAATAACGCATCAGCATTTCGGTAATTTTAGCTGACGTCCTTTCTGCGATTCGTAAAGGTGAATCACCAGAATTCGATACTGCTGCAGCATCAATACCTTGAAAAAAAAATCATTTCGCTATATAAATGAAATTAAATGGATCATCTTATTCGCCATATAATAAAAATTGGCAGGTTCAGTAAAGAATTTTTAACTTGATTCTATTTTTGATAGTGATATGGATAGGATGTACTAGCTATCTTTATCATTTCAAGTTATTTATTAGTAATGTTACAATGAATGTGGCAAAAATTTTTCTTTGAATATTATTTGTTTTTCTTAAATATACTAAGATGTAGCTAACGCATACATAGTAAGATATCATTTTCTGGATATGTAAAAAATAGCATAAAATAGATGCATAATTTTTTTCGACTAAATTATTTCTAATCAGCAATAGCTAATAATATTCTATTCATGTTTTATATATATTTAAATTATTTCATTCTTTCTCATTCTCGCACATTTGAAAAGAAAAACATATTAATAGAATAGAAATGATAATAAATAATGAATATATGTTAAATAATAGAATATCATCAATTAATCATTATATATATTTAATAATTTATCGAAAAATGTTTGGCTGATTATTGATCAAATCATGAATTGATTATTTTTATAAGTTATCATTTAAATTGTATACATTAAATATATTTAAACATTAACTGCAAAAAGAAATAAAACCTGGTGCTTCGAGAAGATAGCGCACCGTTGTAAGAACTCGATCCTCCGATTGATTCGATGTAATTGCAAGATGTAATGGTGTAAGGCCGCCGTGCGATCGACTGTTAACATTAACGCCATGACGAAGCAATAACGCTACAACTTCGCACATTGACCATGTTGCTGCGCAATGTAATACCGTCCAACCATCATTTGTAGCCCATTCCGGATTGGCTCCAATCGATAGTAAATAATCAACAACATTGGCATGTCCACTATATGCAGCTCGATGCAATGCTGTATAACCATCCACATCGCGAGCCTAGTAAAGTAATTACAATTAGAACTATTACAATTAATGTTAAAATTCATAAATAAAAAAAGGCACTTTAATTACTTACTTTTATTATTTCTCTTGTCTCTATTGTAAATTGGTGAAACAATGGCCAAAGAAATGCTTGGCACAGGGACGATATATATTTCTCAAAGATTTTTTTTAATGAAAAGCCTTTTGTAATACATCAATGATATCGCACTCAACTTAGAAGAAATATAAGACGAATGGTTTTATCTTGTCCATAATTTATATGATACTTTATTATATTCTTATTCTTAATTCTTTTTTTCTCGTTTGCATTAAATCTCAGAAATTCTTCTAAACAATAAGATAATATGGCACATTTTAGTAAGTCCTAGTAGTGACATAACGATTCATTCATCAATGTTGTATTAGAATTTTATTAAAAAAATTTTTTTTCTACAAAATCAAAGCAAAATTCAAACCGACAACAATAAAGGATTATTGTTGATTAAATTTTTGAGCGATTCCAAATTACCATCTTCAGCTGCCGTTAGTACTTGCTCGTTTGGATCGTTCATATCCTTTGCCAAAATTCCATCATCATCATCATCATCCCAACAAGATGGAAGTTTCCGATTCGGTTTATTATCGCGTATCCTAGCCATTAGATTTGATTGACTTGCAAACTATAAAAATGAGGTAATGATTCGAATAGGTAAGAAAGTTTCGTTTTGATCTATTACATTAAATAGAAACACAAATATATGTATCCGCAATCAGAAATGTGATCTTAAAACTTTTACCTTAAATTTTATCTTAAGACATATCTTGAAAAAATTTTTTATCGAACTAACATCGGAATTTAATGTTGAATTTTCATATTTCTGAGATTATGCATTAAAAAGTGATATATGCAATAATGCAATATAAAAATTAGCTTCTAGGGCCTTTTTAATAAATAAATTCATAAAACGAAAATCAAAATTTAAGCGAGAACCAAAACGAAAGTTTATTTCACTTACTTAAGATAAACTAACAAAACCTTGAATAAAAGAGCCTCAAAATAAGTTCAGTTAGTAAGGCATAAATGTATAGTCGTGATGTTACGTAAATTTGCCTCAAAATATACTATGCTATATGTATTTATAAATTATCTTGAGGTTCACATAAAGTGAAAGAATCATCTAATTCAGTCGAAATTAAGTTAAAAGAAATTTTATAGGAAAAATGGGGCATAGCCTTCATTTTATATGTGAATTACTGACCCTTATATGAAAAAACAAAATTCTTACTTGATGCAAAATTTAATTTACATCATATGTTGCTTATTTTTAAAATAAGTCATTCAATTTTAAAATAAGTCATTCAACATTAACTGTAATTAAAATATGATATCTATCTTATGTATATATTAGTCGTTTTAAAACAGTAAACTCAATTTCTTTTTTTGCACGATGTAATACCGCACGAATGTCTAAGGAAAATAACCAAAGAATAAAATTTATAAAGCAAAAAATAAGAAAATAAACAAAAGCAAAATAAAAGCATAAGGAAGATAAAAGTATAAGAGATGAAACACAATGGACAAAAAGAAAAAAAGACTCAATAAATGAGAAAAAGAAGTAATTGTAATGGAAAGATATGAAAAATTCAATGCACAAATAATTTTTTTTTTTTTTTTAAGAAAAGAGACATACATCAATAATAGATGGGACTGTATCCTCTATTTCAGCGACATTATTACCATCGAAACCTTCCAAGCTTTGACAGAATGTTGATGAAGTGGTGGCCGACATTGATGATCCCGGTCGATCATTCTCATAATCAGTGATATTTGCACTAGAACGGATTTCCATTTGCTCGTCATTTTCCGAATCGACCATCCTACGTACCACCACTTTTCTTTACTGGTTTATTTCTGTTAGGTTCGACTCATTCTAAAAGCATTTTACAGTTTCAGCATTTGCTTGCAACCAAAGCTATAACTATCGTATCTCCTAAAAATCACTTTTATCAATCCCTCAATTGATAAAACCAACTTATCATTTGGAAACCTATTTTAACGACCATCCAATATGAAAAAGTGTCCAGATCATTTGCATGAGTTCAGAGAGACACATTCTTCCTTTATATCAGATAGTCGAGAGTGAGTGATATGGTAAATTTATGCGAAATTCGAATTTTATCAGTTGCCGAAGTTGATAGTATAGAATATTCATGAAGATTTCATAGTAAATATTGACGATTTCCTAATCATATGGCATATTTATTAAATATTTCTAGTAGATATTATTTTTCTCTCTTACATATGTCAAAGTTCAAGCATATCCGAATATCTAGTATCATATTTTAAAATAGATGTATCAAATCATAAGGATATATTGAATTATAATTAAACATAAATAATCAATAATATTGATTATTGATAATACCAATATCATTATCTGTCTCCTTATATATGTTAATTTTCCATATCAAAATAAAAAAAATAATAAAATATGAGAGAGAAATTAGTATCAATGTTTAACATTAAGTGAATATAATGAAATTGTAAACAACAATAAAATAACCCTCAAATGATCGTTGCATATTTATAAATACGAAAAAAAAACTTCAAGTAAATCATAAATATTGATATGAATATAAGCGCATACATTTTATTATTTATAATTTTATCACATTCATTCAATGATAAGATCAATACGAATTTCTTCTTAATATTTTATCTTTTATTTTTGATGTACAAAATTAGCATTTACATATAAGAAAAAATTGTAATATCAATAATTTTAATTATTGATATCTAATCATATATTAATAATAATTCAATATATAGGAAAGTTTATCCGTTTGACTGATAACTTTTAGCCGAGAATTATTGCTAGGATAGACTACCTATATAATGATTATCTCAAAAAATCAGGTTTAAGCTTAATAATCATTCAGGCTTATATTTACATGTTTATCTATTCTAGTGATAACTTTCAAAGTTCTTCGTGAGACCATGTTTCATTCAACGTTTCATTCGTCATTTACGTCTGTTTTTTTTTTCCTACGTCATTCATTCATATATGCGGAATGTTTTATTTGTTGACAAAGATTTTACTGATATATGTGAAAAGTTTATTACTTTATAAATAATATACGCAATAAAATTTTAGAGCAACATACTTATCGAATACTAGGGCCAAAGCCTGATAAATCAATATTGATTAACAATCTTATCAAAATATTTTGATACTATCAAACTTTATTATTGAATTGCTGCTGATATACTATCAAGGCATTTTTCACAGATTGCTTAATTACTTCCCAATCTTTAGTATTTTTTGATGATGATATACTTTTTGGCTTATTATCATGTTGTCTCAAATCTTGAATTCGATCTAGATTTATATCATTCGATGATAGAAAAGTTGCATCCGCTAACGAAATTGTAAACTTATCCGGAGAAGCATCTATAATCGGATGATACAATATTGGATCATTGATGGAATGAGATTGTTCGTATCCAGTTGTACGTTTTATTATACTTTTACGCTCATTTAAGATGCTGAAATATATACAAGAAATTGATATATCTCAAATTTAATAATATTTTATGCTTTTGCAATTAATTTATAACAATTAGTTGAAATTAAAATCGAATCTTAAATAAACGCCTAAAATTTAAAAATAAAAAATTTGACTTTTTATAGATTGAAAGATTTTTTTTCGATTATAACTTTTTAGAGACTAAAAAATTTTTTCTCGATTATCATCTTCTAAATTTAAAATATCTCAAAAAAATGAGAGAAAATTTTGAGAAATATTATCACATTTTCGTTTTCTTTATTTCTGAAGAAAAATTAGTTTTAATATTTTCTTCTAAATCAATTAATAAATATAAATTAATATGACAAAATTGAAATAGATGAACTAAAAAAAAAAGAAAAAAGATACTTGCTGGAACTACCGATACTGTTGCTAGTTGCTATATTTTCAGCAGCAAATGGATCAATGCATTGACATAAAACTGACGTACATAACGATGGAAACATCAAACGAACACGTCCACCACGTACCGTACTCGCGCAACAATCACCACCATCCCAATTACAGTAACCGCGATTGTTTTGAAAATCACACCAACCATCACCCATAAATTTCTATTACAAGAAAAAATCCTATCACATTTTTTTTTTCTCAAGAATTTTATAATTCGAGAAAATGTATTATAGAGTTATGGTTTTTTTCGAGATTAGTAAAATAGAACTAATTCATTATTTCCAATTTCTTGCTACAAGGCCTAATTCTTTCATGAAATAAACGTTAGTATCATGAAATTAACAGTTTTTTTTTCTTTTTTTTTTCCTAGCCATTCGACGTTTAATCGATTTTAAAAGTACCTAACAATTCTAACAATTGTACATATTTCGTCTTATCAATTCTACGAATTTTAGGTATTTGATTTGATAAACCAAGAATCAGTTGATATCTTTAAATATGCTTTTCTACATAGTAATCTTTCGTCTTATCAACTGTACGAATTTTACATATTTAATTTGATATATCAAGAATCAATTGATATCTCTAAATATGCTTTTCTAGGTAGTAATTTTAAATATATTAAATTTTTGGTATAATTCTTGGTTCGAGAAATAAATGAAAAAAAGATCATACCCTATTACAGGAACGTACACAACTCAAGGAATTCATTTGAGGATAAAATGTTGATGAAATGGTGCATGATATATTATGTACTGTATGAAGTAATAATAAGTTTTCACCACTTGGCAAAGTTTGTATATCTTCTAATACCGCATCATAACCTTTTTTACGACACTGCACCGTACACATCGTACCTGTAATTATAGTTTATAAAATGAGCATTTCAAGTAACATTCTAAAAATTCAATATTTTCAAAAATTAAAAATAGAAATGCTTCGTTTAATAATTTAATAATTAGCCAATAACACTTCCGATAAATTGAAATATAAACCTTTAAAAATCAAAAAGTTTTTGTTATCGTTGATCGTTAGCAAATTTCATTTTACCTATTTATTTTATCGATATCTTTCTTAAATAATAAAAATAAGGAATTTTAAAAATTATCAAAGTATTATTGAAGGAATGTTTATCATGGAACTGTTGAAATTTATCAATGGAATTTTTCTTCACCAGGAATCAATCTTCTTGGACATGTAAATTGAACATCTCGTGTGCTTGATGGTGATGAACAAGTTGTTCGTGGTGATGGACATTGAAAACGATTTGACCAAGAGCCATTCTTTTTGCATGTCGAATATCTTTGCTATCAAATAGAATCGCAAGAAATAAAATTGTATATTTGAAATTGCTATAAAAATTTAGAATACTATTCTATCAATTCATTAATTATACCATCACTAGTTAATTCTCATTATAGCTTTACAGAATTTGAAAAAAAAAAGAAAAAAAAAACGAATTGGCCAAAGAGGATAAAATCTCATAAAACCTGAGCCATTCCAGGACATTGAATTTGACAACTAGAGCCAATTTCGAAACCATTTGTACAATTATACGATCCGATATATATAATTTTTGGTGATGGACATGTAATTGGTATACATGTTGGACCAATCCAAATACCATCATCCGAACAAACCAAACGAATCCTATGAAAAAAAAAATTGGCAGTTTTTTTTTTTTTTTTATTTCTGCAAAATCAAAAACATGCCAATTAAGTATAGTACTATAGAAAACTATATTAAAAAAAAGGAAAAATTTTTCGCCAACGATGATACAGAAGTTATCTTATTATCGTTATGACTCAACTCATCGATATATGATTTCAGGAAAAATTTCATAATAATTTTAATTCAACTATTACCTAGTTTGCAACGATTGTATATGTGATGCACGATAATGTCGACGACAATTTGCTCTGCATACGGTAGATAATGGATAGGAAGTTTGTGTATCGTAAATACGTTTAACTTTGCAGTTAATTGAATCATACGAAATATTACGTGTTAATAAATCTTCATGTGGACAAACAACCTGAAATCTATAAAATATCACAAAATGGAAAACGCTATAAGATTGCATGAAATGTAGCAAACAAGTAGTATCGCGAAATAAACCAGAATAACGTTTAACAATATTATGAATCACTAGATGTGGTTGTATCCCATGGATTTATCTTTTATCCATGTTCATCACTTTATATCTTTCTTTTACCTACATTATCTACTAAATGCATGTCTTCAATCTGTCTACATGTAATGATATCATTATGATTCTGTACAGCTAATGTAAAGCCTCCTGCATTACAGGGATATAGTCGCTTCCTTGTTTGTTTCTCCTCCAATCATTACTCCCTGACTTTTTGTTTCCCACGGTTAATCAATTTATTCTCTTTATTACTCCTCAGTTATTTTATAACATGATAGTTCTAGAACGTTCTATACAAATCACTATAAATACCCTCCTAACCTTCCGTATCATTCCTATCTTTTCACAGCATCCATCTTCACTCCATTCTACTTTTGTTCTTATGGATTTTTATGCGTCGTTTATTTATGCTTGCGTGTTTATTTACACGTCGAGTAATATTAACGCTTGATTACTTAGTAAAGGTTTAATTACACTAATTTGAAGTCCGACATACAACGATCCAAAGGATTAACCCAACAACAGGAAAAAACTTCCACGATAAGTAGATTAAATGAAAAAGCTTTATTTGATATTCTGATATGTTGTTTGAGTATCATTCAAATGATTTGTTCTTCATTGAATAATTAAATAAATTTTACATACCTGACAAAACGCTTCCGGTATTGTCCACAAACCATTTTCTTCGCAAACAATATAATTTATTTGTCCTAAAAAAAGCTTATTATCGGAAAATTATGATATTCATTATTAAGAATTCTACGCAACTTTTTTTTTGCCATCGAAATTTCTGTGATTTTTACGAAAACTCTCATCGATTACAATTTTTATCACAGAAAATGATAAATTTTTTTTCTAAAATTTATTAATGTTTTAAAATAAGTACCAATCATGATTGCATTATTTCTACATTGAAAAATGCAACGATCACGATAATTTGTCCCATTTGAACAATCAACATCAGCATGTTCAATTTTTGGAATTGCACAACGAATCGGTTGACAGATCAAATTCATATTTCCGATCCAATGACCATTCAAACATTCTACTGTTGCTGTTTTCTGTGAATTCTCGAACATATATCCGCTCTCACACACATATGTACATGTTGTATTATGGCATTCATGCTGAAAACGATAAGCAAAAATAAAGTTGACATAGAATATGTTGAAATTTGAGTTTTGAAGAAGTCGAATTATTAATTAAAAATGGGAAACAGAAAAATCGAACTACTAATTAAAAATAGGGAATGGAAAAGTCGAATTATCAATTAAAAATAGGAAATAGAAAAGCCGAATTATGAATTGAAAATAGGAAACATTTTTTTGACAGAAAGATATGAAGAGATATTTGAAATCATTGCATTTCGATTAATTAATAATTATGTGAGAAAATTACGAACACAAAGAAAATTATCTGAAATTAAAGCTTCAATTACCCGTGATTTTAGAATATTTAATGGAATACATGAGCTAGTATTCAACGATCGACAATCTTTTGCAACACAGAAACCGGCCATCGGATCGAAATATTTATTTTCACCTATAACAAAAACAATAACCTGATTATATTAAATAATCGATAACGATTGTCATTTTCGGATATTGATGCCAGAAATATTCTTCCACTTTTCTGTTTTTCGGCATAATGAAAAATGATTAAACTTATGAACGATAGTAAAAAAAAATATAATAAAAATCTTAATATAACAAAGATCATCAAAAAATTTTTCCGCAATACTTGCTACATTTACCTGCACAAGTTTGAAGAGTCAATAAATCGAACATTTTAAATGATCGTAGAATGATTGCGGTAATAACAATTTGAGATGGATTTGATACCTGAAGATGAACGGCTTTCACGTTTGATAAACCGTTAACAAGTGTATATGGTATTGCAACTTCTAACGGATTCTGAGCACATGATAGAATTTCTTGTTCTGAAGAGATGATAATCTATACTATGCAAAATGATAAAGAAGTGCAAGCATGTTAATTAATTAATTAATTTACTTTAATTAATTACATCTTTATTTTAATGAAAATTTAAAATGATATTTCTGTGACAAAAGCATAAAAATTTAGAGATGAATTGAATTAATAGTTTGATGCTAAGATACTCAAATTATCTCAAAAAAACATATAAAATTATCAATTTACCTCAAAAAAAAACGCAATACATATATCATTTACTTATCAATTGCATGAAATTAAAAGTTAAAATCGAAATCCTATATTTTTATCTTAAAACTTTAAGTTAAATGAAAATAACTATTAAGACAATACAAATATGAAACCTTCTAAACTTATCACCATTTTGTTAACATATTGCAAATTAATTCTAATAATTGATAAGACCGGTTTTGATCCAGTTGATAAACTGTTTCAAAACCTATCACAATACTAGTAGGGAAAATTTCATTTGAAAATGATGCATGCAATGAAATTTCTCCTGCTTCTGCAAGCTGAGAAATGTATCCCAAGCAGATGATCGGATATTACAACCCTGTAAAAAAATGAATGTAACGACAAATAGAAGTCGCTTAATTTTCAAATATAACATTGTGATGACCTTGCCAGAATCAAATAATTCTAAATTACTATATATCATTTTTGCCATAAAATCTGATTTTTCGAATTAAAAATAGTATATATAATTATTGGAAATATAGTATATCTCAAATTGATCGTAATCTTTAACTTTTTCATTCTTTGTAAAAGTGATCTGAAGAAGTAGATTTACCGTAGTTAAAGGAACGGTAGAAAGCAATTGTGATGAGCAATTCTTCTGCAGTATCGTAGAATAAGCATAAACGGATGTCGGATGATACTGTGAATGAAGCATCGACGTACTAATATTAATACAATCTTTACTATTATGATTTTCTCGTTCAAACGTTTCGCATTCACCGTCTCCTTCGTAAATATAACAAAAGCTTGGAGATACTGAAAATATCAATTATAAAATAGTCAGTGATTAGGAATGATTAGATTATTTATCAAATTTTTAGTTACGATATCATTTTCTTTTGATAATTTTAATTTATTCTATGACATAGTTGATTTATTCCAGATAAAATTATCTTTTCCATATTTTTAAATATTCGATGATATGTTTTGGTTTATCTCGAATAAAACTAACTTGTTTATTTTTTTTAAATTATCTTTTCTAAATCCTAATATCAACTATAGCATTTTTACGAATTGATTAGATTGATTGATCATTTTCGATTTCGTTTTTTTTTTTTGTTCTGATGTAATCGAATGATTTAAATTTTCTAAAGTATACTTCATCTTCTCTAGTTATCAATCATTTATTATATTGCATTTTAACACTTTATTTTACTCGAAATTTCTTCAACTTTTTACTTTTAATTAATTAAATTTTAATTTAAAAATTAGAAGAGTTTTTAATTCATATAATTTGTATATTTTTATCAAAAAAATGATACATTTATTTTCTTCAATACAATGAAATTTCTCTTCAACAATACAATTCTGCGAACAACCATCGCCATCATTTAAATTTCCATCATCGCATTCTTCGTCGCTACTTCGTCTACCATCACCGCATATATTCATATTGTATGAATAAGTGGTACTCGGTGAATGTAGTCCTTCAATTCCATCATTTTCAACTGCTACTGAATAAGTATAAGTTATGCCTTCTTCAATCGTACTGAAATGAAAATGTAAATGTTGAAGATTTACGACGAAATATATCATGAAGTATTTTATAACTGGTAAATTAAATTTAAGCCAAAAAAACTTGTATTTAAATAGGGAAAATTACAAACGAAAACTAAAAATATACTTTGAATGTTTAAAATTAATAAATAACAATGAACGATAAATTCCTGCGATTTTCGCAATTGAAGTTAACGTGGAAAATTACTTTCTCCTTAATTTCGCAAATATGTGTCAAACATAAGTAAATTATTAAAATAAAATACCTATCAATGATATGATAATTTGTTGTCGTCTTAAAAATTTCTGGAAATGGTGGAATACGGTAGATACGGTAACGATATGGTAAACAATGCGAGCATAAAGGATTTGATGGAAATGAAACAAATTGTACCGCATCAATACTTACAAATGGATTATTCGTCCTAATTTGGACCTGAAATTATAATATTTTATTGGCATGATTAATAACGAATTATTCATACCAATTTGAATTTGAACCTAAAATTATAATATTTTATCGACATAATCAATAGCTTCAAATAAAACATTAATCAAGAATTATCAATTAAAAAATAAAAAATCGCTTCTTTAGCATTCAAAATTTACTACTCACTTCTACGACACGTTTTTGTGAAGTAAGTCGCAAAGTTAACGGTTGATCGCAATGTGCATAAAGCTGAAAAAAGAAGAATTTTATCAGCTACGATAGAATTTAAAATATATTCAGGGAAAAAAGAAAAAAAAATCAATTAAAACGATTAGCAACTGTGCCATATTTATTTCATTAAAAATTGATTGATAAATTTTCAAAATATCAAACTTATCATTCAATTTTCGATATATTTTTGCATTTATTTTACAAAAAAAAAAAAATCAAACATATATCTGATAAAAAAACCCAAGAGAAAAAATATATAAATAATAAATTTAAACAAAATAATTTTTCTTCCAAAAAAAAAATTGAATTTAATATAAAATATTCAGTTGTTTATTTTGATAGTAAAATATAAATGTAATCGAAAGGTGGAAAGTTTGAATTGATAAATATTTTTCGTATACCTGTTCGAATGTATCATAGGTACCATCGATGAAGAGTATTTTAATAAATCGTATACCACTAGCAGCATTCCAAGCAAACCATACAGATAACTTTTCCAATTGAGTCTCGACATCAGGCTTTAATTTCAATGTACATTTTTCACTTACATCATCACAATCTTGCACATCCGGTAGCCAAGCTTTTGTTGATGCTGTGCAAATTTCCGCATCCGGCACTCCTTAGTATTTATTTTAGATTATTCATGCATTTTACACAACTATCATTTAATATTATATACTGACAATATTTGAATGATAAACTGATATTATCAGCCCAGAAATAATAGACAACAATCGAAAATTGCTTTCCTCTTCAGGTTGCATTATTTTTTTTATATCTTTTCTTAATCATAGTTGAATAGTTAAAAATTGACGAAATTAAATTTATAAAATTTAATATTTACTCAAAACATAAATTTGCCGTAATTTCTTCTTAAATCCAAAAAGAAAAATTGGATTTAATATGATTTTTGATTTTATGAATTAATGCAAATTGCATAAAATTTTGTATTTTCTTTTTTGGTTTAAAAATATTAAATTTGATGAGAGAAATTATATAAAATTTTTCAACTTTTTCTAAATTTTCATCTGCTTTTTTTTCAAATTATAGAAATCAAATTAGAAGGATAGAAGGAATGGCTTACAACTGGTACTTTAGTTTAATCTGATTCTAACGTATCATGATTTGATTCTCATGTTTCATATGATTTGATTCCCAGTATTATATGATTTGATTCCCATGTATTATATGATTTGATTCTCATGTTTCATATGATTTGATTCCCAGTATTATATGATTTGATTCCCAGTATTATATGATTTGATTCCTACGTATTATATGATTTGATTCCCATGTATTATATGATTTGATTCCCATGTATTACATGATTTGATTCTCAACATAACACGTCGAAATTTCACGTTTTTTTTTGCTATGTCAAACGTGAAGCTCGAAATTTTTCAGAATCTATTTTGAAGTGAAATATTAACAAACAGAGAGCCGAACCGCAAAATGTCTTCGTAACGATGAAGACATTTTCGAGAGAGGTTGGACGTAAAGATGATTGTTAGATATATGATTGTGGGTCATAGTTCTGGTAAACATGTTCTGGGTAGACATGATTAATTGGGTAATCTTTGAAATTCTGGGCAATCATGATTCTGGGTAAACATAATCAGTTGGGTAATCTTTGAAAAATTTTCTCTCGTATTATAATGATATTGCTTAACAGTAGCATGGCTTATTGAATTAGATTATTCGTTATTTATCAGTTAAATATTTGTTATTTACAAATGAAATTGTTAAATTAGCTTTTGTTCAAAAGAAAAAAGCTAGGATTTCGTTCAATTTTTGTCAACTAGGACTTTGTTAAATTCATTTGTATAATAATAAATTGCCAGGTAAATAAAATTAATTTAGAAATAATAATTGTTCAATTTTCTAAAGAATAATGGAAGAATCTGCGGAAGAAATGTTAAAAAATTTATCACTGGATGATACGACAAAAAAGATGGTAGATGATATGACTGAATGGGAAAGTCTAGGACAAAATGTTATCATGGGCAAGAGAGCGATGATAGAATTGGATGAACGACGTCAAAAATGTCGCGAAGCATTGCGACAATTGCATAAACAAGAAAAAAATACTACAAATAAGGTTATTTAGCATTATAATATTTTTATTTGCATTATAATAGATCGATCAAGTTTTAGCATTGAAATAGAAGTTATGATATGACGAATGATATTGAGAAAAATATAAGTGATTTATGATATAATTGAAAATACGGTAGGATAAATGCTGCCGGAAAATTGGAAGAAATTGTTTGATTCATAATTGATATTTAAAAAGTTTTAAGAAATTGCTTTTCGTAGTCTTTTGTTGATGTTAATTTAATTTTTTCAGAATATTATCAATTATCATTACTTAAAAACATTTTTTACCTTCATTATATGCTGTTTGCTTTCTCTTAAATATCTTTTTTTTTTCCGATCGGTTTTGTCCGTTTCGCTATGAAATGATATACCATTGATTTATCCCATGTATGTCTAGATAATATTTCTTTATCTTATATATCACAGATGATTACTCTTTGCCTATGTCCCGTTCCATGAAGGACATATAGATATATGTGTTTTTGATTTGTCGAGATTATTTAGTAAGATTCCATTGGTAAATTAGTCGATCTATAGTCGAGCTCTCGCAACCTTTAGAGATAAAAAGAAGCGATTCGAGAAATCCTTAACAATCTATTTCCAAGTGATGACACAATTTTTGCCTTATCAGTATTAGCAATCTCCAATTCTATAGATCTTTCCAAATACAGTTATCTGTGAAATATTCAATTCGTTTTCCCAAAAAGACGAAGCTTTTCGTTTTTTTTTTTAACGGCAAATGCTCCAAAATCTTTAAATAAACATTATAATTTCACCATCTTTTGAACATTCGAGATTAAAATTTTATGAAAAATTTTAATTTCGATTGAAAATGGTTCAATTTATTGTCCATTGTTTAAGCCTTTCTGAAAAATATCTTTTAGATATCTTGATGGAAATATTTGTATTGATGCAGTAATACAGTTTTTGTTTTCTTTTACAGAAAAGCAAGAATTGGATGTGCTTTGGAAATACCATATTTCTCAAAGTTGCTACCGATCAGGCAAAACAAATGATTGAAAATGATATGAAGGTTATTGAAACAACTCTTGAAGCAGCTCGAGATGAAATCAAAAATCAAGTGGATAAATTGAAGAAAATGGAAAACTGCAAGAGTCTGGAAGAGCTTGGCTTCAATTTGAATCCGATTGCTTGAATTATCTTAGGTTTTGTTCAGAACAACTTTTTTATTATTGGATTTTGCTTGCAGAAAAAGATTGTAAGATGGTCAACAGTGTGGCCTAAATTATTGATATTGAGGATAAACTAGGATATGATATACTCTCTATTTTGTTAGAATTTTTATAAGAAAATAATTTTGGTATCATTTCAATCAAGAACACAAAAAATTGATGCTTAATGGACATATTGGAAACAGAATAGTATACAGTATTCTCATTATCATGAAGATAAGCTAGAAAATTTTAATAAAATTTAATTTAAAAAGTAGTTACCAGTGGCTTGTTCTGGACCCCAAAAGCCTGACATTTGGAATGGTTCTGATGAACTAGCTGAGATAGCATATTGTACGACTCGTCTATCCGTGGTACAATGCGTTTCTTGTACACGTTTTTGCCGTGGGCCACAATTTGTACTACTCAGTGGTAATGCCCACATCTAAACAAATTATCAAATAATCATTTTTCATTAAATATACATAATTATATGATGTTAGAGTTAATTAATATTAAATTTATATTAGACAGTTTATTTCTTTTTTACAGCTTATCTTCAGATAATAATATAACTTTCCAATGAATTCTTGGAAAGAGATTTATGATGCATTTCTGTCAGTTTCTTTGTTGGCTATTATAACTGTATCTCTATATTGTGGTTAGATGAAGTTGATTATGAAGTCGAAAAAACATTAGATGATATAACTGCTTACAATTTTGACGCTTTTAGAGTTCGGTTTTGGCCATGGTATGATTCGTGGACCGACAACAATGTGGTTCGGAATCGCTGCGGGACGTACCATCCAATTTGTATATTTCAAGTCGATATAGCAATGCATTCTTGCTTTTTGTTGGGCGGTGAATGTATTGGCGCAACTG
Organism: Dirofilaria repens; assembly: GCA_008729115.1. Lineage (NCBI taxonomy): Eukaryota > Metazoa > Nematoda > Chromadorea > Rhabditida > Onchocercidae > Dirofilaria > Dirofilaria repens. The sequence continues at coordinate 231,075 of SNRZ01000033.1, read as the reverse complement.
TCTTCTAAATAAAAGTTCTGTGAATATCAGACAGAATGAGACTTCCTGAGAGATCAGTTCTACACAATTATATTGATATGTTGGAAAATTCATCTTTATTATTCAAGGAATAAAATGTGCTGTTTTTCGGTCATGCGTGATATCATTCTAATCACCTGTGTAACTCATGTAATTCCGGAAAGGCGTATTTGTAAATCGTTGAGTTGCATCACACGGATCAACTGTTTCTGGATCAGCACATGCTGTATTCTTAACTGTTGGATTTGTATCGCTTATCATATCACCTGAAAATTTTATACTGTATATTTCTGATAGGATTTTCGGGACTTTCCAAAGTTCCGCATTTTATATTGCGGTATTCTTTTATTTGTTTGTTTTTTTTTCTGACAAGATAAGGGGAATTAGAATGAAAGCGATTCTTGCTGTAAATAATATATATATCTTGTGTAAACCAGCTTCATTTTCACTGTTTCGAACTGTAACATTGCAAAAGTTAGATCTCAAATGAAAAAATAAAACTAAAAATCATTCGAGAGTCAAGGAGAAAAATTGATTTTTTTTATGGAATCTAAAATGTTAGAAGTTGGATTTTGTAAAGTATTGGTGATAATAGAATCTATCATTAATGAGATTGCGAAACTAGAATTATTATTTGTGATTCTATTCCTGTATTTTCTTAGTAATATTAATTGTGATTGTTATTGAAATTTTATTATTGCTACTGTAACATGGAAAGATATTTCAAAATATTTCGCATTTAGTACCGATGATAATAAAATCTGTCATTAATGAGATTGCAGAATTATAGTTAATTATAATTAATTTCATAGATTAATTTCACTTTTTTTTTTGCCTATTAATTTTTTCTTAGTTCGAAGGAATTATTTAGAACCGAGATCCTATTTCATTATTTCATGCACGAGAATTCAGGTATTAGCCCGTACTAAACAGTCTAATTTTTTCAAGGTAAACTTATTAACCACCATATGTAACTGATCAAGGAAACGTAGGGAAAATTGGCAATATTAGCCTAGGAAGACAATTCTTACTGTAATAGCTTTTTCTAATACCATTAATCTCTTACCGAGGCTAAATTTGATTTATTTAGACTGATCCGATATATCCTTGCTTCTATTATATATGAAAATGTATGAACGAGAAATCGATCTCGAAATCATGGTCAACATTGTTTTAACTTTGCCAGATTTTTTTTAATTTATAATATAAGCAAAAGCTGCCGGATTTGGAAGTCTAATCAGAATTGACGGAAAATAAAAAATAACTTATAAGGATATAGCTAAGCCAAATGTACTACTTTTCTGGCTCTTTATTTTTACATTTGGAAATATTAGTTGGAGACAATGTGTTTTAATGTATTATAAGCAGTCATATCTCATATAAGTTCTTAACATTGTAAGAAGTTTATCAATCTCGAGATATCAATCGTAACAATATCAGGAACTGAGTTGATAATAGAACAGATAAAAGTTCATCATTCATTGCACCTCATTATTTAGACTTGAATAAATATGATCATTAATTGTTTTCTTTTTCTTAATATATAATTAGATTACTTGATTATCTTTTTTTTATCAATCAATTTTTTATGCCAATTTTCTTCAAGAATTCGCTGTAATCATAAGTTACTCTATCGTACTATCATATCATATCATATCATCATAACATTCTTTTGTTTTCATATAAACTCTTCAGTATTTTTTGCTTTATTTAATGTTATGCTATATTAGTTTTATTTCATTTCATCTTTTGAAATAGTATAAGCATCAAAATTGCCAACTAAATCTCGACAATTTATTTCATATTTACATTTATAATTTTAATATTTTTATAATTTCATATTTATAATTTTAAAATTAGAACAAAGCTCTTGCAAGAAACATATTTGCAAGAAATAAGTTTAAAAACGATTAAAATTATTTACCGGTTATCATAGATGGTGTTTTTTCCTGACATGGATCATCACATGGTACTTCGCTAATCCCGTGATGAACATGCCAAAGACCGAGAATATGACCAATTTCATGGATTAAATTATTCATCTGTCCAGGTGTGCCAAAACGATCATAACGAAGTAGCACTCCACCTTGATTGCTATAAATATCTTTCTCCCATGGAAATGTTGAAAAACCGATCAAATCATTTGCAATCCAATCACCAAACTGTACTGTTAAGCCATCTTCGTTATCAATTCCAACTGCTATTTTATATTCTTCAACATTGATATAACGCCTGTATTTGATTATTTTTTAAAATTTGGTTTTTCAATATTTCTATAAATTTGACGAACTATCTCATTATGCTTTTATCACACTTATCATCTATATCAGTTATTCAATACAAAGCATTTTATATTATTCGAATTCAGACTTCGAGAAGTGATCAAAAATTGGATGTTGTTAATCTGTTTGTTGTAATTTCTCATTTTAGAATAATTTTTAATCATTCGAATCATTCATTCAGTTTTTTCAAATCGATGGAATTTTAAATTAACTATGCAATCAAATCATATCACAAAATTTACCCATAAACACAGACCTATAAATAGAATTTTAAATTAACTATGCAATCAAATCATATCAAAAAATTTACCCATAAACACAGACCTATAAATAGAAGTAGGATCAATACAAAATTGATTATCACTAAAAGCAAAATCAGTGCAACAATCGCCTTTATCCCAATTATTTTCACGATTGTTACATTCCAATTCACAATGCTTATTTCCAAGCATCCATTTTTCACATTTAGCCTACAAAAAAAAACAATCAAAAACTAATGAAATAATTGAATTTTGCAAAATTTTTAAAATCGTTCTCTTTCCAATTTAATTTCCATAATTTCTTTCTCAAAACAAAGCAAATGATTCAGAAGTTATATATCTTATCAAATCAGATTTGATTATTAATTCCATTTAGATAAGAAAATAATCAGTAATTATGAAATATTTCAGATGATAAAAAAAATACTAGCAAATAGCAAAATAATATGCTTGGAAAGTTCAAAAAACTTATTTTTTTTGGAAAAATAAAATTCAAAAAATAAAATAAGAAAAATTGATTCCATCGCCTAGTAAATTCTATTTTAAGAATTTTATTCATCTTGATTCCATCGTCTGGTAAATTCTATTTTAAGAATTTAAGAATTTTATTCATCTTGATTCCGTTGCCTAGCAAATTCTATTTTAAGAATTTTATTCGTTTTCCAGAAAATTTACTGAAAAATCTTGAACATATTACAACAGAGAATCAAATAAATCTAACATTTTTCAATCCATCAAAAGATTCTTAAATCATAACAACCATAATAAAATGAATAATTGAGATTGATTAAAAAGAAAATATTTGATAAAACCTGAATCTTGCAATCACCACCATCATCACCAGTAATCGCATGGCGACATTCGATATCACAGCGTTTATTACCGATCGCTGATGATTGACAACCGAATACAATAGTTTTACGTCGTAATGATGTATTTCGAATATTAATTATTTCAAGATCCCATCTATAGTATAATTATTGGTGGCTTACAAGAAGTGTTAAAATATAATTTTAAGTTTAAATAATCCATCAATTATGAAATATTTGAAATTTTTACGTAATATTAGATGATGCAAAAGCCTTCAGAAGTTCAGCATGTTGTCGCATGATCAAATCTTTTCTTATATTCACATTACTGAAATATTATTTAGTAATTTGATTAATTTAAATAATTAAAATTTTGGTATTCATTTTACACATAGGAAACATCGCTTCTCATAAATCTTTTTTCGTGATAAAATCTTATCATTGTCATTCTTCAGTCGATTTTCTTTATCTTTTTTATTTTATGCTTAATTTTATTTCACTATTTCTATTACTTACATAATAGTAAAAGAACAAAGTACAATAGAAAATGGAAAAAAAGCGAAGTATGGTAAGAAATCGGATACAGTATGAAAAAGATGGAGTACAGTAAGAAGTAGAACTATCGTAACGAAATAAACATTCACAGTTTTTCAAAGTAGAAATTATTTTATAATTAGTTTTGTTAATTATCTTATTTCATTAACCTTTCGTTCACGTCAAGTGTTTTCTTTCAGGGGAAGAAAAAGGAGAATATTTAAAAGGAGAATATTTAGGAGGAAAAAGTATGCGACAATTGAAGGTCAAGCAAAAAGTTAAGCGACAATCAAAGGTCAAGCAAATAACCCTTACCTTCCATCATCATCACTTATAACAACTACCCGATACTTGAGCTTCTTGATAACATGTAAATTCCAGTAATGCAAATAATTGTTTGCTACCGTTGGATTATCACAAACAGTTTGACCGCAATGAGGTATTTCTATATTTCGTGGTGTATCTTTTCGCGGTATTTCTTGTATACGTACACCAAAATCACTTCCTAACAAATCAGTAGATATTGATATCAAATTGATAACAATAACAACAACAAATATTTTCAAATTCAAAATATAATTTTTGAAGTAAGATTATTAACAAATAAAAGATTAGATAATGATAATTAATGATTGTTACCGAGATATTTCCATTGATGAATATCTACAAAATTTTCGTCAATAACATTTCCTTGCCACTGTTCTCGAATTAACTGTGAATGATGCATAAAACGATCTGTTATACGTAACTTTCCAATATAACCTCGAAATCCGATTACTTCATCACGACTAAATCGATTACCATCTGTTGCCAAATACAATCTTTTACATGAACTACGAATTCCCGAATAAAGGACAGCAAACTAAAAAAGGAATTTCATGCCTTAAAGTTAAAAAGATTTATAATTTATTATTGAAAGTTAATTTATAAAAATTTCATTAATTTATAAGGCATTTCCATTTTTTCGTATTTCTTTTAATAATAAATATTTCGTAAAAATTTGACACTTTTTAGGAATAAAATTTTTATAAAAATATTATTTGATAGAAGATAATTATATTATCAATTGTAAAATTGGTAATGTAAAATATCGCTGATAGAAGATGATTATGTTATCAATTATAAAATTGGTAATGTAAAATATCGCTGATAGAAGATGATTATGTTATCAATTATAAAATTGGTAATGTAAAATATCGCTGATAGAAGATGATTATGTTATCAATCATAAAAATAGCAATGTAAAATATTGTTGATAGAAGATGATTATGTTATCAATTATAAAAATGGTAATGTAAGATAATTTTTTTTACCTCACGTATCAATTTACCGACGCGTGCACCATTGACGTAAAATAAAAAGTTGATGCAAATCAAATGTTACTACTATTTGAATCCATTCATCAAGACGATAAGCTTTTTCATTTCTTAAATAATCATTAAAATAAAATTTTTGTTACAAATTTTATTTCTTCTTCAATTTATTACAAATCAGAAATAATCGATCATTTTTGGAATCAGAATTTTTCGGAATGATTTTATTTTAAACTTTTAAAGTGATTAGTATAGATTTCCAAAAAGAAAAAAAAAATGATCACAAATTTGATAAGTAAATGAATGACCTGATATGATATGATTCAGATGCTAATTCTGGAGTTAATACTATCGCTAAACGAGCTCCATATTCACCATTAGATTCTGTTTCTATTAAAATTTTCCATGTTGCTGCATTCTTCTCTTTCCCACATATATCATTAAGTGCTTTAATTTCAATTTATTAAATTTAATAATAAAATTTTAATTTAAATAATTTTTAAACAATTATACTTTGGCAATAACATGATATATTAGCCAAGAAATTTTGATAATAATTTTTTAACAGATTTGGTTGTCTATCTTTTTAAGCCAAACAATACTTATCCTATATATAATAATTGCTATGATCATGAAAGATTGATAGATATCGATTTGGGTGAAGTATCTATGATATAAGATTATTCGGCTATTTCAACTTTCTTGCTTAGCCAAACAAAAAAAGATTATTGAGTAAAAACAGGTTAATTAAAATATATGAGAAACGCATACCAATTACGGTAACCGAATCCGGTTGTCCACCTTCAACCTGTATCCATATTTCTAATGTAAATTCGAAGCGCATATTATTTACAAGAGTTTGCCATACCGGAGTACTTAACCGTAATCCTGCTGATCCATTTAAATACAATGCATAATTACTTGGCCCTTCCGAGAATTGTTGATAATGGAATCTGAAAATGTAAACATCTATCTGTACATACAGTTTAATTTTCCGGAATGCTAATAATGATTTAAAAAAATGAAGATAAATAGTTTGAATTTCAAAATCATTATAGCTATAGTTAAATTAATAAAAATAAAATTTATTAAGATTATCGATTCTAGTAATTTAATCGATAATACATTCCCAAATAATCATTATTATACTGATCTCGTATCAACTCTCGGAACATACCATTTATTCTTTTCCGTATATTAATTAATTGATAAGAATTTTGAATCATTTAATGATAAATTATCACGATCTGAATCATTCAAAGATAAATTACCGTTTAATAGATTATATAATCAAAATGTTTGACGACTATATTTTGGCAATATTTAATCTCATTATTTTCTACTATTTAAATTAAATTCTCGAAAGAATATGAGCGAGAAATTGATTATAATTTGAATAATTTCTCTGATATGAAAACATGAAGAAAAATACGTAGACGAAAACCTTGAATACGTTGAATTTGATTCTACCGTAATATCATCATTGGTTGTTACGGTAGCAATATTTGCTTCTGTCGAACATAGAAAGCTATACATTAAAGAATATAATAGTAATGATAGTAATAATAGCATAATCATATGAAATAGATGTCAGTTTAAAACTTTGCCAAAGCGTTAACCACTCTCGACAATCCTTCTGTCATATGCGAATCGAACAAAAAGGCATCAAAAAAAAAGAAATTTTTTTTTTTTCAAAAAACATATAGAAATGATGATGAGAAGATATTTGTGGAATTTGTTCGAGGAGAATAAAGAGGATATTGTATTTCATCGAGAAGCAAAAATTGCGTAAGAAATTTAAGATGCTATCAACAGATAAGAAAGTTGCCATCAAATTCTGTGACATTTATCTCGTAAAGCAAATTTCTCGAAAAAAGAAAATCAAAACTTTTATTCCATTCAAAGTTGAATTTAATAATCGAACAAAATCGAAAATTGTCTTTTATCATTTATATCAATGATAGTAAAATTGTTGTCTTTGTTTGTCTGCTAAAAATTAATTTAATTTTAGGAAAAATTGAAATATTTTTGGAATTTTTGATAAATTTTAAAAATTTTATTCAAAAAAATTATGAACAATGAGAAGAATTTTTTGTATTTTTATTCTTTTATCATAAAAATAAGTTTAACTTTTTTGAAATTTTAATTTTTGAAATAAATTGAAAGTAGTAAATATAGCAAATAAAATTAAAGGAAAACTTTGTCTAAAGCATATCTATCCTGAAAATAATCAGCATTTTTTTTTTTTGATAACTATACTAAATATCTATTAGGTAAAATCTGAGCAAAAATTGCAATTGCAAAATCTGTGCAAGCGAAAATTTGATCCTTTATTTCCGATTAAATTGAAGAAATAGAGATTATTCGATCATTTCTTAAATAATGGATAAAAATTCCATTCAAATTAATACTTTCTTATTCCAGTTATTTATCATTCTTCAATGATTTGAATAAAAAATTAATAAGAGCAAAGAGTAATTTCATTACTGTAATTTCATTTAAAATTTTAAAAAAAATAAAAAATTAATTTTTTAAAAAATTTTTCAATTATAGAATTTTGATAAATTTCAATTATTGAAGTTATGATAACTGATAATTTGAAGTTAAAATTTTCATCAACATTGGAATTTTGAATTTGATAGAAGAAGTTTTGATTAATTAAAAACTAGTAATTCATTTCATCATAATTTCATTTCCGTAAATAGTAATTGATCTTTTTGAAGGTAAATTGCTGCGAGATAATACCATTGCATAGTGGATTCGCTTCCATACTTCATTAAATTTTGAGAAACTGCTTATCTGTGAGATGCACGTGGCGTAACGTCCGTCATATCTTTTGTTTTTCGAATTTTCTTCCTACCTGAATAAATATTAGTAAATATTGATTTTTAATAAATTTCGAACTCAAGAATTTTTAAATTACAGAGTTTCGATGAGCTTAGGACGGATGTGGTATGCGTCGCTTATCAATTTATCAATATTTCTTTTCGTAGTTGATTGTGCAACACCATTTTTGAATACTTATTTGGATGAACAAAGTCAAAAATCGTTACACACTGTCTTAACCAATGCTCTCAATAACGAGGTTTGATTTTTGAATTTTTCAAATTTAAATCTAAATTTCCCTTTAAAATTTAAATCTAAATTTTCAAAGTCCGATGCAATTAGCGCAAACGTTTGTTTTGCTTCGCAATAATATAACAGTACCCATCGTGATATGGAGATTAGCAATTTGAAGGATAATGATAATTTAGATTAAGATTTGTGTGTGCATTATATTGGAAACTTTAGAAGGAACGAAGATTCACGAAAATTTAGTAAATCTTCATAATAATTAGTAACTCTTCATAATAATAAATTAAAATGTCAGTGAACTTATTTGTATATCAACTGTAAATTGGATTGAATTCGGGAAATAATGATAATTTTAATTCGGATAATATTGATGATCCTATGGTCCGTAATGACGGTGATTTTCATACTGATTTAACTATATCGTTTGCAAGTAGTAAAAATGTTACTGATTTATTATTTAAAAAATCCAAGATGGTAATGCTTTGTTTATTTTGCGTGTATATTATCTTTCTTCTTTAATCATTGCAGGAATTATCCTCTATACATCATGGTGCAGCTGGTTTGAAACTTGCAGGCATCTCTATTGAAGTTAGCAAGAGCAAAGTAATTTTAAAATGATTCAACTCATTCATTAGAAAGTTTAACTTGGATAAAGTATGAATTCATATGTATTCTTGTCTTAGCCTTTGATACATTACCTACTGTAATTATAGGCTCTTTGCGGATTAGTTCAGAAAGTAAATGGTAAAGAATTAGAGCAGCTGTATCATGCAGTCAGCGCTGCGGCCGCTTTGAAAGATTGTACTCTTTCCGTACCGAATGCTAAAGAAACTGTCGAAGCAGTGTTGAAAGAAGATACTCCAACTTCTCGCAACATATATTTGGCGCTTGCAATTGCTGAAAAATTGAAGTTGAAAGTAAATTATAATGATTTTGCCAAAGCTTTAACTACTGCATTGGCAAAGGATGATGGCGCTTCTAGGTAACTTTCTGTTTCGGCAAAGCATATGATATAATTTAGTAATACTGATGATTCAGCTAGACTTTGATATGCTTATAACAATTTTATTTTAATACATTCATCTCATAATATTATTTTTATACCTTGAAAAATTTTTAAATTTTTAAGTTGGAACTCTCTAGATTCTTGCAAAAATTCAATAATTTTACTGATTTCATTGAGGTTTTCTTAGCTTATTTAGGTAATGAAGAACACTGAATTAATGTTAGCCTTTGCTTCGTTAGTATTCTTATTGTGTCGGATTACATTTCTAGTCTTGCATATGGATTAAATGCAGCAGCTTTATTGGATAATACCAACGCCGAAAAGTTTTTAATACGTATCGAAGATTTAGTTGGTCAGGCGGATGAAGTGGATGGCAAATATCTTCATGTAAGTTTATAACTTTATTTTGTCGGATGTTAGTAACGGAAATTAAAGATATAAGACTAGATAAAAGAAAGTTCACCGGAAAAATAAATAAACTGTAATGTTAAATTTTTGCAGCTAGAAGGTGGCTTATCAATCACCGCTTTTGGCGTTTATGGAGCCTACAGTCTAGCTGATAAACTTAACAAATCACCAGGGGTGAAAAGTGTTAGTTTTTATTTGAGCTTCAATAAAAAGGAAAACTAATTATTTATTTGCAGTTTCCGTAAAGAACACATAAAAAAATATATTTATCTTAAAATGTTTTAAATCATAAGCCAGCTTCAGTCCTAAAAAAAAAAAGTATGTGAATCTTATTTAGGATGAAGCGGTAAAATTGGCAAATTACCTGGTTAGTCGTAGAACAGTGCAGTTTGACCGTGGTGCTTATCTCTTATTATTGACATTGAAAAAACTTACAATAATCATTTCCAAATTCCAGTTGTGTTTTCTCTAGTATCAAGTGTGTCTTTATTAGATACAGATAAAGTGAGTTTGCTTCGGAATAAATTTCTGTTTTACGGAATAATTTTTTTCAAAGTAAGAGATGCAGGAATTCATTATTATTAGTGATTTATCATTCCGTCATATTTCAGTTTTTGGAATTTTCTGCATCAAAATTATTAGTATTTTAGAACTTACATTATACATATTTTTTTATTATGCTTCAATGAATTCATACAACTATATTATTAGAACATGGGAAAGTTAAGGGAGAGCTATTTCTCTTCTTTGGTATACACAGTGTTCTTAAGTTATTTTCTTATCTAATTTTGCCCTTATTTGCAATGAATAATTTATTATAGCCTTTGGTTATTCGTGTTTCGAATGTATTAGGCGAATCAGTTGGACCATTATCAGTCGTTTTGGATTCAGCGACGCATATAGCTTCCAAGGAAATTGTAATTGTACGACAATCATTAAAAGGAATTGCGTCTGATAAAACTAATACATTATATGAAGTGTCTTTTAAAAATGCCAAACAGCGTGGATTTTATAATCTTGCCCTAACTGCTGGAAGTCAGGTAATCATATTGAATCATTTTTCTATATGTACGATAAAATCATTGAAATTGAAAGATTTAGATGGAAGAATTTGATATGGATATTATAAGCATTTTCTTGAATTCTTGAAAACGATGCTGTAGTGGGAGAACGAACATTCTTCAAAACTCTGATGATGTTAATGATTAGTATTTTTTTTCTCGCAAGATAATTAAAATGTTTTTATTTGTTCTATTCCAGGATAAACGTTTAGTGGGAACAAATGGTGCATCACTTATGATAAAAGTACTTGTAAAAGTGCGAATCGAGGATGTCACGGTGGCAGTATTTGATCGGGAACTTTTAAAGCCATCGTCATCCATTTCGTAGGTTTAAAATGTTGGGCTAGGTTGTTTATTATAGTATTTTGGTTTATTCAGAGGTTTTATATGTTTGATTATTACTAAAGAATTAGCTTTAAATTAAATTGAGTTCAATTTTATAGTTTTAATTTACTTTTGGCAAATAAGATTAAATAAGGCATTTTGTCTTCATTTTAAAATTGGTTTGTTAGAAGTACGGAAAGTTATAATTTGGAAGAGATGAAATAGGAATGAAGTTTATGTCTTTCAGAGTTAAAGAGAATTCAAAGATAGGAAAAACTCTTGAAGCCGATGTACATAATAAGATGGAAATCAGATTTAAAGTTCAAGAAGCAAAAACTGGTGAAGCAATATTGGTTCATCAGGCATTCGTAATATTTGTTCACAGTAATACTCGTCAAGAAATTATTTTTGTTGCTACACCAGATCATAGTCGAAATTATGTATTTGACGTGGTATGATTGATAAATTTTTTTCTGAAAATAATTTTCTTTTTCCATATGTTTTCATGTTTAACAACTATCTAGTCTTATAAAATAGATTTCTGTGATATCCTTCAAATATGGCGAACTTATTATTTGAATTTTCAGGATTTCGAGAAAGTTGCAAAAGATTTTGAAGGTTTATCAGGCCGATATGCTGTACGGTTAGTAGTGGGTGATTCGGCAATATCACATGCTTTCGACTGGAATTTGGTATAAGAATGATTTGTCTGAAAAGCATAATTTATTATATTCGATAGATACTCAGCACTTTTTCAAAAGATATCACTATATTTATTCTACAGGCTTGAATTTCTTCTATTCCATCTGAATTTACTTGTTTACTTTTGCAGGTAGACGTTGATCTGAAACTTCCTGCAGTGGCTGCTTCAAAAATTAAAAAATCCGAACGCATTGTCTATGAAAAAGCCCCGGAAATCAAGCATATGTTTCGAGAACCGGAAAAGCGACCACCGCAAATTGTTTCAACTGTTTTTGTTTTCCTTTGTGCAATTCCATTGCTCATTGTCATTATTTTGGTGTGTTATAATCAAATATTTAAAGCTTTTTGCTGATATCATCAAAATAATGCTTTAGATGTACTTTTATCAATTTGTGAAAATTTTTCAGTGGTTACGCATTGGAATCAATTTTGGAAATTTACCAGCTTCTCCTTCTGTTTTAATTTTCCACAGCGGTTTAATTGGTAAGTCTAAGTTTTTTTTTTATATAATAATTTTCGATCATTGAGTATTGATCTAACTTTATACATTACTGTGAGAAGTTAGATTTTTTTTTTGATTTAGGATTTGATGCTTGCTTAAAAAATCTAGCTCATAGTCCGAAATCAGCAATACGCTATTTGTAAGACATTCAGTTTAGTGATATTTTTTTTTTCGAATTCAAGTTACTTTCCTGATTAATTTAATATATATATATATAACTTACAGGATGGTAGCAACTATATTTTAATCTTCAATGCATTATATTATGTGTTTTAATGAACTGTTTTGGTTTTTTTTTAACGAATAATGAAAATCGCTTCTGATCTAAGTTTCCGAAATACCTCAGTTTTCTTATGTAACTTCCATTTTTTAAAGGAATATTCGGGTTATATTTTGTTTTCTGGATACAGTTAACAATGTTTGAAACGCTGAAATATTTATCAGTGATTGGTACTATAACATTTATTTCCGGAAATCGTTTGTTAAGGACACTTGCAGCTAGACGGAAGTAAGGAATTTGAAATTTATTTTGATAATTTTTTTGCAATTGGGAATGTCCACTATTTATTTTGTTGAAGAATAGTGATGGTAGTAAGCATCATATCGGTTTGTGGTATCTAAGCTTTACGATAGTTTTTGTCGTACTCATAAGAATTACAAAAATTTTGTTTTTTTTGGAATAATGAATTGAACATTTATCAGAGAAACCGCCGCAAAAAGTTGAATGCCAGAAATAAGCAAGATGATCTTTTTGTTATCAATTTCAAATGTTATGTAAGATGGATCCAAAAAAATAAATTTATTCAAATATGATATTGCAGAGAAAAAGCTAATTAGTATAGAAAAGCGAAAAGAAGTAATGAAGGAATGGAATTATCGATCAGTTGTTTTGCAGTTACTTCAGAGTGTGATCACCACTTTCTTTAGATTTTCTGAAATTTAATATTATTTCAATATAGTAAATTGCTGGATATGTTTAATTTTGAGTTTGGATTTTCAAAAAATTGTTAATTTATTTGTATTGTTAACCTTTTTGTTGCGGTAAGTTTTGTTGATCCGAAAAATTTTTTGATCCTGTTAATATACTCCATGTTGGGATTCCATAAATAATATATTACTTTTGTTTCATGTAATAAATAGTTTTTACTAGTAATTTTTAGTGATTTGGAAAAAAGAGTGGCGATTAATGAATTTTGAGGCTCAACACTTTGAAACAGACCTATTCGAATATTAAATACATGTTAATAAAATCAAAATGTGGTTAAAATTCAAGCAAAATGATCCGATAACTTATTGTATAAATCAAATTTCAGAAATTTACTTGGTTGCTTTTGGTAATGAAATCACTATAATCATTAGGAACATATCGTTAATTAAAAGAGAATAGTCCAAATTTTACCACTTATTTTATCAGATATCTAATCTGTTAACGAATTATGTTATTGAAGTGAAGGACGTAGATGATAAATCGATCTGCTTAAATCGATGCTAGACTATCGTTAGTTTTCATAATGAATATCTCAAACAAAAATGTTTATTGGAAATTTGATGATTTATAGAAGTTACTAAAGCGATTATTTTGGAAATGATGTGATCAATCATGCGCTATGATAAGGAAGAATTTTTATTAAGTTTTTATTATTTGAACATTTTGTTATCAATATTATATTAGTAGTACAGTAATATTATTACGCCGAATATTCCACAATCGATAATTTATATTCTAGCATGTAGATAGTTTTCACGAATTCTACCCAAACGATGATAATTTGATCAGTAATATTACGTCTATAAGTCAGTAATATTACGTCTATAGGCTATTGTAATTGGAAATATATATTTTGGGAATTTGAATTATGCCTTATTCGGTATACAAAAATATGTTATCAGTAGAAAAAGAAAAAAAAAATAAAATTTAATGATTATTTGGCTATCTTTGAACGATAGCTAAATCATTCATCTGTTTCTGATTATCATCCAATTGATCCATAATATTTATACTATTGGCATGTTTAATCATATAAATATCAGCTATGGCTGATATAAGACGGATAGTTACGTACGAGAAATGTAATCGTTGACGTAACAATACTGGTTCGTAGATTGCACATGAGCCCTTAAAACAAAAACAAAAAAAAAAAGCTTTTATTATTTAATGTAATGATTGTGATAAAATGGCATAGTCTATGAATTATCAGATAATCTATCATTGATGTTATCAAAGGAACTTATTTATGATAAATTCGAGATTATTAAAAGAAAATTAATTATTTAATGATAAGATATAAATATTTGAACTATAGAAACATCATCATAGAAACAGAAGCATTAAAAAATACCTTATCTTCAGGACATGTATAACTCCAAACCAAGCATGTTGTATCAACAATAGTTCCCCAAATAAATGGTGATGGTAGACTGGCAAATAAACTTATCACAAAGCCCTGAAAGCCAAGAGCAATACTGCGATGTATCTGTGGTACTGACCTGAAAATCTTTATTCATCTTAGGCTAATTTTTTCAATGCATGAACTAGAGAGAACAACATGATTTATCAGATTAAAAGCGGATGATGATTTATCAGACTAATAATAAAAATTGATAAAAAAAGAATGATAATGATAAAAAAAAATGATTATACTAAAATTATCATCCTAGTACATGGTTTTATTGCTAATTAGAATTTATTCGATTCAGAAATATCAATTTTCTCCTATAAACAAAATTTCTACATTCTTTTTGCTTAATTTTAGCAATAAAATATAATCAAATCTAATCGATAATAATTATCATCAACTGATAATTTTCATTCTTTTTTTTTCCTTCCAAAACTATTTTTGATTTCCTAATTAAAAATTATGAAATCAAAAAATAATCTAATAATCTTTTTTTTTCAGTTTTAAACTTTCAAAAGGTTCTCTTTATGCTCTGATAATTTAAAAAAAAAAAAAGAGAGAGAGAGAAATCAAGCATTTAATGATAGATATAAAAAAAAAAAAAACCTTAAAATTAAAAGCATTCCAGGTACTATACAATTACCAATTGCAAATGATCCGGTAATAATGAGAAGGAAAAAAAGCATTGCTTTTCGATTGCAATCATCTTGACAATTCTTTCTCGACAATACTTCTTCAGGTTTGCATTTACATGATGAAAATTCCAATTCATGCGTTCTTATATCAGTTATTCTAATCTAAAATAAAATATTGATAAATTAATGCTTATCTTGTTTGCTTAATTTCAATCAAAGGGAATGAGAAGGTGATAAAAATAAATGAATAAATAAACAAATGCAAACATTACGACATCCGGCATGACAAGGTGAAAAGAAAGCATATCCGGATTTATCACAAACTGGATATAATGGTGCTGATTCACAACCACAACTTGCATTACATAATTTTGTATAATTATAATTAGTTGACCTAAAATTGATTGATAAAAAAAAAAGTTTCAAATTTTCAAAATGTTTGCATGTATGAAAGGAAATAAAAATTTCTCGATGTGTAACATTCACTAAACTATATTTTAATTCTATGAATTTAATTAATTTTTATAGGAGAAATTTTTGTTACTTCCGCCAATATATATATATTATTATTATTGTCATTTATTATTATTATCTATTATCATTATTTACTATTATTATTATTCATTATTTATTTATTTATTTATTATTATCATTATTATCATTATTATTGTTATTGTTATTATTACTATTATTATTTTTTAATTACTATTATAAATAACTCCTAGTTATTCATATCAAAAACTTCAAATATTGTGTTAATTTTACTCTTACCTATCTGTTTATTTTAGAAAAATTGAAAATTTTTTATATCATAGAATAATAGTAGGAAAATTTTAAGAAATTTTATAAACCAAAAAGATTGATTTATTTTAAACTTTTCTTACTACTCGAAAAATTATTCAATTTTTAAAGATAAGAAAAAAATTTGAATAAGAAATATTTTACAAATGAATGATAATGATAAATACATACCAACCATTGATACCAATTTGACTTACAATCGAGTAACAACCAAATAAACCTTTAATAAAAAAGAGGCCAATATTGATAAGCGAAAAAATCATAAGTAATATTGCTAAACTACGTCCGTTAAATTTACTACGTCGTACAATTATACCACCACATATTACACCTGTTGCAAGTCCAAATATACCAAATAATGCTAAAAAAAAAATTTTCATATCATCTTTATCTAACAATTATATAATATTATACTAACAATAATTAAAAAATAGTACATATGAAATAAGAATGAAATAAACAAGAAATATAATTATTATTAGAAGAAGAAGAGAAAAAAAGTAAATAAGAAGCACTTTTTTTTTAAATTAAAATATATAAAAAATTAAAGATATTTGAGAAAAAAAAGATGATTCCAAATTTAGGCTAATATTTTAATGTTAAGCTTTCTTTATCATTGCAGCCTTATTTTACTTCTTACTTTTTTAGTATTGATATGATATTTAATAAATTCAACCATTCTAATTTTTTTTCTTTCTAAACATAAGCGTTAATTTTGAAAGATATGCTATCATATATGATTAGTGATATGCAAATTCATGCACACACATTGATTGATATATTATCTCTTCGTTATCTTAATTAGTAATTTTAATTAGTTAGACCCATTTTTTTCCCTCATTATTAGCTTTTGTTGGAAAGTAAAATTTATCTGTTAATCATTATTGTTATTTGATATCTTCGAGTTGGAAAATTTTATCACATCTATTCTTGAATAATGCGAAACTAACCAATAAGTATATGTACATTGCATTGTGGTATACCAAATTGAATCTCGAGATATTTTGGCAAGAATACTATATAACCACGAAATGCTAATAGATCAAGTGTTCGAGCTATTAAAAGACTGACAAATACTTTTGAACGTAATAATTCTGCGTATGCTTGATAAATCGCTGAAATATTAAAACCACTGATAAACTGATAATGGAAATTGAAATTTCATACAAATTATTTTAATTATCAAAATCGTTACAATCATCACGCAATGAAATCATTTATGAAATTTCTAAAACAGACTTCATTGTATTTTTCTTTTGTCATCTCTTGAAATTCTTTCAATGATAAATCTGATTACATCAATATTTACCAACTGATTACATCAATATTTACCAACTGATTACATCAATATTTACCAACTGATTATTCGTTCAAATTTTGTTGCACTCATTGATCCAATAATCAATAGTTCTATTATATTTTTGCATTAAAAGACTAATCTTTGCAAGCAAAATTAATCAAATATTCTTTTGAATATTTTCATATTTTATCCATAATTAATCTATATATTCTACGATCTATTTTATCATCCAGAATTCATGCAAATATTTGATTTTGCAAACCTCGAAATTTGATATGAATTGATAATGATTTTGTAGGATCATTACAACGATATTTATCAAATATAGGCATATTATTTGCCTCTCGCTTCCCATGATTCTCATTCGTAACAGTATCAGATTCTAGCACTTTTGTAGATTTATTCCTAAAATTATTTTTATTTTTGTTGGATAGAATTCTTGAAATTATCTATTAATACTTTGTTCATTTTATCTATGATAATTATCTAAAATATTTAATTGAATTATCAGAAATGGAAATTGCTTACTTAGACGGGAAAAAATATAATGCTATTGATGGTCCAATTAGCAATAAACCAATAAACAAAAAACCTAACCACCATGCACCTATCCAGGTTGGATCTTTTGCTGTTAAACCAGGTGGAGCTAAAAATGTTTGCATAGAATTCAAAAAAAAAAAAAAATTTCATCTAATAAATTGCTAAATTTTGATATTTTTAACGATAGATTTTATTAATCATTGATATTTATCAGCTTAATCACTAATATTTATCAGCATAACATTTAAGCTGAATTAAATTTTTAGAAGCAATAAAATCATATTTTTCTTATCAATTTTTATCTTATCATAAATAAAATTTTTAAAAAATGATTAAGGTAAAATTTTTAAAATAATTAAGGCAAATCGAGAGTAAGCATTACATACGTTTTAAAGTATAGTAATAACTGCTACACAAACTACCGATCAAAAATCCACATACGGGTCCTATAATTCGAATAAAATTCATGCCAGCTAAAATATTTTCATTAATTTTTCATGCTATTCATTATTATATAATATTTAGAAGTTTAATTTAAAAAATCTAATCATTTCTTCCCGACAAAAATTAAAGATTAAAAAGATAAATTATCGATTTAAATATTATTTTATTCAGTGATAGATAGTCTCGACAAATATTCTCGATCTATTTCTCGTTAATAAATTGTCGATTTAAATATCATTTTATTACAATGACAGATAGTCTCGACAGATATTCTCGATCTATTTCTCGACCTGTCAATGTATTTGGTTTAAATTATATGAAAGTTATTGCAGTAATTTACCGAAACATGTCGGAGATTCTTTTTAGAAAAACTATCATCGATCAACGGTACACCAAGTGACCACGGCATACAACGGCCAATACCGAATAAAATTAAGCCAAAAAATAATACCATAATAGGTTTTCCAGGTAAGAATTTTTTTCCACATTTACTTGTCTGAAATAAAAATTATTTTATCAATACAATATATCATTAGAGAGTTTATTAATTATCAATGAGAATTAATTTTAAATATTTGATAATTTATTCGCAACCAGAATTATTTTCCATTATCAGTAATCCTAATGCGCAAATACTTTTTCTTTTTTGATAATCAAAATTATGAAACTTTTTATGAGAGATTAATTATCAATTAATCAAAAATATCACTTAATATTTAATATATTCTTATTCGAGCAATTATTAGATAATAATAATTGTTCGAGTAATTTGAATTTATTATAAATCTATTTAAAAAGTATCAGAAAATAAAAAATGAGATAATTTTTACTCTGATAATTTGTCGCATTTCATTCATAAATTTTGAACAATAAGCAAATGGTGCTCGAGCAATACTTTGCACTTTATCCATATCACTCGATATTTGATAAACTCTTTCAGCAACATATTCTTGTAGTAAATTCATCACTTCTCTAATATTACTTATATTGCCATCAATTACCGTATGTATCTTTTGATCGATCTGAAATTTTATCACATCATAAATCATAACATTCCTAATATTTATCATTGAAAGATTTTAAAGGAAGCACAAATCTTGCAATCTCAAATATAAACCATCCATCGATCATTCCTCGTAAAAACGCTTCATATCATTTATCACAAAAGCATTTATCACAAAATTATCCTCTTCATTAGTGTCAGCTATGATAATATTTTATAGTATAAATATGTTGAAAATAATCAATATATCTGTATCATTGAATATCTCGATATAATCAATCGATTTTATGATATAAAATTATTTTGATTCATATTTGCCAGACAGGAAATCATCCCTTTAAATGTCGATCTTATGGTTATCTGAAGGATATTATTTAAAGCATTATAATCAATCAGATTTTAACATATCGTCTTCAGGTCATAGGGCATTGCTTAAAGTATTGTAAACTATATCAACATAAAAGAAGAATTTCAGTTGAAATCACATACATATACATACACACCCACACTCACATACACATACATACATACACATATACAAATTCTCTCCTTTTCATATTATTACTTTATTTCGATCGTATATTAACGTCGTTCGCAAATTCAAATCTGTCAATTTCCCAACATCAATAAGCTCAGATATCTTCTCTACGACAAAAGGGAAAGTTATCAATTCAAGCTATCAATTGCATTATTGATATCCCTCAACGAATTTCATATATATCGTAGTTGCGACGAATAAAATCCGTCGCAACAAAACTTCGTTGCACAACAAATCTCTATCCAAGTTTCCAATTCCTCAACATTACAAGATAAATCTTTCACAATATCAGCAATATGATTACCTTGGATAGTAACACTTCATTCAATGTATAATTATCAGTAGCCATTAATATATCACCGCTTCTTTCGGAATATATCGATTTCTGTGGTAATATCATATGAGATGAATGATAATTTGATAATTTTATTTTTTTCAGAAAATTTTCCCTTACACTTTCATCGATACGATCGCTTATTGGTTCGTAATGAAAAAATTGCGCGAATTTCGCATTTGATGTTAACAGTTCATCAGGTGGAAATAGGCGTTTCTGAAATATTTCATTTTTAACAAAATTTTACAGCCAAAAAAATTGTGTAATTCTTTTTATCAGTGATTTGTTTGATAAGAAAGAATTAGAATTTGAAATGAATAAATTATACATACTTCAAGAATAGTATAATTGAGAATTTGTTGTTCAAATGGAAATAAAAAATTTATAAAGAAATGAGCAAATGTGATATTGCTGTTAATGTTGTGCCACACCGATCCATTTAATTCGATTGCCCTTTGAACCGAAGTATGATACGAAGAGAACCATAGGAATGTATAAAAAATCACCTTGCAATAAAAAATCAGTTTATATTAATTAAAAATATCAGTTTTAATCAAAAATTGATATAATATTTGGATTGACCTTTGAACCAGAAAAAATCAACTTATATTGCTTTGTTGTGAGATAGAAATTTGATTTTTTTTTTTATAAATTGAATTAAAAACTTAATTAAAAATATTAATTTTAAATTAAAATTGATGTAATATTACACGATTGACCTTTGAACCAGAAAAAATCAACTTATATTGTTGTTAATTAAAAATATTAATTTTAAATTAAAACTGATATAATATATTTTTCTTCATCTAAATAAACTTTAATCAAATAAACTTTGATTGTTTAAATTATGACACAATCTGTTACAAAATTAATTAATACAAAAAATCAATTTTATACAATTAATTATTTTACAATAACTTATGGATATATCACATTTAAAGGCATATAATTAAATTTCATTTAGCATAAAATTATTGATGTTTAATGCAATGATAACAATTATATATGAATAAGCATTTTGTATTTTAATTGAATTAATTCAATTCCATTATTATTTGTTGGGAAAAAGATTATGCTTATTCATTTCTAACAATTAATAGCAAAAAATATAAAATTGCTTTTTGATACAAATCGTATATATATTTTTATTAATTGGAATTTTTATTAACCATACATTTTTTATAATATTTTACTCATTTATAATTTCATATATCCTTTATAAAATAATTCAATTAATTATTTAATTCTTTTTTGAAATTGCTTTTCGAAAACCATATATATATATAAAGAGAATAAATGAAAAGATTAAATTAAGTATTATCTTTGCTTTTGTTTTGGATATAAGATTTGGATGCTTCTTTTTTCACCATGAAACTTTTGGATCTCATGGTATTAGGATAGGTAAATTAATAAAAAATTAAATTCAATGAATGAAATAAATGATTCTTACGAAATGTAATGGCAAAAGTTAGACAGAAGAAAATGGAAAGATCATAGATATTATTTAAATAATATTTTTTTTTTAATAAAATTTTGTGATAATAAAAATAGTTAAATTGATTAGCAATAGATATTAAGGCAAACAACAGACAATTTGTTAGATTATTTTCAACAGCTTCTTTACCATATTAATTAAATATTAATTAATTGTGTTATTAATTAATTCTGTTCTTAATTAATTGTTTTATTAATTAAATATTAAATATTATTTTAAAAGAAAACAAAAATTGAAGACAAAAGAGGAAAAACTTACTAGCACTAACAATAAAACCTGATATTTTTGATGGTATTTGAAATTGTCGTTCAATTGATTGTGTCGTTGAAATAATATATGTAAGACTTGTTGATTCAATAAGTAATATAATTGCAAATAAAATGAAAAATATATCTTTATGTTTGATCTTTTTGCAACATCTGCAATTGTTTTATAAATATAATATTACGATTACAGTAATCATGCAACATTTAATTAATTATCATCTATCAATTTACTTATCAATTTATTCATTATTTTATCTTTATTGGTAGAAAAATTTGGATAACATTACAAATATATCATATTAATTTATTTAGAACAAAAAAATTCTCGATTAAGATAAGTAAGTAAACAGAGGAAATTGATAAGTATTTGAAGTAAATAAATAAAACAAATTGATAAGTATTGCTTAAAGTTGACATAGAACTTTTAACTTCAATAAAATATTTAGAAAAAAATTAATTTTTTTCGAACTTTTTAACTTAATATTGTCTTATATGTTATTTAAGAAATGCTCGAAAGAATATTTTCGAGAAACAAATAAAAATCTGTTTCTATAATCATTTATCAATGATTATTTCTCGAATTTATATGAAAGAAATCATTTCTCTGCCCGTCTATTTATAAATAATTACCTATATAGTTACCTGTCTATTCTACTTACAATTAACTACCTGTCTGTTTTATTTTCAACTAATTTCTTTTATTATTTATCAGATCTTTCCTTAAAAGAAAATATTTTGGAATGAATATAAAAATCATGAAACTTAATTTATAATTTTATAATTCAAGAGAAGTTTCATTTTAATCATAATTGCTAAACAAAAAAAATACTTAAGTGATCAATTAGCATGATATCACTAATCAGTAATAGATTTCTTTTCTTTCTACCTTATTGATATACTTCAATAATTTTCAGGTAAATTATTTTCACTACTTTGTTTATTGCCATTTCTCATATCATATAATATGAATATACTAATTACTAACTTTTTTAGGCTTGACCATATATTATTGACCATTTCCCTTATCTCGTATTGTTATCAATTAATTCCAAATTGTATTTTAGAATATGAAAATCGATAACCGATACCTGAAAGTAATTAATTTTTTTCTATCATATGACGTAAGAGCGACAATAATTGCGATATACTTTAGCAATAACATAATTCATTTTTGGAAATTTTGCGTAAGCCAAAACATTGATACTATTATTGATTTGTTAGTTGGTAATTTAAATAAGCCCTATTTTAGAATTATCATTTATCAACTTAATCAGCGGAATTAATGAAAAAAGTTTAAATAAATAAAACATTTTGGAATCGAATCTTTGGTCGAATCACAATTTATTGACAATAGTACTCACTTCAAAATCATGTGAAAACTACACTTTCTAGAATAACATGATATTTTTCAAAATTAGCATTAAAATATTGTGTAAATGGTAGTTGAATTTTTGAATCAAAATATTTCAGGCGTAATTTTGCTGATATAAAAAAGGTCATACAATACAGGATGAATTTAGGTTAAAGGTCAAAAAGATTATGTATGTGATCCTTTTAGAATTATACAACTATAAAATAGTCGATTGCTACGTTAAAAAAGAAAGCGAAATGAAGATTGTAAATATATATAAACATATTACATAAATGATAACTGAAGTAATAATCACAGATAAAAATTGATATATACGAAATGAATTATTAATCAATAAATTATCACAAAATAATAATATATATATATATATATATATTGCATAAATGATAACTGAATAATCACAGATAAAAATTGATATATACGAAATGAATTATTAGTCAATAAAATTATCACAAAAATATTGCATAAATGATAACTGAAGTATAGTCACAGATAAAAATTGATATATACGAAAAGAATTATTAATCAATAAAATTATCACAAAAATAATATATGTATATATTGCATGATAACTGAAGTATAATCACAGATAAAAATTGATATATACGAAAAGAATTATTAATCAATAAATTATCACAAAAATAATATATGTATATATTGCATAAATGATAACTGAAGTATAATCACAGATAAAAATTGATATATACGAAATGAATTATTGATCAATAAATTACATACAAAATATATATATATATATTGCATAAATGATAACTGAAGTATAACCACAGATAAAAATTGATATATACGAAATGAATTATTAATCAATAAATTATCACAAAAATAATATATATATATATATATATTGCATAAATGATAACTGAATAATCACAGATAAAAATTGATATATACGAAATGAATTATTAATCAATAAATTATCACAAAAATAATATATATATATATATATATTGCATAAATGATAACTGAATAATCACAGATAAAAATTGATATATACGAAATGAATTATTAATCAATAAATTATCACAAAAATAATATATATATATATATATTGCATAAATGATAACTGAATAATCACAGATAAAAATTGATATATACGAAATGAATTATTAATCAATAAATTATCACAAAATAATATATATATATATATATATATTGCATAAATGATAACTGAAGTATAATCACAGATAAAAATTGATATATACGAAATGAATTATTAATCAATAAATTACATACAAAAATAATTATGAACATAATTTTCATCTACAACGATAGCAATTATGTATAAATCTTTAAAATGAGCAAACAGGAAAAATAACAAAAAAAAAAAAAAAAATAAGTCGGCAAAATTGATCATTATTTATTTTTTTCGTTGGTCAAAAATTAAACTATTCACATATATTATCAAGTATAAAAAAAAAAGTTCGTTGAATTTTAAAAATTGATCGATCGAATTGATTGATCGATTTTTGATTGTTGATTATAAGCATTGTTATTGTTATCATTTTTGATTTTTCAAATAAGCTAACATGAGCTGTATCGATGTAGCAAAATGCTTTTTGCTACAAAACTTTCTTATTTATCTTCAGATACGAAGAGAAAGAAAAAAAGTTTTGAAACTTATATTTGTCTTCTACCTTTCAACATTTTTCTATCTCTCTTTTCAACACTCTCGTAATTTCTTTCTTTCTTTTTTTCCCTTTTTTTCTTTCTTTCTTTTTTCTTTTTCAACTTATTTGAAATTTTTAAAAAAATTTTTTTTGTACTTTAAAGATACGAATGGATTGATTGATAAATTACTGGCAATTAAAATTCAATCATATCATCATTTAAATTCATCGCATTAAATTATTTGATGAAATTTTCTAAAAATTCTTTTTCTTCTTTTCTACTTCAAAAGATGCAAATAGATTGATTGATAAATTATTGTCAATTAAATTTATCATATCATCAATTAGAATCACTGTATTGTGTCAATTAAATTCACCGTATTATTTTCAATTAGTGGAATTATGTATTAATGATATTTATAGAACTTTTTAAATTAATTCGCTAAATTTATCAATCATACATTTTTCATACATTTATCAATTATATATTTTAATTTTTTTTTTTTTGAATTAATACTTTTAGGAAATAAATAAAATTAATGAAAATAAAATTTAGCCAAAATTAGGCAAATTAGAAACATTCATAGAAAAATTATATAATAAAATGAGAAAGAAAAGTTGGGTTTGAACGAAAAGAAAAAGATAAAAAGAAAAGTGAAATTTGTTTGAAATTTTTTAAAAGATAAACAAAGAAATAAACAAACACTGATAATAGCCTGAAAATAAAAAAATTTATAATTATTTTATCAGTAAAAACTAACTTTTCTTTTTTTTTTTTCCATTTTTTATTATAGTAAAATATCGTTCGTAAATTATTTCTGCTTATCATATTTATTTTCAATTTTTTTCTTTTATATTCTATCTGTAATACATTTATCAAAATGAAGTGATAAAAAGAAAAATGGAAAATTTCAAAAACATCGACTTAATTTCATGATAGATACTCTCTCAATGGTGGTAGAAAAAATGAAATATATTAAATATTTTGAAATTTATGAACATACATCGTTATATCATGAAAATATAAATGAAATGGATTCGTTATCAAATAATTATCCATATGCTGCTTGCTATATCAGTAGACAAGATCTCTTCATATTATTCCCTTTACATCAATTATTATCAGTATAATTAGAACTTGGAAGATATTAAATCTGAAGCATTACTCGCTATATCAGTAGACTAAGTCTTTTTATATTGTTCCCTTTATATCAGTTATTATCAGTATAATTAGAATTTGAAAAATATTAACTTTTATTTCATGATTTTTTCCCCTGAATAAGATTTAGTATCTTTCAAACAAATATTTCATTTCGTATCAAACAATACTTGACATTTTGATACTATTATCATAATGATAAAAGATATTATCATCAAGAATATTAATGTTTCTATCAACATATATCATCTTATCTTTCATTGTCATGATACAAATCAACGGCATAGTGAATGATGAATGAAAAATCAGAAGAGAAAAAAAAAAATGTTTAAGTCTCTATATAATTTATCACTTTGGAAGATGCGCTAGGCTGATGACGGAATAAAGTGGAAAAATTTTCGTCCTTATCTTTTCTTATCATTTATCATAACAACATATAAAAATCCATCACTTTTAAATTATGATGCACAATTCAGATTCAGCAGATTCTATACCAAAACAGATGTTTCCATTCATAATCACAACTATGGAAAAGCGAAATATCATCGAATTCATCCTCATTTATCAGTTTACTAATTACTGTTAATTTATAAAGAGTATTTTACTCAATTAAAAGCTCATCTACATTTCTGAATCATTTATTTAATTTTCTGGAATCATTTATTCCGGACATACTTTGTTCCCTTGTAGCATTGTATTGTTCAATACTGATTAATGATTATATAAATAATGAAACTTGGGTAAATTAGAGAAATCATTTCTCGACATATCAATGACAACTTGCAATTCCCGATCCCGATCGTTGATTCCTCTAGTGTATCGTGCGGTCGAGAATTTCAGATTATTGCATTCATCATAAATGCTACTAGAATAAAACAAATCATCTATACTAATATTAATCTCGAAACCTAATATCTATAATAGATGATGCTTATTACCGTTGTCGTAAATATTCGACACTGCTGATAGTATAATCTTTTGGATTGCCTAATTTTATATACACTAAATAAAATTTCGAGAATTGTTAAAGATGAATTGTAAGCCATAAATGATTATCATTTCTTGAAAGTATTTTCGAAATATACTTTTAATATTATCATATCTTTTGCAAGTAACTTGTTTGCTTCATGTTGATTACGTTGAAATTGATTTATTTATAGCTGGAATATGTGATAAGAAAACAATTTTTTGTTTCTTTCTTCATTTACAATAAAATCTTTTCTATTTTTATTCATAACATTTGGATAACTCTTTTCTGTTTGCTTCGATGACTTATGTTAAAAAAAAGGTGAAATTTGAAGAGAGCAATTACTGGTATAAATAATCGGATGATATCTAGCATTGCAACCTAGAGACAGATAATTATGGATCGGATGTTCATTGCTTTCCTGGATTTCTAGGATAAAGCGCAATTGAACATATATTCTAATTTATACTTGAATTGTTCAACGATAATATCCGTAAATGATCAATTCATAAACGGATAATTTTCATTTCTAATTTAAGAAACGAAAAATGGTGATATTTCTTTTTTTCATCTTTTTATAAATCATGCATTATAGTATCAAGTTGAAATTGTTCATTTTTGATGTATGATATTTAGCGATTTCTTTCTCGTCGAAAAATGATAAAATTATATATAAGTTTAGAAAAATTTGAAGAGAGCTATTTGCTAAACTGATATTGAGTCAAATCAGATCGAGAAATGATTCTAATTCAGCCTTCATAAAAACAATTCAAACATAATATTTGTTTCCAAATGATCAGAATCTCAATATTAAAATTTCAAATTATGGCATATCGTTCCCTTCTTTTTCCATTATTGATGAAGTTTTCATATTTTTCACTTTTAAGTCAAAAGATCAAATTTTAGAAATAAGAAAAAATGTTTTTACCTTTTTTAATAACACAACAATTATTATGTTTACAGATCGACTGAAATGCAATTATTATCAAATGGAACACGTTTTTCAAAAAAAAAAAAAAGAAAAAAACGATAATTAAATTGGAACTTTCTTAAATTTCAGGCTATCATTAATGATTGCGCAAGTGTACCAATTAGTTTCTGATAATTTAAATTAAAATTAACCTGAAATTACCTTGATTCCCATAGAGATCAAACTTGAGTAAGTTATCTTTAAAATCATAGATAATAGTTAGCATTTCATAAAATATTATGAGAAAATAAGTCAGATATTTGCTTTCTATCGAACCAGTTCTTGCACAACAGCATCATCAACTTAAAAATCATTATTTCGAATCTTAACATTATACCGATACCGTAGCAAAAGTCGCGAACATATTTTTAAAAGCGGACATATAAAAAATGCACAAATGACATTACTGCTTTATATCACAACACTATAATTACAAATGAATAAGTATTACGGTACAGATACAGGAATAATAAAAATTCAAATGAATCACGCATGAAATTCCCGAATACACAGAATTGCTCGATTTCTCATTTTGCTAACACTAATTTTCCAAAGCATAATAAATTAATTGCACAATAATTAATTTAGTCTGATAAATGCACCGTAATCTCAACTTAACAGATTTTTTCGATTAATCTCAGTAAAAAAAAAAAAAAAAAAAAAAAAAAAACCTTAAATCAGTTACCCATTTTCTTTGAATCACTTAGAAATTCTATGATACATCATTTTACTACAGTAGTAGAAACATTTTATAACATCAAAGTAAAAGCGCTATTAATAATATGATTATGAATATGTGGAAAATCACTGGAATGGTTGCCATTTGCAAAATTATTAAAATCATTAATTAACCTTTCATCACCTAGCAATTATTTTAATGCTTAATTTAAGCTATCACTTTCTTCCTGATAATCAATAATCAAATTATTTTTAGAAGAATGCAACATCAAATAATTGAAACACTCGAAAAAATAGAATAATCTAGCACAGCATAGAGAATAATGCAAGCAAAAAAAAAAAAAAAAACCTGTAAAAATTAACAGATTGATTCCTAAATGTTTCCTAAAACGGTAAATTTCTCTTCTTACTTCTTCCTTTTTTCTTTGGGCTAAAATTTTTTCAGAAAATCAAGTTTTTTTTTTCCTTTTTCATTTAAAATCACAAAATGATATTTAAAATTATAATACCGCAATCTCTCTCTCTCTTTCTTTCTTTCTCTCTCTCTCTCTCTCTCTCCTTCAATATCAAAATGATCATGATTATATGTGTTGTAGAGAATCATTTTTTCCTCTCTTTTTCTTATTTGGAAACAATAGGAAGATATCATATTACAATTGCAGCATAAACTTTGTATATAATTATAAAATAAAGAGAAAGAGAAAAAGCATAGCATAAATAATTTAATTAATATTACTATTACTATTACGTTACTGCATATCGGAATCGATATTACCGGTAGCGGAAAATTGTTTCGATCGTTTTTGCTCTATGCCAGATTGTACTTCGGATAGTAAATTAATAGAAGGAACAACACCTGGCAAAGAAATTGGACCAATGGAAATTTCAGATGCTGTCGTAGGCATCGATTGTTTTTGAATGCCTTGGCTTGATATTGACATATTCTGCAATATTTTATTTCATTTTTTATTGACCATTATTTCAAATATAAAACATATCGAGATATTCAAAAAACTTATCAGATTTGATTCTCAAAAATATCTTATTACCTACTACAGTATTGTATTTCTCTCTCTTCATCTAGGCTTGTCATATAATTGCGGGCCAATATAGCACAATGCAAATTTAGGATTCATACTTTTTAAATCAAACATTTCAATTCTTTTGATAAAACTAATTGATATAATCGTTGGATATATATATACATATTGAAATCGGATCTCGGTTCTATTTTGTTGGTTTTCTGATCTGAGATAATGGTTAAGAGGGACGGACGGGGGCATTCGTATCGCTGCGTGAGAGGTGAAATTCTTGGACCGTACCGAGACGTCCGACTGCTATATATATTATATACATATGATTGTGCTCATTGTAAGATCACACGATAAAAGATAATTTCATACTATTTTGTTAAAAAGCATAAAATTACAAATGCAAATTAAACATATCTTGTAAATATTTTATGTTGCAAGTATTCCTAGGAAAAAATGATAAAGAAATTCTATTGCTAAATTTGAAATATTATCATTAGAAAAATAAGATTGTAAATTTCCCTCTAACAAATATAAAATTGTAAATTTCTCTCTAACAAATTTTCGGTAGAATAAAATAAAAATACATTTTAGAAGGGAAAAAAAATGAAATGTTATTTTTTTTAAAATAATTTCTAATCATATAAAAAGTACCACTTTACATTGAAAAAAAAAGAAAAATAACAGCTTACCTTATAAGCTAAAAATAGAATTAACATTAAAAGAATGAAAAAAAATATATATATATATATATATTTTTTCATGAATCATCCAATGACGTAAATTGAAATGATAGATTTAGAGTATGAAAAAGATTTAAACAGCTGCCATAAAATAAAGCAACATTTCGAAATCTCATATCTTTCTCGTACAATCATCACTAGTTCCGTTATCAAAAAGATAATGATTAGATTTAAAAGTAATTAAGGAAGAAATTTACAAATCTATGCAATGAAAAACTTTATCCACATCAATTCTATTAAATTATTTTCCTTTCTTAAAGTTTATTATCGATTTTTTTCCTATGCATAAAGTTGATTGAAATGATTTTTATTTGATTTATCCTAGTCAGAAAAATGAAGCTAGTATTTTGGAAAATATACTACGTCGAGAAAAATGAACTATAAATGGAATTTTCATTCAAAGGAAGTAACATCATTTGAAAGTGAAAAAAAAAAAAAAAACTTAAAGATGATAAACGAAAGTGCAAAATACAAAACACTTTCAAAAATATCTCAACAGAACTACATTAATAAAACATAAAATGCCAAAATTTCTAAACTTCCGCATTCTTTTTCTTGTGTGTTTTTTTTTTTTTTTTTATCAGAAAAGGAAATCATTTTAAAATCAGATATAATTCAACATGATAATCTCTCGAAATTCTTTCAGTTCAATTTACTATCAAACTGATCAAAGAACTTTCAAAAATTCATACCAATAATATTAAATCTTCATTCAGCATATTAAGAAGAAAAAAAATGGACTTTTCTAGATTTTTCGTTCAAAACTAACTGTATTAATTTAAAGTCAATATCAAATTAATTAAGTTCCGTTTTAAAATATGAAAAGCTAATGTTTGAAATGTATTTTTTAAATAATGAATAAAATTTGCTATATTTTTACTTTTAAAAATATAATAGATATAAAATACCTGAATAGAAATAATTGATAAGTAATAATTGATATCTTTTTACTTTCAAAAATAGAATAGGTATATATAATACCTGAACAGAAATAGGCTGTATAGGATTCGGTGAAGTGGCACCGGAAGAAAGATGTTGTTGTTGTTGTTGTTGTAATTGTAACTGCTTTTGTTGTTGTTGTTGCTGTACAAGTGCTGATAACGAATTAACTACTTCTGCAGGAGCGAATTGTTTCAATACCTGATTTTGGCTTTCCAATTGCGCAACCTGAAAATAGCAGGCATAATAGTATTGAATGAAGTAAAGCACTCCATATTTATAGCTATGATTTAAGCTTGGAATTTTCACGCTGAAAATAATAAAAATCGAGTCTTTTCTTTGATCATAAAATAAGAATATCATAGCTTTATAGGACAAAAAAAAAAAATTATCACTTACCTTTGCTTCCAATTCAACAATTGTGGAGCGTAGAATTTCAACTTCCTCACGTACAGCAAATGTTAGATGGGTTTTAACTAAATCCTGAAAACAGATAAAATTAGGTATGCAAATCACTACTGATTACATTTACAGAAGTCAAGATACGACTATCCTTATTATTTAATCTTATCAAATAGCTAAAAGTCATAATCAGTGATATACTATATATTAAACTAATATTTCTGATATTTAAGTACTACAGAAGTGATTCATTTTTCTAATAAGCAACTAAATATTATCACATTTATTACTAAAAGCCCCGCTTTCATTTAAATCAATAACAACATTAATCTCTCAGAAATAATTTTTGTTTTTGATTAATAACATTAATCGCCTAAAAATATCTTTGAAAATCAAGATAGCGCTTATTGGTAATTTCTAAAATTTAAAAACTCATATATCGAAATTTTCAAACTTTTACTAAAATGTTATCAAAAAAAAAAACACTACTTTTTTTTTTTACTATTTCTTGATCAAAAATTCTAATCCTCTTTAAAAGTCGTTTTTTGAAAGAAAAAAAATTAAATATTCAAATAAAAGAAAAATTCAAATTTTTGCATTTAATCAATATGTCATTGCTAGTATTTGAACCAATAGAGTAGAGCCTAAAAATAACCTAAACCAAGAAAACTACCAAGCATATAATAAGTGATAGCTTTTAAAGAATTATAACATAAAAAAGCGATCATAATAAATAATGGGATAGAAATTATTTCTAATTGTATTGATATGGTAATGATAAAAATGATAGAATCTACAACATACATGGCTAATCTAAAATTAACTTCATAAAAAAATCGAGAAGAAATAAATTAACTAACCATAGCTTGCTCAATTTTATTATCAATAGGTACTACATTTGAACCTGTTGCTGATGAACTTGTTGCTGCCCTGCAAACATTTCTCTGAATATTAAAATCTTTTTTTTCTCCCTTAATTCACAGTACTTTAATTGATAAAAATTATATTCCAGAATTTTCTAAATATATAAAGCTTTTTTAGTTCTGCAAAAATTTTCATTTAAAATTTTTTGTCAAATCTAAGATAAATTAAACAAATAGTTGACTAAATTATAAAACCAGATAACGATTAATATTTAATTTTTCATAATCTATAGCGCATTCTTCATTCCTAACATAAATCCATCCACTATATGAAAAAAGAGCAGAAAAAAGATTTTCAAATCAATCGAAAATAAGATCACTTTAGAAATTAATATCAATTATTAGAAGAGAGAGGAGAAATAGAGGAGGGCAAAAAAAGATATGATAAATAATTTGAAAAATTAATAGAATATTGCAGTTTCTTGTCTTGCAGCCAATTACTACTACCATCACTACTAGTCAACATATAAATTTTCTTCGAGAATTCTTTGAAGTCTCTGTAAAGAACTGATTATTTTTAAAAAACCAACTATACCATACCGTATCGTATCTCCAGTTATTATCATTATCAGTCATCGCTTCTGAAGTCGTTTTTTAAAGATTGGGAATTCATAATAAAAATTTAAAATTATACAAAAAGATTTGACTTATTTAATAACCAATTTTTAATATTTAATAACCAATTTAATAACCAATGTACCTTGGCTCTAATTTCTTCAAGTTGATAAAAATATAATCGTATAGATACAAAACTATTCTAATAAGATACTGTAAATCGAACACAATTGAATGCTGAATTGAATAATAGAGAATTATGCAATGATAGCTGTCTTATCATTAATAATAATCATCTCATTAAGAATTGATAGCAATTCAAATTTTCCAAATAAAAAAATAACATCATATTTTCAAGTCACTAAATGTACTAAATTGTTATATTTGAAATTTTCTAAAATTTGTCATTGTCAAATTTAAAAACAAATTTTACGATAGATAAAAGTACAAAAGAGAATGGAATTTGAGAAGAAAAAAAGAAACAATTGAATCGTAAATTGAAACAATATGCAAATTTATAATACAAACATTCTCTTTACTAACGTATTAAATTTGATGTTAACAACAAAAAAAAAAAAAAAAAAAAAAAAGAAATGTAAAAGATTGATAATCTAAGATAAATATCCAATATAATAATTATTACATGAGTCAAAAATCCTACTAATACTGTCTTTGCTATGTGATATATTATATTACTTAAAATAGTAGAAATATTAATTACTACCACCTGCTACTCTCATTTATTTCAATGATAAACCATCATTTTTTATTATCATCTTTATTTAATAATATGATTATTATTAAGAATTATTTAAGAATTGATAGCACATTTCTCAAATTTTGATAGTAACAACTGTAGTAATATCTTTTGCTTACGATATCAAATGCATAAAAAGGAAAAGTATTAAATTTAAAATTAAATTTAAAGCAATTTTTACTATTAACCGAAACATTGCCAGAAATTAATATCCACTTGACAAACTGTCCTTAGATTTGCTATAAAAAGCAAAAAATAAGAGAATGAGGAACAGAAAGTAAATAATATACGAAAAGTTGATTAAATTTTAAAATTTAATCATAAATTCTATATTAATCAATGAAAAAATTCTTTTCTCGTGATTTGTTGCACGAATCTCGATATGAATCATTCATTTCAATAACGAGATTGAACAATGCTTACCTCATGATTTCAGCAAAATCAAGAAATCCAACTGATGTATTTGGAGATATTTAGGATTTGACTTGTCCGATATTTCACCAAAACCCAAACTTAACGAATTCGATGAGCCACACTGTTGATTTGTATACAATGATGATGATGACGATGATGATGATGATGATGATGATGATGATGATTGTTGAGTTTTAGCAGAACTTCTTGAATTGATTGAGGAAATCGATGAAGCGCTCCATCGATGTATAACATTACCTTGCGTAATATCCGGTGTTGTTGGTGGAGTAATTAATGTACCAGATTGATTTAATACATCAAATGTTGTTGTTGTTGTTGTTGTTACTGCTGCTGCTGCTGCTGTTGTTGTTGTTGTTGTTGTTACTGTATCTACCGTAGCCAATATTATTCCTCCCATACATGATGCAATAGTTTGCCGTCGTTGATTCTTAGAGGATGATTGACCACAATTACAAAGCATTGCTAAACTTGAATCCAATTCTTTCATCGATACAACATGCGCATATTCCGTATAATATGTTGCTGCTGTTGTTGGTGCTATTGATGATGGTGATATTGGTGGTGAAGCATGTAGAAGTACCATTTTAATTTATCTATTCTTTCTTCTCGTTTTTCTTTTTATCTTTATTTTATCGATTAGTTATCAAAATAGTAATTTCCGAATATTCGCCACAACGTAGATAGAATATATTATTAATTAATAGAATTATAATAATAGAATAGAATAGCTGATAAAAAAGAAAAGCATATGATTAGTGATGATGGATTTTTTATTATCAAACATTTACGATCAAAGAAGAATCAATATACACTTTCAATCCAGGTATTATAATTACACTTTTTTTTTCTCTC
Source organism: Dirofilaria repens (assembly GCA_008729115.1). Classification (NCBI taxonomy): domain Eukaryota; kingdom Metazoa; phylum Nematoda; class Chromadorea; order Rhabditida; family Onchocercidae; genus Dirofilaria; species Dirofilaria repens. The sequence continues at coordinate 195,621 of SNRZ01000033.1, read as the reverse complement.
AATTTTCCCAATATTAACAAATTCACCTTTTCAATAATTAGTATGCACTTTGCTTATATGATGTACACCTTTTGACAGATGGTTGATAATTCGAATGAATAGCGCATTCATCGATATGATATGATATATGATGAATAAAAAAAAAAAGAGAAAAACCCGAAGAGCAATGAAAATAAATATCACAAATATAAAATATATGCGATTTTTTTTTTGTTTACCACTCTTTTCTATTCTGCAATATCAATTTATTAAAAAAAATGTATTTTTTTTTTGCATTTAAAAATTTCCGGAAAATTAATCTTCCAGAAAAATTCTCTAAAATTATCAATTCTCTAAAAATTCTCTAAAAACAAAAATTAATTCTCTAAAAAATTATCAATCAAAAAAAAAAAAATGATAATGATTCATTTAATATTTAAATTTTTAATCTTCACAATTTGTTAATAATAATAATAGCCTATGAAAAATAGAATTTAATTAAACTGTAATGGAATTAAATATATATCTAATTAAATATTCCAAAAAAGATATGCAACATGTTAATCAATTAAGAACTACGATTTGCATCGTTTGGAAAGTTAAAACTGTGATGAAAATATGACTGTTATCGAGAAATTTTCTTCTGATAAAACAATACTACTATTATCAAAAGATATGTTATCTATATTATTACTGTAAAAATTATGATACCAAAATATTACTATAATTAATTCTACATCTAAACTCCTAATAATTATTGAATTGCAAAGATGCTACTTTATAAAACATCAAAAAAAAAAGGCCTAGTGCAATCATATATCTTATCATACATTTTATATTACAAACACTCTAGCAGAATTATCAGAAGAATGATCATTCGATAATATATATATATATTTAGAATATGCGGCTTCAGCATACCTTCTACGGCATATTTGTTTATACAGCTAACTACTATATCGGAAAAAATAAAAGAGAAAAAAAGCAGGAAAATTCATAAATGCATATTTTAATTAATAATCAATCCAATCAATTACTATTATATCCTTTATTACATCTTATTTATCGTCCTCGGTCGATACATCATCTTTAGGCATATATCATACGGTAGAATTAAGTCTGTAGTATTATTACAATCTTCTTCGATCGAAAATACTTAGAAATAATGCTTATATATTCTCTATCTACATTCAGTGATCAAAATGATCAAAAATACTTTTTTTTGTCTATAAAATCTGGCGATAACATTTCTAAGACATTAATTAATTAAGTGAAAAATCTTAAGAAATTAAAATAGTACTTCTAATGTATATCAATGATATTTAAGGATGAGTTAATGATAATATTGACCAAATGAAATGATATCAAAATATGATTATGAAGAGATAAAGAATAAAATATCGTATCAATATATCTATCCTAAGATTACCCGGCTATCCATAATGTAACAATTTCAAGGAATGAAAAGATAAAATTAGTGGATAAGATGATAGCTTAAAAGTTGATCATATACTATTAATTAAGTTTACAAAACCTAAAACGCTCTAAAAACCGAATTCAATATTTCATTACTGATCATTTTAAGAGGAGAGAGAGAGAAAAAAAAAATTTGAAGTTAACAAATATGTCGTATTACTATAGTCGTCCGTTTTCAACATTAATTTGCCTAATGACTTTTTTAAATCTAAAATAATCGACAATAAATCTTTTTACTAATACTATCTCGCCAATTCTCTTCTCCTCTTCTCCCTCAAAATTCGTCCTATCCTTTCAATCAAAATTTTCACGAAGTTTACACTATGAATAGTGCAAAATCCGAAAGGTCAACTTAAACTTAATAGCAAAATATAAATATTTTTCTTTAACTAAATCTTTAAACTCTAAAGTGACTTTTTTTTTTTGGAAGAATTCCAATAAGGATGACATACTGAAATAAAGCGATACAAAGAAATAAAGTTTTCTTTTTTTTTCTTTCAAAACATTCCTAACGATAGATTTTATTGTATGTAAATATTTTTTTCAATTTTTGTAGCATAACAAGTAGGAAGAAAGCAAACTAATATTAACTCTCGTAAACATATGATATGAAGCAAAGTTTAATATGAAAAAGAATTTTAGGTTAAACTATTTGACATTAACAATTGATAATTTCAATATTAAACTTTATCTAATATAATGATATTAGATATGCATTAACTAAAATAGTACTTAAAATTATCTGAAATAAAAAATTAAAAAAAGTCAGAAATAAAGAGTAAAAACATTTAGCATGTAAATGTAAAGAGGAGATAATATATTGGATTTGAACTAGGCTCCATTGATGCTGATCCATAAATATTTGGAATTTCAAATTTTATCATTTGATAGAAAATTTCAAAAGCGAGCAAATCGCTCAAAAATTATATCGCATTTTAAGAGATAATATAGGAATAATTTTGTTAAAACTAAACATATATATACAAAATTTGAATTATAATCATAGATAAATATATAATGATTATTGTAATACAATTTATTATTAGAGAAATTCGGACCGCAATTTGTTATTTCATCATCCGTTCTATCTTAGAATTTAAGAGTTAGCTGAAATATTCTACCAAGCTACCGCAATTTCAATGTGAGTATTGCTGTTGTTGTTGTTGCTTACAGTAACTTATCATCAATTCAAAAAATTCTTATATATAAAACTATCTCTTAATTTTTACTATAAAAATATTCACCTCATACTTTCTCACTCATTTATAAAACTTATAGAAAAAAAATCATTTTATCAATTAGATCTTATCAAGAAAATTAAATTTGTATTCAAATTCAGCCTTGCTGGCTAGAATAAAAATCATTTTGTCAATTAGACCTGTATTAAGATATTTATAAATTCAGCCTTGTTGGCTACAACAAAATCATTTTGCCAGTTAGATCTTTATAATGATACTCATAAATTCAGCCTTTTTGGCTCTTTAAAAATCATTTTAATCTCTTCCTCAACAAAATCATTGCCTAAAACTTATCGTAATAGCTTCAATTAGGATAGAAATAGTGAAAAATTATCTTACATTAAAAAAATAATCAACGAGAAATGAAAATACATCCATCATATTAAATTATTTAATAATTGCACAAAATGAATTCTAACCATCTAAAAAAGTACTAAACTATTGGAAAACGATATGAATACGGATAAAAAAGAAAAGAGCACAAACATTTTGAGACAAAGTTTATCTAAGCAAAATTTGAAATATAAACTTCAAGTTTTACTCAAATAGCAATCCCAATATTATCATTTGTGTAAAAAAAAAAAAAAAAAAAAAAAAAACAACTTAATATGTGTGTAAAAAAAACCTAATATGCATTTATTTGCAATTAGATTAATTAAAAAATTAAATCTTTGATGCAAAAGTAAATTTCTCCCTTTCCAAATTTAGAAATATTCAAAATTTACATTTGATGAATATTAATATGCATCTGAAACATGGCTGCAAACCGAATTTTAATTTTATACTGAAATTGTATTACACTGAGATGTGCATATATCGCCAATATGACAAACATTTAAGATTATAAAATGCTTAATTTTGGAACATATTTCAGTTCAAAAATCATTTCTCATCAAAACAAAAACATACTAAGTAATCTTCAGCTGTATCGTATCTCTTTTATTTTTATACTCAAATAAAAAATACAAAGGAAAATAACTTCCAAAAATATTCTCAATATACTCCAGAAAAGAGAGGAAACGCTATTTTCATACTACGAAGGAATAAAAGGTCAGTAATAAAAGGTCAATAAATTATCATTTGCAAAGAAATAGCTTTTTTTATTTGTAAATGAAAAATGATAAATTCAAAGAAACAAGTATCCTTCATGGTGAAATTTTTTTTCGTCCATTCAGAATGCAAAATCAAAAAAGGATAAAGCACTAATTTCTAAATTAATTAATCCTGTGAAATTCGCAAAAAGTTACTTAATTGAAATGTTGATTACAAATAGATATCTAAATATAATAAAAATCTCATATGGAAGTATTTGTTGACAAAAAATTAAAAATTTTATGGCAAATCAATTCATAAATTTATAACTTGAAAAATATTTTAGAAATTTTAAATATTTCAAAAATTTGAAAAGGTTCAGAGATTGCCTATTCATTACTACACGAAATCGCTTAAGAAACAAATAGTTTTTCCGACTATCTTTAAAAAAGAAAGCATAAAATACTATAAACTAATCTAAAAGTTTCGTGAAACATTTTAGAAGAATTAATTGATTCATTTAATTATAATATGAATTAGTTAAGAAAAATTTTAAACATAAAAAGCATTGATAGATGAAAATCTCTCTCGTATTTTTATCCACAATTAATACAGAATATTATTAAGAAATTCAAAATCATACTGATAACTTTAACATATCAATTATAACGATTATGGAACACTATGCATGTTTCTTTTAGATTACAGTTATGAAATGCGACCTTTCAGCTTACAAATGATCTTAGCTATGAACTAATCCGAATAAATATTCACAAGTATCCTGAACGTTTTTACCGACCTTCAAAAACTTTATACATCAATTTATTATTTCCTAAAATCCCTTTTCCTTTAAATGCTTAAGTTTTTAATTTGGGTAAAAATTCAAAAAAGATTATTCGAGAAAATCTAGATTTCTTTCGATTTGCGATAAAATCATTAAAATTATTTTTTTTTCATCGAAAAGAGTTGAAAAGAAAATTGAAGTATGAGACAATGTCAGTTATCAGGCAACTATTCAAGCTATTTTTTTGCATCTAGAAACTAAAAAAGATATTTCATTATCGAATGATATGTATATTTAATGATAAGGACAAGTCGAAGCAAAAATTTCAATCATTTTTAATTTTAAATAAAAATTAAGAATAACAAAGAAAGAAAAGAGAATGGGGAAGAAAAAATCTCGGGATCATGAAACTTACTAGAGATCGGGATGATATTCCATATTAAAACTTTTGATATTTCTACCTTATAAAAAGCATCCATTAAAACTATGAATCATTTTTGACAATTAAAATCATATTTTATCAAAAGACAAAAAGTAACTTACGAATTGCTAGATAATTTTAAAGTATTTTTAAAATAAAATCTTATCAAGATTTTCAAGTATTCGACATTGAAAGAGACAGCTGTGATTATTCATTCGTCTTTTCTATATTAAATTAAAATTATCATTAATTGATTACGATGATGATCAGTTATTATCTGCTTAATCTTGCTATCAACTTTCCTCAGAATATATTTGAATAATTTAATCATTTAGAGCTTAGGAAAAAAAGAAAAACCAGATCAATCATGAAAATGATCGATAACGAGAGCAAACAAAATCTGTGCTTTATATTGTTTAGCTAATAACGCACTGATCGAAATAAAGATAATGATAATGATTCAGAATGATTCAGAAAGGGAAAAAAAGTCAGAAGTTTCTCGAATTTCCACATAAACTGTTCTCTAATAAAAGAAAAATTAGTCTTCCACATCCATTCGTTCAGATCAATTGTTTGATGAAAATTGAAAAATTTAAAAGAAATTGATTTTGCCAAATACTCAAGCGAGACAGAATTAATCTGCTTGAAGAGACAACTGAAATGCTCAATGTCAAATTCTTTCGAAAGGAAATAAATGCGGAAATAAACACCTTCCGGAACAAGAAGAGATGTAGAATTCATCGACATTTATTGCAAAAAAATAAATGCATCATCATTCGACCCATCCATCTGTATCAAATAGAAAAGATTAAATTAACATATGTTGATTTAGAAGACAAAACAATAAGGATATCATTAATATCATCATCATCATCTGATTATCACAAATCGCGATATATACATATCATAGAAGTGAATTTTTTGAAATTTTAAACTTTCAATGTATAAAACTAAGTTTCACTATCAGTTTCATTTTTTTTTTTTTTGTTTCATTATCAGTTTAACTTTTTCTTGCACATCTCAAAATAATCCAACCTATGTTTTAGATTGAAAAATGATGGAAGAAATATATTGATTAAAACTATGATTACAGCGCCTCTTCCTTTAAATCCTTATCAATGAAATATCCTTTATATTCTTATCAATGAAATGAAAAAAAATGCATGCTTTAGTTATTTTCATCTTTCCTTCTTCTCTTAATAAAATAATCAAATTTCAAGGTAAAACTATCTGAAGAGAAAATAGTTAAAAATATGAACAAAGCAATGAAAGTATATCTCTCATTCGTTTTTGATAAATAAATCAAATTATATGCAACAATAATTTCTTCGCAATATGTTAAATTGATGATGATAGAATTGCATATATCATATGCTAAATTACATAATGATAAAGATGTCATCATGCAATTCGTAAATATTCTAAAAATTGATCGCAAAAAAAAAGCAAAAAATTATTTAATGGCGTCAATGTGCTAATAGAACTATCATATCTATCACTAAAAAAAATATAAAGGAAATAAGAAATGATAAAAGCTGATAACAGTTTCAATAAAAACATAAAAAAACGAAACAGGAAGAAAGAAAAAAAGATTTTAAAAAGAAAAAAGAAAATTTCAAACAAAATATTCCCTTTTAATCATTAAATGATACGGTAAAAACTTAAACACATATGTTCATTCGAATAATTATAATTTATCGATATAATTAAACTTTCAAACAACTATAAATGAAGTAATCCCGAAGAAAATACGATAGAAATTTAAAATAGATAGCCAAAATAATCATATCATGAATATGATATGATATAATAGCAAAAAAAAATTTTATTATTCGAAATATTTTATTATAATCTCCATGAAATAGTAACATTATATCTTCTTCTCTTTTCTTCACTCATCATTTAAAGCATTTTTCAACAAATTGTTGAAAATTTAATCACAAAAAGATTATTTTTGCACTTTAACAATCCACTGAACACTTTTATATATTTTAGAAGTTTCTATTATTTTTTTTTTTTTAAAAAAAACTGAAATATTATTGGTAGAATAGATTGATATTTTTTTTCAATGATAAATAAGAAAGTGATAATAGCTCTCTTTCCCTTTCTCTCTCCCTCTCTCTCTCTCTCTCTCTGCTGCTGCTGCTTATTTGCGCTCTATCAATATCCCAAACTAAACATCAATGCAAGGTAATTTTCAAAAGAAAAAAAAAAAAGTTTTTTTTCTTTTTTTAATCAAAAATATTGCAAAAAAAAAAAAAAAAAAAAAAGTTTTGTGAAATATCATTCAAAAATTTTTTTCAATTTCAAAAATTACTGCTTCTCTCTAGCAATTCACGTGTTATTCAATTTACAAAATTTTTCCTCTTCACATGTCCTTTTCAGTTAAGCATCACAAAAGTAAACAAGAAAGTTTCATTTAAAGTTCAATACATCTTCATATCATTTGTGCGTTTTATGAATCAAACGATTACTGTTTAACTTAGTACATTTTTCAACAAATTCTATTTTTGTTTCACAATTAAATTTTAGACCATTTATCCGATCATTCAGAAAAAAATAATCACCAATTCTCGACTTGTCAGCAACGCTAATCATTTAAGTCCTTTAATTATTTTTATTTCTATCCATAAAATATCCAGGACTGAATTTACTAATTCATATTTAAATCATTCAAGATGATATAAAACTGTATATATTTAAACCAAGTTTATATGAAATATAAGAAAAGCATAGGGAAATCAATTGTTTACAAAAACAGTTTAAAAATTGAGTTTCATTCTGAATTTTGAAATCTGATACTTTCTACCTGAACTAGTAACAAATAAACAGGAAAGAAATATTAACTTCTGATTTATCATTAAAAAAAAAAAAAGAATTACCTGATATCTGAGATAATTCATAAATCATATTTTTTTTTTTCTTCTCAATTTCAAAATCATTATCATTATACCGGCTCGCTGAATTTGTTTTTTATTTTCTCTTGCAATCAACCAATCTAACATTACTGTTACTGTAGCAAATTATTGCTCATGAATCTTTTCCGGAACATCGATCACCTTTTTTTTTTTTTGCCAAAAATTCAACAAGCAATAGATGATGATAACGGAAAAAATATCTGTTCGATTAGAGTAAATTAATAAATAAAATGTAAAAACGATATCAAAAAAAAAAAAAAAAATAAATAAATAAATAAAAAGCTAAATGATTCATTTCAATTTCGCTTAACACATAAGTTTTCGTTTTTTGCATCTTTTAAAATTGGCATTTTCAAAATCTTAAAAGTTCATTCAAACAAGCATGACTCAATGGTATTCTTTGAATTTTAAAACTTCAACAGGTATACAATAGCAATAAAGATAAATCAAATAAGTAATGAATTGAATTTAATAATTGGACGTGAATAAAAAAGAAAAAAAAAGGCGAAAAAGATAGAAAATAAAGATTTCTTCTCAAGCTTATGCTATACATATAATAATGAAGAAATCGAAATTCCTACCTATGATATTTTATAAATAACTTTTGAAAATTACTTTCAACAATTACTACTTTCGAGTAAGGAAGAAAATAGATCGAATAATTCAATTGGAAATAGATAAATCAATTTTTAATTTACTACTATCCTATTATTTTATTTGAAAAAAAATTTACTAGAAATGCCTCATAAATATATCTTAAAACCAAAAAATTTATCATCACTAGAATATGCCAAAAATATTTTTCTTTTAATCATCTATTATCAAAAGAACATTTTATCATCTATTTCATCTAAAAGACAATATGAATCTTGTATCTATCTGCTTTAATATCAGTAACAAACAGCATGATTAGTCTTAAGAAATCATAAAATTTAAATTTCTTCAATTGATGAATTCTTTCAATTTATAATTCTGAGACTTATACAGATCAATGATGATAAAGTGAAAATCAGAGAATAAGACACATTTTTGAGTTATTGTTGAACAAAAAAAAAAAAAAAAACAGCAAAAAATTTAAACATTCCAATAAAAAAACTTGTTTACTAAGCTTAAGCTTGTGCAATATTTTCTTCCCAACAATAGCTCAGTAATTCTATCTTTCTTATAAAAAAAAGAAGCTTAGTTTACCAAAAAAATTATTGCGATATTATTCAATTTCTCCATTCAATCACGACATAATTCATGATTTCCGGATCAGGAGATAATCCATATTAACAAAGAGATAAAAATATAAGCAAGTAAATTAAATATATTAGAAATGATCGATATCAACAAAGCGATAAAAAAGATAAGCATATAAAGTAAACATATTAGACTAATATTTCCTGATAATAATACTTTTGCAACTAAAAAGTAACTAAAAATAAATAAAATAGTTATTAAAAACAACAACAAAAAAAAAAGACTGCACTAATAGAATAGTGAAATATAAAAAATTAAAGAAAATTAAGATATCGAAATATTCAAGAAATTTAATGATAAAATATTGAATGATGATGAGGGTTGATAAATTTACCATTGTTAATTTATCTAAAAGAAGAAATCATACATGTATATATATATATATATATGGAAGATGGATAACAGTGTGAACGGAAAAGGTAGGATGGAATGTGATTATGACATGTTCAGAATGTTATTTCAGGTATATTCATCACATCTGATACACTGATGAACTACACGTGATGAACAAAACCATTCTCATTTCCTCTTTCATTCTTTTATCAAATAAATTGATAGCGGTTGTCACTATGAAAAAAAAAGCTTTATGTTACAGCTATCGACTTCTCCCTTACTAATGATTTGTTAAAGTTTTAACACTGATCAAAGATAAACATAACTATTCTTTTTTAAAAATATATTTTATGATAAATTTCCTATATTTTGCTTTCTATCAAATTTAAAAAACACTTCGAAATACAATAATAATCATGGGCATTACTTTTGTAACAATAAAAACATTCTCCTAACATTTCAATTTATTACTGAATGTTAACAATGATAATAACAATTTCCTAAATCAATCAAAAAATGCTGATGAAAGATACCATTTTATGTTTTCAAGATATCACTTGTCATTTCCCAATGATAAAGATGATAATGAATGTTAAATACAATGAAAAATGAAACAATAATCAAGAGTGATAGTACGATAATGATCGAATATCGAAATATAACACCATATCAACAAAATTCTCTAGATAGTGTAAAAAAAATACAAGATAAAGATAACCTTTCCTTAGATTTTACTTCACGCCTAAATCCAAACCACTCCTTGCGTTTTATTTCACGTCTAAAATCCAAGCCTTTCGTTAGATTTTATTTCATGCCTAAATCTAGACTTTTCCTTGCGTTTTTTCACACCTAAAATCTAAGCCTTTCCTTAAATTTTATTTCATGCCTAAAATCCAAGTATTCTATTTTCAAAATGATCAACCGGAATTTCTTCTATCTCCCTAAATGAAATAGAGCAAATGGCATTTCAGATAAAATTTTTATTTTCATGATATTTAATTCTCTAATCTTTGCCGCTCCTATCTTTTAAAAAAATACTTAATATCCGAGTAAAGCGATGTAGCGATAAAAGCGATGAAAAACTTGCAAATCATCCAATATACTTTTTCAACAATATCCCTTCTTCTTCTTCTTATCTTTCATTTCATTCTTCAATTATTCTCTTCCTTCCTATTTATTCATTTCAATTTTCCTTCATTTCATTTTTCATTTTTTTCTCTTCTTTGAAACAATACTTATATGCATGAATTTGAGAGGAATTTTTTCAACATAAATCAATATATAATTAGACAAAAATTATCATATTTCCTTTGTAACTATAATTTAAGTTAAAATTAAAAAAAGAAAAAAAAACACAAATGATAATGGCATTTAAATATAGTTCATTGCAAATAACAGGATTAAATTAAATCGCAAAACATATCATTTTTCTCTTTTCTTTCCTGCTTAAATTCACGATTAAATGATTTATTTATATCACAACACTATCAACTCTATCAGCTGTATCTGCTGCCAAAATGTATCATTGAAAAGAAAAGAAATGAAAAAAAAAAAAAAACGAAAAAAGAAAAGCATCAACATCTGTTCGATCAAATTCAACAATCACCAAAGTATACTGCACTTTTGCGAAATGCTCCTAAACAATCATAAAAGACAAAAACAATCAATTCTTATTAAAGCATTCTTTAACAAAAGGATATCAGTAATATTGCAATGATATGGTAATTTTTACCATAATTCATTTTATTTAATCTAAAAATTCAATGCTTCTAGCAATATGATACGATAATGATATGTGATAATATCCTATGATAGATAATTGAAACACATAACTTTTAGTTTATCATCAAATTCTTCACATGCCAACCATTTGAAATTTGAAACATGAAGTTTTTCACACCTGATTGATTTGTTGGCTTTTTGCATATATCAAGTCACTTACTCTCGAATTGCTCTTGCTTAAGTCATTTACATTTCTCAAAATTCCGAAGAATTAATCGCAAAAAAAAAAAACTTTTTCCTTTTCCACTTCTCTAGTCATTCTTTAAAAAAAGAAAAAACGAACGAAAATCAATTTAGAAAATTGATAAAATTCAGGCAAAGAATCTCCCAAAAAATTTTTAATTCAACAACCTGATATTCAATTATGAATAAAACAAGATTGCATTAAAAAAAAAAAAAACGTAGACATATAAATTGAGGTAAAATAGCACCGGAAATAAATTAATTTTTCATCTTTTTATTTACCTATTAATATCTAACATTCGTAATATAAACATATATATTTCGAGGATATAATAGAAATTGCAAAAATGCTCAACTAATTAAACAATGATGTCTTTGATATGAACAACTATTTTTTCTTTTTTCAATTTCTCATATCAAATCATTTCTCTTCTCTTTTCCCCCTCTTCCTTTTTATTATAATAATTTTCAGTGCATTAACGATCACTAAAGAATAAATAAAATATTTTCCATAGGCAAAATGATTTCATCCATATCAAACTTTCTCACCAATAATTTATTATTATTATTATCATTTAATTGAAGGATGATCAAAGCTCACATTCTATCATTAATGCATGAATAAATAAATAACCGCTTCATTTATGCATAACTTATCACAATTTGATTCCTAAGCATCTAGCATAATAAACAACATAAACATAAAGAATCCATTTAATTCAGTATTTGTGAATTTTTCAAATAAAAGTTTTCGAGAGAAAATTTCGGAAAAAAAAAAAACATTAATAAAAATATCACTCATAACAAATTCATATATTAATTTTTTTTTTAGACAAAAGAAAAAAATTTCAATTCATTGAAGCTTCTTCTATTGATAAAATTTTGATATTTGTTAACTACATTTTAGCAAAAATTTATTTTAATCAGCTCCCAATAAAGACTTGATTTACATCAAATTTAGTATATAATTTAGTCAACAATTTAGAATAGATAGCTGAAATACATCAAAAATCAAAATAAACACTTGTTCCATTATCATTTTCCGCGTAAAAACTTTCAATGCTGTCTAAGAAACTTGCATTTATCTTTTTTTCATCTTCCACTCTCCTCCCAAACTTTCATTTCATTAGTTAAAGTCGTCAATAAAATTTCATAAACAAAATAATATAGAAAATAAAGAACTTGCCGTCCAGACTTTATTATGTTTTTATTATCATTCGTTTCCAGCTTTACCATTCTCGTTTATTTTATTACTAAAATTGCACTAAGTGCATTATAAGTGGAAATTAATTAAACAAATATTTTCAGCGTTAATTAATACATTTTATAAATAGTTTAAAAAAAACATAAGATAATTAGATAAAATGATAAAAACAAATACAAATATTTTGTACCATTTTATACATGCAGACTGAATTATAAGTGGATTTTCCTCTTAATATTAATATAGTTTTTTGTAGTTGCTGAAAAAAAAAGTTTTTGTAATTGCTGAAAAAAAAAGTTTTTGTAGTTGCTTATCTTTCAATTTTTTAATGTTATCACAAATTAGAGATCTAATCGAATTATTTAAATGATATCTATATCAAATCTTGTATCTAACTTACGATATCTAATGGTTAATTCTGGAATATTTTTGGCTAATTTGGAAATATTTTTATTCAAAACCTAGAAAATAATACAGCGATTTCTTGTCTATCTTTCGATGTAAAATTTTCCTCATTTTTTTTCCTTCATTAAAACAACATAGAAAAATAAATTGCATTTGTGAAATAAATAAGCAATAAAAAATCTAATTTCCGCAATGCAAAAAGTTTCGCCTTAAAAAATTTCGCGAAACATCGAAGATCACAATAAACTTTCTTTCGCTAATATCAAATTTTGAAGAAATTGTTACAGTAATTTATTCCTTAGTCTGGAATTAAAACATTAAGCTCATTTATAAATTCTTTGTTGATGAATTAAAGTTTAAAATAATTTATAGGAATCAAGCCGAAAGGCAAATGAAAATAGAATTTTGAAATAGCAAATAATTATTAATTGATAACTAAAATTTCAAAAAAAAGAAAAATCAAAAAATAAAAATAAAAATAGCACGATGATGTGATAATAATTATAATTCACTAATTTAATTGATTAAACTCCTACTCTTAAAAACATTGGAAAAAAATTAATGAAAGATTGAAAATTGATAAAAGCTTAAAAAACCAAAATCCCTATTCCTGAAATCTATTTCTTAACTCTTCCACATAAAAAAAATCTAAAGCTTCGCAAAACCCATTTGCATCTTTTTCCCTTTTTTTCATTGAATATTCACTTTCATACTTGCAGTATATATCGATGATAAGCTTCAACGAGTAAAAATAAATTATGAGATTTAAATTCAAAGACTAAAATAATTATATCATTTTGAAGTATTCATTTCGATATTTAAAAGTCAAAAAAAAAAAAAAAAAAAAAAAAAAAAAAACGATTCATTGATTTAAATTATGTTCATATTATCTCTTAAAGCTCATATAAAAATGAAATATTAATCTTCGTATAGCGATCTTTTGATATTTAATGATTATTTGTCATGCTATTCAATTATTTGCTAAATCAATTTTACCACAATACTAATATTTCTTAAAATATATATATATATCTAACAATGAAATAAGAATCTAATCTATTCCATATATATGTATAAATTGCACTAAGAAAAATTAGCACATATTAATATTGCCAAATAATAATACTAAAAAAACAAAAAGTATGAAAAGTAATAAATAATTGTAGAATGTAAATGATTTCATGAAAAGAAAAGTGTTTATAGTTTGCAGACAATATGAATGACATAATTAGTATTTATTGCAAAATGTATCTATGAGATTATTATAAAAGTAAATTAAAAATATATCTCAAATTTTGTGCGGAAATTAAAATTGACAAAAAAAAGTTACTTTTTATTATTTGATTGTAAATGTGAAAGTCTTTCAATTGCATTATAAAAATAGAATAATACAAAAGATGAGCAACAAAGATTACTAAATTAAACCAATCAAAATAATAGCTATAATTCTTCTTATTTTTCAAACGATTTTTAAATAGGATAGCAGATCTTTAATATGTATCAATTCATTCCAATTATGAAAGAGGAGCAGCATAGCAATTAAAATGATCAATTTTTATAGGGCCAAAAATTTACAATTAGAAAATAAGGGATCTTCAAACGTTATAATCATGCTTATTTTTTAAAGCTTGTCTTCTAGATTCTGTATAATAAATTAATAATTGTCTGCCTATTTTTTTTTTATATACTAAATTGATTCGATTATCATAGATAATAATCGTTAACAAAATGTATGGAAACAATAACAAATATATAGATCTATTAATCTCTTGGTAGTTCATAATTCTTATAGATTATTCGTATTTTAATCCAATCCAATAATTTTACTCGATTTAATGAGGCATATGTCAAAAGCTAAGCATAATTTATGCTAAATTTAATTTTAAAATTTCCTATAATTTCTATAACATATGATTAGCTTTATCAATTTGAATTTGGAAAATAAAATCTCGTCCATCCTTTTTGATTTATTCTATCCGAGTAAATTCCAAATTTTTCATTTCTTTAATACAATTCATATCAATACGAATTTCACGTAAGATGAAATTTCAAAAAAGATATCAGCATTAAATATTGTTTAATTTGTTAGGCAAAAATAATATTTAATAATTGTAAAGTATCTCGACAGAAATATACAGCAGTAATATCTCTTCTATTTACCAAAAATAATTATAAAATCGGAGTAAGATAACAATTCATTCGTTCTTTTTTAATAATCGATGTCATACAATATGCTGCTATACTGTTACAGTAACAAATAAAACAAGAGGAAGAAGCAATATTTTATAATATTTATTTACTGTAAACTTGCAAATTACCCATCTTCGGTCAAGATTATCGAGAATGTAACACTCAGTTTTTCCGAACATTCATCTATTGCATTATTCAACAACACAAATTCACGAAAAAAAAACTCTTCCGTTGCAGTCAAAACTTAGACAGGTTTCAACAAAAATTTTTAATTCTAAAAAAAGAAAATTCGTTAAATTGCTAAATTTTTTTCAAATTTCTTTCAATATTCTTGCGTCATTTCAAAAAATATTTTAAAAGGTTTAGGTTTAAAATACGAAAAAAATGAAATTTTTGAACAATTTACGACATTAAAGTACTGAAAATATAATGTATTATATTGGAAATGTATGATATTCGCCGTCGATAATTTGTTATCAGTAAGTATAACATTCTACTGAAAGACATTTGTTGCGCATAACTTATCACTGATAACATTCTCTTTCGTAATTATTAATAATTTTCTGGAAAAAACGAGTGAAAGGACTTCATCATTTTTACAGAAAACTCAAGACTGTTGCATCATTTTAATTAACATCGAAATTCTACAACATTACTAAGTGTGATACAAACAATGGCTATTAATCATATCATCATTTTTATTTAAGTCACGCTTATTTACTATCTTCTCATTAAAAACTGCTGCTCGGAGAAATTTTAGTAAAAATGCTGAAAAATACTGGAAAATAGTGCTACTTTTATCGACCTAATAAATGAGACAATAAGTTCTAGATAGAATTACCGCATCAAATGATTAATCATTACTGATATATTACTCGAAAAACAAACATCATACTACATTATTAGCATTATCTATGTGAAACGAATAATGCTTTAATCTAATTATCACTATTATTTTTACTCATCTAACTAATTTCGAACCAAACAATTGCAATTCTGATTTACATTTATTTCAAATTTCAAAATATATCATCAATTTCCGCATATATAAAAAATGAAAATAGCAGCTCCAAAGTGTCTACAGATATAACTCATTATTATACAAATATCTGAAGAACAAAATTTAAACAAACATAATAACTGGGCAGAGAAACAAGTGAAGATCGATGGCGAATTCAATAAAGTGCAAGACTATCTTCCGTAGAAAAAATGAAAAGAGAAATGAAATATCTAAACCATTTCAATTAATCCTTAACATCATAACCACACACTTCTCATCTTAAAGCATATTTTCTTCAAATAAAATCAAAATCGAATTCTTACTTTTTGTTGATATTACTTTTTAATCGATAAGAGCAAAAAAACTCCTTCAAATGGTACTGGAATATAATAGCATATTAATTCGCAACTGATTATATCATTCTTCTAATAACTACATATATATACCGTATCATTTTTATTATCTTATTATACGTAGGAGTTGTATTTTTAAGACTATAGCAGGAAATAAAATGAAGTAGCATTAACTAGCTGATAAGTCTCTTAAAGCATTGACACAAGCTGTAGATACTGACATCTCTATAAATGTTTTCTTACTATTCGGTTAAATATCGAATGATCAATTACAAAATAGTAATTCATACTCTGCAGAGGTAAATAAACACAGACCCTTCTGTAGTTTCAATATGTAAGGTTAAAGAACAAGGTTCTCAAATTTGTAACAGTAAACTCTCTTTTACATAGGATTGATTCTAGTGTAATAGAAGACTCGATATTTTTTAATTTGATAGCGGATAGCTCAAGCTAGTCTAATCTAAAAATAACTAATTCAAATTTCGTTCAGAATAATTTCAGAAAAGATCGCGATGTTATTCAAAAATCTAAATTTTCAATATTTTATATTTTCATCTCAGTCACTTCTAGAAAACTGTTAAAGAAAATCGGATAACTAATACAGAAATTTGACGAAGAAGAAATGCGCGTGTAAACTATTTCAATATTTCTGATAAATTTAACAATTTCATTGAAAAAATTAAAAAAAAAACATATAATAAAACTAAGCAAATTCAATGAGCTAAAAATTCCAAGCATTAAAAAAAGAAAACTTACGGATCTTCTGTTTCAGTTGCGGTCGGTGGTATATTTGCTGCAACTGATTCGGGAGCAAACGATGGCTGCACTGTAATATTTGGATCAGGAAGTTCCTGAAATTGTTATTAACTGTTTGTTTTGCAGTTCACAAATAAATGTAGAGAAACTATGGCATAATATGCAGATGTCTTGTTTTAATATATTATATCAGAGGATGAATATGTCGCTAGTATAATCAAAAATGCTACATTCACATATGGATCATACGTAAGCGAACTTATGTGGGATATTACGTAGGTGAACACGTATGGATCACAGTCATAACTGATGTGTTTTTAATCTTACAAAAAACAAAAATAAACTAGACACTAAGCAACGTAATGATTCGATCAGCAAACTAAAACAACAAATTGATTTCACTTTAATAAGATTAATCCATTCCAAATTTGCATGACCAATAAATTCGGGAAAAAAAGAAGAAACTAATTAAATTGATAGGAACCGATAGTGGTTGTAAATAAGAAGTCGTAGCAGAAGGTGTTCGATAGATTTGATGTGTATGAGCTGATGATACTCCTCCAACATTAAGGACAGGTGCAGATACTGTAGAGTGTAATGATAATAAATTTTCATGATTTGAGGTTTTTCCCTGAAAAGAAAAGAAAACAAAACAAAGCAAAAACACAAAAAAAAAGAACAGATGAAGCATACACAGGAACGACCATGCTGATTACTAAATAAACGGTCTGAAAAGTCGGTAAATATCATTTACAGTTAGTTAGTATATTAGTATTAAAATAATTGAGATATATTTCCAGATATTGTTATTAGATCAACTATTATGTCCTTTAACTGAAGTTAATTATCCAAATAATTTCATTCGATCGCCCATTTTGATCATTTTCTCTGTTTGCATGCAATTAAGTAGTCAATGAATAAAGCGCTTTGCTGAAAGGTTGGATAATTTTGACAGTTTTCTTCATAACAAAAAATAGTTTAAAATTTTCTAATTTCAATAAAAATTGCACAAATAAATACCTTAGTTTCAATGACAGTTGCATTATTGATTACAGGAGAAATACTAGCCGAAGATGGAGTACCGTGTACTGGAGTTGCCGATGGAGGAGCAATAGATGTAACAACGATTGTACTGGATTCTTTTCCCGCATTTGATACATCAACCGCTTGTGACACTGCTGAAAATAATATAGATATTAGTTTTCTAGTTTCTTTTAAAAACACTAGCACTAGCTTTTAATTGCTTGAATTCACATTGAATATGTTTCATAATACGTTCAAAATCAGATCAAATTAATCGCTATGTTTGTTTTCATCTGAACGTAATTTAATTTCTATAGTTTTTTTCGCTTAGAAAAATGTAACTAAAATTTTAAAAATTCTTAGGTAAAAAGAATAAGTGTACTTTAAGATGATAACATAAAAAAGGAAAAAAAAAAATAAAAACCTGTACTACTCGTATCGGTTGCTGGAATCAAATGTGATTCATTTGCATGATTTACTGTATCTGCTTGGCCGTGAGGAACAAAAGTCCGACATCCGACTGGATTTTCTCCAATATTGATTGCTACAAAAAGATTATTTAAATTAGATTATTATACCAAGCAGTCTAGTTTGATGTGTTAGGTTCCAAATTTCTACTGTAGCATTCTTTGAAATGCATTACAACTCGGAAATTTTCATTTTCATTTATAACAAAATAGACAATAATTGTTCGAGCAAATATTAACGGAAATAAAAGCGGTATATAAAAATTAAGGCTAAGTGATTCTAACTCACACCTACTATTTGTTTTAAGCTTGCCTTATAGCGAAAACCGTATCTACGTTATAGGTATTATTGAAAATATTCGTCGCCAACAGTATAACTAAAAATAGCTGTCAATAAGGCTAGAATTCAATCCATTTCTTATTATGAGTTTAAGTGAATAAAGATAAAAACTGCGATTTTCAAAATGAAGCCAACATTCTTTCACACATTTCATCGAAATCCATCAAAACTGGTAATAAATAATTTTACGGTATTTTTTAATCTAATTTTTTACAGTAATTTTTAGATGATTATAGCGAAAATTGCATTTATTAAAAAGAAATCTTTCTAGCCCATTTCTTTTCTCTTCAAAGCTCCTATCAGTGAGATATAATTCTATCATTACAGTCTATGAAAAATGCCGAGTAATAAAACGATGAAATCTAATCTAAATAAACTATTACAATAACTTACATAACGAATGTTTCTCGGCTTTATCCGTAAAATCAATAATTGCACCCGTTTCCGATGTTTGATCTTTATAATCCCAACACTTCCAGCGTCCACGAGTAAAAGTTCCGGGAACGGGGACAACCTGAAATATATAGATGAACAAATAATAAAGAAACAATTCTGAAATTAGATTTTTTGCGCTTAGTAGATATCGTACTATTAATAATCATTAATAGTAAAATGCAATGCTTATCTGCTATAGGACTGAGAAGATTTTCATCTTTGTATGTTGAAAGTATTAGGGAGTACGTTTCACTCATATTAAGCTTATTTTAGAATATAAATAATTTAATGTCTTAACCTGATTAGATTTCCCATAATTTATCTTCAGGAAGTTAGATGATCCGGATTATTTCAAATCCAAAAAAAAAACCTGAAATTGTCGTTCTTTTGGTTTTGCAGCTGCCATTTCACTTGCTGCTTGTTCGTCGTTGTCAGTTGTGGTTACACCCATCGTGATATTATAAGAGTCATTCCATCAATGCGTTGCCTACTCATTGACTGCAGATAATATAATTAAGAAATCAAAATAAAATTTAAAATCTGGCAACAAACCGGAAAATTTTGTCAATAAATTGAATTCAGAATTGAAATTCCGGCAAAAATCCTTAAATTTAAGAACTGAAAACAGAAATTCAACTGATCAATCGAAATTCTTGAAAGAAAGAGATAATTTGTGAGAGAATGAATTTTTCTAAACTGTCATCTTTTCTCGCATTTTGACAAAAATTTCATGGACATCACGCCCACATAAATAAAATCTCTCATATGAAACCATTCTTAAATCACTGCAGCAAACCAAATAACGAATCGCATAATGAGACTCTGGGGCATTATGTAAATTATCATATCTACGTTGGAAACATATCGCTGGTTTAATATTATTATGGAATTTTCGGGTTTTTTCGAATTGATTGTTGTCATTATAATTCAGAATAGCCTAGGATAGAAGTTTAATAAAGAATGAGATGGTGAAAACTCGTTTAGATAAACAAAAAATGTCGCAGATTGAGAAAATTGAGCACAAAGTTTTTTTTTTTTTTTTTGTTTTGAAACAGATTGAGAGCATCTTTTGATAAGCACTTTAGTTAGAGCAAAAATTGTTCAACCTATATGATAGATATGGAATGCGAATGGAAAAATTGTGCTAGGCTCTTTTTATTTTGAAGCAAAAATTGACCGAATTCTCCAGAGACATACTCTGCTGAAACAGAAAATTTAAATTTTTATGCTGTGATAATGCTTTTTTGATGGAGAAAAAGACTGAGAATAAAATTTGGAGGATATCAATAACATAAAATTTTCATGATTAAATTTAAAGATGCTGAAAAAATGATAAAAACAATCATTTGCGACTGATTGGCAAATCGATAATAGATTTTCGTAAATGAATGTACAGAGAAAATAAGAAAACAAGAAAAAAATGGTCGTATATAGTTTCTCAGCTAAAAAGAAGGTAATAATTTTTAAATGAAATTTTAACATCGAAAACTTTTATAGTTATTTCAATTTAATCTTTACACTTTTTTTTTGATTATTTTTTAACTTATTCTGTATGATTTTATTCAAATTTGAGCGAATGTCATATTACTTATACTTTCTTTTTTTTTTTTGATTGTTATTATAAAATGCTAAATGGCTAAATGTTCTCTTTTTTTTCTGCTAAATATTCTAAACTGAAATTTGCTAAATGTTCTAAACTGCAAATTTAATGTTACATTGCTTGGATCATAGCATCAAATCATAGAAGAAAGTAAGAGTAATTTCTCGAATAGCCAATTATGATTAATTGTTGTGATTATTAATGATATCATAATTGTAATCAGTATGATTTATGATTTTCAGATTGATGAGAAAAATTAGTCGATGAAATTGCTAAATTAAAGAAATTTTTATTGTGAAATTAATGAAGCAACGAAAATATAAACAACGAAGTGGTGCAGCTGGTGATATCGGCGGGATATTAGATGAAGCTAAAAAGCGTCAAGAAGATGAACGTATAGTGTTGGAATCGGTGTATGGTGAAGATTTTCTTAATGTTACTCAAAACGCTTGGAAGGTTTGTTGAATTGATTGATTTGATTAGAAAATTATCAAGTTTTTTACGTAACTTGATTATAGAAATTCTTTCTGATTACGTTCGACCTAATCATTTTGTGTTAAGTTAGAATACTAAATAATCATCTGATAAAGAAGTGGTCTTTTTTGTATATATTTGTTAACTTGAATTTATTCATTCATTATTATCTGATTAGAGCATAACCAATCTAGAGAAATGAAGGGAATTAATAGATTGATTGATAAACTCATAATATTTCTTAATGAATATGCATATATGCTTGTTTGACGAATAATTATCTAATCCCTAGCTTAGACATAGTCGATTATCGATAATTTAAATGATGATAAATAAGGAATATGATAATTGTTTACTTTGTTTATTTCGTCTTGAATTAGGCCATGAAAGCAGCTTAACATGAACTTACACTCACATTATTTAAATGAGTATTTCTTAAGATTTAAAAAATTAATTAATTGCTTTAAGGTATGGCAACCACTTAATGTCATCTTACGTCTAAAACCTATTGGATCAGCTAGCAGTACCAGCAACGAAATTTACGTTTCGCTGGATCTTCATGTAAAATGTCCAAAAACATATCCGTTGTCCGAGTATGTTTTAATATCTTACCCTTTTATATACGTTTATTCTTTATTATTTTATAGACACTCTAGTATCTCCTAAAAAAAAAGTTTATTTATATTTTTGACTCAAATTTTGATTCATTAAATTTTATCATTGACCTGAAAATGCATTGACCTAAAAATGCCAAAAGAAAGAATTTTATATTGGGAAGATGAACAATTTTTAGACAATTTATCATTAATTTTTGGATGTTATTTGTAGAACACCAATCATTGCATTAGAAAATGTAAAAGGCATTTCATTGAAAGATGTTGACAAGCTCAAACAGA
Source organism: Dirofilaria repens (assembly GCA_008729115.1). Lineage (NCBI taxonomy): Eukaryota > Metazoa > Nematoda > Chromadorea > Rhabditida > Onchocercidae > Dirofilaria > Dirofilaria repens. The sequence goes on along the minus strand of SNRZ01000033.1, from coordinate 173,090 downwards.
CACTAAATAATAAAGCAACATCATTGAAAGGAAGCGTGAGTTAATCATTATCGTCATCATTTTATTCATTTATCATTTTTCTTTTGTTTTATAATATTTAAATTTACGAATGATTAGAAGGCTTTTAATAAATGGAAAATTTCAGGAAGTTATTTTAGAATTGTGTCAGATAGTTCAAGAATTTTTATACGAACGAAATAAACCTCCGGAAGGATCTTTTTTTGATGGCATGTTACAACAGCATGCAGCAGTGGATCTTGAACGGAGGGTATTAACATTTTCCTTTCCATTCTCTTTGATAGTTTTATTTTTAGTTACTATATCTAATTTAAGACTTTTTTCTCGTTAAACTTGATAGATGCGGAACTTTTTGAAATTCATATTTTTTATTGGTCTTAAATTATAACAGTATAATCAATAATATTTCAGAGGCAACGAGTAAAATCGGAGCAGCGTGATCGCGAAGATATTGTCACATTCCAAAAAATGCATGAAGAAAAACTGTTGTGGAGAAAGGCAGAAGAAAGTGAACCGACGACACCGGTTGATGATAGTTCATGCGAAATCTTTTCGTGTATCGATGGTGTCCAAAGACGGTTGATCAAAAGCGCGATTAATTTCAAGAGAAGACCAAATATTAGTCCGTTTTGTCGAGAATGGTTAGCTGTGGATTGCGCCACGGTAATTCTGGAAGTATTTAAAGAATGGAGAAAAAGATAAAGAAAACGAAAGTTTCGTAGAAATCAAACAGGAACATATTGAAGGAATATGAAAATAGGAGCTAATCAAAATTAAGACTTTTTAAAAAATAAGGCTTATGACATAAGTATATCCAACGAAAGTGCAAACCAATTTAGTCTGAATCTAAAAGTTCATATAATATGAATGTATTTTCACGATTGCATTGTAATATCTGAATAGTTATTTGTTTCTAGGGTCACGAACTTTTTATTACGGAATGGACATTTGCGGCAACGGCTAAAGCGCCTCTATCATCATTCAAACCTTTTATTATTAATTTCAAAGAACTTGAAAGGCAGTTGCAAAAAATTTCAAATGTTTCTATTATTGAGCAAACATTATGCAGTTATGAAATGCTTTGTGTGCGGAAGAATAAACTGACAGCTTCAGAAATTAATATTTGGCAAGTTTCTAATTTGTTCGTTTTTTTCCTATCTCTGGAATTGAATGCTACCTCAGTGTGAATAGTCTTTTAAGATAATTAAGCAGTGGGAGAGTAATATTCATAATTAATCAGCTACATTCACCTTGAAAAATTTTCACAATTTTCGAGGGAGTTTTATTTAGCCTTGAATTGATTGCAGTATTATAATCGGTCAAAATATCGATGGAAATGACCGGAATTTATCATCTCAAGTTGATGTTTTCGAAACCGATAAAGTAAGCGCACTGATTGATTGATAAAAATTTTGTTACAACATAAAAAAATGCTACAACAAAGTTCAATGGATTTTTTTCTTAACAAATAAGTATCCTTTTTAAATTTGCTGTAATCTCAAATTTAAAAATTTTCGTGATTAGTTCATAATTTAATATTTTCTAGAATTCAGTTTTAAAAATTATGTGAAATGAGTCGTTCATTTTCTTATTATTCAAAATTTATAACTGAAAATTCTTTTAATTTGCAGACACTCCTAGTTCGTCTTGCTACCCAGCTTCTAGACGGTTTAAAATGTTTACATGAAAAAAAGTTGGGACATTTTGCTCTTGACTTGACGTCTATATGGATTACTGGCAAACGGAATTTTCGCTTATCTGATTATTACTTGAAGTACATTTTTATGTCGCTTTTCAGCTTAATTCAGTAACGATAAAAATTTTAGAAAATTTGAAGTGAACTTGTGAAATGCGATAATATGCTGGTCGATAAATCTTAGATCGAAAATTATAAGATAGTTTAGAAAGCTTAAAGTACATTTTTGATACATCTGCTTATTTTTTTTTTTGCATTTTTAGGTCACTACTTTTGGATCAGTGTAGAATTATGGAAGAATGTATCGAAATAACAGATGGAAATATCTCTCGTTCAATGGATAAATTACTAAATCATGATTTGATTTCACTGGGCAACATTTTGGATAAATTCAGGGTGTTTTCAGCGGTTGCAAGTAATTCAGATTTTTGCGGGAGTCTTGAAAGCTTCATAGAAGTTTGCAGGAACGCGAAAACTTTGGAAATCTTAATGAAACATCCGTTTTTACATCAAGGTTTTTATCATTCCTATATGTAAAAATAGAGATATCGTGCTTAAAACGTGTAGAAATATCGTACGTAATGGATAAAAAAAATCGTACTTGATGTATTGAAAAAAAAAAAAAAATTAGCTGCTGCGAAAAATAAGCAGTTTAGATTGCTTTCAGATGATTTACTCCAATCATTGTTCCCGACGGTTGGTGAAGGAAAAGATGGCTTTCAACAAATTGCACATAGCAGAGTTCGAAATGAATTTGTTTTTCTTGAAATGTTAGGTAAAGGCGGTTTTGGTGATGTCATGTTGGCGAAGTAAGTTTAAATGCAGTTTTGAATGATTTTTAAAACTAGTGGCATGGTTACTAAATTTTATCAAAAATCAATAAAAATTATTAAGTTTCGATTGCCCTTACGCATGTTAGATTATCTTAAATGCCATATTACTATCCTGAATAAATCGAATCATGATAGTGCGAATCAGTGGTGTTAATAAAATTTGATGAAAAATAATGAAATTCAAAGTACATGCATAAACAACATTTCGCTTTATCATGCATTTCAGCGTACTGATTTTTATTCTGTTTCAACGCAAGAAAGATATTGAAAATTCCAAGCAAATTTTATTAGCTTTTACAAATTCATTAGTATCTATTTCTTGCTTTTTCTTTCTTTTTTTTTTTTTACAGAAATAAATTAGATGGTAATGATTATGCAATCAAACGAATACCTCTCGATCCTAAGGATGAGCGATTCAATCGAAAAGTTATTCGAGAAGCAAAGCTATTTTCGAAATTAAATCATCCAAACGTTGTTCGTTATTATAGTGCTTGGATTGAGCAAGCTTTTAACGTCTCAAAAGAAACTGGAACAAAAAGTAATGGTAGTAAAACGGATGCTAGTGATCAAAAAGACGAAACTGAGAGTATGTAATCATTTTGTATTGCTATTATGAAGTTATACGGTGTAGTCTGTGTTGAATTTATTCATTTTGAGATCTAATTTTCAAGCTTGAGATTTAGCTTAGTCAATACTCTATGTTAGCTTCTCATGAGCTGTCGAGTTTCGTTTTTTTTTTGTATTTAAAGTTTGAGAAGTTTTATAATTTAAACTTACCTAAATTTTTTGTTAATGTATGCGATACTCAATTTCTCACTCTTTTCTGACTTCATTTCTCTCAACATTAATTTCGAAATCCAGCTAGATACTTACTTTGTCCTATTAGATTGGCTTGCAACCTCTATCTTTTTGCAAGAAATTTTTTTATCTTATAAGTAGTGTTATTAAATCTATTCATTGTTTTTGGCTAATTATATGTATATCATGTACTAAGAATATCGAAGTATGTTAGAAGGATTTTTTTGCTAAATCGATTAAATTTGGGATTAAAGCATTTAAATATATAATGGAGGAAGGAATTTGTGGTATTTTTTTTACAGATTCATCTAATCGAACAATATTTAGCTTCGTTGATGCCTCTGCAAGTAAAAAATATCGAAAAAATGGCAAAACGTATAGCTGTAGATGCAACAGCTGAATGGTCGACGTCCTTCCAAATGACTTCTGCATATGAGTCGGATTCTGTTTCCGAAGATCAATGCAGAGAGCCTGTGCAAACGCTATTCTCACCTACTGTTTTAAGTACTGTTGAAAGTTCAGATTTTGTACGTTTTAGTTGAACTTTAATACATCAAATCAAACTTTCTCTTACCTAAATTAAGTTTCTGTTTTATAAACTATTGAATCATTTTTTAATTTCATATTTCTTAATTTGAAATTACCCGGTATTTAATTAACAGAATAGAATATTTCATTTTCTAATGTAATATCAGTTTCTAAATTTCCAACGACATTCTAGCGACCTCATTTACTAATTTGAGTTTTTGATTAGTTTCGAAACCCTGTAAGCTGCTAGAGTAGTATTTCCTACTTTCTCATAAATTTGTAATAAAAATTGATTGATATCTGTGTTTGATATAATTTGATAAGTTGTAGGAAGTGCTTTTTGAAGAAGAAGGTAACAATGAGGATTCTAATGATGAAAATGGTGCTGACAGATCGTCAATCTCGACATCACCAATTGAAAATACAACTGAAAATTCATCTGCATTATCGTTAAGAATTTTATTCATTCAAATGGAATACTGTGAGAAGTCTACGTTGCGTAATTTAATTGATAGTTTGAAACTCCAAAAAAATTCACGACAAATATGGCGTCTGTTTCGTGAAATATTGCTCGGATTGCAATATATCCATCAAGAAGGCATGATACATCGTGATATTAAACCGGTTGGGATTTTTATTAAATTTGAAATTTGTAAGAATTTGAAATTCATCCTATTTAGTTATAAATAATAGCTATACTCACATTTTGATTATATTTCTGTAATTTTGAGAATTCCCAATAAAACAATGATAAACCTTAAGTTTTTAAAGGTTTATTTAAAAAAATCAGGAATCATCGATTTGTTTGAACAAAATTTTGCTCAGAATTACCTCGTATTTGCAAATTGCAAATTCCATAAAACCATTATTTTTCTTGAATTATTAAGATATTATTTTGCTTAGTCTGATATTTCCTGAAGCTGACTATTTTTTTTAATGGACTATTTTGTCGGTATTTTTAATGATTACTTTAATTCCTTAAATTCATTCAATTTTTCATTAATAGCTATTGTGTTTGATCGTATTATTACAAAGAATGATCAGGACTGTTTATTGCAGAACTGAGAGTAAAAAAAAACTTTACATATCAATTATTATGAGATTAACTATTCTCCTTCTTTTATAATAAATATTATAGATGAATATTTTGATAGATGGAAGTGATCATGCTAAAATTGGTGATTTTGGTCTTGCAACTCGCGATATTGTATCGAAAAATCTAGCTGTTTTGAGTGAATCTGATATGAACTCTTCTATGACCAAAGATATTGGTACAGCTCTTTATATTGCACCAGAATTACTCTCAGCTATTAATGAAAATGTCGATTACACAACCAAAATCGATGTATATAGGTTATTTTTTACATTTATTATATATCTACTTAATTTTGAACTGCTTAATTTTTGGTTCTTTTAATTACTGTTTATTTAAGTAATTAGTTAATACTTATTCTCGCTATCATTGAATTTTTTAATGTGCCAGAGCTCATTTACTTATTGTCAGTAAATTCAGTTTACGAACCACTTATCACTTAAAGATTAGATTGAATAAATTCCAAGTATTCTCTCACATTAATTGTTACTTATTCAGTTACTAATCGAATTATGTCTCTATTTTATAAATCTCTACTTTAATATTTACTTCATTTCAGTCTTGGTATAGTTTTATTTGAAATGTTTTATCGACCTCTTTTACCTGGTATGGAGCGAATAGCAGTAATAAAAAATCTACGTGGTTGCGGTCATTTTCCTTCTGATTTCGGGACGGGTATATTGGAGGTATGAAGTTGCTTCTGTAGTAGATGTAATATAATACTTGTTAAATAAAATAGTTGTAATTTTTTAGATACACCAAAAGGCAGCCAAGAAATTAATCAAATGGATGCTAGAAATAGAACCGGATGATCGGCCGTCAGTACAGACACTTCTGGAAAGCGATCGTATTCCAGTTGCAGAAATTGAAGAAAATGATTTCCAAGTAAAGTTTTTCTTTTCTTATTGAACATAAAACTTCATTTAGAATGAAAAAGTTTCTTTATCCATTAAGAATGAAAATTTGATTTATTATTCTATTTTATTTACTTAATCGATATAGTATATTCAAAGTTGATACATTGCAATAACTATTTGGTACACTTTTTAGAAAATGTTTTGTCAAACTATACGAAACGGAGGACGTTTGCATCACTGGATAATTGATACATTGATAGCTAATCCGGTATTACCAGCAGCAGATTATCTTTATGATCGAGGTGTTTGTTCCGCTGTAAGACATTGTTGATCTTTGACAGAAACATTCAATAGAAATCTCAGAATTTCATCTGCTATTCAATCATAATCGTGATTTCTTTTTAGCTTCTCTCTCTCTCTCTACGATACCTAAGAGTACTTTTTATTTTTGCAAAAAAAAAAAAATTAGATTATCTGGTAAAGAAATGAAGAGAATTGGAAATTTTTGAATCAAATAATTAACTTTAAGTTTATTTTTTTAGAGACAAATTATTGTTACAATAAATGTGAACTTTAAATAAGTTATTTTATTTGCTTGATTCGAATAGCTGAAGGCTTAATTTTTTTAAATTTTATTTCACTTAAATAGATAACATTTCATTTATTTAGGATCGGTTAACTTTACCGCGATTACGTGCTATCGAATATTTGCGCAATAAATTATGCCGTATTTGCTCAACACATGCTTTTATTCCGTTTGATGTACATTCCATTACACCATTCAATGCTAAAAATGCAACTGAAATGGCAAATTCAAAATCACGCGCTTGTCGATTTGTTGATGAAAATGGGATTACAGTAATATTACCAGTATGAAATTAATGATTCATTTTCATTTAAACCATCTGTTTGAGTAGATGAATAATAATAGAAATGTAATATGCAATACATATGGAAAACTTCAAGAATTTTAGAATATACTGATACATGATTGATTATTGATATATAAGTGAAGATAACGATTATTCTGAAATATTCAAGCTAAAAACATTAAGTCATATAAAATGGTTAACTTTGTTTAATATCTAACTAACATTATCATGAATAGTATAATTTTCTTAACTAATAAAATGCTGCTTTTAGTATGACTTACGACGAGCATTTGCACGTTATTGCGTACGTAATGGAGTGAATCGTTTGAAAAGATATGGTTGTGGTAAAGTATTTGGACGTTCTGATGCTCTTGGTAAAATTTATGTTTTAAAAAAACATAATAAAAGAATTAATTTTTGTTGAATTAAAGTATTCATATATCATTTGATTTGAAATACCAGGCCAATAACATCTCTTGAATTTTTAAAGCACTGTTTCAAATATTTTTCAAATATAATTAGTACTAATTTTAGATCAATTGTTTTGATTTAAGCTACAAACTTACAAGTTGTAATTTGCACAAAGCATGAAATGCTGAGCTGCGTATTATTTGAAGTTTCATTATATTATGACATACATCCTGTTTTAGAAATGGTATTTTTTATATCCATGTAATATATTTCTTATTCATTACTACGATTAATTAATTAATATTAAAACAGTGAGACTTGTTTAATGAGTAAAGCTTGTAGATTGAACATTCCGCCTTTGTAATTAAAAAGCATAAGTATATATGGACTATCTGTCTTCTTAAACATAAAATATTTTAGGTAGCATGCATCCTTTTGAGCGTGTCGAATTTGCTATTGATGCTATTGGTCCGGTAAGTTCATCCCAAATGCTTACAGCTGATATACTTTGTATTACGGTCGAGGCAGCTCAAAAGTTTGATTGTATATCGTCGCGTAAATGGGAAATTCGATTAGGACATCGAGATTTAGTTATTGCTACTGCTTTGTATCTGGTTTTGGCGAACTCAGCACGCAGAATAAAATATTGAATATTCTTTATGCGATCGCAACATCAAATAGTATGTTTTAGATTTGATCATAATTCTGCTGTTGCTTATTTTGAAACTTAGGTTTTCATTTCTTTTTAAAATACAAGTTGCAATCTTGAGTGTTCAAAATGATGGAAGTAATAATTTTTCACACAAATTAATTGTTTATAGTAGCTGTTGTATTTGTATGTCGGCGATAAGAAATTAAGTAATTCGGATTATTAAAAGCTGAAATATAGGTATCGGGAAATGCTGGAATTGTGAGCTTTATTAAGGAATTAAAAAAAATTTTGTTCCTGAATATATAAGCACTGACATTGAGAAATATTGAAGGATCGAATATTCTGGTTTTATAGTGTTTTTTTAATTTTTAATTTCAGAAATGCTTAGCCATGAGCAAAAAATCGAACGACTTCGAGTTGGTACAGAAATGTCATTCAATCAAGCAAATTCACTACTTAATGTTCTAGAGGGCGATGATTACACATTAGAAGCGTTAAAAGCAAGAACAGGATGTCTGGTAAATTGTCGTGATGATCGTGTTCGACAGCACGCTAAGAAGGCGTTAAGTGATCTCACGGATTTAGCCTTATTGTTGGAATGCTTTATTGGTGAATGAATTCTTCGAATTTTTCTATGAAAATTTCTTGTAGGACTATTGTTTTATGGTCCAATTATGGTTCTTTGTTGTTTTTACAAAATATTTTTTGACTTTGATTCGTATTTTCTGCGAAGAAATAACTTTCTTACTTCCCAATTTTCTTCTCACTTCCCAATTCTTCCCATTTCCCAACTTTCGAATTCTAAATAATATTCGACAATATAAACTTTCTCTTATTTTATATGAAGCAATTCGCAAATATTCATTATATATTTATTTTCAGATAACATGACCGAACATATCTTATTCGATGGTACTCTCTCATATCGGCCATATACATATTGCAGTGGTATTATGTTTCAATTACGAGTACTCTTCCTTCATAAACAAACCATTCGACCTATTATTTTTGGCGCTGGAGGTAAGTTACTTTGTTGCTATTTAATTTTCTAACTTTCAAAAGTAAATGAAATGTCACGTCTTGCTTATAGGTCGGTACGATAATTTGCTAGAAGTTGAACGTCATGCGCAGGATCTAATTCCGCCCAGTCCATTATGTGCAGTTGGATGCAGTCTATCGCTCGATATTCTTGCGCAGTTTTGCTGCACAAATACACCAGGTAAAGTTATCAGTTAGGCCATATAATTGTTTATAGTTGGCAGCTTTAAATATTAGTCGGATAACGCAAAAGTTCCCAAGCTTCTGGACTATTAAATGAATGTTAAATTTCGAATTATTTTAATGATAAATAATGATAAATGTGCGAATTACTTAGGAGGAGCATGTGTGAAAGGTACTAATCATGCAATCCTTATATCTCATGTATTCTATTGATGAAATGATGTTATCAGTATTGTCATTATGGATAGTATATTTTAGATCCTATTTTAATTTTCATAAGTACTTTCTTCTTTTAATAAAACTAAAAATAAGATTAATTCGTATCTATAATGGTAGATTTTGGAACAGTTCGCGGTCAAGTATTAGTTTGTTCAATTTCTGATCAACTTCTGAAAACAACTGCAAATTTGGTGAAACAAATGTGGTCGCGCGGAATCCAAACAGATGTTTTACATGACCCAGTTGCTCCAATGCAAATAGCAGAGCTAGATGTATTTATTTAAATTTTTGGCACACATGCTTTATTCAAATTTATTTTTTAATTTTTTGTAAAATAATATTTTTGGTAATGGGGAAGAGATTGTAAAATATTATTATTGTTTAAAAGATTTTGATAATGAAAATATGATTGAAAACAGTGAGATTTAGAAATAAATCCATTTAAATAAAAGTGAAGCTTTGAAATATTTCTCTTCTCCACTCCATATGCGATTTTTAATCAGTTAATTACTTATCATAGGAAAACAATTAGCTTAAAATTGAAGTGCGCTTTAAATTATGCTCTTATTAATAACAATGTAACATGATGCATTGTTAGCCTTAAATCTAATTTGATTTTAATTGATTCGAAAATTTTCATAGGAACACTGTAACGAAACAAATATCGAAGTGTTATTGGTGGTGTACGGTGAGGATGAAGTGTTGGCTCGTGTTGGTGGCGTTGACTTGGGAAAGCTTACATTCGGCGAAATGTTAAGCAAATTTGAAACTTACCAAAATGGCGAATCTTTTATGGAAGCATTTCAACATTTATCAAATACTTGTTGTTCCCCTGTAAGACATTCGGTAAATACACTACCAGTAGCTGTTACTCCTGCTAATCTTAATATAAGATATGCTTTGGTCGAGAAGCCGACAGCTCATATTCGCAGAAGAAATGAAGTTGGTTCTCTTGCTTTTTTTTTTGATTACATTTTGGGAATATAAAGAAAAACGTCTCTTTTTCTTATAAGCTAAAAATAAGTTCTTGAATTCTTGGAATTTTAAATAATGTAAATCTCAAATTATCTCATATAAAATTGGGTATCTTATGCAAATCACAATTTGAAATAATAAGTAGAAAAGCGGATTAAAAATTGCAAATCTTTTTTTTTTTGTGCCATATTAATTTAAATTAATTCAATTTTAACTAGAAATTCGTGAAAATTTTTTTCAGATTCAAATTCGTGCTTGTTTACAAAAAGTTGTTGCTGCATTGGCACCTCAAACAATGGTTGAAGTAATTGTAACGGAAATTTCAGCAGATGCAATTCGTCTACTTGCAACACTTATTGATCGTAATTTTACGGTGGATGAACTTTCGAGTACTTTCGCAAATGCTATAAAACAATTAAACAAATTCAAACGTGAATTTAAACGAATAGAAGAAGTGATTGAACCATTTTTCCAATCCAAAAATACCTCACCCATTGTACTATACTCAAAACAAGATTGTAATAGTTATTATAGATTAATACTTTGAAAGGATTTTGTTTACATTATCGAAATGATTGATTACTGTAAAGGTTTATTGAAATGTGGAAATCTCGATATATTAGAATTCGAAGCTTGTGATTTATAGCAATTTTAATTATGTGTTAATTTCTTTTTTTTTTTCGACTTAGATGTTCTACTATGCAATGAATAAGTCAAACATAAACACGTATTTTTCGAGAATTTTCGAGAAAATTCTGTTCCAGATTCCGATTCATCCTGAAATTATGAAACATTTCTTTCAGTTTCTCAAAAACTCAAACTGAATTTTTGATAACTCTCATTTACGACTCTATTGGTTTAACGAAAATAATATGATTGTTGATGTTGCAGTTTTCTTTTTGAAAAGTCAAATGATATTTGTTCAGTTCTTCATAATTTGATCTCAAATTTAACAAACGGAATCTAGAACAACTTTTCATGTCTTTCTTTGTACCTATCGTTTATTCTCCATGTAATATATACAACTTTCCTCAATGAATTTATCTGATTTAAATTTATCAGTGCTTGTTGCATTAAATAGATTGAACAATTTTGTTGAATTCTAAATTTGTGGAATTTTTTTTTTTACTAAATTATATAAAATGTATAATGTTGCTTATACAATAAATTCAGGGATAAAATGTGAAAAAAAAAGCTTAATATTGAATACCCTGGAAACATTGTATTAATCGTTTCTCTATGCAACATATGCCTTTATTTTATTAAGCTTTTTAAATTTTAAATGAGATAATTAAGTGATTATTATCATGCAATGTTAAGCATTTTTATCTTTGCTAGAAGTATAACAGCTATATAAGTATAGCGATAAGTTTCAGTTATCATCTCGAGACATATCGTATTTTATCATGCATATTGATACAAATAATTGAAAGTATCATTTGCATATTTAGCATTTCCTTGATACTACATATATTTTTTAATCTTTAAATGTTATTGCTAAAATTTGATACAGATTTAAATGGATGATATTTTGTTAGGCATTTTTATATTTCAAAGATAATCTTTGCTCTTATTGATTTGGATTTTATTCAAATAATTTGTCGCAATTTTATATTTCTTTCTTTTTCTTTAGATTTTTCCTATTCTTCCCTTTTTTTTTTTTTCTATTTCGGAATATTATTTTATAAAATAAATATTTCGGAATATTTTACAAATTTTGTTTTTTTTTTCTTTTCATTTTATACAACTTTTATAGAAATTTATAGGATTAAAATTCAATTGAAAAGTTCTGTTTTTCACTACAGTATGATGTTTCTTTTTTTTTTTATTTTTTAAATCTATCATTAAATAAATAAATATGTATGTATCATTATTGAAACTTGAATGTTCCTGTCGCAAATACTTTAAATGATTTTTTTTTTTCTTTTGATACTTCCATTGATAATGATTTTAACTGATAAAATTCCAAAGTTTTTTTTTTTTTAGTTTTAATATGCATTCTCATAATTATTTATTCTGTCATTATCATTAATTTAATCATTGTTATTTATCATAACAATTATCATCATCATGACCATCATTTTTTATCATTATCATCATCATAATCATTTGAGAACTAAGATTTATTACCGTTCGTCTGGAAATTTATTATCGAGAAGCATTCATAAAAATTGCATTCACATCGTATGTATATATTTCATTTCTCTTCCCATATTGATGTTTGGTTGAATTTACATTTGCTCGGGAAATTATAAAAATGAGATTGATGATAATGTGTGTGAGTTATTTTTGGTCTCTGATATGGTTTATCAAATCATATTATTTTATCACTCATCATAGAGATTGATAATTTTTAATTTAATCATATATGTTTTGAATTAGAATGGTATCAATTGAATTTTTTGAAATAATTGGAATGGATAAAAAAAATTTTTAATCTCTGATATGGTTTATCAAATCATATTATTTTATCACTCATAATAGAGATTGATAATTTTTAATTTAATCATATATGTTTTGAATTAGAATGGTATCAATTGAATTTTTTGAAATAATTGGAATGGATAAAAAAAATTTTTTAATCTCTGATATGGTTTATCAAATCATATTATTTTATCACTCATAATAGAGATTGATAATTTTTAATTTAATCATATATGTTTTGAATTAGAATGGTATCAATTGAATTTTTTGAAATAATTGGAATGGATAAAAAAAATTTTTTAATCTCTGATATGGTTTATCAAATCATATTATTTTATCACTCATAATAGAGATTGATAATTTTTAATTTTATCATATATGTTTTGAATTAGAATGGTATCAATTGAATTTTTTGAAATAATTGGAATGGATAAAAAAAATTTTTTTAATCTCTGATATGGTTTATCAAATCATATTATTTTATCACTCATAATAGAGATTGATAATTTTTAATTTTATCATATATGTTTTGAATTAGAATGGTATCAATTGAATTTTTTGAAATAATTGGAATGGATAAAAAAATTTTTTTAATCTCTGATATGGTTTATCAAATCATATTATTTTATCACTCATAATAGAGATTGATAATTTTTAATTTTATCATATATGTTTTGAATTAGAATGGTATCAATTGAATTTTTTGAAATAATTGGAATGGATAAAAAAAATTTTTTAATCTCTGATATGGTTTATCAAATCATATTATTTTATCACTCATAATAGAGATTGATAATTTTTAATTTTATCATATATGTTTTGAATTAGAATGTATCAATTGAATTTTTTGAAATAATTGGAATGGATAAAAAAAATTTTTTAATCTCTGATATGGTTTATCAAATCATATTATTTTATCACTCATAATAGAGATTGATAATTTTTAATTTTATCATATATGTTTTGAATTAGAATAGTATCAATTGAATTTTTTGAAATAATTGGAATGGATAAAAAAAATTTTTTAATCTCTGATATGGTTTATCAAATCATATTATTTTATCACTCATAATAGAGATTGATAATTTTTAATTTATCATATATGTTTTGAATTAGAATGGTATCAATTGAATTTTTTGAAATAATTGGAATGGATAAAAAAAATTTTTTAATCTCTGATATGGTTTATCAAATCATATTATTTTATCACTCATAATAGAGATTGATAATTTTTAATTTATCATATATGTTTTGAATTAGAATGGTATCAATTGAATTTTTTGAAATAATTGGAATGGATAAAAAAAATTTTTTAATCTCTGATATGGTTTATCAAATCATATTATTTTATCACTCATAATAGAGATTGATAATTTTTAATTTAATCATATATGTTTTGAATTAGAATGGTATCAATTGAATTTTTTGAAATAATTGGAATGGATAAAAAAAATTTTTTAATCTCTGATATGGTTTATCAAATCATATTATTTATCACTCATAATAGAGATTGATAATTTTTAATTTTATAATATGTTTTGAATTAGAATAGTATCAGTTGAATTTTTTGAAATAATTGGAATGGGTAAAAAAAAATGTATATATCATTGATAATTATTAATGATTATTTGAAATTGCAAATGTAGTATGAATTGCATTTCTTTTTTATTTAAAAAAATTCAAATAATTTCATAAATCTAAAATCAATTTTAGGATAGGAAATAAGAAATAAAATAAATGATTGTAATGCATTACAACCATATGACAATTAATTGTGTTTCATATCGGTCTCCTTTTGATCAAAATTCAAGGTTATCAGTTACGCAGTTATCAGTTATGTGTTATCTGTTATTATCACAAATATATTATGAATGAATTGTGTCTAATTGGAAATATGTCAATATTGTAAAATGCAAATGCATAGTTATATAGAAATGAGAAAGACAATGAAAGTTCAATTCATTTCATTTTTAATTTCTCGAGACTTTCACTTTACGATAATTTTACTATGTCTTTCCTTCTGCTTAAAATTTAAAAAAAAACAAATAAATACAACAATAATGGACATTTATTACAATGCAACAATAACAATCATTAGCTTTTCTCGAGAAGCATATCTCGAGAAAATGACGAACAATAAGATGGAAAATAATTGAATGTTCAATGTAGGCTAACTGATGAATGCCTATATGTATGTATGTATGTGTGTATGTGTGTGTATGTATATGTATGTGTGTATGTGTATGTATGCACTGTACATTTTAGCCCATTTAACTCTTCCTATTCTCTTCTGTCTCATTTGCAAAAGGACGATAGGTGATGATCTGTCCTCATTCCTGCTCTTTTCAGTCGATACATCTATCCATTTTATCTTGCATTTCTACCTGTCCTTTATTCCGTTCATTATACCTGGCTGACCGTTTAGTTACCTGTACTTAGCTTAGATCATTTTTAACGGTGATATGATAAGGTGCTATTGATGATATGTGATAAAGATAAGTCGATATTGTTGTAATGGATAGTTTTGTAATAGGTATTACTGCAGTAGATATTGTTAGTAAATATTATCGTATCGGATATTATTGTGGTAGATATTGGTATAGTATAATGGATATTACTGTAGTAGGTATTGTTTGTGACGATTATTGTAATGGATATTGTTGTAATAGATATTACTGTAGTAAATATTATTAATATGTTGTTATTGTAGTGGATATATATATACATGTAGTAGATATTGTTGTATTGGATATTACCATAGTAGGTATTGTTGTGATATGGACATTACTGTAATTGTAGTTATGATATTAAGTTAATATTATAGCTATGATATTAGAAAGATAAGTGAAATTTTGTAAATGATAGGAAAAGTTTGATAAGAAAAAAGTTTGATAAGAGATTGCAAAAATGATAGAAAAAGTTTGATAAGAAAGAAACGAAATATCATTCTATGGAAGAATCAATTAAAATATTACTATCAAATTATGCAAATTTTAATTAATAATGGAAGAATTTTTGGAAATTATGTAAATATATTACATAATTTGATTTTTATTGGCAAATAATTTAGCTAATCAAATTTAATAATTATCAAACGAAATTGTTTTTTGCCATTTCCTAAAATTTAATGATAATATATGAGTTTTTGATATTTCCCTTCCTAAATGATTAAGCATGATAATTTATGATTAAGCATGATAATTTATGATCAAGCATGATAATTTATGATTAAGCATGATAATTTATGATTAAACATGATAATTTATGATTAAGCATGATAATTTGATCAAGCATGATAATTTATAAGTTTTTATCGTTCTCGAAATTATTTCTCATAACATTCGATTTCGACTATAATTTAACGAATCGATAAATATTCATTGCTCAAAGTTTATGTTATAATTTCTTTTGAGATTTCATTTATCATATCTTACATCATTTTTTCTTATTATTTTTTCTAATGATCGTACATGGCAAGTCATTTTGCCTAATTCTTATCATATCTAAGATTTTTAATTTTTTTTTTATCAGAAAGTTTATTAGTTATATGGGTAAAGATTTGATAATTAGCATTATCATTATCATTGCACGTGAATATATTTCACATTAAATATTAACAATCGATGATTCTTCAATATTACAGATGAAAATCTTTTATTGCAAATTTTATATCATACAAAATAAAATGAAAATATGATATATTGTTGCGTGAAATTCATTTGTGTAATTGATACGTAAAATTGATATATGATTATCAAATTTCTACTAATTTCTCGAGTTCAATTATCCTTATCGTAATCATCGATATTGCTAAACTAATCGATAAGAATTAATTTTAATTGATCAAATTGAAAAATGCTTACTAAATTGAGAGAAAGAAAGATGATTTTAGAGAAATATTAATGTCATTTTGAATTTAATATATTTGATTGAATTCAACAATTTAGAATTAATTTCTGTTTACTCATTTTATTGTATGTATTCGAAGAATTGATTATGATAGAAATTGTTGAACAATACGAAATCATTTCTTCAAACAATTTCTTCCTCACAATCAATTCATTTATTTCACATAAAATATCAAACGATTATGTTTATCAAAGATGAAACTTATCGGAAATGATAAGTTTTTATTTTATTTGTTTAACACGATCGATGAGAATTTTCCATCATCATTTTCATTCGCATTCAAATCTTTCCTATCAATATTTTATATCAAATCATTTCATTGATAATATATTTTAATGTTTTATTAGTTATAATAAAATTTATTTCTTATCAATTATGCATGATATTATTATATGATATGATAAATTATTTATATTTTGAAACAACAAATCTTAATTAATTAACATCTATTTATCTTATTTCCATACTTTTTTATCATTTTATCAGATAACATTTATGTTTACATCGTCATAATACGATTCATCTCTTATCAATTATACATGATATTACAATATAATATAATAAATTATTTATATTTTGAAATATCAAATTCTAATTAACATCCATTCATCTTTCTTTTCATATTTATTTATCATTTCATTAACAACATGCTTTAATGTTTTATCAGATAACATTTATGTTTACATCATCATGATGAGATTTATCTCTTATCAATATGCCTGTTATTATATAAAGAATTAAAATATTTATATTTTGGAATTTCAAACTTTAATTAATATTCCAATATTTTAAAAGAGAAGAAAGTGAAATTGTCGGGAAATTTTTCCGCAATTTTTCTTTGACCCTGCGGACAAATAGGTCATATTATTAAAAACTACGGAATCAATGTGTAGATGAATTTTAATTCATCGTACTTTTTTTTTTTTGCATAGAATTATAACTGAAAAATAAGGACGAAATAATTATTATTTATTCTAAAGAAATTTTAAACTGTTCAGATGCCGATATCATTCATTATCTTCAACGTCTTTCTTGGCTTCAGAATATTTTTTCCAGAAAATTCTCATCATTATTATCGTAATCGTTATCGGTAGCGAATCTTAATTGTAAATAATGAAGTAAATTTAGGTTAAAATACATTTAAAATATTTTAGCTTTCTCTCCTCTCCTCATTTTATTTCTATATTATTGAATAGATTAATTCGAGATAATTATTTTAATGTTTTCATAATTATAACGATTATAATAATGATTGGAAATCGTTTTTAATCAAC
Source organism: Dirofilaria repens (assembly GCA_008729115.1). Taxonomy (NCBI): domain Eukaryota; kingdom Metazoa; phylum Nematoda; class Chromadorea; order Rhabditida; family Onchocercidae; genus Dirofilaria; species Dirofilaria repens. The sequence goes on along the minus strand of SNRZ01000033.1, from coordinate 155,310 downwards.
TTCAATCATAATAATGATTGGAAATTGTTGAAATAAATATTCAAATATATATCATAAATTTATTTTATCTCAATGACAGTAATTATTTATAAATTAAATTATTGGAATAATATTTCTTCTCCTTCTGTAATCTTTTCTATTCTATTTCTTTGTTTACCTTTCTTTCTTTCTTTTTATTTGTTTCATAAAGAAAAATGTACTATTTTTATTTATATTTTTATTTCTTGCATTCATTAATTGTTCATCTGATGAATTATATATATATATATATATATTGGTAAAACCGTATTACATAAGATGAACAGGTGATATTCAATCTGACACCTCGGTGAAATCATATTACCTAAGATGAACAGGTGATATTCAATCTGACACCTCGGTGAAATCATATTACCTAAGATGAACAGGTGATATTCAATCTGACACCTCGGTGAAATCATATTACCTAAGATGAACAGGTGATTTCAATCTGACACCTCGGTGAAATCATATTACCTAAGATGAACAGGTGATTTCAATCTGACACCTCGGTGAAATCACATTACCAAGATGAACAGGTGATATTCAATCAAATATCTCGGTGAAATCATATTACCTAAGATGAGCAGGTAATATCCAATCAAATACTTTAATGAAATCATATTACCTGCGAAGAAAAGGTAATCAGATGATTCATACTCAAGTGATTTGTTTACTTTTCGCTTATTTTATAAACATTTCTTTTGTTTATTTGTTTACTTTTTAATCTCTTTCCCGCAGTACTATGAATACGATGAATATTTCAAAGTTTTTTTTTTTTGGTAATCCAAGAAATTAACTTTTCCTTAAAATGTAATCAAAGACTGTGATATGTACAGAGACATACGTAAAGTATATATATATATATATATATATATGCATACATACACACATACACCTACATATTCATACATATGTTGATATTAAGATAAACAGCTGTTTGATGTATGTTACTGATAAGCTGTCATTATATATGTAAATATATATATTATGTATGTAGTGTGTGTATGTGTGTGTGTATGTATGTGTGTATGTGTGTGTTTATATATATGTGTATATATATAGATGTATGTGCGTTTATGTATATGTATGTATGTATGTATGTATGTATGTAGGAATGTATGTGAATGTATGTGGATGTGAAATTTTGAAAGTTTTTTTTTTTTTTTCCTTTTGTTCATTCTGTTTAAAGTTTTATTTTTGATTAATTGATGTAAAATTTTTGGAAAATGCCTTTTCAGATATATGCAAAGAGAAGAAGAAAGAATGAAAATGATGCAATTAAGGCGCGAATCATTGAAATTTTTCAAATTTCTTCTTTTTTTTCGTTTCTTTTCTTTCAAATTAATTTTGTTCAATTTTTTTTTTTGCTTTAACAAATTCATTCTGAAACAAATTACAACAGTTGTTTTATCAGTGGAATATATATCAAATGAAATTATGATAGGAGCATTGCATTCGATCATATTTATCAGTATTGATTGGATACGATATGATTGAATATTATCAGTACTGATTAATATGATATGATTGGATATCATCAGTATTGATTGATATGATATGATTGAATATTATCAGTATTGATTGATATGATGTGATTGAATATCATTAATATTGATTAATATAATATGATTGAATATCATCAGTATTGATTGATATGATAGGATATGATTGAACATCATCAGTATTGATTGATATGATATGATTGAACATCATCAGTATTGATTGATATGATATGATATGATTGGATGTCATCAGTATTGACTGATATATGATATGATTGAATTAATTTTATATGAAATATTTAATAAATTATTTAATTAGTAGTTAACTAAATTAAAAGAAAGAAAAAAATGACGATAATTGATTTTGTTTTTTTAATTATTCGATTATTTGCTATATTTATTATTTGATTTGAAAATTTCCATTATTTAGTATTATTTTTTTATATGATATAGAATACTGTGATAAGTATCGTTAATTTGTTTCTCATTAATGATAGATAGATAATAGATAGTTGTACAACTCTGATAAATAATTTTTTGTATAATTCTGATATGTTCATGTTGTTGTCGTAGATAACTGATGATAATTCTTTCTACAACTATGATATGTTTATTTTGCTACAGATATTTGATGATAATTCTTTCTAAAACTATGATATGTTTATTTTGTTACAGATAACTGATGATAATTCTTTCTACAACTATGATATGTTTATTTTGCTACAGATATTTGATGATAATTCTTTCTACAACTATAATATGTTGAGATAGATACTTAATTTTATTGAAAATTTTATTGATTGCAAAGTTCATTAGGTCACTTATGCATTATGTTTGATTAATTATCATTTTTTGATTTTTTTAAAGATTAACTGATCTATGATATATGATTAACTGATCTGTGATATATTTTCTTATTTGTTATTCTGATCAATCACTTTCCAATCATTTGAATCGATTTGAAATTTTATTGATTTTCATTTAGTCTTCTAATTTTTAACATTAAATGCTTATTCATATTAATTATTATTTTTGAGGGTTAAATAATTACGATTCTTATTTATCTAATATTTTGAAAAATTCTCTCTGGCATTCTCCCTTATTCTTTAGAATAGATTGACAAATGATGGAAATCAAACATACCTGTCAAAGCTTTTTCAGGTAGTTATAAGAGATTTTATCAGCTTATCATTATCTTAGATATAATCTCTATGAATATCTTGAAGCATTTTTGATTAGTCTTAATTAGCGAGATTTTGTTTCAGTAATGTTTAATTGTTATATATCAAAGAGATATCAAGCGAGTACATCTATTCTATTAAAAATAGAATAAACTGAAATGATGAAATGATAAAAGTATCGAAATTTCTCTCTTTTCTTTCTCTATCTCTTTCTTTCTTACTTTTTTCCTATCTCTCTCTCTCTCTGTCTCTCTCTTTTCACCGAAATTATTGATGAAAAAGAGTGATAATTTTTTGAGGAATATATATATCATATATGTGTTAATATCAAGGTCATTTAGCGAAGGAAAATTTATTTATTTTTTTGCTTCAGTGAATATATAATCAGAAATTATCAGTACATTTAATATATAGTTAAAATAAACAAAAATAAAAAAACAATCAAAAAAATTTCTTTCCATTTTTCTTGAGAATTATTATAAGTTTGAAAAAAAATTTTATCAATTATCATTATTTCTTATCTTATTATTTTATCTATTTATTTTATCAAATTTCCTTAAAATTATCCATTATTTTAGTATATTGTTTTTATCCCATCTCGAGAGTTATCACTGATAGAAATAAATATTTCTGCTATATTTGCATATATTTATTCTCAATGTTAATCATCTGTTTTCCAAAATTTTCGCTATAATTTAATAAGCTGATAAAAAAATAAAATAATCTAATATCACTACAACAGTTATCAGATAACAGTTATGATATTCCAGTTTTTCTTTTCGACATCTTTTAATTTCATTCTTAACTTTTTTTTTTTGAAGATAATGATTCAGAATCTTTTCGAGTTATTCGTAGATTAGTTATTCTTGGCATATATGTTCACGTACGTCACGAATATGCCACAAAAAAAACGTTAATGATTTCGAGAAAATTTTTCACGATTATTCCAAAAAAGATAACATTAAAAAAATTTTTGATTGTTATTTTTTGATTTTTTTTGATTATGATTTTTTGATAACAATCATTTCGAAAATTTGATAGAGTTAGGAACCGATCATTTCAAAAAATATAACGATCAGGAAAATTTGATAGAGTTAGGAACCGATCATTTCAAAAAATTTAACGATCAGGAAAATTTGATAGAGTTAGGAACCGATCATTTCAAAAATATAACGATCAGGAAAATTTGATAGAGTTAGGAACCGATCATTTCAAAAAAATAACGATCAGGAAATTTGATCGAGTTAGGAACCGATCATTTCAAAAAATATAACGGTCAGGAAAATTTGATAGAGTTAGGAACCGATCATTTCAAAAAATTTAACGATCAGGAAAATTTGATAGAGTTAGGAACCGATCATTTCAAAAAATTTAACGATCAGGAAAATTTGATAGAGTTAGGAACCGATCATTTCAAAAAAATATAGGTCAGGAAAAATTTGATAGAATTAGGAACCGATTTAGCAAATCTTTTAATGCATTTTCAAATTTCAATTACAACAAAAAATAGATCATAAAATTATTCGATTTAAAATTTTTTATTTGTTTTTTTTTTTTTTCTTGAAATAATAAAATGAAAATGGAATTTGAAATTCGTTTAATGAATTAATAATTTCCCTTTCTTTCTTTTTATTTTTAAATTTCTTCGCTAAATAGTAATGGCAATAATTCAAAAATGTAATTTGAAAAGTAAAAACATCAACGAATACGTTACGGTAGATTTTTTCTTTTTTTTATATTTTTGTTTAAACTTTTAGAATTCTGAAATAAGCAAAAAAGAAAAAAAATGGAAAAAAAAAACCAATTTGTCATTAAAAATTTTTTAATTTATTATTTAAATTTTAAAATATTCATTTAAACTTTTTAAGCTTTTAATTTCATTAAGATTTTTTTGATCAAACATTTTGTTCAAAATTTTAATTTAAGAATAAAATTTCATTTCATAGAATTCTATTTCATTGAATTTTATTAATATTGAAAATGACGAAGGAAGGGGAAAAAAAAAAATAAAAAATTCGATATGTTTACATAAAAATTGTTATTAATTTAAATCAAACTTTCCTTTGCCAAAATTTTTCAAATATTTTTTTTTTTTTTTCTTCTCATATCATCATTATCATTGATAAAAATTATTGATAATAAGAAAAAAAAAATGTTGTAGCAAAATTTAAATTGAAATAATTTGAAAATATTATTTGAAATAAATAAAAAAAAAAATTATTTGCAAAATTCTCTAATTAATTTCTTATCTAATAAATTTAGAAGAAATAATGAAATTATTAAAAATTTTCAAATTTTTTTTTTTTGATTTAAAAAATTCTTTGTTTATGAAATGCATATGAAATATAAGCAAATATTAGGAATGTATCAAATCGAATCGATATGATATGATGATAATTCCAATCATTAAAGAGTATTTATAGTAATATTATAAATTAACTTATTTAATTGATAAGCGCATTTTGTGATAATTAATCGTTTAATGAAAAAGTTGTAAGATTATTATTCTTATATGAGATCAAAAGGTTATTAATTAAGTAATACATTTTTAGAATTGATAGTGAAAATTATCACATTTGATACATCTGTTATCAAAATTATCTAATCTTAAATATAGCATATGTTAGTTATAGACGAGAATTAGCATATATGATAAGAGAAGATCGAAATGCGAGATATTTTTGAATATTCGAATGAAAGAGGAAATAAGAAGATGAACGATGAGATTATAGATATGATGAGATTATTTATGTTAAACAAATATTATATCATTTTTGCCTAATTCAGAGCTGTATTTTTGGGCCAAAGATTAAATTAGGTCCCCAAAAAATCCTAAAATTAAGAAATAATTTTAGGTTTTTAAAAAATCCTAAAATTAAGAAATCAAATTATTTCTCATTTATCGATTTCTTTTGACATTTTTTTAATCGAGTGCATTATCAATTGATTATCATATCTTTTTATCTAGCATATTTCTTGCCTTAATAAATACTTATAAAATATCTGCAAGTTTTTAGTTTTCTATTTTCTTTAAAATTATCAAATTTTTTTTGTTAATTTTGAATTGCTATAATTACTGATTTTGTTATTGTTGTTGTTATCACTAAACTAAGCAGTAAAATTTATGATAAGAATAGAAGTCATATAAATAGTATTATTTTCTTTATTTATCTTCTGCAGAAATGGAATAAAAATTCGAATTATAATTTGAATTAAAATTTCAAATGAAATTTTGGCTATTTTAAATTCAAATTTTAATCTCAAATTCGATACACGTAGTCTTGATGTTATTTGTAATTATAGAATAAATTTTTATGTTAAATTTTATTATTTTTTTTTTTATGTTAAATTTTTGGCCGTAATGTTATTATCTACTAGCCATAATATTATATTTCTGGCCATAATGTAATGTCTATCGGCCATAATATTATATCTATTAGCCATTGTTTTATTTCTTTTTTTTAATAAAATTAATCATTGTGGAATATTTTCATATTTTTTGATTATTTTTTTTTTTAGACATTTTTTTAATTCTAAAATTTTTTTCTGTTTTTTTAAATCTACGTCAATTTTATTATGATATCGTTTATGGAGGTGAAAGTTCATTTTTGTAATTGAATGAATTTTACGGTGCTTTAAAATATAAACTTAATTAATCGAAATAAATGATTTTTGATCAAGATGCCTGTTTGTTGTTGTTGTTGTGGACTGATAATGACAGAACTGATAAATAAATCTTGACCAATAAGCTATCATTCATTCATATTGATTTCTTATTGAATAGATCGAAGATCGAAGTTTAAATTTTATATTTGTAATAAACTTATTTGATAAAAGATTTTTCATTAATCTTTAAATTTACTTGATATATTATAATATGAATATGAACTTTGATAGGCCAAATTATCAGTATCCATTCATCAAATGATTGTTGATACAACAGATTATTTAATCAAATAAAATCAATGATAGCAAAAGTAGTAAATAAATTTGGAACGATAGTTAAAGAGATATTACTGCCCTCCATAATTGCTAAATCCTTGGATATTATTGCCTCATTAATTGCTGGGAGCCAAGCGATCTCGAATATTTGTCTCGAATATTGTTGAATCAGTCTCGACTTCTTTTACTTCTATTATTTGCTTAAAAGATTCGTTTATCCCAAATTCAAAATTTGAAATATTTGATGTGCAACTCAAAGAACGAAATGTTTAATTGTAATAATAGAATTAAATAGTTTGCTATTTATCATTAGAAATTGATCTTCGGAAGAATCAGATTATATCAGTTAATACAACTTATGCTATTTTAAATTATCATGATATCAATATTTTTATCAGATCATAATATTTGCAGAAAATCTTAGAATACAACATTTTCTGATTTATTTCATTTCGGTAAATCTCTCAATTGTTGTATTTTTTTCAAATTTTTATCATATCAGTATATTATCAGTTATCATAATATTGTAGAAATTCGTAAATTACAACATATTCCTATTCATTTCATTCTTTCAGTTGTCATCATTCTGATTTTTTTATTTTGTTTGTTTATTTCTAAATTCATTTAAAATTCCAGTAATGTAGTACTGATAAGATATCAAGAACTGATTAGATGATATAAATTTTTTCCATTTATCCATCTTTTAATCATCTATCATATTTGTTGTAATTTGTTATCTTAATGATTTCTTCTTCGTATATTTTGATAAAATTAACGGTTATGCAAAAAAAAAAAAAAAAAAAAAAAAGGAAGTTTACCACTTTTAATAAGAGAAAGATAGAAAGATAGAGGGATAGAGAGAGAGGGAGAGAGAGATAGAGAAGAGTGAAGAAAGAAAAGAAAGAATTTTTTTTCCCGTCGCTTCCTTCCATTTCTCGTTCAAAAAACTTCTTATTCATATCATACCATATATATATATATACTTCATTCTAGATTCTCATCTCATTTTTATCAATTCTTTATTTTATCATATTTTTTCCCTTTAAATTCTTGCAAATAAATATATAAAAGTTAGTCTGAATTGCTCCTAAAATATGGCCGCAATTCTAATTTATTTGGCCTAGATTTATATGCAAACAAGAGCCAATAGTTTTAGAATCGATCCTGAAATACGGCTGACAATTTTAATTTATTTTAGCCTAAATTTCAGGCAAGCAAGTCTAATATTTATCTCATTTGTTCATTTCTTCTACTTATTATTTAGACTAGTTATTTCTCGAAAAAATTTTTTTATTAATAACAGATGGATTGTATAATTATATTTATTAAAATGTCTCTTTTTTTTTTTAAATTAAATTTTCTATTATTTATTTTGATATATCAGTGTTATTGATAATATTATCAAATTAAAATCACTTATCATATTTAAGATCAATTAAATTTCTATTATTTATTTTGATATATCAGTGTTATTGATAATATTATCAAATTAAAATCACTTATCATATTTAAGATCATGACTAGAGATTCATGAGATTTGTGCTATAATCATCATATTGTCATATTACGATTACTTATCAAAACTGAAGATCATTATGAGACTTTTGAGATGATGAATAAATCGATTAGATATATTTAATATATAAATAGAAGCAATTGATAATGATAGGCATATGTTGAATGATGAAAGTTTATCGAGAAAAAGAGAGAGAGAGGGAGAGGGAAAGAAAGAGAAAGTATGATGATACCCGTATCCATTTGTCTATTAAATGACCTCGTTAGGGTCATTTAAATCATTTGATAATCTCTCATCAGTAATAAAATAGGCAAAGGGCAAATTTATCATTTGAAATAACAATTTATATCTTCGTACTGCACACCACTGCCTGAAATATGGAAATTAACGAAGTTTTGCATAATCGATAACTAAATTGTTTCATTGAATTTATTCTCGTAAATATTTGCCTTATAATTACTCTTGTCAGTTATTTCTACAACAATCACTCTCGTATTACTATTTGTAGCAATCTCGAGATAGATATTTACTACTTTTAATATCTTATATATGAATTATTAAGTTATTCGTTTCTTTTTCTATTGATTTATTCATTTCCTTTTCTTGCAAATTCAGTATTAATTAATAGTTGTCCTTGTAGTACATTCGTCGATAAAATAAATAGAACTGAAAAGATAAAAGAATAGAAGAAAGTAAAATTATCAATTTACCTGAGCAGGTAAAGTATTAGGGGAAGTGAAATTATTAATTTATCCCTTGATAAGGACATAAATTGGAATTATTTGTGAATAGTTTCTTTATAGATTGAATGTGTAATTAATTATGTATTATAATTACTATTAACGATTAATCCTTCTATTATATTCTTTTCCTTTTTGCCGCTTTAATCTCGATGAAATGTCATGAAATATCGTCGAGATGATCGGGAAATTGTAATTTGACATTGTTTCAGTATTTGAATACGATTTAATTGCTAATTTCAGATTTATTTAGTCATTTTTCTTGTATTTCATCGAGAGTAAGTTCTTTGGAATGCTAAAAGAATGATTCATATGTTTATATTTTTTGGAAATATATTTGATAGTATTTTGTGATTATATATAATTTATAGTTAAACTATAACACTGATAAGATATCGATTTTTTACACATAAAAGATTAGTCTAAAAAATTACAGGTAAATTTTCACATATTAATATTGATTATTGCTTATTATTATTAATTATAATAGAATGTTCAAAATGATATTTAAATATATAACAAATTTTTTTTTATTGAATAATATGGCATATTATTTAAATATAATGTTAATTAATAGTTATGATTAATTATTTTTACTTTTTTCTATAGCTATAATCAGTATACTTACTTTTTTTCAAATATTTACTTTTCCTTTTTTAAATTTCAATTCTCGAAATCAATTTACGAGAATATATTTATTTGCTGATTATATCAATTGTTGTAATATTATTGTAATAGAGATGAAAGGCATTTTTTTTTCTTTTTTCTTTTCTTTTTTTTTGCAATTATATTTTTCTTTTCATTTTTTTTTGCAATTAAATTTCGGCTCATTTAATTTGAACATTTACAAATATATGTTTATGATATGTGAAAAAAATTCAAAATGGAAAAATCTAAAAAAAAAAAAAAATTACCAATTTCAAAAAGTACAATTTTTTTTTTTCCTTTTCTCATTTGAAATGGTTTTTTGCAAAAAAAAAAAAAAAAAGTTTTGACTAATATTTACAGTCTGTTACTGATCTCGAGATTTCTATAAGGTTTATTATTGGTAACGGGATTTCTATTTATTGATTGGGAGAGATTGATCGAGAGATTTCTACAAGGTTTATTATTCGTAACGGGATTTCTATTTACTCATTTCGAGAGACTGATCGAGAGATTTCTATTTACTGATTTCGAGAGACTGATCGAAAGATTTCTATTTATTATTAGTAACGGGATTTATATTTATTGATTGCGAGAAACTGATCGAGAGATTTCTAAAAGGTTTATTATTTGTAACGGGATTTCTATTTATTGATTGCGAGAGACTGATCGAGAAATTTCTGCAAGGTTTATTATTAGTAACGGGATTTTTATAAAGCCTTTATTATTGGCTTCATTATTGGTAGTGGAGTAGGCTTAGCCATATTTTTTTTTCAATAAATTAATTTGAAGAATTATTTTTAATTAAATTTTTAGCAAATGAAGAAAAGTAGTTGAAAGTATTGGAATCAAAATCGTTCATTTCATTTCATTCGATATCATCATCGTTTAGTTAAAGCTTTTATTGATTAAAATTGATTAACTGATATGTTTTGATGCTATTACCGCAATAACAACATCTGATTAAAGTTTTTATTAATTAAAATTGATTAACTGATATGTTTTGATGCTATTACCGCAATAACAACATCTGATTAAAGTTTTATTAATTAAAATTGATTAACTGATATGTTTTGATGCTATTACCGCAATTATTAAAGTTTTTATTAATTAAAATTGATTAACTGATATATTTTGATGCTATTACCGCAATAACAACATTTGATTAAAGTTTTTGTTAATTAAAATTGATTAACTGATATATTTTGTAGATGCCATTTCATTTCTTCATCCCTACAATGATAATAATCAGAAATTCCATCATTTATTATACTACACATGCTATATCATTTATCATAACAATATTTATATGTCAATATTATTTTCCATTCAATTATTTATTACTTCTCTTGTCACATTTTCTTTTCTTTCTTTTTTTTTCTTTTTTTTTTTTTGCTTTAATATATGATGATTTTATGAATATAACACGAATTTTTATATTACTTTGAAAAGGTATAAATAATAATATATTTGCATAGTGTTGTGCAAATATAAAGTTATTTATCCTATAGTTATTTTTCTGAATATCTTATCGTTGCAGAAATTGTAGACTTTCTTTTTGGTGAAAAAATATTCGAAAGATTTTTCTCAGCTAATAAGAGATGCCTTATTTGCACATATAAGTTATACTTTCTCGTTGACGAAAAAGTATTCGAAAGATTTTTTCAGCTAATAAGAGATGCCTTATTTGCACATATAAGTTATACTTTCTCGTTGACGAAAAAATATTCAAAAGATTTTTCTCAGCTAATAAGAGATGCCTTATTTGCACATATAAGTTATACTTTCTCGTTGACGAAAAAGTATTCGAAAGATTTTTCTCAGCTAATAAGAGATGCCTTATTTGCACATATAAGTTATACTTTCTCGTTGACGAAAAAATATTCAAAAGATTTTTCTCAGCTAATAAGAGATGCCTTATTTGCACATATAAGTTATACTTTCTCGTTGACGAAAAATATTCAAAAGATTTTTCTCAGCTAATAAGAGATGCCTTATTTGCACATATAAGTTATACTTTCTCGTTGACGAAAAATATTCAAAAGATTTTTTCAGCTAATAAGAGATGCCTTATTTGCACATATAAGTTATACTTTCTCGTTGACGAAAAAGTATTCGAAAGATTTTTCTGAGCTAATAAGAGATGCCTTATTTGCACATATAAGTTATATCTTTCTTGTTAACGAAAAAATATTCAAAAGATTTTTCTCAGCTAATAAGAGATGCCTTATTTGCACATATAAGTTATACTTTCTCGTTGACGAAAAAGTATTCAAAAAGATTTTTTTCTCAGCTAATAAGAGATGCCTTATTTGCACATATAAGTTATACTTTCTCGTTGACGAAAAATATTCAAAAGATTTTTCTGCTAATAAGAGATGCCTTATTTGCACATATAAGTTATACTTTCTCGTTGACGAAAAAGTATTCGAAAGATTTTTCTGAGCTAATAAGAGATGCCTTATTTGCACATATAAGTTATATTTTCTTGTTAACGAAAAATATTCAAAAGATTTTTCTCAGCTAATAAGAGATGCCTTATTTGCACATATAAGTTATACTTTCTCGTTGACGAAAAAGTATTCGAAAGATTTTTCTGAGCTAATAAGAGATGCCTTATTTGCACATATAAGTTATATATTTCTCGTTACGAAAAAATATTCAAAAGATTTTTTCAGCTAATAAGAGATGCCTTATTTGCACATATAAGTTATACTTTCTCGTTGACGAAAAATATTCAAAAGATTTTTCTCAGCTAATAAGAGATGCCTTATTTGCACATATAGTTATACTTTCTCGTTGACGAAAAAATATTCAAAATTTTTCTCAGCTAATAAGAGATGCTTATTTGCACATATAAGTTATACTTTCTCGTTGACGAAAAAATATTCAAAAGATTTTTCTCAGCTAATAAAGATGCGCTTATTTGCCGTGTTGTACGAATTATCAACAAAACAACAACAAGATGTATAAAATGTTCAACAGAAATGATATTTATTAAAGGAAATAATGAACGGATAGCTAATGGGCGGTCAGCAAAGTCGTCTTAATGATAATACATCGGGCCATAGTGGTGGCAAACGAAGTGCTCAAGATGATGATAGTAATTCTCGTTAGTTTTAAAAGATTTTTTTTTAACCTTTGACCTTTTTTTTATATTAATATAATCTGAATCATGATTTATATAAATTTAAACTAATACTGTTTATTTGATTTTTTAAACATTTAAGAAAAAAGAAACTAAACTATAACTAATCATAGTCTATTTTTTAAAAAATTTCTGCATTTCATATTCTATACAAATTCTTTTTCATTTCGACAAATTGATTATTCTCGATAAATTAATTATTAAATTTAATCTAAATAAAGATTAATTTGAAATGATATAAATAGTATAAAATATAATTTTGATTCGTATAAATCTATTATTCTTTCACATTGATTCTTTTCTAATCTTAACTTTCTAAATATCATTTAAAAATTAGTATAAGATATGATTTCAAATTAATCTTTGTTTAGATTGAATTTAATCATTTCAAATTAATTCAATATTAATTTGAAATGATTTAAATATATTATTTGTTCCTTTAAAATTTTCATAATTTATCTCATTTTATATTTAATTTCATGCCAAATTCCCTCTTCTCAATTATTTTCATTTCTATTTTTAATTAAAATATTAGGAGATTATAAGAATTGATATTCATCCTTCTAAATTCTTTTTCTAAAAAAAATTTTTTTATGAAAAAATTCAACAAATTTCAAAAATTTAAATTTATAATATAGCATAAGAATTTCGAGAATGAATTCTCTTCTTCTCAAAAATTGTTTGTAAGAAATTTATGCAAATAATGCTTGCTAAAAAAAGCTAAGCTAAATGAGCAATGTAGCCTAGTTGAAGCCTAGATGTATAATATATGTAAATGGAAAAAGCGAGACTAGACATCCTTTATAAATAAGCCAAGGCTCTGTTATATTTATCTCACTTCAATTATTTTTTTTTTTTCGCTCACAATTTTTAAAAGTTAAAAAAAAAATTGTGAATTCATTAGTAAAGATGAAATTTTACGTAATCAGTTAAAAAGAAATTTTTCATGAATATTATAAATCTGAATTATGTTATCTTGGCATAATACTTATTATCACTGTAATTGTGACATATCATTTGGCTATTATCAGTAGGCTTTATCTGAGAATTAATTTTTGCTAATATAGTAGATATTAACAACAATGAAGTTAATTTTATCATTTTCCAAGAAATAGTATTTTATTTCTTTAGCACTTAACTTTTAACTTTGATCAATTCAAATGATTATTACGTTGTAAGATAATTAATTGTTTCATATTGTATAGTGATTGAGATTTGAGGAGAAGTGAATCGAGAAGATGTACTCGAGAATTCCTGAAAGATTGTTGATGATTCGATATGACTTAAATTTTTGCTTTTCGTCAATCAATTATTCATGAATATGTAAGCTTGAAAATAGCATAGTTTACCTGACTTTCTATCATCTATGAAAAAACCAGTTTTGATGATAATTAACTTCTTATCTATAGTTTATTCAACAACTACCATATCTCCTTTATATCCATTATCATCCTATCTATCTATCTATCTATCTATCTATTATCATCCTATCTATCTATCTATCCATTATCATCCTATCTATCTATCTATCTATCCATTATCATCCTATCTATCTATCTATCTATCCATTATCATCCTATCTATCAATCTATCTATCATCTTTCTTTTTTTTTTCATTAACTCTAACTCATCAATCAACTCATTCGATTTTCTTCTTTTCAATCAATCATTTTTTGTTAATTTGTAGAAATGAAATTTTGACAAACTTTTCTTTATTTTCGTTTGCAAAAAGGAAATAAAGAAATGCATTTATTTAACAACAAACTATTTATCAGTCATTCTGAAATCAGATTATCACAATTATCAATTTTTTTTTTTCTTTATTGTTTGACATGCAGGGAAAATTTTTATTATTCTGTCATTCATATAATTACGATTTGTATAATCTGAGAGAATTGTAGAATCTGAGGATTGTAGCATCTGAGAGAATTTCGATAAACTTTCATTTTTCTGTCATTCAATATTGATATCATCTGAGGAATTTTAGAATCTGAAGGAATTGTAGAATCTGAGGGAATTCTAGAATCTGAGGGAATTGTAGAATCTGAGGAAATTGTAGCATCTGAGGGAATTTAGCATCTGAGGGAATTGTAGCATCTGAGAGAATTTCGATAAGCTTTCATTTTTCTGTCATTCATATATTGTAGCATCTGAGGAATTGTAGAATCTGAAGGAATTGTAGAATCGGAGGGAATTCTAGAATCTGAGGGAATTTCGATAAACTTTCATTTTTCTGTCATTCATATATTGTAGAATCTGAAGGAATTGTAGCATCTGAAAGAATTTCGATAAGCTTTCATTTTTCTGTCATTCATATATTGTAGAATCTGAAGGAATTGTAGCATCTGAAAGAATTTCGATAAACTTTCATTTTGCATCATCAATCCCTAACATAAAGTTTTTTTTTTTTTTTTAAATTTATCGTATTCTTTCCGAAAAAATATTTGCGATAATCGTAAATTGGTTTAATCGTAAAAATTTTTTTTCAAACTCTACGATCTTTAGAATTTATATGAATCTTACACGTTTGTATATGCGTGTTTCACGTGTTTTACGTGTATGTTTTATGTGAGATAAGAGTATATAAATTTATATCATATAATATATATATAATAAATATAATCTTTTTCTTTTCTTTCCATTTTGAGAAGATCGATTTGCTAATTTATAAACTTCATGTATTTTAAAAGCCTAATGAAGATGAAAGAGCCTATAGCCTAATGACCTATGGGGCAAGTTCAACTGCAAGAAGTAAAGCCATGCCGACATAAATTCGTAATTTCTGGAAAATTTGCAATAATTCCTTGTTGCTTCATGAAGAAATAGATTTGCTAGGCATAACATCATAAAATGTCCTAGGGCACTAGGCCAAATTATGGATGCTTCAATGAAGAAGGCAAAGATTGCCATTTTTGAAGGAAGAAGGGTGAGAAATCGATCAAATTGATATTTCTCTCAAGAAATTACTTGAGAAATAAGAAATTCCGAAAAATTAAATTTAATGAAGCGAAATGTATTTATGCAAAATTTCATCTTAACATTTCACCTAATCTTACATATGTAATTATCTTTATAAATTAACCAATCAATCTGCATAAATGGGAAGAGAGAGAGAAAGAGAAAGAGAAAGAGAAAGAGAGAAAGAGAGAGAGAAAGAGAAAGGTTTATCGATTGTGAACGGAACAATTAAAGCAAAATCATTAATATAATAGCTGGATTTAAAATCGTAATACGATATTTTGAATCGTTATATTTTAAATTTTGATAGAGAAATTGCAAAACCTTTATTACATTCACTTGTAAATAGGACGATTAAAGCAAAATCATAAATTTGTTATTATCGGAGATTTAAAATCATGATATTTTAATTATGGTATTTAAAATCATGATACAGTTTCTATAAATTTCAAAATCTTTATCACATTATTTATATCACTTATGTTATCACTTATATTATATCACTTATGAACAGTACAATTAAGCAAAATTATAAATTTACAATTATCGAAGATTTAAAATCATAATATTTGAATTATGATATTCGAAATCATGAAAAATCCAAAAAATATACGCCTTTTCAACTTATTGATTTGTTTTTTTTTTTTTTTTGGTTTGAAATTTTCGAAAGTTACGTCGGATAATTTGAAATTATTTATATTTATCAATAAGCAAAATAAAAAAATATAATTTTTTTTATCAGTACTTAAATTAATTTAATTATTTAAACAATTACGAATAGTTTATTTGTTTTTGTTTTTCATTACTCAGGCTTTTTTTATATTTTTCGTTTCTTGCTTTCTGATTTTTATCACTTTCCTTTATTGGTCTTTTTGATAAAATTTGTTTGTACGAACCGATCACATATTTCAGGATAGCTGGAATTATAAAATCCAATATTAGAAATATGCTAACGTATTGCAAATAAATTTAAGGCTAATGATAAATGATAAAATTATTGATTGAATTAAGTAACTGATTTGATTTTTAAATTATTTTTCACTCATATTCGATTCTATATCTAATATCGAATTACTATCCTATATCATGAGATAATTTTTTCCGATCAATCGATATATTATTCTAGTTATAAGAAGAAAATTTGAGAATGAAAATATCACGCAGCAAGAAAAACAATTTTTATACAAAACAGATAATAATTATCTTTAGTATAGGCTAGGCTATGCTAGGCTCATTATCTAGAAGTTTTACTTACTTGACTTTAATATATCAAATTTCATTTAAATTTATTTATCAATAAGATGATAAATTATCTGCATATAAATAAACATACAAGTGATAAATATAATAATAATGAATAAATACTATGGAGAAAATTAGAAGTTAAGAAATAAGAATCAAAATAATAATATGTATATATATTGGAGACAAACAACAATGATTCAAGGACAGTTGTCAAGAATTGTTTATATTTGCCTATAACGATGGATAGTCAAGAGTGGATGGACAGATGGACAAATAATATATATTTGATATTAAAAAGAGTGGACAGACAAATACTCGTTAATATTATTTGTTAGGCTTATTTCAGGTCGGATCGATAAGGTTATCGTAATTATAATTAGTTAGTAATAGTACTAATAATAGTAGTATTATTGATTTATTATACATATAATTCATGTATTTAAGTATTTCATTAATGATTGATATTGTGATAAGTAATATCACTAATTTGTTGTACGTATAATATAAGTATTTCAGTAATGATTAATATTTTGGATAAAAGTTGTAATTGTCGTTAATAGTAGCTAGTAGTAGTATTAGTAATAGTATTATTGACTTATTATACATATGATATTGTGTATTTAAGTATTTCAGTAGTGATTGATATTTTGATAGTAATCGTAATTATAGTTAGTAGTAGTAGTATATTACTGATTTATTATATATATGAATATTTGTATTCAAGTATTTCAGTAGTGATTGATATTTATAGGTGATAACTGCTATATCGCATGAGTTAATAATTTCTCGATATTCCAAATAATGAAATATCGAGAAATTTTAAATCTGCCAATCTTTCATTTCATTAAACAATAGTTTCGTTTTACTGTTTAGGTTTTGAATTTGAATTTAGACTTTTAGACATTTGACAGTGGAAAAAATAAGATAAATTATTATCAATTTATCATTGATACTATTGACATTTAGAACAATTGTTTATTTGGTTATGCGAAATATTTTGCATTCTACAAACTATAATAACCGTAATACTTTTATTTCTTCTTCCTTTTAAAAAAATCAGTAAAAAAATGTTATCAATGATTAGAATAACTTGCATTATCAGAATTTCAAATATATCATTGATTTTTTAAATAAATTTTTTAGAACATTTCGAATTTATTTTAATCAATTCGTAGCTTTTTTTTTCAATATTAGTAACGTTAATTATAATTAGAAGACTGTCGAATAATCGTAATATTTCTAGCGATTTCTAACGATTATCTAGCGAAATAACAGAATTATTTACTAACATTGAATATAGAAGAGATACGAATAATCGTAATATTTCTAGCGATTTCTAACGATTATCTAGCGAAATAACAGAATTATTTACTAACATTGAATATAGAAGAGATACGAATAATCGTAATATTTCTAGCGATTTTTAACGATTATCTAGCGAAATAACAGAATTATTTACTAACATTGAATATAGAAGAGATACGAATAATCGTAATATTTCTAGCGATTTCTAACGATTATCTAGCGAAATAACAGAATTATTTACTAACATTGAATATAGAAGAGATACGAATAATCGTAATATTTCTAGCGATTTCTAACGATTATCTAGCGAAATAACAGAATTATTTACTAACATTGAATATAGAAGAGATACGAATAATCGTAATATTTCTAGCGATTTTTAACGATTATCTAGCGAAATAACAGAATTATTTACTAACATTGAATATAGAAGAGATACGAATAATCGTAATATTTCTAGCGATTTCTAACGATTATCTAGCGAAATAACAGAATTATTTACTAACATTGAATATAGAAGAGATACGAATAATCGTAATATTTCTAGCGATTTCTAACGATTATCTAGCGAAATAACAGAATTATTTACTAACATTGAATATAGAAGAGATACGAATAATCGTAATATTTCTAGCGATTTCTAACGATTATCTAGCGAAATAACAGAATTATTTACTAACATTGAATATAGAAGAGATACGAATAATCGTAATATTTCTAGCGATTTCTAACGATTATCTAGCGAAATAACAGAATTATTTACTAACATTGAATATAGAAGAGATACGAATAAATCGTAATATTTCTAGCGATTTTTAACGATTATCTAGCGAAATAACAGAATTATTTACTAACATTGAATATAGAAGAGATACGAATAATCGTAATATTTCTAGCGATTTCTAACGATTATCTAGCGAAATAACAGAATTATTTACTAACATTGAATATAGAAGAGATACGAATAATCGTAATATTTCTAGCGATTTCTAACGATTATCTAGCGAAATAACAGAATTATTTACTAACATTGAATATAGAAGAGATACGAATAATCGTAATATTTCTAGCGATTTCTAACGATTATCTAGCGAAATAACAGAATTATTTACTAACATTGAATATAGAAAGAGATACGAATAATCGTAATATTTCTAGCGATTTCTAACGATTATCTAGCGAAATAACAGAATTATTTACTAACATTGAATATAGAAGAGATACGAATAATCGTAATATTTCTAGCGATTTCTAACGATTATCTAGCGAAATAACAGAATTATTTACTAACATTGAATATAGAAGAGATACGAATAATCGTAATATTTCTAGCGATTTCTAACGATTATCTAGCGAAATAACAGAATTATTTACTAACATTGAATATAGAAGAGATACGAATAATCGTAATATTTCTAGCGATTTCTAACGATTATCTAGCGAAATAACAGAATTATTTACTAACATTGAATATAGAAGAGATACGAATAATCGTAATATTTCTAGCGATTTCTAACGATTATCTAGCGAAATAACAGAATTATTTACTAACATTGAATATAGAAGAGATACGAATAATCGTAATATTTCTAGCGATTTCTAACGATTATCTAGCGAAATAACAGAATTATTTACTAACATTGAATATAGAAGAGATACGAATAATCGTAATATTTCTAGCGATTTCTAACGATTATCTAGCGAAATAACAGAATTATTTACTAACATTGAATATAGAAGAGATACGAATAATCGTAATATTTCTAGCGATTTCTAACGATTATCTAGCGAAATAACAGAATTATTTACTAACATTGAATATAGAAGAGATACGAATAATCGTAATATTTCTAGCGATTTCTAACGATTATCTAGCGAAATAACAGAATTATTTACTAACATTGAATATAGAAGAGATACGAATAATCGTAATATTTCTAGCGATTTCTAACGATTATCTAGCGAAATAACAGAATTATTTACTAACATTGAATATAGAAGAGATACGAATAATCGTAATATTTCTAGCGATTTCTAACGATTATCTAGCGAAATAACAGAATTATTTACTAACATTGAATATAGAAGAGATACGAATAATCGTAATATTTCTAGCGATTTCTAACGATTATCTAGCGAAATAACAGAATTATTTACTAACATTGAATATAGAAGAGATACGAATAATCGTAATATTTCTAGCGATTTCTAACGATTATCTAGCGAAATAACAGAATTATTTACTAACATTGAATATAGAAGAGATACGAATAATCGTAATTTTCTAGCGATTTTAACGATTATCTAGCGAAATAACAGAATTATTTACTAACATTGAATATAGAAGAGATACGAATAATCGTAATATTCTAGCGATTTCTAACGATTATCTAGCGAAATAACAGAATTATTTACTAACATTGAATATAGAAGAGATACGAATAATCGTAATATTTCTAGCGATTTCTAACGATTATCTAGCGAAATAACAGAATTATTTACTAACATTGAATATAGAAGAGATACGAATAATCGTAATATTTCTAGCGATTTCTAACGATTATCTAGCGAAATAACAGAATTATTTACTAACATTGAATATAGAAGAGATACGAATAATCGTAATATTTCTAGCGATTTCTAACGATTATCTAGCGAAATAACAGAATTATTTACTAACATTGAATATAGAAGAGATACGAATAATCGTAATATTTCTAGCGATTTCTAACGATTATCTAGCGAAATAACAGAATTATTTACTAACATTGAATATAGAAGAGATACGAATAATCGTAATATTTCTAGCGATTTCTAACGATTATCTAGCGAAATAACAGAATTATTTACTAACATTGAATATAGAAGAGATACGAATAATCGTAATATTTCTAGCGATTTCTAACGATTATCTAGCGAAATAACAGAATTATTTACTAACATTGAATATAGAAGAGATACGAATAATCGTAATATTTCTAGCGATTTTTAACGATTATCTAGCGAAATAACAGAATTATTTACTAACATTGAATATAGAAGAGATACGAATAATCGTAATATTTCTAGCGATTTCTAACGATTATCTAGCGAAATAACAGAATTATTTACTAACATTGAATATAGAAGAGATACGAATAATCGTAATATTTCTAGCGATTTCTAACGATTATCTAGCGAAATAACAGAATTATTTACTAACATTGAATATAGAAGAGATACGAATAATCGTAATATTTCTAGCGATTTCTAACGATTATCTAGCGAAATAACAGAATTATTTACTAACATTGAATATAGAAGAGATACGAATAATCGTAATATTTCTAGCGATTTCTAACGATTATCTAGCGAAATAACAGAATTATTTACTAACATTGAATATAGAAGAGATACGAATAATCGTAATATTTCTAGCGATTTCTAACGATTATCTAGCGAAATAACAGAATTATTTACTAACATTGAATATAGAAGAGATACGAATAATCGTAATATTTCTAGCGATTTTTAACGATTATCTAGCGAAATAACAGAATTATTTACTAACATTGAATATAGAAGAGATACGAATAATCGTAATATTTCTAGCGATTTCTAACGATTATCTAGCGAAATAACAGAATTATTTACTAACATTGAATATAGAAGAGATACGAATAATCGTAATATTTCTAGCGATTTCTAACGATTATCTAGCGAAATAACAGAATTATTTACTAACATTGAATATAGAAGAGATACGAATAATCGTAATATTTCTAGCGATTTCTAACGATTATCTAGCGAAATAACAGAATTATTTACTAACATTGAATATAGAAGAGATACGAATAATCGTAATATTTCTAGCGATTTTTAACGATTATCTAGCGAAATAACAGAACCAGTTTATTAATATTAAATATAGATAAGCTATACAATGTTAAAAAAGGAGAGAAACAAAGTTTGACAAATAAAATAAGAAATAGTTTTCAGTATTTAATCGAAGAATTGATCGAATATAAATAATTGAAGAATTTGAGAAGGAAAAAATATGATGATTGATTATTATCTGTTAAATTTTCTTATAACAAATATGATTATTACAGTTTATTATCGGATGAATAAATAAATGCAATTGAAGATAGAAGTTAACAGATGGTTAAGTTAACATTTTTAATCTTATCAGTAGACGATATTATCAGGGAATATATATATATATATATGTTTAATTCATTTTGAGAGATGAGAGAAAGAATAATTATTGAAAAGTATTAATTACTAAATTTTTTGTTTTTTTTTTTTTTTTTATTGAACCCATCTTGTAAGTAAATAAAGGAAATAGTTGAGTGCTGAATATATTCTCGAACCAAATAAACAATAAATAAACTTCATCTTGAATCTCGAAAAAAATCCACTTATCAAGATTGAATGCCAAACTTTTTTTTTTTTAATATATATATATTTAATTCAGCTCTCGAGCTATTTATATTTTTATTGGCAGTTCCGTTTTTTATTTTATTTTTTCTTTATCAAATTCATTTATCTCGAAATATCAATCAATTGATTATTATCATATTCTTTTAGACAGTTTTTAAAAATTATCAATTTAATTCTTTCTTTTGCCTTAATATAATATTAAAGTTGTAAGAGAGTTATCAGATGAAAATATTTGTTAGTATTTTGAAAAGTAAATTAAAATTTATATTAAATTTGAAAAATGAAATAGGTTTTTTCATCGTATTAAAAAAATTGGAAAGTTATAATTTATAAGTAAAAGATTTTAAAGATTGAATGATTTTAATTTGATAATCTTAACATGGCTTAATTTGAATATACAACTTTATCAGATTTATCAATTTAATTTTGAGATAAGTTGAAAAATGATAGATTTTAAAATTAGCAAACAGATATTATCATTATCATATAAATTCATAGTCATATATTATCAATCATTATTGTGCAAATTATTATACGAATTCGCAAACAGATATTGTTGTATGCAAATTCGTAGTAATATATAATCATTATTGTGCAAATTCTTGAGCAGATATCAATTATTATGCAAATTCGCAGATATATTTTACCATTATTATACAAATTAATAGTCATATATTGTCGTTATTATACGAATTCGCAAACCGATATTATCATTATATATGCAAATTCGCAATCATATATATTATCATTGTGCAAATTCATAAGCAGATATCAATAATTTTGCAAATTCGCAGACATATTTTATCATTTTTATGCAAATTCGCAGTCATATATTATCATTAATATGCAAATTCGCAGTCATATATTATCGTTATTATACGAATTCGCAAATCAATATTATCGTTATATATGCAGATTCGCAGTCATATATTATCATTGTAAACATATATTATCATTATCACGCAAGATATATATCATCATTGTATTATACAAATGATTTTTAAACATCGTATCATCGATTTTTTTTTAATTACATATATCAGAGATATGATGATAATAATCAATCAAATGTTCAATATTTTCATAAAAGATATTTCATATTGATATCAATATCACAATATCTATCCACTTATCTATCGATTATTATTCAAATATCGAGCTTAGCTAGAATTTATCATTTTTATCATTTTACTTAAATTCATTATTTTTTTTGTTTTGTTTTTCTTTTTCTTCGATCATTTAATTTTATTTTCTTTATTTCTTCTTAGTCATAGATTTTTTGTAAATTTCAAAAATTTTTATTTTATAAATTTTCCTAATTATTATATACTTAAAATATAATTGCAAATTTAGAGAGAAAAAGAAAAAGAATTTTTCTTACAAATATTTTTTTTCCAATTGTGTAATGAATTAAAGAAAAGAATAAAAAAGAGATTTTAAAAAAAAAATTTCTTTTTTTTTTGCTAAATTATTTAAGAAATTGGAAATTATAAATTTAAAGCCAAAGTATAAATATTGGGCCGTCTTTTTAGAATTTATAAACTATTCGTCTATTTTTAGATTGTACTGATTCATATGCATCATCCTCATTAGATACTCTCTTGAAGTCTATGTCTCTCTCCCTCTCCCTCTCTCTCTCTCCCTCTCTCTCTGTCTATTTCATCAATATATTATGCTAAAAAGTATAATAAATCGATAGGCTGTTTAAATTGCTTAGCTTGTAATAATTACCAGATATTATGAATCGCGGGAGGGAGAGATTTTGAAAATTTTTATTTCTTCTATTTATTGAATCATGAATGAAATGAAATGATCGAATTATAATTTATTATATTATCGATGCTCTCTTTCTCTTTCTCTCCTTCTCTCTCTCCTTCTCTCTCTCCTCTTCTTTCTTTCTTTATTATTTACGAATTTATTTTTAACTTGAATTTGATTCAAAATTATTTGATTGAATTTAAGAGATGAGAGGAAGAGATTTTGAATTTTGGAAAAACAGGAAAGAGATGATATTTTTAGAAAAGATTGAAATTCGCAATCAAATCAAACTCAGTTTCTTTTCTTCTACGATTAGCGATAAATTTACGACAATATTATGCGAAAGTCTCTTCGCATTCTTCTCCATTTAAATCATTTCATTCACTGATATCAGATAATTTGATATCAGAACAATTTGATATCAGAACAATTTGATATCAGAACAATTTGATATCAGAACAATTTGATATCAGAACAATTTGATATCATAACAATATATAAGATATCAGAACAATTTGATATCATTTTGATATCAGAACAATTTGATATCAGACAATTTGATTAATCTGCAAACTTTTATATTCTTTACATTTATTTCTATAGGAAGTAATTTTTTTTTTTTATATATAATCTGTTTTACATTTATCAAATTCTTTTCGCAATAAATTAATCAAATCGATTAAATGATCATTAAATTGATTTATTTATTGATCTCTTTACAAATACTTATTATTTGTTTGTTTGTAATTATAATATTAAAATTTGTTGACTATTTTTTGTGACAGTTATTTATAATTATAATATTAAAATTTAGTATTAAAATTTGAGTATTGATTTGATTTGTTTTTGTTGAAATAACAATTGATTGTAATATATGATAACAATGCAAATGTGATAGTCTACTAAAATTCTATGCAGTCGAGAGTGATGGTTAACTAAAAAAAGTCTACTAAAATTTGAATACTGATTTGATTATTTTGGTCGAAAAAACAATTGATTATAGCATATGATAACAGTGCAAGAGTGATAATCTACTAAAATTCGAGTACTAATTTGATTATTAATTCGAGTATTAATTTGATTAATAACAAGTGATTGTAGCATATGATTATGAACAATCACGAGTGATAACTATTGCAGTAGGATAGATTTATTAATGAACGAATAAACTTAATTTATTCGAATTAATTTTGTAAATTTATTTTAATTTCTTTTTTTTTTCTTGACGATTTCAATCGATCAAAATGATTTGCTTATTTCTCGAAAAAAAAAAATGAAAAAATTACAGCTTATTTCAATTTATATTACTTTTGGCATATGGTCTTTACTCAATTATTCTCACTCAAAAATACACCCTAAACTTTCCCTCATTATCAATCATCTGTTTGGCTTTTTATCAATTTTTTCATTTTGGAAAAAATTATAACCAATAGATATCACTGATTGATATATAATAATCGATAGAATAAATTAATCAAATTCTGATTAGCCAATTGATTACATTAAATTTTTTGCATACTTTAAAATTTAGGTAATAGTTTGGTTTTAAAATATTCTGCAGTTTTTATAACTTTCTTTTTAATAATAATTTGCAATCATTTGCTAATAAGAATTATTGCATAATTTGCATAAGCTTTGAAGTTTAGTTTTAGTATTTGTAAAATTGATTTTATCATTATATTTATTAAGATTTGACAGAAAAAAATTACATGCAGAATAAGATGATAATAATAGTCTGATAAGAATATATTATCAGTTCATTTGCGAAGATCTTGTAATAATATAATATTTTATGAATAGAAAGAATGCAATTTGCTTAAAGTGACAAATTATACATATCATTTTAATTTGGCCAATTGAAATTGACAAATGATTAAACATTTGGCCATCTGGCTTTTCTGTTCCTTCTTATCATCTATTATGGATTAAGATTTGGATGAAATTGTTCATCGTTAACAGCTTCTCATCATTTTAATTTATTGATTAGTAGTAGTAATTAAATTTAACTAAAATATGATAAAATATTAATCCTTTTTTTTTGTTTTTGGTAAATTACATATTTGTAATGGAATTTATTTGTTTTAATTTAAATTAATTCAAATGAAATAATTAAAAGATTGTCTTCAAAAGCAAAAAACCTACACATACTATCTAGAAAATATCATATTTTTATCATTCCCTTTCAGTATTTTACTTTTTGCGAGATGAATAATAGAATGAATATTTATTTTGCATACTGTCCAATAAAAAATAAATATGGCCATATAAATAGGGCCATTTCGTATATGTATAGCCCATCAGTAGATGAATATTCATTATGAAATAGAAATCCCGATATTCGAGGTTTACTATAGACCTATCAGTTTTATTCATAATCGAATACTAATAATAATGATAATAAGAATAATAGTAATAGCAATAAAAATAATGATAATAATAATAAATACATTTGTTCGTAATCGAGTACTTTATATCAGTGATTATTCTATAAGTAATTATCAATTATTTTATCTTAGTAAGTTATATTTTGCATTTAAAGTCGTTTTGAGGGAAAAGGGAAAATACTCTTTTTTACTATTAGGCTTTCTTTAGGCCTAATAAAATATACGTTGATTGGAGGCTAAAAATAGAAATATGTCTGGCTACTGATGTGATTGATATATAGGGTCAATTACACATATCGTGATTTTTATGTGAAAAATTCACTGTTCTTTCCTTCCTCTTTCGGTAATATTAAATGTCACTGCTTCTATAAAATATTCTCTATCTTTTTACTCTGTCTCTCTCTCTCTTTCCCTCCTTTCCTCTCTTTCCCTTCCTCTTCCTCTCCCTCTCTTTTTGCTTGTATAAGAAAGAATTCAGTTAAGCGAGAAATCCGTATGCTATCATTTCATGCTATCAATGTTCCGAAAAATGCAATAAAATAATTTTTTTGACATAAATTTGAAATTTCAAAGAGAAATTTTAATGGTTATGAAAAAAATGAAAAATGCTCAGAAGATATTAATTATATTAATACTAATATGCATTAATAGGATGATCTAATTTATCATGTTATCATAATAGATCTAATTTATCATGATATCATAATACAGTTTGTGATATCAAAAAATGGTAATACCATAGTATACTTGTAATATCAGTACAGTGATATATTTCTTGATTTTTAGCATGCTTTGATAGTTTATCCTATGATTGGCATAGTGGAAGTCCATGCTGTGAAAACGTCAACAATTCGACGGAAATGGACCATCGACCGTCTTCTGTTGATACATTTTTAGCACATCACCATCATCATCATCATCATCATCGTCATCATCGCTTTCATCTACACGATGCTTCTAGATGGTCATCTAGGTAATTAATTTACATTTTATCAAAATGAAAATCGAGAATATCCTATAGCATAAAATCAAAATTTTGAGTAATTTTAAATTTTCAAATATTTAAGAACGCAAATGGCTTTTTGCCAATAAATTTCTCTCTGGAATCTCGAGAATCTTTTTTTCATTTCTTGCTTATTCTTCATTTAATAATTGTCATAATTGAATTGAAGCAAATAGATGATTGTATTAAGATTCAGATGATTGTATTAAGATTCAAATATCAAAAAAATAAATAAATAAATAAATAAAAATTGCTTAAAACTTTAATTCGAGCATAAAAAAAAGAAGTAAATAAAAAAGTTTAAATGATTGAATTTAAGAAATCATAATTTATCCGTCAATTACTTCATAGTATCGCTGGAAAGTAATAAATTCATCAATTGGACAGAAGAAAATTAGTAAAGCCTAGACTTTTGTTGATAATAATGGTTCTTCTTTCTGACATTCTCTCTCTTCCTCATTTCTTCCTTCTTTTCGTTTCTTTTTATTGTCCCAGAAAGCTGAATATACATTTCTATTGACTCATCATTGGCTACATTTTTCATGTCAATACCTCCCGATGGCGAATAATTCTCGGATTTTGTCTCTTTTTTATCCGTATGTTTGTAAAGAAGTTTTTTTTTTTTCGTTACATTTATCACTGATTCTCTGAAATATCTTTTAAAAATTACACTTGAGAAATCGGTTAGTTAAAAAAAAAAAATCATCTCATATCAGATTATTAGATGTCTCAGAACGAACAACTGAATAATTTGGGTGAATTAAATGAAATTATTTATTTATTTTTTTGGTTCGTTATATTTATATATTCTTATCTTGTGCATAAGTTATATCGATAGTACAAATTATATTAACATTAAGTAATCATTGATCTCCTTCTCTTTTATTAATTCTTTTTTATTCTTTATATTGGAATTTTTTCGTTTTTTTTCTTTTTTTCTTTTGAATTTATCTATCTATAATAAAGGTTCTTTTACTTAAAAATAAATTGAAATAAATTTTATTGATAAAAATATTTAATAATCATTTCAATCATTTTTTTTTTTCCAGAGAAGATCTATTAAACGGATCAACAAGTAGTGAAAATGATTCGTTATTTGTTGCGCTATACGATTTTCATGGTGTTGGCGAAGAGCAACTTTCACTTAAAAGAGGTCAGTGATTTTTCTCTTGGGAAATTGTCTTTTTTGACCTTCGCTATATTTGATTCTTAAATTCTGTTTCTCATAGTTGTTGTAAGTAACTAAATTAAAAGAAGTAAGAAAAAAATGATGCTACTATGGTATTAGATACCTTGCAAATGAAATGAAAGGAAATATTAAATATCTTACAAATGAAATGAAAGGAAATATTAGATACCTTATAATGAAATTAAAGGAAATATTAGATACTTTGAAAATGAAATTAATAGAAATATTAGATATCTTACAAATGAAATTAAAGGAAATATTAGATACTTTGAAAATGAAATTAATAGAAATATTAAATGCCTTGCGAATGAAATTAATACAGATATTAGATATCTTGCAAATGAAATCAAAAAAATTTCCACAGATATTAGTTTGTTATTTTCATGAATTCACCAGTGCCATATATTATGCAAAATGAAGATGCTATATATAATTGAATTTGCAAATATTTCAACACTAATTGTTTAAGTAAATCTTTTTAGATTTGTGAAAATTGGATTCAGTTAATTCTTTGCTAAGAGAATTCGATCTTTTCGATGCATTAATAAGCTAAATTATATATTTGGAACTTTTGGAAGAGAAAATAATTTTGTCAGCTTAATTTCACTTTATCTTTTATAAATTGATTTTAAAATTTTTAAGATTTCTGAGATAGATAAGATAAATGGCACTGGTGAATTCATGAAAATTTATCAATTATATAAGAAAGTTAGAATGAGCTAGCTATGGGGAATTGCTTGATTTTAATAATTTTGCTTATCTATTTTGCTTTTACATGTAGAGAATAATATATTTCGGCAAAATCTAAAGTTATTGATTCTGTGCATATTCCGGTAAATGAACTTTATTAATGAAATCATATATTATATATAGATTATTTAAATACTTATCTATTGCATTTTTTTAAGTAAAATGTTCCGAGAATTAAAAAAAATCAAGAAATGAAAATATATATAAATTACCATGGAATTTAACCAGTTTAAATATTTTTTTTATTTATATTCTTTTTTTTTTTCTTCCTGATTATGACTAGTTAATATGTAATGTTTAAAAATATATTTATCGATTGATATTTTCTTTTTATTTCTTATATACTAACATCTTATCTAACTTATGAAAACATCTGAACTTCTTATATTTCATTTGAACATTGTACATATACATGGTTTCATTCACATCAACGTTAACCATATTTTAGGTGATCATGTACGGGTGATTGGACATAATAAAGCTGGTGAATGGTGTGAAGCGCAGTTGGTAAATACTCGACGTGAAAACTCGAGACGTTCTGGTTGTATTGGTTGGGTACCATCCTCCTACATTGCACCATCTAATTCATTGGAAAAACATTCATGGTAGGATGATATGGTATTTTTCTTAGATTAGAAAAAAATTGCAAAAAGATGTAAGTAAACTACAAGCAAAATGAAAAGTAATGAATGGTATAAATATTTTATTTAAGTTTAAGAAATATTTAGATATATTAAAAAACAAAATATGTAGGAATTTATGAAATTTAAATCTGTGACTCTGAAGAACATTTTTGAGCAAAGAATGACAAATTTGATTATTGATTATTAAAGTAACAAGGGCGATAAATTATTATTTGATAAAATATAAAGCAATACCATCCTTTTCTCTTTGAATTATTAATTATTATCGTAATAAATTCAGGTACCATGGGAAGGTAAGTCGAAGCGAAAGTGAATATCTATTAAGTTCCGGCATTAGCGGTAGTTTTTTGGTACGTGAATCTGAAACTAGCATCGGACAGTTTTCAATTTCAGTACGACATGATGGTCGCGTTTATCATTATCGAATTTCAGTAGATCGTAACGATTTGGCAAGTTTTTCTCTTTTTGTTTTCAATTTTCGAAACATTTCAGCAATAATTTGAAAAATTTATTAAAACTCATTATTCATTTATCTTCATTACGTATTCAATTTTTTCATTTTTTTTCGCTTTTAATTTCCGTTTTTGCTCTTGCTATTATTTAGCTAGGTCTTTGCTTACTTATCCCTATTTTATTTACCCCTCTAATTTAGTTGTTATTATTTTTCAGATTTCATTCAACTAATATTAATATTTACAAACTTATAAGATTTTTTTTATCACCAATGATATAATTATTAGCTGATCTAATGCTTGGATTTTCTTTCTGGAATCATATATTTGTCTAATTCTAAAACATGCTGGTATTTATTTATCAGTATCATTCTAGACATGCTTATCTTTTCTTAGACGGAATAATACCAAGAAAATATGATAATATGCTCTTCAAGTTGAAATATATAAAGTCGAATTTATTCTCATATTTATCGTTCCATCTGTATAATTTATATTTCCATTTTTGCATTTTTCTTTTTTTGTGTTGATAACGGATTTTACATATACGGATCATTTATAGTTGTATATAACGCAAGAAAGTAAGTTCAAAACACTGGGTGAATTAGTTCATCATCATAGTCTTCATGCGGATGGCCTCATCTGTACGTTACTCTATCCGGCACCAAAGAAGGAACGACCGCCAATGGTATTTTCATTATCGCCAACTCAACCTGATGAATGGGAAGTGGAAAGATCGGAAATTATCATGAAAAATAAACTTGGTATGTTTTTTTTTTTTTTTTCGAGCTTTTTGATTATTCTTCAAATATATAGAACATTTTTTGTCTTTTTTATGACGAGAGCATAAATTTGGGTTTGTTTTTTTAGATATTTTTATATGATTAAAAAAATTATAACTTGTCCTTTCTTTCCTCGTAGTTCATATTTTCTTCTTTAGTTCATATTTTTTGATTTCATACAAAATCTTTATCAGGAGGAGGACAATATGGCGATGTTTACGAGGGTTATTGGAAAAAGCATGAAAAAGTAGTTGCTGTAAAAACTTTGAAAGTAAGCATTTTTTGGCATAACTAAATCAATCAAATTTATCAGGATTTTTGCCGTTTCCAAATAAAAGAATTCATTTCCGGCTGTTCATCAATTTCCAAAAAGAAATTGAAATGGTAGTATAAGTATTTTTTTTTTCAATCAAATCATTTTGAATTTTGATAGTTTGAATTATTTGATTTCTACGCAGTTTTACATTTGACAATGTTTTCGATGAATCAGAAGTGAAAAACATTTCATAATTCATTCTACTTCCAAAATTTTTATGAATGATTTATAAAAAAAATGTTGAAAAATACTGATATTTTTAGGAAGAGGCAATGGCTTTACACGACTTTTTGGCAGAAGCAGCAATTATGAAAGATTTACATCATCCAAATTTGGTACAATTGATGGGAGTATGTACTCGTGAACCGCCATTTTATATTATTACCGAATATATGAGTAGAGGAAATTTACTCGATTATCTCAGGTTATCATATAAATTTATGGTGGATATAAATTTATGATAGAATTATTTTAATATTCTATATTAAAATACCAAAGTTTTATAAATGCCTCTTAAAGTACCGAATTTTATTTATGCCGTAGTGTTGTTCAGGTTTTAAAATCTATAAAATTTGATTTGAGGTACTTTTCAATTATTAACCGAATTAATTTCGTCTCGATTTAATACTTTAGATACTTTTCATAATAATTGGATCATTTGCTATATCTATTTTTATGCTTTACATATCCATATGAATTATAAGTCAGTGTATAAGAAAATTTGTATTATCTTATTATTTTTTATATAAATTGATCATTTCCAGTCATTTAAGCAATGTATTGTGTAATATAAATTCAGAAATTAAAAAACAATGTACATCTTAATCTAAATTTTGGCTATTTAGGAAATGTGATAAGAAATTATCACCAACAGTACTAATGTATATGGCTACGCAAATCGCATCTGGAATGGCTTATTTGGAGTCACGAAATTTCATCCATCGGTAAATATTAATGGAAAATTAGTTAAAATTTGATATCAAGAGACTTAAATTTCAATAATGATCGAAAAATTAAAATCAATGAATATTTTAATTCGTTT
Organism: Dirofilaria repens; assembly: GCA_008729115.1. NCBI lineage: Eukaryota > Metazoa > Nematoda > Chromadorea > Rhabditida > Onchocercidae > Dirofilaria > Dirofilaria repens. The sequence continues at coordinate 122,365 of SNRZ01000033.1, read as the reverse complement.
GTTACAATATTTGTTTTTAGCTATCGATATAACTGAACTAACTAACAAGAAATCAGAAAATTTCTTTCTGCTAGTTAACAATAGGTGTAGTATGTATGTATGACAAAATAATTATGGTGCAATTTTTTTAAATAAAAAGTTGAAAATTTTCAGCGATTTGGCCGCACGAAACTGTTTGGTAGCCGAAGAAAATGTTGTCAAGGTTGCTGATTTTGGTCTTGCACGCTTTATGAGAGAAGATACGTATACCGCTCATGCTGGAGCTAAATTCCCGATCAAATGGACTGCACCAGAAGGTCTCGCTTACAACACATTTAGGTAAAATACTTTTTCCCTATATTTTTTTTGAGATTCATTGTAAATAACCGTATATAAGATATTAAAGCCTCGAATAAAAGATATGAAGATTGAATTATATTGTGATTAATGGTGATATTATTACATATCTGATATCGAGTAATGTGGGTATTTGATTCTTAAGTTTGCTAATTAAATTTCGATTTTTTAAAAACATTTTAAATGCAAAATTTAATATATTTAACATACATACTTTTGATACAGATTATTTCTTTTCGACGATTACATAATATCTTAGTGTTTCAGTACTAAAAGTGATGTCTGGGCATTTGGTGTATTGCTATGGGAAATTGCTACCTATGGAATGAGTCCATATCCAGGTGTTGAGTTGAATAGTGTTTACGGATTGCTGGAAAAGGGTTTTCGAATGGATGCTCCGGAAGGTTGTCCTCCATCAGTTTATCGATTGATGTTACAGTGTTGGAACTGGTCACCTAGTGATCGACCACGTTTCAAAGAAATCCATGCCAACTTAGAATCACTTTTTCCACAATCCAATATTGATGAAGAGGTTGGTTAAATTGAAGCAAAAAAAAGTAGAATTCCAAAATTTTTCTAAAAAAAATTTCCAAAATATATTTTGTTCCATGATGTTTTCTGATAAAAAATCAGAAACTTAATTTAGGTTGATAAACAGTTAGAACGTTCACGCTCATCATTACGTCGTCATGATTCGTCATCTCATCGCATTGCGGTAGGCAATGATTGTATCAATGTTCCATCGAGTGTTGTATCAGTAGCTTCACCACGTGTCTCAGGTATTCATAGTAGCGGTAGTGTTGGGAGTGGTATTGGTATGGGTGCCATAATTCCAACAGCTTGCTCTTCATCAACCAATACGTCAATGCCACCACCTGTTATCGAGTTCCCACCACCACCACCGCGAAATCAAGATAGTTACATTGGTGGTACATCGTCAAATTCTTCTACAGCAACTCAATGCAGTAGTACAAATGATGTTCGGGATTCGGCTAGGATGAAAGCAGCTCATCGTAATCTACCATTGCCGATCCACCATCGTCTGCAAAGCCAAAGTTGCAGAAATTAGGTTAGCAGTAAATTTCAATGGTGTCAGTAAGCAGAGGCATGAAAGCTTCAAATTTTTCAGTCTAATCATTTATGAGATTTGAATAAAATTGGTGATTTAGAACTAAAGTTTTTTAAATTAAAATAGTAATTATTATCTTTTAACATGATAACGATTATCATCTGTATAATTCTATAGAATATTATACATAATTTAAAAGTGAGATTAACATTCTGTCAATTCAAATCTCAATTTAGAATTTTCTTTAAATTATTCATATTCAGTCTTTAATTTTAATGTTTGGCAAATTGCAGATAGTGTACCAGCGTGTAATGTATTGGTTTCGCCGTTAGCAGAGAAAAATTTACGTAAAGCGGTCAGTAAATTTGGTACCATGCCGAAAAATGCTCGAATTGATGCATACTTGGAATCGATGTCATTGCAGGAGGATCCCGATCAATCACCAAATGCCAGTGGTGAATATAGTGGTGGTCTATCAGATGATTCATTGGACGCTATACCAGTTTCCTGTACTAATTGCAGAAATAGGTAGTGGAAAAAAAAATCTGAAATTTCAGTAATTTTAAATATAAGAATTTTTATTACGACATTTCCGCAAAATTCGGTTATCACAGAATTTCAAATTTTTCTGGAATCTTTAAAAATTCGCTTTGGCGGAGTAATTTTTTTAATTTAATCGTTCACTACATGGTCCAAAATCTTTTAAATTTTTGATGGTTCATGATATTTCTAAATTCTTTCATTCAGTATGTTTGCTTAAAAATTTATTTTTATTAATTCCATTTTTTTTTTTTATTGATCGTAATCTAGCCGCATCTTATTTCAATTACTGTATTAGTTCTATTTACACAAATATACTTTCTAATTTTTTTTTTCTTTTGTAAGATTTTTTCTTGTATACGATGTTTAATAATAATACTGGAATGAACGTTAATGAAGTGAATTAAAAAATGTAAGTAGAATTTCTATTAATAGGTAATAAATTAATGACATAATCGACTTTTATTCCTTCTTCCTTAGTAATACTTTATAGCATTAAATGCGCTATTACATCAAAAAAAAGCATTAAGAAAAAGCAATGGAAAATTCATCTAACTTTATTGTCTCTATCTTACCTATGTTTTGTTCGATAAAATTCTTAAATCTTTTTTCTTCTCGATGTTTTTGCAATTGTTGTCATTGATATTGTTATTGTTATTGTCATAAAGATCCAACTTTTCTTATCAGTTTCAGAAATGTATCTGATGCCATGAGCGAAAGTGTTAATTTTGGCCAAAATGAATTACTGAAACAGTTGAAACAACGTTTGAAAAAAAACCAAATCGGAATCTCCGGTAGCTGTCGCTACTCGTCCTTCCGATGTTAATTGCACGACAAGTACAGCTGAAAGAGTGGAACCATCGGTAGCGGTGATTATGAAAACCGATTCGAAATTGAAAAAGGTAAGATTAAAAATTTCAAGGATTAAAGATTTCAATAATTTTAGAAGTATAGAATGACTATTTCTTCGATATCAGGATCGTTATTTTCGTATCATAGTGAATATACTATATTTGAGATGGTAATTTTTAAAATAACTTTGGCCTACAGAAGTGGATGAATAGGCGTTATCACTTTGTCTGTGAAAATTTAAATGCTAAAAAATATGTCTGAAATTTCCTAAAAACAATTTAATTTTGATGTTTTTAATATGCATATTGTTATTTCTAAACATATTTTGTTTCATTTTAATTTTTACTTTTAATTTCACTTACTCTGTTTTATGCCGTCAATGCTTTAAATTTCCGCATAATTTTCAAATGCTTTTTTTTATTTATTCTCGATTCTTTTAGTATTATTTAATATTACTAAATTCAATTTGTCCATATATATTATTATTATTTTCTTATCTATTATATTATTTTTGAAAAAAGCAACTCAAATAATAGGAATACATTAGTTAGTAAGTTAGACCTGATTAAACTTTATCAATAATAGTAAGGAACCAACTTGTAGAGCAAATGCTGTACAATATATATATATATATATATATATATATATATATATATATATATATATATTCTGTACTGATAAAACATATATACAACTATAGTTGTTCTATACTGATAATTGGTCTAACTTTTCAATATGCTACAAATACCCTCTCTATCGGTTGAAATCCAGAAATTCTTACTTATACTCTATAATTTATCTTATATATTATTTTATATGTGAATATTATCATTGAAGATCATGATGTTGAAATCCAGTTTTTCACATAATTTTACTTACCAAAAAAGTTGCTAGGATGCTTATCTATAATTAAGTTTTGAGTATCCCACTGTTAAATTTTGTGGAATCACCGTAAAGATGTGGTACCTATATAGTTATAAGTTAACTACTTGGATTAGGTACTTAAATGCCCAATTAATCAGTTCCATAACTTTTCTATTTTATAGTATTCTGTCTTCTAATGATCTCATAATTCTCTTACTTCTCGCGTGAATTTATGATCCAGTATGTCTTGAAAATTTACAACTATCCAATTATTATTGTCATATCTTCTACATCTGTTTTATCATGTGGCTTGAGATTTTTTATTATATGCTCAACTAATGCTTTAATATAGCGATTTGAATTCCCAGATGCAATAACCATATATTTTGCAATAACAATTTTATTTTACACATTGAAAGTAATTATATCGTAAATTTTTTTTTCTATTCAATCCAACTGTTAAGCTAAAAAAACTGTTATTGATTTTCATAGTTATTGTCAAAGTGCTAATATTCACGAAAAGATTCTCTTCATAATTATGATTTCATTTCTTTTCTTTATTTTTAAATTTTATTTGCTAATTCATATCGAATTGATTCATTTATTCAGATGAATAGCATACCAAAACAACAGGAAGAACAATGGTCACAGAGAAAAAAGACAGCAGTTATACGATCATTAAAATCTAAAAACTTATCATGCGAAGTTGGTGCTGGAAATGCGGTCGCAAATAGTGCTATCATAAAAGAGAGTCGAGTTCGAGATGTCGGAGAAAATGAATTGCGAGCGCGAATACGTCAATTACGGCATGTAGAAAAACGAAACTCAGTTGAAAAACAACAAAAGTATGCTTTTTTTTTATTTTAATAGGTATTGTACAGAGAAAAATACTGTTGCTTTATACTGCTATATACTGTTGCTTTATAAAACAGGACCTAAAAATTAACTTATAAGTAAATGATTTTAACACTATCTTGTGAACTTTCGCTTCTTTCCGCTCCCGATCTTTTTCTAGATTTCTTGGATTCTTCGCTTTAATTCCCTGCGAAAATAAGCAAATTTGTTGAACTGAGAAAAAAACGCTGATGAAAAAAAATTGATGTTTATATCTTTGATACATTGAGATTAATTGTCGAGACTGATTTTTATGGCTTTTTTCAATTCGAATTTTCGAGAAAATAAATGAGAAATTAGCATATTTTTATTATATCTTTACTGTTATCCATTTTATTTTTAAAAAGATTTTTAAATTTTAATGCTAGAATATTTATTTGCACCATTCAATTAGCTTTTTTTTCAGCCGGATTAGCGAACGACATGAACCGGTTAATATCGAAACAGCACGAGTACGAACATTAATAACACAAAAAGTTGCCCCATTACAACATCATCGTCCGTTTTCGATGCAACCAGATGTTGAAAGTAGTGATTCATCCGATGATGATTCTAGTAAAGGTATTTTTTCTTTAGTAAATTATTATTTGAATCTTTTATTCAAACAAGATGAAATCATGCTGTGTAATATTTTCTCTTTTTAATTACATATTGAGTTTAAGATATTCGATTATTTTTAACTTTTATTGTATTATTTTCCAGTTATCAAATTGTGTAAGATAACTTTTATGGATACTATCATTCTTCAGTTTTTAGTTGGACTAATGATTTCCAATTTAAATTTGCGGGAAGAAGTGAGGAAAAATTGTCAAAAATAAATCACTAATTTCAGCAGTTATAGTACAACCGGAACGACTGGAAAAGGAACCTTTAGCGCAAAGGGGGGCGCAAAGATCATTGGCAAAACTGCATCCGAGAGCTTATTCTACACTACAAAGATCAATGAAAGTAAATCTTTTCTAGACTATGATTCTTTTCTAGACTATGACTTACATTTTTTATCTGATTTTTGATTTGACTATTCTCAGATATTCGTTTTGAAATAGTTTTTGCTAAGAAGATCATCATATATAATATTTCGTATATTGTTTAAAGCAATACTTTAATACTGTAAGAAAATATCAAACTGAATTTCTTTCATGTAGAATATCGTTAAACTTTTTTCTATCTAAGTTATCGACCTGTTTGATATTTCAATATTTTAGGCCAGTTCTGTTATACTGCCAAAAAGATCCACTGCTGGTAACGATGTGAATAATGGTAATGCATTGACTAAACTAAGATCTAAGGTAGCAGCTCATCCCACAGTACCTGACTGTAATGAAACAGACGAGCTTGACCTTAACGGTAGCATGATACGAGCTCAATCACTTCGTGATCTCACTTCAAAATTCGAAAAAATGGGTAATCCGAGTTTGATTCCTACACCTTCCAAAGGCAATTTTTTCTTTTTCATTTTTTGTCCAAATTAAATTTCATTTTAGTAAAAGATTATGTGAAGAATTTTCTTATTTATTCTATCAACGCAACTAAGCGGAAATTTTCGTGAATAATAATTGAAATCTTACAAAATACGTAATGATTAAATTTGTAGTTATCAATTACCAAATGCATTTATAGAAGTTCGAATTTCAGGACCGCTTCTTTGTGCTGGTGAGAAACGTTATTCGATGATGGAGAATGTTGCCGATACACATGGTGCGATATCCACTTCAGATAGTTCAATTTCTAGCTCTCGAGAAAGCAATAAGCCTACTGTAAGTATTTATTTTAATACAAGAATATTTTATTCAGCTTCTTAATATAAGAATGTTTTAATCATCTTATTAATTTTAATTGACGTAGAGATTGTGTAGGAATTTTCCGGTTATAATTGACTTCGCAAGAGTAAACGACAAATTAAAAAATTTTAAATTAAGACCGATAAAAAATTTCAATCTAGAAAACTTTTGAATAGATGGAATAAATTTTGATTTTAGAGTTTAAAAAGTGGTCATACTGTTTGCTTTATTTTTGCTTTATCATAATAAAGTTATCTGTGTTTTATTTCCATAATAATATATTTCTGATTTAAATAATTTAAGGTAAGCCGAGATTCATTGTCGGATTTGTATCGACGTTTAGAAAGCTGTATTTGTGATTTGCGTAACGAACGTGCTAGTCGGGTCAAAGGACATCGTACCAATTGTTCTGATGGCCAACATGCACTATTGATTCGTTTGAGTGATTTGATGCAACAATTTCATCATTTGTGCGCCATTTATGCCGAAAATATTTCACCACATTCAAAATTTCGCTATCGGTTAGTTCTTATCAAATCTGAGGAATGGGAAAATTTTTTTGCTTAAAATTATTTGATACTTTGTGAAAATACAAGAATACTTGCAAAATCTCTTTCAGCATTGTGTAATGAAAAATAATTTGTTATCATACTTACTTTTGAAATATTTATGTTTTTCCTTTGGAACATTACTTCTGAATCTCTTATCTTTTTGGATGTTTATAATTTGAGCGATTATTTATAGGGCATTAAATGTTAGTTTATTTGGAGTAATTTAATTTATTTGAAATGATTCAATATATTTTAATATAAATAAACTTATTAATCATTAATTTTTATTCAAATAACAAAAGTTCAATAAAGATTTGATTAAAATAAAAGTTTAGAGAGTATTTCAAGTCTAAACGATCTATCTTATCTTCCTATTAACTGAAAAATAATTTTTATAATAATTAAGCAAAAAAGTTGTTTGATAAGCAAAAAATAATCAATATTAATTTTACTATCCTTTTTTTAAAAATTAAATTGCTTATTCCATTTCTAAAACATTTTCTCATAGAATTCTGAAATTTATTTGATGTAACATTTTCCGTCGCTTCGTATATTCAATAAATAAAATTATAAAGTATTGCAACTCAAATGTTTTTCTTTCACTCTTTCAATTTAAATAATTGCAATTTATATAAGTTAAATTAAAATTTGTTTACATTAATTTCTAAATTGCAGTGAACTGCTAAATCGTATGGATGTATTTATTCGTCAATTACGACAATGTGCTTCATCATCTTCCACTAATGAAGTTGTGCAGGCTGAGCAACATATTATACCTCAATTTGAGCAAACAATTCGTCAAATAATGCACTTAGTGCAAAGATAATTTTTGTTTACCTGCTAACTTTATTGTTGATTTTCTTTTCTCTCTCTAATTTCTTCCCTTCAGGTATTTGTTTTTTTTTAAGGCCTTCTTCTTGTATACATTTACATGGAAATTTTTTAGTTGCACTATATGCTTAATTAGTATTACGAATTTTCGATAATTTCATGATATGAGATCGTAATTTTTTTTATCCTATTTTTGAACCAGGGTTATATATATATTATTCTTGGGAATATTAGTATTAATTGTGCAATGAAGACATTCGATAATTATAATCCTAAATCTTTGGATTTTCAGAGAATTTGAATAATTAAGTGATAAATGATAATGGTTGATGTTGCTTTGAACTTTCAATGATTAAATTTCATGCTAATTGTATGTCTGTATAACTCCTGTTGTTGCACTGGTTAATTTCTTTAATTTCTTTTAAATCGATCTTATCACATGAGAATTCCGGTTGCTGATAATCTTTTTTTTCTTTCTCTAGATCATTTATTGTTCTATAATTCAGCATTTTCGGGCTTGTGATAGGTTTAGCTACGTTTATTGATTGATTTTAGGATCTCTTTAAGATTCTTTAGATTAGGCTATATATATATATATTAATGATATTTCTATTTAAATTTAGTATACTTTGATTATATTAAAAAGTGGTATTTTTGCAAAGAGAAATACCCTTTCGTATGCTTTTTATCAGCACTGAAGAATTGAACATTTCCGATAATTTGCTACTGAAATTAGCAAAAAAAAATAAGTATAGAAAAAAATAGAATGCAAATAAGATTAGGATTCTCGAGAAATCGGGAATTAATTTTGAATCGTAAAAGTTTCCATATGATAAAATAGCTTAACATAAGTTTTTATTATAATTGATATTTCGAAAAATTATTACATCAGAAGAATAGGATTTCAAATTAATTATAAATAACGATTAATTACTATCAATTGATTTGTCTATCATTTGATTTCGTCGTTTATGAATGAATCAAATTTTGTTTATTTACTGTGCATTATCTTCATTCACTTCTATTATTAGTTGATTTTTATGATATGATAACATTTATATAATAAAAACTTTTTTAATATATGCAATGAGTACGATATGACCGTCGAATTTTTTTCATTTTGAGAATTAAATTTTTTTTTTCTACTTAATATAAATTTGAAAAAAAAAGGAAGTGAGAATTCTTTGTATGCTCTTATCATGTTATAAATGTTGTGGTGTATAATTTGATGTTAAATAGAAATGATATTGATGATGATAACTCTGATATATATTTACTATACCTATATATTTAATTTCGCTTTCTTTACCTTTCGCTGACCTAATTAATTTTACGATGAAAATGAAGTGAATATTCATTTCATATTGCATGCTTTATGTTTTGAATAAAATAAGAAATGAAAATTTAAAAATGGCATTGGAAATTTTAGAAAAGATAATTTTTTAAATAAATCAACTAAAACAAATTGAATTATTTATATGACATTTTTTGATAATACATAAAAATGAAATCATTTATCAATTATTAAAAAAGATACGATCATTATTTATCAATTAAACACTATATGGGATTACGGTATGGAATACAGATATACCTAAAATTACTTTCTCTTCTTTTTTATATCTATCTGCTTCTGCTGAATATTTTAGGTGTGTTGAATATTTCGAGATAGGAGATAGGTGGTGGTGGTTCTTCCAGTTAGCACTTTTTTTTCTCGATGATTTTCAGGTCAATTACTTTGTAAGTCATATTAGTTATGGTGCAGCGGTGGCGGGTAGTATTTTTAATAAAACATAGCATGGTTTTCTTGCTGACAAATGAAAGAAAGAAACATTATGCAAAATATTGGTATGCAAAGTAGGACTATAACAGGAGTGAATGTGGATATGCAAATTGAAATTTGAATTGTATGGTGATACGGTAGGCTTAGATATTTTCTCAGAAATAAAGTAAAAAATAATCCGAGTTATGCTAGCCAACAGAAGAAAAATTCGAGAGTGTTATAAATCAACAAGTGAATCAATGTACTTATTCATCTTTAGTGAATAAAATGTTATCTTAAATTTTATACTTTACTGATTGAATATATGAAAAGATTCTAATCAATAAATATTAATTTTGATTAATTAATTGAGCACTTTCTCGAGAGTGTTGTAAATCAACAAGTGAATCAATAAATATTAATTTTGATTAATTAGCTGGAATACTTCCTTTATATATAAAAATTAATTATTTTTTTAAATAAAAAAAAAAACCTACAAAATTCAATGCTTTTATTCAAAAGATATGAAACAAATGATATGCATTGATAATGTACGATTAATGTCATTTATTCAATTCCATTATATGCAATTTGCTTTTATGCGATAAATTCGATCCCGAAAAATTAAGAATTTCTAAATTAGGAATGAAAGTTTGCATAACGGGCTATACTTTGAGCGGATAAATTTACGAAAAGTTGGAAAAAAGCCAAATTATAAAGTATTGATAGTGAAAAAAAGCAAGTAAATGAACAAGATGGAAATGAGTGAATAGATAGTTTTTTTTCTTTTTTATTTAGCAAATTTTTTAAAGCAGAAAAGAGATTAATCTGTCAATCAATCAATCAATCAATCAATCAATCAATCAATCGATCGACCAATCATTTGATGAAGCTTGGCGTTTCTTGTTAATAATAATCGTATTATCATTATCATCATCATCCAAAGCGTACTTTACTGGCCCAGTTTGCTCGTTTACCAAATCTCAATTGGCTTGCCCAACGTTTCAGGCGTGGATCGTAGTACACCTATAAATGAAATAAATGATCGTTTCTTTGCATTGATATAAGAATTTTTCATTTTTTCAAAAATGCTTCTGTGATCTAAAAGTTATCGAGAAATCCGAAGCAATTCTCGATCAATATTCTGGTCTCGATCAGTATTCTCACTGACTAATTCAAATCATTTGTTTTCTGATTTATGTATTGATTTATGTATATGATATGCAATATGTATCTTTTTCATATTATAATTCTGACTTAACATTTTCATACGCAAGGTGATCGCGCATCCACAAGACATTCTATTAACCTCGAAGTGATCTCCGTGATCATTACCTCTTTTTTAATTACATACATTTATTTAGTACTTCACAAGATTAATTATCCGTTGATATCATATTCGTGATATCATATCAATGATTTATTGTATCAGATAAGCGATTTTATCAAATCGCTCATCAACAACTTTCTCAATAAAAAGTTAACATTTATTATATTCGAATAGATCCAATGATTGTTTAATCTTATTTGTTAAGCAATATTTGATCGATTTATTTAAAGTATTATTTTGTCATTTTTTATTTTTCCCTTTTTATTATCATTAACTTCTAATTGTTATTGGTTATCAATATATTATTATCATTTATGGCATGACAATTAATTAGTTATCGTAATCATTTAATTAATAATCGAAATGTTGTGATTATATCTTGCATCATTATATTATTGAATAAAAACAAATATTTTTTATCTTTTCGATTCTTAATCTTCTAATTTAAAATTAAGAATATAAGTTTTTTTTTTTGTGTGTGGAATAACAACGCTGAAATTAATTAATTTTTACTTCTCAAATCATTAAGTTAGAATTAATATTTTTCTATTAATTTGCTTTAAACTTTGGCTATCTAATTATTTTGTCTTATAACTACTCAATGATTGCTGATATTTTACTGTTCCATGTTTAATGATCATTGATATTTTAACTGTTCCATGATATCAAATTATTGAAATGCATTATGTGATAAGATTAGATTTTCTTCATGATTTATCAAGAAAATTTTATTCCTTGGTAATATTAATCAATCGTATCACTAAAGAACTATTTGTTCCGTGATGGCCATATATATATTTCTAATTATTTTGCCTTATCATTACTCAATGATTGCTGATATTTTACTGCACCATGATATTAATCATTGAAATATGTTATGTCAGAAGATTTGATTTTTTTTTTATGATCAATCAATGAACTTGTTCTGTGATACTAAATCATATTAATCAATCCTATCGCTAAGGAATTTGTCCCGTGATATTAAATTATTGTTGATGCTTTAATTATTCTTTGATATTAAATTATGCAAATTAAACTTGATCAAATAATATCAAATATTAAATTATTCAGATGAGTAAACTAAATCAGATTTATGAAATCTTATATTAATAAAAATTATTCAATCTTTTTGAGAAAAGAAATTGAAAAACGAAACAAACCAAATTAGTTAAATCATTTGGCCATTGTCTCATATCAGCCGCATAAGGCCATAAGTCTTGCCTATATTCATTTGTTTCATCTAATAGTGCATCTGAAAATAAGATAGTGAAATTTGAACCATAAAATATTTCAAAAAATTAATCTATAGCTATGGACTGTTTATCTCATGGCCATAAATATATTCAAATGAGATGTTCATATTAATCAATCCTCTCACTAAATATATTTCTTATAGTAATCAATCTTATCATTAACAGTTCTCTCCATATTAATCAATCTTATCATATTATGCTTTTAATTTATTTAAGGCTAATAATAAAAAAAATTTACCCTTACTTTGTGCTAATACTAGAACTGGAAGAATGCAGTAAAATAATAATTCTGTAAACATTTTGTGATTTTTCATGGAATTGATTTTTCACCTTGGGACCTGAAATTATAGTTTTAAGACGTGAAATTATAACATTACTTTTAGAGTATAAAAAAATATAAGCAAAAATGCTTTCTTATAATATAATAATATCATATCATTATGATAATGAAAAAAACAAATTTAAAACATATAACTAATATCTCATTTAAATATTAAATTGATTTCAATTTCTTTTTGATATATTTCTTCCTTATTACATTGCCTATTATCAATGAAAGACTTTTACAGAAAATAAACTTATCATAAATGATGTGATAAGCGGAAGGATAACTCTTTGAATTTTACTCTGACATTTCATTTCATGTTTTATGCATCATTATCATTGATTTATAACATTGCTTAATGCATAAAAAAATAATAATTCAGATGAAATATTTCATTTAAATTTTTTCTACTCTGGCAAATAAAACTTTGCGACGAAGTCATTCGATCAAGGAAATGCCTGACTGATATTTGGAAGAAAATTTTTAAAAAAGATTTTAAAAAAAATTTAAATTAGAAAAATGAAAACAGAAATTAGACAAGTTATACGAGAAGCTCGTTATGCATATTTACGTGTATATTTATAACGTTTACGTGAAAATGAATATACAATTTCATAATACATTTGCATACTACACGTACGTGAAACATGCATTTCATAAGCGCATTGCATATATTTTGAAAAATTACTTAGAAAAATATTTAAATATTGATAAATGTCCAAATTATAATTGATCATAAAAATAATAAGTTATGCAAGATGATGATATTTTCATATTGAACGATAAATTATCATAATATATTCGATATGAATCTTGAAAAAAAACGAGTTCATAAATTTTAAGCTTATTGAAACTTTTTTAATCGAAACTTATCAAAGAAGATCATCATTTAATTTTCTATTTTGATATTGTATCAATAAATTGTCATTTATTGTATCAAATATTGTATCAAAAATGACATATGACCTTTCGAAAGAAGATTACAATTTTAGAATTCTTAGCTTCATTTATTTGTTGATATTTCGAATCAGATAGATAAACATTCTATGCTAGCCAATATTTATAATATTATCTGGTACTTATTCAAAGCTTTTAAAAATATATTCTAAAAATGAAATATTTCCTCGAGAGAAAGATTTTCTCGAGAATAGACTGAAATAGAGCAAAATGCTTTTTAAACATTCAGTAATTGTAAATAATTCAGGATATATCGTGAGAAAAAAAAAAGCTTATTTCTCGTCTTTCAATACTTTTTTTTTTTTATAAGTTATCAATAAAAAATCAAAGTATCATGATTGATGAATTTAATAGCAATCGGATGGAAATAAAAATCAGAGCAAAATCTCGAATATAAAAATCAGAACGGAGAAATCTCGACTAAAAATTTTAAAAGGTAAATTGAAATGAAATAGTCAAGTGAAGACAAAAATGAATAATATGAAAAATGTGTAATTGAAGTATTTATTATATCAAATGCAATCTTATAATGATAAAAATTAGATCAAAATGTTGAATTAAAATTTTAGAGGAGAGGTAAAATTTGAAATAGATGAAATGAGAGGACAGGTAAATTCCGGAGGAGATGAAATGAGCGGAGAGGTAAATTTTAGAGGAGATGAAATGAGAGGAGAGGTAAATTTTAGAGGAAAGGTAAAATTTGAAATAGATGAAATGAGAGGAGAAGTAAAATTTGAAATTGATGAAATGAGGGGAGAGGTAAATTTTAGAGGAAAGGTAAAATTTGAAATAGATGAAATGAGAGGAGAAGTAAAATTTGAAATTGATGAAATGAGGGGAGAGGTAAATTTTGGAGGAGGTGAAATGAGAGGACAGGTAAATTCCGGAGGAGATGAGAAGAGCGGAGAGGTAAATTTTAGAGGAGATGAAATGAGAGGAGAGGTAAATTTTAGAGGAAAGGTAAAATTTGAAATGGATGAAATGAGAGGAGAGAAATGGAATGAATTGTTGTGGGAAATGTTTCAGTTAAATTTGATTAATTTAATCCATTTTTAACGAAATAACAAAAGAAATAATTGAAAATGTAAAAATGAAATGAATGGATAAGAAATGTAAAACATTTCTTATTTATAAAATAAATACATTGTTGAAATTGAAGGAAAGAAACAAAAAAAAAAAATGATAATAGCAATAATGATTGATATTGTCATACTGATATTGTCATATATATTCGGGAATAAAGGTTTTATGTGAAAGTAATTTTTTTTTTTTTTTGAAGAATGAATGTATAATAAATTATTTAATCAAATTTCTGCAAGCTTATTTAGGAAAAAAAAAATTTTTTTTCTTTCTTTTTTCTAATCAACAATTATTCTAATCATCATATGACACTTATTATCAATGCTTTCAATTCAAAATTAATACTATCCGTAGCAATTGTTGATTAGAATGCTGATATCATAATTAATTGTACTAACTTTGAATTTTGATTTCTAAACTCTGAATTGAAAACATTGATAATTATCATGCACATATATACGACATTTATAGTTATTGTTAACTAGAAAACTGATATTATAATTAATTGGTACCAATTTTGAATTGAAAGCATTGGTAAATATCATATGATGTCCAATATGATAATAATTATCAATATTTTCAATTCAAAATTTAGGAATAAACATTGAAAATTAGTATAATTAATGATAATATCGGCATTCTAATCAACAATTGCTGTAAATATCACATGATAATTATTAACACTTTCAATTTAAAATTAAAGTAATTAATAATAATATCAACATTGCAATCAACGATTGCTATAAATATCACAAAGCAATTATCAATGTTTTTAATGCAAAACTTAGAAATTTAAAATTCAAAATTAAAAATTGAGAATTGAAAATAATTAATAATAATTTATCAGTGTATCACAGTCATATCTTCACGTCAAATGACTTCACTTTAGTTATTTCATCGCCACAACTAATCCAAAATAATTATTTAAACGATCACGTATTTTCACGTTCATATTCATTATTCATTCACGTCTTCACTGCTTACATTCTCGTACGTCATTTTGAATGAATTTCATATGCATTTTTTTTAAATTATACGTAATTTCTTCCATTATAATTTTTATAATATCTAAGAAATGTGGCCTTCAAAAAAATCTTTCACGTGATTTTGACGGATATTTAAATTACTTGAATAAATAGAAAACAATTAATGACAATATCACGTAACGTACGTAAGAATCAACTTATTTTTTCCTGCTTTTTTTTTGATCTGGTAAAATTTTTGCAATTTCGAAATTTTTCATCAGATAAAATTTTGAAAATCGATTTGATTAATCTGTTTGTTCTTGCTAAAATGAACATTCAAATTCTTGTCTTATATTTTGATTTTTTTTTTCTGGCCATTATTAATAAATTGTTGGCCAGATAATTTATTCAGAATTTCTTTAAATCATCTATGCATTTACAAGTAAGCCAATTCAATAGAATTTTTCTCGAGAAAAGACGACAATGATTGAATTATTTTTGGTAAAAGATGGGATAAATTTTGCTATCATTTTAAATTATAGAAAAATTTTTGAATTTTTATAACAAATGATAAAAGTTGTCGTTATCCAAAATTATCAATATTTATCAATAAATTTGTCGTGTGTATGTGCCCTTCGCAATCGTTAAAATTCAAATATCTGATAGAAGTGATTAACTGATTGCCTCATAAATAACCTTTCTTATCATATGATTGTTATTTGAGTTAAATCATCATGTGACATAAAAAGTTCGAAAAAAAAGAAGGATTCTGATGATATGACTTAGAATCTAACGATCATTGATATCATTCCTTTTATTTTATCTTACCTGCATATTTTATTGAAAAATAAAAAAAAATTAACTTTTTATTTTTCCCATAATATCATTTCAAGTTCAAATAACAATTAATACTTTCCCATATTTCTAATGCTCTGATAAATTTCTTTATCATTATCATTCATTATTACCATTTTTTAAAAGTCGAGAAGTCGAGAAATTAGAAATAAATAATCGATAGTTTACTAATTCATTAATGTGTAATTTAAATAAGAAAATTGAAATATTTTGGAAATAGATTAACTTGTTTTAAATGAAATAACAATCCCAAATAAATTAAATTGAAACGGACGAAATGAACAAAATTCAATCAAACTGAAACAAGCAAAATTTAAATTGAATTGAATCGAATTGAATTGAATTAATTTATTTCAAACATTTATTTTGTTTTTGCCTCTCTCTCTCTCTCTCTCTCTCTCTCTCTCTCCTTCTCAATATTGATTGTACAGATAATTAAATGTCTCTTAAATTAATTCAGTTTTTCAAAAAAAAATTAAACGAAGGGAAATGATTGGAATCAATCAGATCATAGATCATCATTTACACTGATTATTTAGAAATCAAATGATGGCAAATGATCGGAAGTGATCGGATCATACATATAATTATTTACATATAAGTATTTATATATTACATTTAATTTAATTTAGAATTATTCTATATTAACTTATATTAATATTCTTCGAAAAAAAAAACTTTTTTGAGTCAATTTTTCGTTCCAAGTCTTATCAATCTTCAATCTTTAGATTTTAATCAGTGAAAAAAAAAATTAGAAATAATATAATTGACGTAATAAACAAATAATCTTTTATTTATATAAATTATAAAATTTTTGATAATTTCAAATTGTACGAAAAAAATCAACAAACTGCTCGAGAATCATTGATAGCAATGTTATCAACAAAATGCTCGAAAATCAATGATAGCAATGTTTTGATCGGAATTTTTCTTCAACTATAATTTTTATTTTGGGAAAAATAAAAAATATTTTTTGGGTTAAAATAATCGCTGTTATGTAATTTGCTTCATTTTACGATTTCATTTTCGTATTATTAATTCACTAAACAATAATCATTTTTATTTAAATTTTTTTTGTAAAGTTTTTTAATTTGAAATATTTTTTTTGAAAAGATTTTAATCAATTTATCAATCGATCACTCATTGAATTAATCAGCTAATCAAATATTTTAATTTACCAATCATTCATTCAATTAATCAGCTAATCAAATATTTTAATTTCAAATATTACTCGGAAAGATTTTAATCATCTAATCACTCTCATTCATTTAATTAATTGATCAGTTAATTAAAAAAACATCGAAGTGAATGATAACAGAAAATACTAGGCTATTTATGGTTTAAAAAAAACTGATGCAAAAAAAGTTTAGGAAAATGTTAAGCCAATATTTAAACCAATACTTTACAGGACTTTATATTTCGGTAATTTTTTTTTTTTTCAAATGAACTTTTCCAAACAAAAACATTTGTTGTCATCTGAAGAAATAGATAAAACATCGAGAAAATTCTTTTTCTCGATTTATTGCAATGATATGAAAGAATATCATTCTAATTATGATAAGTTTAAAATTTTTCAAAATATCTATGATAAGTTTTATGTCTTCGAAGATTGCAAATCTAAAAAAACCTGCAATATTATCATTAATAATAAATATACAAACTTAGATAATTTTTTGAAAATTTTCTAGAATATTATTATGATAATAAACGTTTCGTATTACATTTTTATTCGATTCAAATATCAGCTTATCATCGATTTATTTTCATTTTGAAACTTTTAACTTTATTAAAGTGATTAATTTAGCTTTAACATTTTTATCAGTTCGAATAAATAAGTAACAAGGAAACAAGATGTAAATTCTCGAAGACAAATGGAATTCATTTTGCTTATTTCAACCTAAATTAATTGAAAAATTTCAACATTGTACTTTTCATATATTAACTTTTTTCTACGGAAAAATAATATTGTTGTAATATTGCAGATTTTTTATATTTATAATCTTCGAAAACATAAGCTTATCATATAGAGCAATAGATATTTGCAATCTTCAAAAACATAGACTTATCATAATTATCAGAAAAGAATAGCCTTATCAATACCGCATGAGAATTAGAGAAAATTTATTTTTAAATTACAAATTGCTAAATAGAATAATTATAAAAAAAAAAAGAAAGATATATGAAACAATTTGGATACACAAACTTCAAATATTTCATGCAAAAATTAAATTAGTCTTAGTTCTAAAAATTATAAAATTCAATTTGCAAAAATAATTGCCATTTTTTTTTCCGCAGAAACGAATAATATTTAGCTAATATGCAAATAGCATTAAATGAAGTAAAAAGTAAAAGTGAATTTTTATTTTTTATTTATTTTTTTTAATAAAATATAATGGGAATTTTTATTGTGAAATTAATTAATTATTCATTACCAATTGCATCATTTCGGCTATTTATTTATTTATTTATTTTTTTTTTTTGGCTCTCGAAACAAGGTAAAAGTTTATTTTAGGCGAGAAATGAGAAGTTAAAATAATTGATTGGTATGATGAGAAATGTAAGCAAATAATGATAAGCAAATAATGATAAAATATAAGCACGGCAATTTCATCTGGTAAATGTAATTTAAATCAAAATTTAAAATAAATTAAAAAAAAATTGAATTTAAGATAGAAATTAATTAATCTATTATCATTTAGATAATTTAACAATCAAAGAAATGAAAGAATTTTAGAAAATTTTTTTTTTTGGAAAGAAAATATAATCATTTCATTTTTGGAAAAATAGGAAAAAAGTTTTTTCAAAATATTATTTTTTCTAAAAATATCATCGAATCCTTGTATTGATTAATGAATATATTTGGAAATAGTATGTTAGAAAATTTTTAAAATATCAAATTTTGAATTTGAAAAATTCGGAAATTATAATATAAAATCGAATAAGAGAATTTATAATAATGATAATAATAATAATAATAATAATAATAATAATAATAATAATAATATAATAATAATAATAATAATAATAATAATAATAATAATAATAATAATAATAATAATAATAACACTAATAATAATAGTAACAATAAGGAATAATAATAATAATTACTAATAATAATGAAATATACGAAATGATAAAGTAAGAGAAAGATTAAGAGAATAGGCATAAGATCATTCCACTGAAATAAATAATATTTCAATGAGCCTGAAAAGAAAGCCTGGAGAGCGGAAACTAAAAAGAAATCATATCAAATTTTACTTCAACAATTATCAAAAAAAAAAAAAAAAAACGATCCTTATGATATCGGCAATTTAGCACAAATTGCCATTACTGATAATTAAGGCTCAATGACATAGAATTAAGGCTTGTTTAACTAGCATAGAATTAAAAACCAAATTAAAGGCCTGAAATTTTTATCCTTTTTTTTCCCTTTCCCAATTTTATTCCTTGCTGACGACAACAATTTTTAATAGTTATTAAAGAAAAATAGTTAACGATTTTTTAAAAAAAAAAAGTAATTTCGATTTTTGTGAAATTGCTCTTTTTTTTTTTCAATAAAATTTTCGCTTTTATTTTAAATTCAAAATTAATAAATTTCATCGCATTAACAATTAGACGATAATTAAAAAAAAATTAAATAATTTATGATACAAAAAAAAGGAAATGAATAAATTTGCTATTTTGAAAATTGATTATTTTGACTGATATGATAGTTATTTTAACTGATATGATAATGAAATATTCAAAAAAAAAAAAGTTTGTATATTCGAAACTTTTTTTTGAAAAAGCAAATGAAGAAAATTAGGAAGAAAAAAAATTATATTTCTAAATTGAAATTGGATGCAATTCTTGAATTTTACTAAAGTAGTAGGAAAAGAAAGAAAATGAAAAAGATATGTTGGAAAAATTAATGAGAGAAAAGTCAGCATAATAGTAATTAGTTATGCTAATTAAGCGAAATATGTAGTAAATAACTGATTACAGCATGCAGAAAATAATTAGTCGAAGCTTATAGAAACGTTAATCTAAAAAAGAATTTGCGGAAAGATGAAATTCTCTTTGATAAATGTTAATGTTATTATCTTTATTTAGTGATAATAAGTTCAATTCAATTTGATAAATTGTTTTTTGTGAAATATTTTAGGTAAAAAAAAAATGATTGAAGCATGAAGATAAATTGATAAAGGTTGGTTAAATTGCGTTGATGAAAATCGATCAATTAGGAATACAGTTTATTGCGCTAAAATGATACATCATGATAAATATGTATCAGTGTGGCAAAAAATAAATTCAACTTTATCATTTCAAAGATTCAACTGATAAAATGATTTAAGTGATATTTACAATCATATTGTATCATCAAAAAAAAAAAAAAGCTACTCAAAAGACACAAATAATGCATGATCGAATTATGCATTATTTATAATGCAAGACGAATATAATTCGAAATATTTGCAAGATAATTAATTGATTGATAATATACGCAAATCAGATAAGCGTACGAGATACGTGCATATCAAAAAATGCATTGATTAGTCGACTATGATTATATTTTTTTAACTGATGCATTCTCGAGAGAGATAATATTAGCATTTGAAAAATAAAACCTAATTGATAATCTAATTTCAAACATTATGTAAATTTTATTGTCTTCAAATGGATACATAATGTTACATCGATAATTTCTATGATAATTATTTTCCAAAGCAATTACATACAATTCCCTTTTTTCCTCATCAATTCATATCAATGATTGTTATTTTACAAAAAAAAAAAAAAAAAAAAAAAAAAACGAAAATGTTTAAAAAACGCCCACATACATTAGATAATACTGTATTACGCCTACGCATATTGGGTGGTACCGTATTATGCCTGTGCATGTTAGGTAATACTGTATTACAATAATCATCATAAATGATAAATGAAATGGATAATATTGCTAGACTATCATTTTATCACTTAACTTCCTTGATAATAAAATGATTCGCGAACAAGTCGTACAAAAAATTCGAAAATAAGACGTTCAAAAAAAAAAAAAGAAATGAGGAGTAAGGCGTTCAAAGAAAGGAACTCGAGAATAAGGCATTCAAATAAAATAATTCGAGAATAAAGTGTTCAAAATAAATAAGGCAAAATTAACAATGAAATAACCATGCCAAATAAAAAAAACACATTTTTGAGATCTTAGACTATTGCTAGACTGAAAATCCTAGTAAATCCTAGTACGAAATGATACTGATATCTGAATTGCAATTAACTATTCATATTACTATTATTGATTTATTCTTAACAATTATCATATTTCTTTTTATTTTCGATTAACTTTTATATATTTCAAATTTTCTTTGCTATATCAAAAAACTTCGTTTATATTATTTTTATAGGAATAGAATAAGTATTATTTATGTTGGAAAATTTTTGAAGAGATTTTTGATAAGTTAATGATAAAATAAATATGATTTTGATAAAATAAATTTAAAAATTTTTTAATTCAAAAAAAAAATGATACGATATTTTAAGCAATGTAATTTCAATTTTTGCAATAAATTATGACGAAATTTGCTTTTTTTTTTTTATGAAGTAAAATTTTCTCATTTCGATAATTGCAAAGAGATAGCTTAAATTATAATCATAAGGGAGTAAATAAACCTATTATCATAAGGAGACAGATAAACCTATTATCATAAAGAAATAAGTAAGCCTACTATCACAAAGAGAAATAGATAAACCTATTATCATAAAGGAAAATAGATAAACACATTATCATAAGAAGATATGTAAACCTGATATCATAAGAAACTCGGAAACCAATTATTATAAGAAAATAGGTAAACCTATTATCATAAGAGAATAGATGAACCTATGATTGCGAGTGAATAATTAAAAATTGAAAATACAAATAGAAAAAAGGATGGACAGGTAAATAAAAATATAACTAGAAAAAAGAGAGGACAGGTAAAGCTAAAATGATGTGATGTCTTATTTCGTTTGAACAAACATTATTAGAGGATAGTAATATGTATCGTCGGACCTGATTGATTGATCCGGATTTGATCGATCATTAATTGAATATTTTGATGGGACAAAGAAATTAAAATAATTGAAATAAGTAAAAAATTTAAATAATTTAAGTACCTATATTCAAAATTAAATGATAACTGAAACATTTATATTTAAAATTTCGATGCATCAAAAAGATTTTTTATCCATTCAATTCTAATTTTCTGTCAGAATTTAATTTTAATTTATTTGGCAATTTTTCAAATTATCTGACCAATTTAATAATATTCTGACAATAATTTATAATATATATATATCGTAATATAATGCAAAAAAAATTTATAGGATTCGAGATCTCGAATTCCACAAAGAAATTTCATTCTCATAAATAAAGTTTTCTTATCAAAAAAAAAAAAAAAAAAAAAATGAAAGAAATTAATTCTCTTAATGTGGCTCTCTTGACAGTTGTTCATAATTCTTTTCATGATCATAAATTATCAACACTGATAAATAATTTCATCCGTTTTAATTGGCCGAAATAATTTGATCTTATCAATCGATTAATCTCGAAATTTCATAAGGCATTTATGATATCATTTATATTAGAGGGGAACTAATTTAAATACCACTCTTATTTGAGAAGACAAAGCAAAAATTAATTCAAGTTGAAAATCAGTTTGGAAAATAAATAAAAATATTTACATCAAGAAATTTGATAAACTTTGAACAATTGTTCGGATTTTACGGCTGAAGTGAAGCAATCAATTATCATTTTTAACAAAACAAGAAGCAAAACTTTTGCACATTTCCATACCCGAGATTAAAAAATCAGCTCATTCATCAGAACAATTATGATCTAGATACTTTAAATTGATAATTGAAGCTGATAAGAAAATTGAGAATTTAGAAAAATCAATTTTTTTGTGACTTCAAAATTAGTCTTTATACTTTTATAATTAAAAAAATGATCGAATTATCATAAATTTATCGTTTAAAATTTTAACAAATCATTAATTAAAGAAATTATATTTTTTTTTTTAGCTTATTTATTAAAAAAATAATAATTTTAAATTTTGCATTAAAAATAGGTTTTTTAATTTAAATTGCCATGTATTTTATTTTAATATATTTTACTTTTCCATTTTTTTTCTTGCTATAATAATTTGTAAAAAAATAAAAATTTTGAAATTTTCCAATAAATATAAAAATAAAATATTTTGTTAATTGATTATTATTAGCACAAACGATTTTATCGATATGATAATGTATTTTGTTAATTGATTATTATTAGCACATACGATTTTATCGATATGATAATGATATGATAATTGAAATAAAAAAAAAACTTTCTTTATTTATTTGTTTGCTATTGTTTACTTTAAAAAATTGCTATTTCAAGAAAAATGAGAAAGTTACATATTTTCGCCTAAATGAGAATAAGAAATATTAAATTGAAAAATTTTATACTACTCATAATGTTAATGACAAATTTTTTGATAAAAAAATTTTTGAGATAATTTTTTGGATGAGAAGTATTCTCGAGAATTTTTCATAATGTTAATAACAACTTTTATGATAAGGAAATTTTGACATAGTTTTTTGAATGAGAAGTATTCTCGAGAATTTTTTTTTTTTTCTTCAATATTTATCAGCAAATTGTAACAAAACGTTTAGCTTCACTTATCTTTTTTTTTACGACAATCGAAAAGCTAAGTAATAAATCTATTATTAAATAGTATAGCAATTTGGTATTGTCGAGAATTCTTCTTTTCCGATACTTATTAGCAAATTGCAATAAGCGTTACTTTATTAACAATTATAATGGAGGAGATTTGAATGAAAAATTGGCAATAAGAAATGAGGAAGTAAAGTTAAGTTAAGTTAAGCTAAAAATCCTATTTTGATAGTACAACAATTTACTTCAAATTATACATGTGATTGTTCGAGAAATAGCAATTTCGATTAAGAAGGAAAAATTAAATTTCAATTTCTTCTAATTGAAAATTTTTGAGCAAAAAAAAAAAAAGGAATTCTAAATAAAAATTAAGAAGAGAAGAATTTCGGGACTAACTCGAGATTGCACTTCAACAAATAATTATGCTAAGAGATAGAAATGTAATAAGCAGCAAAAGCTTTATTTTTACCTGAAAATAAATTCATCAAAATTTTTATAGGATATGGAAATAATACCTAGAAATTTTGATATATCTGCAAAATTTTCTTTCCTCTCGTTTAATCTAAACTTTTCTTAAGATTATTACTTACTTGTATCAGAATTATCAATTACACTATCAAAATTATCAGGAATTGTCTCTTCACCTCCACCTAAATTATCACTTTTCAAAGGTAATAAATTAGCTAAAGCAAGTAAAAATTAAGAAAACATTGTTATTATCATTAATTATAATTTTTTTTTACAAGTAAATATAATTTTACAAATAATTATATCTTCCATGAATGATTCTCAATAAATATTTTAAATTAGTATGTTGATATCTATAATTTAGAGTCTGATGTTGGTATCTATAACCTAGAACCTGATTTTCATATCTAGTAACCTAGAGCCTGATGCTGGTATCTGTAATCTGGGGCCTAATGTTGATATCTATAGCCTAGAGTCTAGAGCTTCTATCGTGAAATATTTTACTTTGCATATATATGCTTCGATAATTTTTTTAAAATTTTTCTTTTTACAAAATTTATATGCAACAATTGATTGATTATACGATAGTTACTAAAATTAATCCTCCAATACTATTTTGCATATTTTTACAATTTGTCCATAATCAACACATTGCATTGTAACTAATTTTATCGTCGAGAATTTATGTGTGATATTTAAATTTGTCACAATTGTCAAACTGATAACTAATCGGTCAATGCAACTAATCATTTATCAGTTTCCTCCTAGTATCAGAATTTCTATTATTATAATTTAGATTTTCATGTAAATTTGAATTTGCATTTTTTTCAGTAAATATAATCAGTCTCAATTCGACGAGTGATATGTTAAGGCTATGATTTTATCATTATTATATGGTTTGATTTGTTGTGGCCCACTTTTTAATTCTCATACCTAACAATGTCATATTATTCTTTTTTAGTTAGCATATTTGATTATTATCAGTTTCAGCAGGTATTTGAATGAGTATCATCATATAATTAATTAGGTATAAAAATTCTCTTTTATCATTTCGTCTATTATTTATTCTAACTTGGCCTATAAAATAATATCATAATTATCAGAAAGCATCGGATGAATTTCAGCACATAATTCCAAATTATTCAGATAAAAGTGATAATTCTTATCACTTCATATGCAATCCTTACATGGCTTAAAATAATTCTGCAAATATAATTAATAAAAGTTGATAAAAGATCAGTCTTTTTGTAACCGTGATATCTATTTCAAATTCACTTGCCAACATTGATTTTTTCAAATGATGTCACTGATATGGAATGTTACATATTAACAATTTGGAAATGGATTTATGATGTATGATAAATGATCAATATATTTTATAGAAAAAAAGCATGTTTATCACTTTGCAATATTTGATTATCATTTTATTAAAAAATATGATAACTGATCTTTCATCTTTTAAAACTTCGATATATCTTTGGAAATCGATAACTAATCCTTTACTAATTATAAATAAATTAATCATATCATATCCATTGTTATTTGTTGAAATTGTAGATGAGATTGTTGGCTTATGATCTACAATGATCATTGATGTTATTTTAAGGCTCATGATTTACAAAGGTCATTGATGTTATTTTACCCTCAACATTAAGGTCTTGAACAATTCAGCCATCCTATAATCATTTTTTTTTTTGGTCAAAAATCATTTAATTCGTCTAGTCAAGCAAGACTAGTGAACTCTTTATATTCTTGGCTTATTTCATCAAATCAAATTTTAGTCCTCCTTCACCAAAAAATCTGACAATCGATAATGAGCAGTTAATTGATAAAGCTCATTTTCATTGTTCAGTTCATTTGTCCGTTTTCGAAATTTTGATAATATCATTGGATCAGTCAGTTCAATCACTATCAATTTGCACATTTAGCTTTTGATTAACATACTATAAAATCATTTAATGATAATGATCAGATGGAAATCATAATGTATCATTTTCTACTTCATTTATTATAAATATTGTAGCATTTATCGAGTTGAAAATAAGTATATTTTGTTTAAAGGAATTATTACAGATATTGGAATTGTAATTAATACCAAGATTTGCTCTCACTCTGATCAAATCTTCCATATCAAGACATAAAATTTATCACTCATACATAAAGGTGATTCAATAGCTTGCTCTGGTGTGTGTTTAACTGTCATTGATATGATTAACGATATATTTACAGTTCAAAGATCTCAAGAAACCATGAAGGTTACTGACCTAAATAATTGGAAAGTAGGAAAGTAAATAAACCTGGAAAAAGCAATGATACCGAGTGATAGGATTGATGGCTACCTAGTCTAGGGTCATGTTGATAAGATAGTGCAAATTATTGCAATAAATCGATCGGCCGTTATTTTGATATTCAAAAAAATTATGTATAATTCAGTAAAATTGACGACCATCTAGTCCAGGGTCATGTTGATATTCAAAAAAATTATGTATGATTCAGTAAAATTGACGGCCACCTTTAGTCCAGGGTCACGGTCATCTAGTCCAGGGTCATGTTGATATTCAAAAAATTATGTATAATTCAGTAAAATTGACGACCATCTAGTCCAGGGTCACGGTCATCTAGTCCAGGGTCATGTTGATATTCAAAAAAATTATGTATGATTCAGTAAAATTGACGGCCACCTTAGTCCAGGGTCACGGTCATCTAGTCCAGGGTCATGTTGATATTCAAAAAAATTATGTATAATTCAGTAAAATTGACGACCATCTAGTCCAGGGTCACGGTCATCTAGTCCAGGGTCATGTTGATATTCAAAAAAATTATGTATGATTCAGTAAAATTGACGGCCACCTTAGTCCAGGGTCACGGTCATCTAGTCCAGGGTCATGTTGATAAGACAGTGCAATGTCACAATTAGCTTAATGAGCGAAATTTTTTAAATTCTTATACGAAAAACGACTACTGTGGGTATATTTCGTTAAAAAATAATAGAACAAGCAATTATCAAATCACTGATTTCTCGCTTTGTCGGAATGCGAGAATGATTGAGGAATAAATTTACTACAAGCTGAAATTTACTAATTTCTTTCAGAAAAAAAATAATTATGCGTTATAAATTTGATCCTCAAATAATATTCTAAGAAATTACAGTATCCTCAATTATTTTTATAAGAGTGATACGGTCGTTATTTTGATATTCAAAAATATTGCATATAATAAATTCAGTAATAAAGAAATGAAAAAGTTGCTAAATTTTATCTGAAATAAATGAGTAATGCATCTATTTTTCACAATCGAGATTGAAAATTACGCATTCTCGATTATCTTCGTAACAGTGATACGACCGTTATCGATATAGTCAAATTTTTAAAAATAAATAAAGTACTGTATTTCTTCTAAAATGAATAAGTAATTCCTATATTTTTCTCATCGAGATTTCTTATATTTTGAATTTTTTTTTGCTGATCAAGATCGCCTATATTTCGAATTTTCCTATCGATCAAGATTGCTCATATTTCGAATTTTCCTATCGATCGAGATCCGCTTATATTTTGAATTTTCTTATCGATCGAGATTGCTTATATTTCGAATTTTTTTTTGCTGATCTAGACCGCTTATATTTCGAATTTTTGAATTCCGAAACATTGATGAAAAGATCAATAATGAAAGGATGTATTTGAACGAAAGAAATTTCATTTTGATGATTTCTTAATTTCTGATGACAGTACCAAGAGGGAATTCTGAATCATATGGAATACTGCACGTATCATTTCCCATTGTTGGATTCCGAATCATATGGAATACTGCACGTATCATTTGTCCATTCTTGGATTTGTATTATTCTCTATTCAAATTATCTTTTTGTTAAAATATCAGCATTTATTAGCACATATATAGCTATCTATATTTTTCTCGAAATGATCGATTCTATCAAATAGCGCTGATATTCGGGCTATATATTATGGAGGATAATGGAATAGGATAGGATAGAAAGAGGTGGAGAGAATGAATAGATATTATGGAGGATAATAGAATAAGATAGAATAGAGAGAGGGATGGAGAAAATGAATAGATATTATGGAGGATATGAATAGGATAGGATAGAGAGAGATGGAGAGAATGGAAATAGAAGTCGATAATTCGGATTGATGTAATGACGCGAGCTGATGAAATATTACATCAGAATGAAGACAAATAATCCATCTGTCTGATAACTAAGCTTTAACACGACATTCTCGATCATTCCAATTTTAGCTTTCCACTTCGTTTCTTTTTACATTCGAGAATTTCATCACAATTTTGAAATTTCACTTTTCGACATCTTTTTTTCTTTCTTTCTTGCTCTATCATCATTCTGTTAATCTGCATCTCTTCATATATTTAATACATATGCGTATGGTGTATATCATTTTTTTCTGCTTACCTTTTTCTCTCTCTCTCTCTCTTTCTTTGCTTCATTTTCAGTCTATTTCTCTCTCTCTCTCTCTCTGTTTCGCTGTCTCTCGCACTCATTTGAATGTTTGAAAAATTAAAATTTTTTAAAATTTTGAAAATTTAATTCGTTAATTTTTTTTCTCGAAATTATTTTATACTTTTTATATTAAGCATAAAAAGTTTATTTTTATTCTTTTATTTTCTTTTTGTTTTCTTTTTTATTGATTTAAAGAGAAATATTAATTAATTTTTGTATTATTTTTTAAATTTTTCCATTTTTTTTTTCAAATAATCAATTCTCACTTTTTAGACTCAGACAACCTTTAAACTTTGCCAATCGTTTTGTTTATTGTTGCAATAATATTTGTTTTATCATCATACATTTAAAATATCATTCTAACTCGATTGCATAAATAATGTTCATTATTTCTGTTTATTTTATCATTACGCATTGATTATGATAAGCAAAATGTATTTGACAAGGCAATTACTTTTTACCAATTCTCATACTTTTTTTTTTATCTCTCTCTCTCTCTCTCTCTCTTCTCCTTTAAAATAATAATAAAATTTGTTTTACTATTGGAAACAAAATTGCATATAATTTAGTATTCTGATAATTATAATTACTATAGAGATTAAAGATCAATTATTTAATCTTAATTTATTTATAATCAATTGAAAAAAAAGAGAGATTGGAATTTAGTGATTGCATAAATTATGCAAACATTATGAATGGAAATTATGCATTTTTTTATTTTTTTACTTTCTAATTTCTTTCTATTTTTTTTTGTTTTTATTCTTTTCATAGGTATAATTAATATTTTTTAATTAGTATTGAATTATTTATATTGGAATTAAATTATTTAGCATTCATTTCAACTAAATTATGAATAATTCGAATTAATTATTCTTTTTGCCAGTGTCGAATTTATATTCGAATTTAAATCATATCGCATTCATTAGCTAAATTATGAAAACAATTTCGAATTAATTATTCTTTTTGCCAGAGTCGAATTTATATTCGAATTTAAATCATATCGCATTCATTTAGCTAAATTATGAAATAATTCGAATTAATTATTCTTTTTGCCAGAGTCGAATTTATATTCGAATTTAAATCATATCGCATTCATTTAGCTAAATTATGAAAAATTCGAATTAATTATTCTTTTTGCCAGAAGTCGAATTTATATTCGAATTTAAATCATATCGCATTCATTTAGCTAAATTATGAAATAATTCGAATTAATTATTCTTTTTGCCAGAGTCGAATTTATATTCGAATTTAAATCATATCGCATTCATTTAGCTAAATTATGAAATAATTCGAATTAATTATTCTTTTTGCCAGAGTCGAATTTATATTCGAATTTAAATCATATCGCATTCATTTAGCTAAATTATGAAATAATTCGAATTAATTATTCTTTTTGCCAGAGTCGAATTTATATTCGAATTTAAATCATATCGCATTCATTTAGCTAAATTATGAAATAATTCGAATTAATTATTCTTTTTGCCAGAGTCGAATTTATATTCGAATTTAAATCATATCGCATTCATTTAGCTAAATTATGAAAATAATTCGAATTAATTATTCTTTTTGCCAGAGTCGAATTTATATTCGAATTTAAATCATATCGCATTCATTTAGCTAAATTATGAAATAATTCGAATTAATTATTCTTTTTGCCAGAGTCGAATTTATATTCGAATTTAAATCATATCGCATTCATTTAGCTAAATTATGAAAAATTCGAATTAATTATTCTTTTTGCCAGAGTCGAATTTATATTCGAATTTAAATCATATCGCATTCATTTAGCTAAATTATGAAATAATTCGAATTAATTAATTCTTTTTGCCAGTGTCGAATTTATATTCGAATTTAAATCATATCGCATTCATTTAGCTAAATTATGAAATAATTCGAATTAATTATTCTTTTTGCCAGAGTCGAATTTATATTCGAATTTAAATCATATCGCATTCATTTAGCTAAATTATGAAATAATTCGAATTAATTATTCTTTTTGCCAGAGTCGAATTTATATTCGAATTTAAATCATATCGCATTCATTTAGCTAAATTATGAAATAATTCGAATTAATTATTCTTTTTGCCAGAGTCGAATTTATATTCGAATTTAAATCATATCGCATTCATTTAGCTAAATTATGAAATAATTCGAATTAATTATTCTTTTTGCCAGAGTCGAATTTATATTCGAATTTAAATCATATCGCATTCATTTAGCTAAATTATGAAATAATTCGAATTAATTATTCTTTTTGCCAGAGTCGAATTTATATTCGAATTTAAATCATATCGCATTCATTTAGCTAAATTATGAAATAATTCGAATTAATTATTCTTTTTGCCAGAGTCGAATTTATATTCGAATTTAAATCATATCGCATTCATTTAGCTAAATTATGAAATAATTCGAATTAATTATTCTTTTTGCCAGAGTCGAATTTATATTCGAATTTAAATCATATCGCATTCATTTAGCTAAATTATGAAATAATTCGAATTAATTATTCTTTTTGCCAGAGTCGAATTTATATTCGAATTTAAATCATATCGCATTCATTTAGCTAAATTATGAAATAATTCGAATTAATTATTCTTTTGCCAGAGTCGAATTTATATTCGAATTTAAATCATATCGCATTCATTTAGCTAAATTATGAAAAATTCGAATTAATTATTCTTTTTGCCAGAGTCGAATTTATATTCGAATTTAAATCATATCGCATTCATTTAGCTAAATTATGAAATAATTCGAATTAATTATTCTTTTTGCCAGAGTCGAATTTATATTCGAATTTAAATCATATCGCATTCATTTAGCTAAATTATGAAATAATTCGAATTAATTATTCTTTTTGCCAGAGTCGAAATTTATATTCGAATTTAAAATCATATCGCATTCATTTAGCTAAATTATGAAATAATTCGAATTAATTATTCTTTTTGCCAGTGTCGAATTTATATTCGAATTTAAATCATATCGCATTCATTTAGCTAAATTATGAAATAATTCGAATTAATTATTCTTTTTGCCAGAGTCGAATTTATATTCGAATTTAAATCATATCGCATTCATTTAGCTAAATTATGAAATAATTCGAATTAATTATTCTTTTTGCCAGAGTCGAATTTATATTCGAATTTAAATCATATCGCATTCATTTAGCTAAATTATGAAATAATTCGAATTAATTATTCTTTTTGCCAGTGTCGAATTTATATTCGAATTTAAATCATATCGCATTCATTTAGCTAAATTATGAAATAATTCGAATTAATTATTCTTTTTGCCAGAGTTCGAATTTATATTCGAATTTAAATCATATCGCATTCATTTAGCTAAAT
The DNA here is from genome assembly GCA_008729115.1 of Dirofilaria repens. NCBI lineage: Eukaryota > Metazoa > Nematoda > Chromadorea > Rhabditida > Onchocercidae > Dirofilaria > Dirofilaria repens. Next base: position 90,162 of record SNRZ01000033.1, on the reverse strand, counting down.
TATGAAATAATTCGAATTAATTATTCTTTTTGCCAGAGTCGAATTTATATTCGAATTTAAATCATATCGCATTCATTTAGCTAAATTATGAAATAATTCGAATTAATTATTCTTTTTGCCAGAGTCGAATTTATATTCGAATTTAAATCATATCGCATTCATTTAGCTAAATTATGAAACAATTCGAATTAATTATTCTTTTTGCCAGAGTCGAATTTATATTCGAATTTAAATCATATCGCATTCATTTAGCTAAATTATGAAACAATTCGAATTAATTATTCTTTTTGCCAGAGTCGAATTTATATTCGAATTTAAATCATATCGCATTCATTTAGCTAAATTATGAAATAATTCGAATTAATTATTCTTTTTGCCAGTGTCGAATTTATATTCGAATTTAAATCATATCGCATTCATTTAGCTAAATTATGAAATAATTCGAATTAATTATTCTTTTTGCCAGAGTCGAATTTATATTCGAATTTAAATCATATCGCATTCATTTAGCTAATTATGAAATAATTCGAATTAATTATTCTTTTTGCCAGAGTCGAATTTATATTCGAATTTAAATCATATCGCATTCATTTAGCTAAATTATGAAATAATTCGAATTAATTATTCTTTTTGCCAGAGTCGAATTTATATTCGAATTTAAATCATATCGCATTCATTTAGCTAAATTATGAAATTCGAATTAATTATTCTTTTTGCCAGAGTCGAATTTATATTCGAATTTAAATCATATCGCATTCATTTAGCTAAATTATGAAACAATTCGAATTAATTATTCTTTTTGCCAGAGTCGAATTTATATTCGAATTTAAATCATATCGCATTCATTTAGCTAAATTATGAAATAATTCGAATTAATTATTCTTTTTGCCAGTGTCGAATTTATATTCGAATTTAAATCATATCGCATTCATTTAGCTAAATTATGAAATAATTCGAATTAATTATTCTTTTTGCCAGAGTCGAATTTATATTCGAATTTAAATCATATCGCATTCATTTAGCTAAATTATGAAATAATTCGAATTAATTATTCTTTTTGCCAGAGTCGAATTTATATTCGAATTTAAATCATATCGCATTCATTTAGCTAAATTATGAAATAATTCGAATTAATTATTCTTTTTGCCAGAGTCGAATTTATATTCGAATTTAAATCATATCGCATTCATTTAGCTAAATTATGAAATAATTCGAATTAATTATTCTTTTTGCCAGAGTCGAATTTATATTCGAATTTAAATCATATCGCATTCATTTAGCTAAATTATGAAATAATTCGAATTAATTATTCTTTTTGCCAGAGTCGAATTTATATTCGAATTTAAATCATATCGCATTCATTTAGCTAAATTATGAAACAATTCGAATTAATTATTCTTTTTGCCAGAGTCGAATTTATATTCGAATTTAAATCATATCGCATTCATTTAGCTAAATTATGAAATAATTCGAATTAATTATTCTTTTTGCCAGAGTCGAATTTATATTCGAATTTAAATCATATCGCATTCATTTAGCTAAATTATGAAATAATTCGAATTAATTATTCTTTTTGCCAGAGTCGAATTATATTCGAATTTAAATTATTTCATATTCATTTAAGCTAAACTCTTATTTAATACATTATGTAATAACTCATAGAAATATTATGCAATTAAGATTATAAAAATTTGCCGAAAAATATAACTATTTGTTCAAAAAAAAATAAAATAAAATAAAATCTCAATTAAAGTACATTTATTGTTTATGATAACACAGGTAAAATTTTTTTAAATTAATTTATAAATTTGGGTTGCTTAATTATGAAAAAATTTTAATTAAATTTGCCTCAAACAAATTGATGATTATCATACGGATAAAATGATGATTATCATACGGATAAAATGATGATTATCATACGGATAAAATGATGATTATCATACGGATAAAATGATGATTATCATACGGATAAAATGATGATTATCATACGGATAAAATGATGATTATCATACGGATAAAATGATGATTATCATACGGATAAAATGATGATTATCATACGGATAAAATGATGCAGAAATCGCTAACTTCCCATTTCTTCTAATTAATTCTTTCTTTAAATTTTTATTTCTTTTTTTTTCTGCAAAATTTAAAATTAATTACATTGTTGTGATTGGCATTATAAACTGATTTATTTTCACTTTTTTTTTTTCTTCGCAACTCTTTTAGTTTTAAATTTTTGTAATTCATACTTTGACAATATTATTACACAATTTAAAATATAGCAGTGATAATTCTCGAACGAATCATTTTCTCAATTTCCATCTGTATATATATGTATAGCATCTTCCATCTGTCGATACCAGAAGTTCCTTATCAAAAGTACTAATCAGTTTGATTAATTTTTAACAAGATTTTATTCTTCATAACTATTCCTATATTTCATTACCTGTTTATAATTTCTCCTAGATTAGTTTGATTTGTACTGCATAAATAGCAATTGCGAATGATAAATATCATAATAATAGATTATTGTTTGCTTAATTATCATATCAGAGAAGAGGTAATACATCGCATTGCTAATTTGTAGCATTATCTATTCTCTAATGTGATAATTAAGAATGTTATTAGTTTCTGCTAAGTGTTATTAGTTTCCGCTAATCATTTTCTCATATATAATTTTATTTTCATTTTTGCTTATCAATTTAATAATTATAATTCTGTTTTCATTTTCGGTTATCAATTCAATAATTACAATTGTGTTTTCATTTTCGGTTATCAATTCAATAATTACAATTCTGTTTTCATTTTCGGTTATTAATTTAATAGTTACAATTTGATTTTCATTTTCGGTTATTAATTTAATAGTTAGAATTTGATTTTCCATTTTCGCTTATCAGTTTAATAATTGCAGTTTAATTTCATTTCGATTATCCATTTAATAATACTTCGTTTTCATTTTCGGTTATCAATCAATAATTACAATTCTGTTTTCATTTCGGTTATTAATTAATAGTTACAATTTGATTTTCATTTCGGTTATCAGTTTAATAATGCAGTTTAATTTTCATTTTCGATTATCAATTTAATAATTACAATTTAATTTTCATTTTCGGTTATCGATTAATATTCATTCTGATAATTGGAATAAAAAATGAAGAATTGTTTTAAAAATTTGATACATTAATAAAAGTTCATCACTCTACATAAACTCTACATAATATATTGATTAATTGATTGATTTAAATGAAATTCCAGATTATCTCGAATAAATCAATATTACAATTGATACCGAATAGAGAATATCATTTGTTTGGAATTTATCAGCATATTTTAATTACTTAATTACATTTAAATTATTTAATTAAACGACATGCACGATTTTTCTTATGTAAAAAAAAAATTTCTTAAATTTTTCTTAAATTTGCATCATCACATTTTGAATTGTATTATTTGGTATTTTTTGTTTTTAGTAAATTCGAAATGATATACTTATATTTAAGACATTTCAGTGGCACAAAAAAAAAAAAAAAAACGAAAACTCGAGATATTCGAAATTTGATAAAAAAAAATAATTTTATCAAAAAAGAAAAAAATTACTTTATCTTTTCATTTCGATATTTTATCATCTACATGCTTTCTATGATAAATTATTTCTTTATTAAAATTTCGGCTTTGATTTTTTTCTCGATAAAATACAAAACTAAATAAATGAGTGGAAATTTTCCAAAAATACCTTAGTAATTTAAATTGCCATTTCGTATGTGCTTTTTTGATTATTAAAATTTTTCAATTTCATTAAATATGTAATGAATTTCTTGCTAAAATATTTTTGTCATATATAATTGATAAAATTGTGATATTTTTTATTTTTTATCATTATAAATGTTATATTAGTTTGAGAAAGGTCGTAAAACGATGTGATAAATCGTTTAGGAAAAAAAAAAAGAAAAAAAAAGGTCATATGGAAAACTGTTTATTCGTTTTTCATTTTTGTCATTTTCAATCATCGATTTCATCCTTCGAATATTTTCAAAAATAATAATTTTTTTTTTTTTCAACTTTTCTCTTCCACAACAATATTTACCATTTTAGCTTTCCACCTTTAAATTTTGATCAGATATTTACAAAAAAATATTTTGATCAGCTGATCACTTCCTAATCATGTATTGAACTTTTGTTTTTTTTTGCATTCATTAGAATTATTTCAAAAAAGAAATTATTTTCATTCCATTTGCTAAATTGCATCGCATATGTGCAATGCAAAAAAATCGCAAGAATCATTCCATTCGCTAAATTGCATCGCATATGTGCAATGCAAAAAAAATCGCAAGAATCATTCCATTCGCTAAATTGCATCGCATATGTGCAATGCAAAAAAAATCGCAAGAATCATTCCATTCGCTAAATTGCATCGCATATGTGCAATGCAAAAAAAATCGCAAGAATCATTCCATTCGCTAAATTGCATCGCATATGTGCAATGCAAAAAAAATCGCAAGAATCATTCCATTCGCTAAATTGCATCGCATATGTGCAATGCAAAAAAAATCGCAAGAATCATTCCATTCGCTAAATTGCATCGCATATGTGCAATGCAAAAAAAATCGCAAGAATCATTCCATTCGCTAAATTGCATCGCATATATGTGATGCAAAAAAAAATCGCAAGAATCATTCCATTCGCTAAATTGCATCGCATATATGTGATGCAAAAAAAATCGCAAGAATCATTCCATTCGCTAAACTGCATCGCATATGTGCAATGCAAAAAAAATCGCAAGGATCATTCCATTCGCTAAATTGCATCGCATATATTCGATGCAAAAAAAAATCGCAAGAACCAATGAGAGCGATCAAATTCGGAAGAGGCGGTAAAGGAAGAGGCAGCGAAAGATGAATTAATTATGCGAAAAAAACAAAATAATTTATGAATTGCTGTCAATTTAATTCGAAAAATTTTTCAAATAAAAATTCGAGAATTCTCGAGAAAATCGATTTTTCAGGGTATATTTTTTTATTTCAATGGAAAAGAAGGAAATGAAAAAAAGCGGAAAAGTCGCAAAAGATAATCCGCAATATGTACCTGTAGTTGATGGTGGTTGGGATGGGTCGTTGTTGTTGGCTCATTTTTCATCCATGTTTTTGCCGATGGTATCGTCTATTCATTTGGCATTCTTCTCGAAATTATCATGAAGGTTTAATTTTTAGCCTTCCTTTTTTGAATCAAAAATATCTAAGTTTTATTGATAATAATAAGTTCCAATTTAATGATTAGTTTGATAGTTTTTTGATAGTTTCTTGCTTTTCGAATCATTTCATTGATAAAATTTATTGATAACAAATAATTTGATGATTAGTTGATAAGATAATTTCTTGCTTCTTAAATCATTTCAACGGATTTAGCAAACAGAAAAAAGAACCTATCTTTTTGAAAATTTACAACAATTCTAGAATCATTAAATGTAACCACATGGTATATCATTTTTCTCAGCATATTTTAACTGACATCTAACTGATTCGAGATTCTAAAACTCTCGTATAACTTACAGGAATTTGGTGCAAGCAATACGAAAGCATCGGTGATAATTTCATTATTAACAGGCCTAACTCTTGGAATGGGACCTATAGCAAGCGCAATAACAAATAAGTTTGGATGTCGGGTGACAACAATTCTAGGATCATTAATTGCAACTGTCGGGTATATCTTCTTGACAATTAAATTTTATAGATTATTTCTATGATCAATGATATATATCAGATAACACACTGATAAAAGAATATGATTATTAGCTTAGCTTTCTGTTTGGATGATAAAATTTCAGTTCTCTTCATTCTATATTCATTTATCAAATTGAGCCTTAATTACTGAGCCATTATTGAGATAAATCATTATTGCTTAATGAATAATAACGATTCATTGAATGAATTGTAAATATGGTAGTAAACAATTCATTGTTATCTAAAAGTAGCCAAGCTCTAATCTTTGCTTATTTTAGCCTGCTTTGCTTCCTAAAATCAAAATTTTTGTTACTTCTCGGCAATGCAAATAAATTTTCATTTGGTTATAACAATTTTCTATATATTCACTGAAATGTTAGAAAAAGTTAGAAATTGTTTTTATTCTTCCATTTTTCGTGTCCAAAATTTATTCGATTTCATTTTATCATACTGTATAAGTTTTCAATTTCTATTGCTATTTTTAATAATCATAATTAATGATTAATGATAAGTTTTTTTTTATCATTTTCATTTTCAGTTGTGCTGCATCACGCTATGCAACTTCAGTCGAATATCTTATGGGTTCGGTTGGTTGTGTGATGGGTATCGGTTTTGGTTTAATGTATTGTCCAGCTATTGTTATTGTTACGATGTATTTTGAAAAGAAACGGTTAAATTTTTAATTAATTTAAAATTTATCAAAATTGATAACAATTTTGATAAATTTTATTTTTTATTTTTTAATAATTAAATTACAAAATATTTTTTGATTTATTGTATAAATATTTTGGGTTAATTAAAAAAAAAAAAGATATAAATTAATAAATTTAGAGATTATTCGGATGAAAAAAAATAAATAAATATAAACTTTGAATAAATTATGAATACATATATTACTCAATTTTTGTTTGTATTTTTCTTCTATATTATGATATTCAGAAAATGAGGTTTTATTCTTTTTTTTTTCCCATACTTTTTGTGATCCAGGTTATTAATTAATTAAGTTCTTCTTTTATTATTTAATTAATTAAGTTCTTCTTTTATTAAGTCCTCTTTTTTTTATTTTTCAGTGCTATGGCTACCGGTATGGCAGTATGTGGTGCTGGTGTTGGTACCGTAATATTTGCACGAATTAGTCAATTACTCCTTCAATTTTCATGGAGAACTGTTTTCACAGTTTATGCAGGTAAGTTATATGATTACTCACCTTTAATAAAAATTTGACGTTATTCATTTAAAAAGTTTATCGCCTTCTCATTTCTCATTTATTTTCGCTATCGTTGATTGCTTTTTCGTTAAAAAAAAATGATAGTTTTATAGTATTTGTAAAAAAAAAAAAAATGTTAACAAGTTCTACAGTATAGTACTTGCAAACAAAATATTAGCAAGTTCTACAGTATTTGCATTAGTGTTTTACAGTAATTATTTCAATGTTTTATAGTAATTATATTGATGTAACTCAGTAATTGTATCGATATTTTATGCATTAATATTTTACAGTAATTGTATTAGTGTTTTACAGTAATTGTATCAGTTTTTTATAGGAATTGTATTAATGTGTTCCTTATGTGGTGCTACATTTCGACCGTTGACATTTGTTGCTGTCGAAGATGAAACGAAAAAGAAGAAAGTGGTTAAAGTCAATGAAAAAAATGGATCTGTGGAAATGGTACATCAACATTTGGTATATTATCGTATTTTTTGATCACATTTTCTTACTACCTTATATAGCAAATTGTTATATTACTGTATCAGATATTAATTTAAAAAATTTTTCTATATCAAATACTCTTTAGAGTATCTTTAATACGATCATCAATCGAACAATTATGATATAACTATTATGATAGTATAACATTTTATTGCTCATAATATATTTGACATTTCTAAATAGGATGAAGAAAAAGCGCCATTATCAGCCACATTGCTTTCACCAAGTCAACAAAATGCTACTGTTAACGAAAAAGATGAGAAAAGACAACGATCAGAATCTTTGACGAAAGATAATCCACGTCGAAGAAGTCGAAGGATTTCAGAATCCACAGGATTTATCACTGTTAAAGTGCGTTATTATTCATTTTCTTTTCGTATCTGTTCAATAATATATTAAATTTTTGACATAACTTTATATATTCTAATTGTTCCATAGCTTTTTGTTGAAAGAAATATAGGATGAAGAAAAATTAATTAACAAAATCGAGATTATGATTTTCATCCGACTACATAAGATAAGAAGAAAATGTTGCAGGTTTGTCTTATCATTTTACTAACCGTTTTTTTTTTTAATTCAGGATGTATTTTACACCGGTTCAATGAGCGAATTACCACAAGATGAACATTACCGATCGCTTGCATCACTCAATATCAAAGATGATAAATTGGAAAGTTTGGAAGAGATTGTGATGAATCAAGAAGAAGAGGAAAAAACTAGCAAAGCAAGAGGAATTTGGAGGTTTGTTTTTTGAGTGTGCTTATTTCGACTTTTACCTACACATAAAATTATTGCAGGATTTTGTCTGAAAACTAATTAATAAAACTAATACAATCTGATATTGCATCAGATAAAAAAAAGGCAAACACAGAACCTATTTTATCAACTATAAGTAATCATCAGCCGTGAAAAAATTCACTAAAGATTCATATCCTCCAGAATCAATCAATAATGATTATTGGAAAGTCAGAATTTGTCTTATTAAACTGCATATACATTTAGTATCTGAAAAAAAAAGTAGAAAACGACAAATAAGTTATAGGTTCTCAAGTTTATTTCAAAATAATTCTCCTGAAGTGATAATAAAATTCAGCTAATGTTCATATGCTGTAATATTTTTCGGCAATTCTATTTCCAAAGTACATTTAACAGAAGGAAAAAAAAAAAAAAAATCAATCCATCTTTCTCTTCTGTTAAATGTATTTTGAATGAATGCCAAGATCACTGAAATAGTTCACTTCGAAAATCTTGCAATCAAGAAATTCTAGGTTTTCTCTATTTAACCTATATTGCTTTAAGTGTAGTTTAAATTATATCAATTATATCATTTGCCTGATTTCGGAACTTCCTTTGCAATTTAATCTATCTCTGACGAATTTAAATAAGGTGGCGAAAGGTTTTATTTTTGATCCTATGATTATAATTTATCCATTTGTAATTCGTTTTGGTGTTTAATATCATTCTTATCTCATCTCAATTACAGTACACTCTCCAATTACAGTATATCCTTCAATTGCGGTACATTCCTCAATTACAGTATATTCTTCAGTTACAGTACAATTATATTATTTTTAGAACAGTGGAAAAAATGACGGATATCTCACTACTTGCTAATCCAATATTTCTACTTTATGCAATTTCAAATTTGCTAACAAGTATCGCATTTAATGCACCACTTGTTTTCTTGCCCTCGCATGCAACCAATGTTGGTTTGACCTCGTCACAATCTGCAAACATTATTAGTGCATTCGGTAAGTACAGATTTTCATTCAGATTCAAAATATTAAAATTTCAAAGCTATATATTATTAATTGAACTCTTGATTATTCAATTTATTATGAACATCACAACTGATAACAAATCAATAGATTAATTAATCATTAATATAATTTTAATTTAAATCATTACATTTAAATTTACACAATTTGGATTAAATTTTTAATAAATAATTTTAAATACATAAATGATTTATTTCTATCAAATTTTCAATAGCATTTCAACCATTTTATTATATTATAATTAAATTTAACTCTTTTTTTAATAAATCAAATTTCGAATAATTCATAATGAATTTAAAAATTATATAATTTTTGATGTGATGTAGAATGAAATTTTTAAAAATTTTATTTATAGTAAAAATAGAAAAGAAACAATAACAATAATAATAATAATAATAATAATAATAATAACAATAACAATTATAATAATAATAATAATAATAATAATAATAATAATAATAATAATAATAATAATAATAACAATAATAATAATAATAATAATAATAATAATAATAATAATAATAATAATAATAATAATAATGATAATAATAATAATAACAATAACAATAATAATGATAATAATAATAATAATAATAATAATAATAATAATAATAATAATGATAGTAATAATAATAATACAGTATGAAATTGAAAAGATTTAAAAAATTTTTTTTTGCTATTAAATTTTTGAAAAATTTTCAAAAATTTTTCAACTCATTTAAGGTTTTTTGAATACAATTGGACGAATTTTGGTTGGAATAATATCTGATCGTAAATTACCATGTAAATATGGTAAAGATACGGCACGAAATAGATTTTGGACCTATGTATCATCATTATGTATATGTGGTTTGTTAACAGCTGCTGTACTATTTTGTGATACCTATATATCTTTAGCTGTAAGTTTTTTTTAAAAAAAAAATATACTTATTTGGAAAGCTACTTATTAAATCATCCATTCATTGCAAAAAGTTTGAACAACAATAATTCTATGCTGTAAAATTAAATTTAAATGATCAATGATAAAAGAATTTTTATCAAATAATTTATCATAGTACTGATATTTTGAATAAAAAAAAAAAATTATCTGAAAAAATTTCACTCTCTTATTCTAATCGTTACTGTAATTTGATGGCACTTAATTTATTTATTACTATTACTAATATACTATTTATTACTTCATGATAATTAATTAACACGAAATAATTGAATATTTATGAATATTTTTTTCCATTTTTTTTAAAATTTAAAAAAAAAATAGAACGAAATATTTGAACTTTATTTCTTCTCTAATCTTTAATATTATTCCAATAACTTATTATAATATTAATTGCCATTAAATTATGATAATAATTAGAATAAGGGAAGAAAATAGAGGGAAAGATGAGTTGTTTAAAATGTTTGATAATTATAAAAGTTTTGTTAAATCTAAACTTTGGTAATTTTTATAATTTAAATTAATCCTAAGCATTTTCATAATTCATTTATTAAATTTTCATACTAAATAATATTTATTTGACCTATTTTTTAGGCTTATTCTAGTTTATTCGGATTAACATTATCATCCTACGTATGCCTTACATCAGTACTACTTGTTGATTTAATTGGTATTGAGAAATTGACTAATGCATTTGGTTTAATTTTACTTTTCCAAGGCATTGGTACAATTATAGGACCACCTATATCAGGTGACAATTTTAAAAAATTTATTATCTATTATCGTAATCAAAATTAATCCGTTTATGATATCTTTTTTAAAACTATTATCATATCCAAATTGCGTTTATGATATGCTTTTTTTTCAATCAAATATCAGTATGAATTTATTTAACGAAAAAACTTTGGCATAAAAAATATAATCGATTAAAAAATCGATTTAAAATATTTAATTCTGATATAAATATAAATTTGAGTTAGCCCTGCAAATACTTATCTTTAATCATTTAATATCGAAATTTATTTCAAATCCAATTCGTTATAATAATAGTTTATTATCACAAAAATATAATCAATTAAAAAATCTTTGAAATATATATTAAATAAATCTTAGTTAACCTTACAAATTCTTATCTTTAATTATTTAATGTCGAAATTTATTTCAAGTCTAATTCATTATGATAGCAGTTTATTATCACCATAAATACTATCACATATCATTGATATATCATTGTTCTCTAAAATATTAAATTAGAAATGTATTTGATAAGATAAGAAGAAAGAAATCTATTCATGTGTATTTTTCTTTTCTAATGATTAAAATTTTTTGTTTATAGGACGAATAGCTGATTTAACCGGTTCATACGATATGTCATTTGTATTTTGTGGTGTAGCATTGCTAATATCAGGTTTAATGTTAGTTATTGTGCCAGGTATTCAACATAAGCAAACGATGAAGAAATTAAAATCATCTGCTGCGTAAATTTTTAAGATAGAATAATATTTACTGATAATATTGTTGATTTTATCTAAATTATTTTACATGAAGATGATTGAAAAAACCGGAGATTATTAAATTCGTTTACTTTGTAATATTATCATATGGGACTATTTTTATCATTAATTAATGAAAGAAAAAAGAACATAATATTTTATGTGAAGAAATTGTCAAATGAATTGATGATAATGATAAAATTTTGTTATTTGCTTATCTTGTAAAGATGAAAGAAGAAGAAAAAACATCCCGGTATATACGCATTTTAAAAAGTAATATCCCGGTATATATTTAGCATTTTAATTTTTGTTTAAATCATCTGATATTTTCTCGATCAAAAAATTTACAATCTTTAATATATCTGAATATTACACTTAACAAATATGTAATATTCATGAATTTTAATTAATAAACTGAAATAAGAAACAACGATTGGCTATTTTATCAAAAATTATGAAATAAGCATTTTCATAATTGGCACGGATAATTTATTTCCTTTTATCATCATTTACTGATAATATTGTTGATTTTATCTAAATTATTTTATATGAAGATGATTGAAAAAACCGGAGATTATTAAATTCGTTTACTTTGTAATATTATCATATGGGACTATTTTTATCATTAATTGATAAAAGAAAAAAAAAATGAAATTAACTGATATCATCTCTACCATTTCTAGTTAAGCATTTAATGATTAAAATTTTTGGCCGAAATATCGAAAAGAGTCTAAAATATTTGAATTATCCTGAAATGATAATTTACATTGAGAAAAACAGATAGAAACAATAAATCGATTGCTTTATCAAAAAATAAATATCACATCTTATCATACCTCATTTGTGTCGTAAAATTTAGCTTTCCTTGAAAGATAATTGTATCCTGAATAAAAAAATCTTATTGAACGTAGTACCGATTTCTGAAGTTTCAAAAAGCATCATCGTTTGAAATTACTGAAAATATTTACGAAATTCGCAACTAATAGTGACATTATTAATAACATTGTATGTGATAATATGCTGATTGTTATCTGTTTAATATATCAAATCTCACGAAATATAATTAAGCATGCGATTTGTGTTTTGTGTTATAAATTTACAACGATATAGTAGAATCATACTTAAGCGTATTTATTTGAATTCTTATAAGTATCACAGTCTCTATTGAGTATTATTCGAAACAAAACTTCAGTAATGCATTTATCAAATGACATGACAGCTTTTTGAATTTTATTATTTTTATGATTAATGTAATCGTAATTGCTGAAGAAAGGATATCGCACGATTTTTCATCAGAAAAAGTTGTCAAAGACGAATAATCGCATCTATCAAACAGACTAATTGACGAATGTCGCATCTATCAAACAGACTAATTGACGAATGTCGCATCTCTCAAACAGACTAATTAACGAATGTCGCATCACTCGAGCAAACTAATTATATCGAAATAGTGCTGCAACAGCTTGCGATGGACATAACACTACAACTTGATATCGTAAGCGCAGCTGGTTGGTTAGTTCTGTACAGTGTTGTGTATATACATATATACGTACGCCCACGTATATATGTAAATTATGTGCGTTGTTTTTTGGTGTTAGATTGGAAGTTGTAAGTAAGTTGATGAGTGGAAAATGAGTGATAGATCATTGATAAGTGATAAGTACCTAGGGTTGTATTTTTATTTTAGAATTATTATAAATTTTTAATTTTGAATTTCAAAAATTTCTTTAAATTTAAATTTAAAATTTCAGAATATTTTAATATTATACTTATTTTTTTCTTACCTTACATAATTAACGTATTGCGTTTACGTTAAAATATTTTAACATTTTAATGATATGAAAGAATCGTTAATGTAGAAATCTTGACGAATCATTTTTTGTTTATCATTTTTTTATATGTGATGATTACATATGAAGAAATTTATGTGTTAGTTAAGAATTAGCATTTGCAGCGCTGAATCGTTACGTAAACGAAAACTTTACTTATTTAAGAATATTTATGATAAAATTAGAAGGTTCTAATTAATATTTTCATATTTAGCTTCTTTTTATGATGAAAATCATTTTATCAAAAAAGTAATCAAAATATTTCGAACATCATGATGATTTAATTATATTATAATGGAAAATTTATAAGATAAAAATATGCTGTTTGTGAGATATGTTGAAATTTTGATCTTTTTGGAACGATACATTGAAAAGTGAAGTCATTTGCATATTGGCATCGAAAGATCATGGGTTTATAATGATAAGATCGAAAGATCGGGTAGTTTATATAATGATTTTGAAATGATCAGTAAATTTCATATTTGCTGTATTATTGATATGATTAATCCAAATAATAATAATATTCAGTTGCGATTTGTGATACGTTTCTTATAATCAACCGATATTCCAATTATCAAAGAGACGAATTTAATTTCAGCATTGGGTGTTGTTATATTTGTTGTTCCAAGGATTAGTGAACCGGTAGGCGAAGTGTTGTTTGAAAATGGGTGGCGGTCGTCGGCGTCGTATTGAACGGTCTTCCAGTAGTATTGATCGTCGTTATAAACGACCACGTAACAGTTCGGAACGACATCGACGGAATGAGTCACGCAATCGACGTGCCCGTAGACGATCGTGGAATAAAAAGAACTCGGATCATTTCGTAAGTTTGTGTTTTTTTTTTTGGAAATATAGGAAAGATTTCAGGCCTTTTAGTTCATCGTATATAATTTATAGAAATCATCCTGCAAATTTTGTGTAGTTTCTTTACAGCTATCCGCATTACTGATAGCATTTTCAATTCCGATTGATAAGGAAATTTATAGGAAATTCAGAATTAATACATTATAAAAACGAACAGTGAATATTGTAGGCAGTTTCAAAATTCTAGGAAATGTATTCTTACATTCCGAATAATGATGAAGCTACTATCAAAGCAGTTTTTTTCCATACAGTAATGGGAAGATATTTTTAAGGAAGTTTTCTTCTATATATTTATATTGGAGAACTTTTTTTGTACTTTTTTCACATTGTATTTGAGACCTTTTTTTTAGAAGAGTAAGAATAACGAAAAATGAAATAATAATATTATTAGATCAAATTATATGTAGTGAACTTAGATATTACATTCTTAAATATATTTTATAGTACATCATGGATCTCAATATTTTTGTTTGAGGAAACAAAATACTGTAGAATTTTTCACTGTTCAGTAAGTTAAATTTTAGAATGAAGTAGTTACATATTAAGACTATAAAATTGTTATTTGGGACCAATGTTAAATGCTGGGTTGTTAAAATTTGTTGAATAGGGCTGTATCATGTATCTTTAATCAAAAATTTTTGCTGCACATTATTTAGTGTGTTTTTTTCTTTTTTTAAGTGCGTTTTCTTTTTAAGTACTATTAAAAAAAGTTGTAGTTATAGTGGTGAAATAAAATAATATTCCGCATAACCTTTGTCAAATAATTTTCGAGTAAATGATGCTGTTGATTCTCGACGAAAAGATCGTAGTAGTGATATTTGACTGGAGTTCTTACCGAAAACATTTTTTTGATCTGCATTTTGTAACATTTCCTCCAACTCTTCTTTTCTTATGATATCAGAGCATTCAGTTAGGTACTTAGGTTTTAATATTTCATCATTTAATATATTCCGTCGAACTATTTTTTGAAGTCAAGCAACATTCATTTCAATTAATAGCACAATTTAGGATACTTTTTGATATGTGATAATATATTCCAGAGCGAGATAAATTTCTTTGTTACCAAAACTGTTAATAGGATAAACAATTAGGACGAGGTTTGATATAATTGCATTACGTATATGGGATCAATACGATTTCGTAGTACTTATAAAAACGAATAATTTATTCACGAGAAAAGTTATTATTGAAAAAAACGACATTTGCAATAAATCAATTGAAATTTAACAAAATTTTCTTTATAGATTATTGCATTGTGATTCAATTTTAAAGAATTATAAATATTCGATGTTGGAATTCAGTAAACATTTCTTTTTCATTATAATTACATAGTACAAGGTGATGTTTTTTTTTTATATTTTGATTATCAGGAAGGGCGGTAGTTTCATTTCCGTCCTATTCCTGCACAATATCCTGTGAGAAAGAAGAAGGGAAAGGTATAAAGAACTTGTGATATATGACAAATAGTTTGGCTGTCACCATTTGTTTTGTAAATTATTTTTGTCCTATTAACATTGTCAATTAATCAATCTAAAATTATTAGCGTTTAAAATATCCGATTAGATGTGGCAGATTTATGACGTGCTGCGGTTCAATATAGCTTGATACTTCTATGTTGTGTTGGCGGTTTTCTGATTCACTACGTAAAATCTGGGTATTATTTTCCGGAAGAATTTCTTGAATGATTTAGTAATATTTTTTCATCAAAATTTTCTCACTAAGAACAGCAAACTATAAAATAGTGGGTGGATTAAAATAAATGATTAAAAATTAGTTGGCAACTTATTCCTTTCAAATATGTGTTTTTGCGCTACCTCGTGTTTTCTATAGCATTGACAAATAAGACATAAAATTGAATGGTTCAATTTAATATTAGGGATTACTAAAAAAAGATTGCTAGAAAAGAAATTAAAAAATGACAGATAAATAGCGTTTCTTTTTTATTCAAGAATATTTCCATGATTTAATTTTTTATTGCTTCAAATAATGATGTGAAAAAAATGCTTGATGAAAATGAATTCAAGCAATGCTAAATTAAAGATTTCATCAAGCCACTTTTTTTTATAATAATGAAAGATGAAACCATGGGTAATATCTTAAATTGATATCATTGAACCAAATTAAATTTTGGGATAGTTATAGAAAAATAATGATAACTGGAAAAACATTTTACATTTATGTCTGTTTTAGTGAGCATGACTTTTTCGGGAACAAAACTGTCTCAGTTAATTTCAATTTGAAATAAAGCTAGAAAATTATAAAAGTCATCCTTTTCTACTTTTTTTAGTATATTAATTTATGATGAACATAATCAGTCATTGGTAATTATGTGAAATACTACATATATACATGTATATTATGGTAACTGGAAATGTAGGTAAAGAATTAAACTGAATTTTTACTGCTTCTCCGTTCTAGTACAGCTACTAACAGACTAGTAAAGATGCTTTCGTTAGGAAGCATAGTATTGACAATTCCCAAAAAATGGATGCAGAAATTGATTTGATGCTTTAGTTAATTTCATTTTTTTAATAAGTGATTCATCTATCACGATCATTCAATGATTAGTTTCATTGTTGAAATTCATCATGTTCTTAGAAAAAATTGATGGAAGAATCATATGTCAGTCATCTTATCCTCGTGAGTTTGTTTGCTTTATTGTGTCTTATATCTATAATTATAATTTTGTATTAGAAATATTGATTGTTTGTTATGATGGCACCATAAATCAGTACTTGATATTAATCATTGTAAAGAATAATTTAAAAAATATTGCGTAATTATTTTTTTGTCCTTTAATTTTGATTCTTAAAGTCGAGTTTTTGAAATTTTTTTATAATCGGACAAATATCCAATTCAGAATGAATTTAACCCTTTTGTTAACACTGTATGAAATGATGACTGATTTTTGGCTACAAATAACACTACCATCAGTTACTCTCAGTAATTATGAATGTTTTACATATATCGTCATCGAGAAAAAATGTGGTAAATAGATTGAAGAAAAAGTTCGAGAAAAAGTTTTTTGGATATTATAAGAATTTTAAACATTTTATAAACTGTTGGTTTTTAGGCGATGAAATAATTAGGTTTATGAAAAAAATTTGATTATTTATTTGTTGTGTTCAGGTACTATTATTGTGTGAAGTGAAACATTTAGCGAAAATGTAACATATGAATGTTTTCAATCATCACTTTAGTCAGTAAAGTGCTTTACATCAAAACAGTTTCCTGAACATTTAAATCTTTTTCCAGGTACTTTGTATAATTTTGTCTGAAGTACAAATCTAAACGACTTGTTTTAAACTGTAGCATTAGTTGTAACTGAATAATTTGTCTTTCTTTTCATTTCTTTAAATGAAAATTTTTTAGAAGAGATTTTAAATAATTTTTTTGTTTCAACTTTTAAAAGAGTGATTTTTTAGTAGTTCTTTTGTTATCAATCTCCTTGATTTTTGTTTGGCGAGGAAAAAGAATAAAAGAAAAGAAAAGAATATTTGTATATTAAAAGATTTAGAGGGCGAAAGATCGTTTTATGAATATTTGTTATTTGATAAACAGTTACGAGATTAAAAATATTAAATAGGATATGATTAATATTGCATAAAATTGCCAATAAAATTATATTATTAAATGTTGTGGTTTTTTCTCTTTTTTTTTTTGGTGATATCAAGACAAAAAAATTTCAAATGAAAATTTTCAGTTATAAAAGCTTTTTGAAAAGAAATGGTGATTGATTTTATCTGTTATTTCGTTAGTAATTAGGTTGTGGCCTTGACTTAAAATCATAGAGAAATAAGTTTCAGTTAAAACATAGATGGCAAAAAACATTTTGATGTCAAATTTTAAATATTTACTTACATTGCTGTTTGATTTTGTTAATTTTAGGATAAATTTCTCATACTGAAATATTTTAGCAGTTTATTTTCCATCATTTTTATTTTCAACAATTAATTCTTACTTTTTATAATTTATTATAAGATCATATTAAGAAATATTCTGGTGGATAAATACATATATATGACGTGATATTATATGATATGGACTCATGTTCAAATTTTCAAAAAATTTTGAACTATAATCAGGAGAAAAGAGAAAGCAAAGAAGAAATTAGAGGAAAATATCGTTTTAGTTAGATGGAACGTAGGAGGCGATGAATCTTGGAAAGTGCTGTTATGTATTTGGATATCTCAAGAGATATATTCTTTCTTGGAGCTTGAACTGGAACTGAAACTGAAGTTAGGGAAGACAACGAAACTATAGAAGATAAAAATTATCATTAACTTCAGAGTGTTCAGAATATTCGAGATAGTGAAATGAAGAAGAGGGATTAGGATAGAAATGATACACAAGAGCAGATTGTTGAGGAAAAAGCAACAAATGGGCTGAGCATTATCTACCACCGTACATTATCATATCCCGTAAGTGTTATGCAGTTAGCAGCATTAAGCAGCCGTCCATCATCATTATCATCCGAAGCTTTACCAGAATTTCGAGCGCTGAAAGTTAGAAAGCGAAGAGAAACGCGGCTGTCATATCTGATGAGGATTTCCCTTTATTCTTGATTCAAAGCAACAATTTCCCCGAGCAATAGCAATAGTAAGTAAGATGCAGCAATTTCATTCTTCGTGTTTCTTTGCTTACTAAACTTCATCGATGTACCGATCATCCGTCCAATCAACAACCAATCAACAAACTGAACTCCTGACTCCTTAATCTTTGTTTTACATTATCTTTAAAATCAGCTCTTATTACTGCTGGTATATTTTTGTTTGCATCATTTTGCGCTATTTAGACACTATGTGCATATAGCTCGGATTCTACATTGTGGAACTATTGGTACTTATATTATTTCCTACCATCTTCGTCCTTTTATTCTTACTATTATCGATAATTTCATTTGTGGCAGATTGGAATGAATAACACCATGGAACAGATGAATTCTGGATAATTATCAAGTGGAAAATTGGTGCTCAGGCATTATTATTACTACTATCGCTATTGCTTGTAGTGGTGGTAGTGGTGGTGGTGGTGGTGGTGGCGGTGGAGTGATAGTGGTGGTGGTGGTGGTGGTGGCGGTGGTGGTGCTGGTGGCGTTGGCGGTAGCGGTACTAATAGCGGTAGCAGTAACGGTAACGACAGTGATAGCGGTAAAAGTGCTAATTCTACCTTTAAATAGCCAATATTTCATCCTCCCAGCTTTTATCTCCATTGGCCCCTTCGAAGTGGGTCCAAATACCACCACCAAATTCACCGACGGTAACTACCGTGATCCCGCAATATACATTGAATGGCTTTTATCGGTTGCCGCTGACACAATTTAAGCAACCGCTTAATCATACGAAATTAAAATTTGAAGAATTATCAAATTCATTAAATTTATCAATCCATAGTCCTGTAATTAAGCATTATTATTCGCATCGAATCCCGCAACACGCTACCTTGATACCATCACCGGTTCATCACCAGTCTTCACTTCATACTTCTACTTTACCTTCGACATCCATATCTCCATCATTACGCTCAAGTCCATCTCCATATCTGTCTTGTGTTATTAACAGACTGTTGTCTAAATCATCAGAAGCATACCGCATAAAAATGCCACGCCGTGGTTTTGATACCATACGGCGAATGCCAATTGTGGTAATTCCACGAAAGAGGAAATACAAAAACTATGTGTCTAGAAGGCGTAATGCTCAACTTATGGCTAATCTACGTCGTTGTTCCTCTGATCCAGTATTATATCGAAGTTATAATCAGTGGGAAGGTTTAACAAAGCCAATTCTCCCTCGCCAGATTCTATAAGACATTATCATCATTTGCACATTCTAATCATGCAGCACCCATTGCTGCAATTCCTGAAGCGACTTCCTTTGATGATGCAACGATGAAGGTTGAAACTAAAGCTAGGAAGGAATTTGCTTCTTTAATATCAAAAAAGCCAAAATTCAAGGAAGAAAGAATAATTTTTGGAGAAGTGACAAAATCAATAGTTCAAAAAGATGAAGAACGTGAAAAGATGAGAAGAAAAGGTAATGGAAAATTATCAAATACTTTCGATTTTGAAATGAATAAAACTGACATAACTGCTAATTATTCGGATGACGTTAATTTAAATGTAAACGAAGGCGAAAGTTTAACAGAAGTTGCTTTACGTGCTCCCACTCCGCCGACTACCTCCAGAAACCGACCACGTAACTTAGCTTCTCGTAGTGCTATGTTATCCAAAGCAACTACCATCGAAACACCGCTTATTAAGCGACGTCTCTTAGGTTCTGCAAAATACAAACAGGGTAGTGGTAGCGATCGGAAAGATTATCATCGAGAATATGTCAATTTACTGTCAAGAAGCAATAATTTAGATGAAAGAGAAGAAGAACGAACGGCCGAACAAAAAGCTCAGAATACGGTTACAGCTGTTACAGCTGCTTTTTCAACTTTGACACTTGAATCACAGCAAATTGAGCACGAACGAGAAGCTATTGCTGAACACGCAAATAATACAGGTGGTGTAACTGTTGTTGGAATAAAAAATACGGGAGCAGTTAAAGCAACGGGTGAAGCTACGATAAAAAGTGGTGCTGAAATTGAGAAACCGATTGCATTATTACCACAGCAAATGCTTTGTATAAACTCAGTAAATAATAATAATAAAGTCGGTATTGTTAATGACAGTGGACAGCGAAAATCCCGAAAAGCAATACAACAAACTACCGTAATTGCTCCAGTACCACCATCATCTAGTCGAAAACCAAAACAACCAGCTAGGGTATTTTCGCATAATTCCTTGCTTGCAACCCTTCAGTTACCACCCTCTGTTAGTGCAAAAGTGGATCGAATTATTGCAAATGCTGATCGGAAAGAAAAAGAACGACGTTCCAATCATGTTGCTGTCAATTCGGTATTATTTTTCCTTGATACAGAGTTAAAATCATTGGTGGCTCACTATGCATCATTTCTTCCTAGTAACTTTCGGAACATTCGTAATGATTAAAAATCGATTTTCGATATATATTTGCATTAAAAAAATATATGCCCACTGCCTGTTAATAATATTTTCATAAAGTCTTTATGTTAAGAGTTGGAAAATCAAAAAAAAAATGTTGTCAAATAAATGTAGAAGTCCAAGGAAAAACTGTCAAAGTCATCACTTTTTTTTTTTTTGATGAAAAATATAGATAAAAAATAGAAGTTTGCTCGTTTCATTAGGATATAATTTCTTCAGTTAATATTTTTGACTGTCTTTACACCTCTAACCCTTAATAGGAACCGAATCATCTTATCCATCGGTATGACAATCAAAAATGCTTTCAGGATTATTAAAATGTTAGGAAAAAAATTTTCACTGTCCTAAAATACATATGTTATAATTCATTGCATTATCAGATAAAACTAGCTCCCACAGTTAAAAAAATTCTCGTTTTACCAATGCAGATAACTTCCCATAGTGTGATATCACATGCCTGCTGATAAAGGTCGATCTATATAGAGTCGTTTTTGTTACTCATTCATTGTTATCAGGTTTTTTTTTTGGTTTTATATCGATTGGTTGATTAAATAGACTAAATATTTAAACTTTCGATGATTTTAACCTTTTCTTTTGATTTATTGAAATTGTTCTGAAACTCTATAGTTAGTATATATATCGCTATGAGATCTTAAAATCAGATGGATTGCTGGAAAAGGTTACGATCATTTATTCATCGCAATTTAAAAGCGATATTTTCTAATCCTTTTTTCGTCATATTCTTAGTTATGTTCTGCTAATTGATATTACTTTGAATTATTTTTGATATTTAACAACTAGAAATTAAAATTTTGTTGATTAATTTGGATGAAGAAAATAAGAGAGGCAAGAAATTGTTAATGAAATTTTTTACATTTTCATTACTTTAACATTTATTGGTGAATTATCAGAACTTATTATTTAAAATCTACGCAGAATTCATTTCTATTTTGCAATTACTTTGCAGTGACGATATAATTTAGCTTAAATTTACATAGTAATATCAATGAATAATGATGAGATGCTTTAAATTTGTTTTGCAATTTCTTCTGTAAACTTTCAGATTAAGTTTTTTGTAGAAGATGGAATCTTAACTTCGTAATCACATCTGCAAAGTCGAATAATTTTTCTGCAACAGTGGCAGCAATTTTTTCTTGAAACAATGAAAAAAATGCAGAAATTGCGAAAAGCAACTTATTCCAATATTCTTAGCATTTTTTTTTTTCAAATCAGTCAAGACGCAATTGTTGATTGAAAAATAGAACTATAGGATAATAATTAAATTGCATTTACGTATAATGTTTCCATAATTTTCCAAATGTTTTAGAGTGATCGTTCTGATCGTATACAACCGGCATCTTCGTCGAAATCACATGTAACTGGAGCAGGACAAACACCGTCAAGCTCTGTTGCACCATCAATAGCACGACCTGTCGTACAGGATGACCGTGATGGGCATCTTATTTATCAGGATGGTGATATTATTCAAGGAAGATGTATGTTATTAACTTTTGAAAGGAATTTTCAAGAATCAGATTTTAAGCTTTTAAGATTTTGTGCAATTTTACTGAACTGTCAAAATGTTAATGAATTATTTTTTTCAATTACTTTTATTAAAAAAAATTTTAAGTGTAAAATTACATTTGATAAAATGTGTAATTGTTCATCAGTTTACTTTTATAGTCTCACAAAGTTATTTTGAATTCGCTGCAATCATTTCAGTCATTTTTCATCTTTTATTTTCAGTATTTCCCATTTCTTACTTTCGCTTCTCCATCTTTCTGTTTACTCTTTTCAGTTTGATTCTTTTTTTGAATATATTTTTTATTATTTTAGTCTTTATCCGTTCATTTCATGTTTTATTTATTCTTATATATCAAAAATAAAACACTGTTGTGCTATTTTTTATTTTTTTCAGATGAAATAGTACGTACATTGGGTGAAGGAACGTTTGGTAAGGTAGTTCAAGTTAAAGATGGTACTATGGGCGGTCGACAATTTGCATTAAAAGTTATCAAAAATGTAAGCAAATATCGGGAAGCTGCAAGACTTGAGATTAATGTACTAAACAAATTACAAGAGAAAGATCCAAATTGTAAGTAATAATTTTTTCTATCTCATTATTTATCTATAGGCATTAAAATTATACATGTTATGGCTTATATTATATGCTACTGGAAATTTTAAAATTTTTATTTTTCTAGTTTGGTAATACAACTGCTTGATAATTTTGATTATCATGGACATGTGTGCTTGTTGTTCGAGTTACTTGGCCTTAGTGTTTTTGATTTTATGGTAAGTCAAAATTATATTTCGACATCGTTTTTGTTTTATAGAAGAGTAGGGAATTGAATCTTTGCATATTTTATTGCCTATTAGTTATTGATTACACTCGAACTGAATGGAATATTGTCATTTCTATTTTTCTGATTTTTATCATTCAAATTATGATGATTATTTTTCCTTTATTTCTATATCTAGATCTCAATTCATGATCATCATGTTTTTTTCCAGAAAGCGAATAATTACCAAGCTTATCCAATGGAGCAAGCACGGTACATAGCTTATCAATTATGTTATGCGGTAAAATTTATGCACGATAATCGTTTAACGCACACGGATCTCAAGCCTGAAAATATTTTGTTCCTCAACAGTAGCTACAGGTTCCGTTTTTTAAATTTAGTTTTGTTAAATTTCGTGAAAGCGAAGTTACTTGTTAAGTTAATCAATGCATTCCCAGTTATTGTCACAGATCCATCACAATGTTGGGATGACAAATGGATACTCGCATATTGCTAGGAAATCTTTCTTTAAAAGATTTTATCAATAGATCATAATGGTTAAGATGGATTATAAAAAAGCGGACAAACAGTAGGAATAAATAGTAATAAATTCTTTTTTTTTTAATTTTCAAAACTGTCTCACATTTTTAATAACAATTGTATCACAAAAGATTACCAATCCATCCTTTCCTTGCAAAAAGGTTTGGATCGGAAAAAGAAAACAGTATGGATTATAAAAGATTACCAATCCATCCTTTCCTTGCAAAGAGGTTTGGATCGGAAAAAGAAAACAATATTCTAAGGTTAGAATTTACTAGTTCAATCAAAAAAAAAATAATATTGGTATTACAATTATTACTTTTTAGTCTTGCTTGAGCATTATTTTAATAAGTGCAAATAACATATAACTGTTGCAAAAAAAAAAAACAGACATAATTATTGATCCATCTGAATATTGTTATTTTGAATTAAGATTGATTATCAAATTTCATAACATTAAATTGAATAGATGTATAACAAATCGATAATTATGTGTGAATTTTTGAAAAAAATTAAGAAAAGTTTGCTGAAAAAAACTTTATGGAATTATTGGCAGATATATAGATATATATAAGCGTATATATAAGACATATATAAGCATAAACAATTGAATCATTGTCAAATTTCTGAAATTTTTCAAAATGAATCGAATTGAATTGTTATAATAATATAATGCAAGATTTCACTTAGACTGTATCTCTTTTTATTGTTCCTTGAACTTCACTAAGTAAATGTTCTTCTTAGACTTAGATCATAAATTATTCAATTTTGACGATAAGCTGTAATCTTTTCAGAAATATCTGTCTCTTATTTAATGAATAAGAAAACTGAAAAATTACATTCTTTTCTGTCGATTCTTTTTTTTTATTTGAAACGCAATAACCTTCTTTAACACTGAACTTTTTTTTAGCATTTATTTATTTGTTTTTTTTTTTTTCAGAGTGATTGAGGATGGAAAGAAAAAAAGGCCTTTACGGATAATCGACGACGCACGCGTAAGATTGATTGATCTCGGCTCAGCAACATTCGACCATGAACATCATTCGACAATTGTTTCAACAAGGCACTACCGAGCACCTGAAGTTATTCTAGGTTTTATTTTATTTATTTTTTTTTTTCAACCATACATGGTATTTTTTGCTTTATTTAGTTATTACAAAATTTTGATAAAAAGTCAGTCAAAAAAACGTAGTATGTATCCAAATACTTCAGATTTCCATATAATTAGAATCAATTATAAGTTAACAGATATTTTAATCCAGCTTAGCTTATATTTGAATATTTCTCCTCATTTTGAAAATCAGAATGGTGAATATAAAGGAATTTCTAAAATCTCAATAAATAAGTCAATAATACGCAGCGATTGACTTACAGTTTTTAATAACTGTGTTTTACTAAATTTGAAATTTAAATTGAATGCAGGACGATATACTTCATGTTATATATTTGTTTATATTAGCATCATTGTAGGTTATTAAAGCTTTAATTGTAAAAAGTGTGGATGGTTTTATTCAGTATAAATCTTCATCGTAATGCAAAGCAAACCAAAAATAGCATTTTAATATCATTTTAGTAAACAATATACTTTTTTGTTTTAGAGCATCTTGTTCGTATTTTTTCGAATCTATATTATAAGAAGATTAGAATTATCATTGATACCATTTAACTACGTTTATATGGCTGTGGAGAGTTCTAGATTAATTGTAGCTTATAGATTTAAAATCCAACTCTGATCCTCATTCATTTTCAATATTGTTAGTGATTTCCAACTTTATCCGGAACTTAGATAGTAAAATAGGCATTTTTTTCAACAATAATACGTAATGCATGATTGTTTCATATGAAGTTTTCGTGATACTTTCAATATTCTAAAATATGTAATTGGTATGGATATATTAGCAGGCATGTTATCAGCAAGATTCTGATAGAGTATTTAGTTTACCAATTGGAGGACTTTAATTCTGAATTATTTCAGAAAGAAATTATGTTTTGAATGTACGCTATTTTTTTTGTGGCAGGGTAATTGTGCATTATATTAATGATATTTCAGAATTAGGATGGTCTCAGCCATGTGATGTTTGGTCAATTGGTTGCATTTTGTTCGAGCTCTACCTCGGTATCACATTATTTCAAACGCACGATAATAGGGAGCATCTTGCAATGATGGAGAGAATCTTGGGTACATTACCTTATCGAATGTGCAGGAAGTCTAAGTATGTCTTATTTGTGTACTTTTTTTTCATTTTCTTTTTCAATTTAATTATTAGTTTTTTGTGCTACTTTCAGATTTTATCGTGAATAATACATAAATTAACTTCTTTGTTTGTTAAGCTTTTTTCTATTCTAACATTAATTAAAGTTTTATTTTTTTTCTTTGATAGTATGTTTTCATATTTCAGTCGTCTTCATTATTTCATTATTATTTATTCTAAATCTGCCAGCATTACGATGACGTTAAGATTTTATCTGTCATTAATCGTTAATGTTTTCAATTTCAGAACGAAATATTTTTATCATGGACGGTTAGATTGGAATGAAAAAACGCAAGCAGGACAGTATGTCAGAGACAATTGTAAACCATTGTCGGTACGAATTTTTGTTTTTTTCGTTGAAGATAAATTCATTTTTTAAAAATTTTAATCTCATATAGAGTTTTCAAATTTCAATAATGTTTCAAAAATGCATTTAATGTAGTAAGTGCAATAATGCAATTGTATTTTTTGGTTAAATTTTACCACATAGATATCAAATGCTAATTTAGTTCATATTGATTTTGTCGAAAAGTTGTAATGTATGTAATATATTTGCAGTACTATTTTCTACTCTTTCCGAACTTCGTCCATTTTCTTAATCCCAAATCGCTTAACTGACCTAATTTTAATTGAAATCAATTTCTTTATTCATGCAGCATCAGCAATTCCTTTTTAATATTCCAAAAGTATCTCCTCGCTTATATTCATTGAAGGATCAATTAGGGGTAGTTGAAATTCGTTGAGTGATCAGTTAGAAAAAGCAACTGTTCGATGACTAAAGCATTTCCTCAATAGAATTTTCGATATTGGAAGCCTTTATCATAAATTTATCATAAATTTAATTATTGTATCCATTGTCTTTTTAACTCATTTTTCAAAAAAAGCATATGGAACGATAAGATGGAAAAATTTGCTTATTGATGATGCTACTTTGAGGAATAGAAAAACAGAATTTGAAAATTCTTTTATACTTGATCATATGACAGATGATATGCCCGCAGATTTTTTTTTTTCTTTTTTTTTTGTTGCTGCTCAAAGCTTTACAACATTTTTTAAATTCTGTGCTTGTTTTTTGTTTCCGGCTTGTTTGCTGTGACTAATAATGACTGTGGTAGTGGAGGTGATGGGAAGGAGAAGAGAGAATATTATGTGGCTTATGAATTTGAAAAAATTTATCTCTCTACTTCTTTTAAAGCATTTGTCAATTAATCGTACACAGACAAATGTTTATTTCCTTTTCTTCATACGTAAATAGATTCTGAAGCCTACGACTACTTAGATTATACTTAATAAAGAATGTTAGCGATAAATGGAAAAAAAAAGAATATATTCAGTACACAACAGAATATAATCATATCGGATGCAGTTTATCGGACGTTCAGATGTTTAGATTTTCAACTTTCAATTTGAATAGAAATAAAAGCTAAAAGTTGCGAATATTTCCTTCATCCTATTTTGTTTGTAAATTTGGACGGCAGTATATTAAATGCAGCCTATTAATTTGCCCGAATTTTTCAATTCATTTATTTCTGATTATGTCAATTTAAATCAGTGTTAATTTAATTAGTTAAATAGAATATTTATGATCTAACTTATATAAATTAAAATATTCTGGAAGCAACAGTGATTATATCAAAATCTATTTACGACTGCATATCTGTTTTCAATGCTTCAAACAGTATATTCTATTCATCATCACAAAGATCAAGATTAAAGTCAAGCAGTATTGATTTATGTAATTTGTGAGATATATAATCAGTATAGATAATAATAATCGAGGAACTGCATGATATTAGTTGCTGATAAAATTTCAGTTGGTAAATCGTACGCTTCACTTACTTAGTAGTACCGATAGTATTATTAGTTCCAAAAACGTAACTGCAAAGTTTATTCGAATGTTATTGTTTACTAAATCTTCTGCAAACAGGTCTCAAGTGATAAAATTTAAATATTTAAGTGTTTATTTGAATATTTAACCATTCTATATTTCCCAATAATCC
This sequence comes from Dirofilaria repens, assembly GCA_008729115.1. Taxonomy (NCBI): domain Eukaryota; kingdom Metazoa; phylum Nematoda; class Chromadorea; order Rhabditida; family Onchocercidae; genus Dirofilaria; species Dirofilaria repens. The sequence goes on along the minus strand of SNRZ01000033.1, from coordinate 61,753 downwards.
TAGTAATGAGCTTCGAAACTTGAAGCTCAAACAGTCGAATATTTCCCTGTATTACTTGAATATTTAACTTATTTTTCTAGAAAATTTTTCTTTTTTCCTAAATTTATCAAAAAATATGCTACTATATATTTCTTTTTTTATTTTTATTTATTTTTTTTCTTATTATTGTATTGGATAGTATAAAATGGGCTAAATGTTTTATTATTTAATGTTTTCTAGCGTTATATGAAATCAAACGATCCAGAAGATATTGAACTGTTTGATATAATCTCAGAAATGCTTACATATGAACCATCACAACGTATAACTCTGGGTTCTGCATTGGATCATCGATATTTCAAACGTTTAGCACCACATCTCAGGTAAAATTTCTTTTTTTTTTTCATATTTACATCAAATCGAAGCAAAAAACTCCAATCGTTAGAAATATTATTGGCTTTAAGAATTATGTGCTTTTTTTTAGCCACTTAAATATTTGGCAATAATATTTCTTAAAATCAGATGACTAAAATTTAATATATTTGATTCCTAAAATGTCCCAACATATTTCACTTAGACTTTATTTTTAATAAATGTGCATTCATTTAATATTTCAAATAATTTAGGCTACACGAAAGTGGTGCATCGTCGAATGGATCATCATCAGCAACAGCTACAGCATCAGCAACAATAGTAGCAGGTGAAACTATAGTAATATCAAATACGGCTGATGAAGATGGTGAAGAACGATAGTGCCCAGTAAATAATACAAATAGTTCGAACATTCTTGTTACTTGTTTGTTAGCGATAAATTTACCACTTATGGTGTATTTTTTTTTCAAAATTTTCGGAATTTTCTAGAATTGCTAGGATAACAATTAGAAACATAATATAATGGTAGAAAAATAGAAGAAAAAAAGAGCAATTCCGGATTTTGAAAATATTATCGGAAATATATCGATGATTCTGTGAATAGTCAAAAAGTATTGTAATTAACAATGAATATAAAGAAGTGTTTCTAAATAGGATAGTCTTTTAAGTAACATTATTATCATAAATTCCAACGCATTTATCGATGTGTTGTTCACTTTTTTCTTTGATTATCTCATATTTATATGTAAGGGAGATTTTATCCCCATGCATTGTTATTATTTGACTAATGAATCGTATACTCCGAAGTTTTGATAATTATCATTGTGATAAAATCCCTTCCTTCCTAAACAGTACTATCATACTTATCAGTTTGATGCCGTACTTTATTATTCGTGTATAACTTTGAATACATAGTTCATTTTATAAATTTTTAAGTCAATTTAAAGTAAAATTTTCGAAATTTTGACTAATAAGTAGTTGGTGCTATGTTTGTCATTTTTATAAAACTACCACTTTCTTTCATTCAAAATTAAAAAATTTCAACGTTTACTATGATCATCATATATATGATGATTTTCTTTCAGTACATCATTGAGAATGAATTAAAATTGATTCAATATATATAGATATAATGACACGAATTACCATGATATATTGGTTTATTTTAAAAAAAAATTGTGAAATAATTTATAGAATTTTTTGTATGCTGTAATGAAAATTTAAATTTTAGTTTTTCATTTCATAATTTAAGTTTTTTTTTTTCTTTTTTGAAATTTTGCTCAGGCATTTGGTTAATTCTGTCACGTGTTCTTGCTTTGTTTCTTTTTTCTTACTTTTCATTGTTGACGAAAAGTTGCTTCCAATTAGTGTTTTTTTCTTCTTCTTCTACTTCTATTGTGCACGGGGACAGGAAATTATTAAAATGAGACATATGAAATATCGATTAAATACATCAAAGATATTCAATGGAAAATGTAATTTTTTTTTTTTTTTTGCTGAAATGATTAAAGGATGATCGTGAAAGAAATACTTGATAGTTTTCTTATTTTTATTGATCTAGATATGATTAGAAAAGAGGAGATTTATTCAAGACAAATTAAACTTTAGTATAATTTAAATTTATATAAGAAAGAATTGATGAACTTTTCATTTATTGAAATTTTCAAATTTATCTCTGAATTAAAATTTAAATCTAAGAGTTGATTGAAATTAAAAAGACGAGGAAGTTTTATTCTCATTCGGAAATCGATATTTCTGCTTCCTATGTTTCATTACTTTTAGCATTTCAAATCCTTGTTTTTATTTGAGTGAGAATTTAGGATATTGTATTCCAATAAATTAAATCATTCATTTGTCTTTTCTTAAATTATACCAATTTTTCATCTTTTGTGTACTTTTTTTTTTTCTTTGGTGCGCTTAAAATTGTATAAGATATAATTAATTCTTGGAATGTAACGAAAAAATTTCTTTTGATAATTTTAAGATTGTTAAAAATATTGTGGAAAATATTAAATTGTTTTTATTACCTGTATACCTGGCGAGAAACTCAAGATGATTTATTTGCCACTAAGTTTAGAGCGAAAAATTCACATGAACTATATTTTATCAAATTAGCAGTTTAAAGTCATGATTTCTTTGTTACTCATTTTGTTTGTAATTTCACCACTATTAATCAGGTTGTTTTTTTGGATGAGAATTGGTTAAATTGATTGGATTATCACTTCAAAGTTACAATTGATTACCGGATTACTGGTTTCATTCGTTAAGTTTTGTCGTGATCGAAGTATTGTTTGATTTATCTTTTATTCTTTTTTTTTTTGTTTGAAATGTTTTATTTTGATCAAAAATTATTAGAGATTGTATTAAAAAACATAGGGAAATATTTATAATTTGATCATCATTGGGTTATGTAATAACAAATATTTTACCCATTTCCTGTTTCTAATAGTTTGTATTTTTAAAACAAGGAGAAGAAGAGTATTCCTGAAATGTATCGATTAAATCCAAGTATTTCTAATTGTTACAAATGCTTAATTATCCGCAACTAATCCAAAAAAAGATAAAATATGGGTAGCGATATAGTACATTCGAATTATCTCCTAGCTGGCGTGGACATTGATTTTTGTCAGGTTAGGATGGGTGAGATTTAATAGTTTCGTCATGGTTTCCTGGAGAAATGGGTAGATGGACTGATACACGTCGATCCATTGTTTATTTTAAAGTTGGCCAGTTTATTTCTTATTTGTTGTTACGTTTTTGTCCTCATCTACAGTGTTTTTTTTTTGTGTACTGTGTTACATTTCAACTGGTATTTTACTTTGTTTAAATTAAATAATAAATATGTTATTATTATTCAAATAAAATCATCAATGATTAATTTAGTATAACCTTATTTAAATCAAATAATATGTTACTGCTATTTAATAAAATATCAGCTGGGCTGACAATCTAGAATTAGCAAAAAATCAATAGTTAATTCAGTATGACAGTTTTTTTTTTTTGATGATCATAGAAGCATACAAAAGCCGTTCAGTTTATCATTTGTCTTTGTTACGGTTTCAGAGAGCTTTTCTGAAAAGCTAAAAAAAGAAATTACCAGTTATCGTTCTACAATATGATAGTTTGTTTTATCATGATGCTTTGAAGTGTTTTGAGGATAAAAACTGATAGTTTGAGTTCTGTCGTAGAGTTGGCCGGTTATCATAATCTTACTGCATGTTGCATATTTCAGTGCAGAAATGACGGAAGTACTTCGTGGTGATACTGATGTTGGATGTCGTGATGCATTTGATTTCTCGAACTGTGCTCGGAATATGGCTTTAGAAGCAATGGGTATGAAACCACCAACAATGAGAAGTACTGGTACAACTATTGTTGCAGTTACGGTACAAGGTACTTAATTTTATTTCTCTTTACATTTCATATGATAGAGAAGAAATCCACTAGAGCATATTTAAAATGCATAAATTAGATTATTCATTTATATTCATAATATACAAACTTTCTTTTTTCATTCATTTCGAATAGTGTGTTATCAGGTTTGCAAGTTTCACTTGGTATATCTATTTAATCATTCTCTTGTAGGATGGCTGGTAATGGGTGCCGATTTCGCGTGCAACTGCCGGTAATATTATCGCTGATAAAGATTGCAGAAAGGTGCACAAACTCACCGATTCGATTTATGCATGTGGTGCTGGTACTGCTGCTGATTTGCTTCAAGTTGATATCAGATTTTTCATTTATTATTTGAAAACTATTTTTATTTTCTCACAAAAATGTGCTGGTGCTTACTGGATGTCTTACTGTGATGCTAAATTATTATTTACTCTATATGATAAAGCATGACGAGTATTTCGGAAAACTAATTAAGTTCGGCTTTATAAGCATGTTAACTGTGATTGCTGGAATGAGGATGATAGATAGTTCAATAAATTAGTCGATCTATTCGCTGCAGTATTGTATGTAGAAAATTTTATAAGTAGGTTGTGAGTATTGTATGTAGAAAATTTTATAAGTAGGTTGTGTCTCGTCTATAAACAAAAAAATTATTGCTGAGAAAAAAAATGCATAAGTGATAAGAATATTTGTATTACATGTATTACTTATATGTTCGTAAAGTTTCTACTTCTAGGTAACGAAAATGTTGTCTGCGCAACTACGACTTCTAGAACTGAATACAGGGAAAAAAGCACGAGTAGTCACAGCACTTCGACGAGCCAAGCAACATTTGTTTTCATATATGGGTCATGTTGGAGCATATCTATTGATTGGCGGTGTTGATCCTACTGGACCACATTTATATCAGGCAAATTTTATTTATTTTTGCTTCATAGTTTCACAGAAACTAATATCATCAATAATAATATTTTGAAATTCCTCTGCTTTTACTCCAGCTTAATTGAAAATCAAATGAAAAAGCTGCATCGTTTCATCGAATTTTACGCCAAGAGTGCAATACTGAAACCCGAAATGGTTTTATAAAATAACAATTGGTATTTCAGTGTTCGGCAAATGGCTATACTCAGAGTAAACCCTTCGCTGCTGAAGGTTCAGGTAGTTATGCTGCAACAACCGTTCTGGAGCGAGATTTCAAGACTGGAATGACGGTATATTTTCTGACATTTATAGACGAAATTATTGATGTTCATTCTTGCTGTTTCCATAAGAAGTTCGAGTGTGTTATTCTCGTAGATTCTTTGTTAATGTGTTACTACATATGACTTATTCAGTGTTAATGCTTTATGTGTCCTACGCATATTAGCGATTTATGCTTTGGATGTGACATGTTGCATACATTTTTATTGTATTTTGTACAAATAAAAAAGACTCAGATTTACAATTCGTTACTGAAAATTCAAAAAGAAAATGCTATATACTATGTTTAGGAAGAAGAAGCCGTTCTTCTGGTTCATCATGCATTGGAGGCTGGCATGCATGGTGATAATGCTTCTGGAAATTCTCTCAATTTTGTTATTATAACACCCGAAGCTACAATATTTAAGGTAACATTTACATCAATTTTCCAAAACAATCGTCGAATTGAGCTACTCATTTGTGTTTATGGTAAATATATTTCCCAATTTTTAGGCATTTTTTATTCTTTATTAGAGTTTCATGAAAATTTGATTTATTATGATTTTGCCTGATTTATTATTCTAAATTTTGTTCAGAATGGCACTCTAGAATTACACCACTATCTGTCTCCTCTTTGTCTTGAAGCAATGATTATGGTCTTTCTTTTGAGATCATTATAATATAGGCTCACCATCATTGCAAAATTATTAAGTTCGTATATTTAGTGAATGCCGTTGTATTCTGATTAACTATTAATTTATAACATAATTTATGTTATATGGTTTGTTGATTATTGCCATGAATGAGATTTTTTCAGGGTCCTGTGATTCCTAATTTCTGTGTACGACCAGAGCCTGTTGAGTTGGACTATAAATTCAAGCTTGGTTCCACTAATGTTCTAAAGCAAAAGGAAATTAAATATGATGTCATTGAAAGCATGGACATTTCTCACTAATGTGATCTAATGCAATCATATTTTCATTTTTGAGATTATTTGTTGCTGTAAAGTTTTTTGAATCTTTCTTAGTCACTTTGATTTGCAAAAAAGTGAAAATTCATTTCATTTGCTTCAGACTTTTCTATAATTGCTTAATTTTGACAAAGACTTAGTCATAATGCTGTTTAATTGGTGAATCTTTTATTTTATTTTATTTGGTCATATTTAGTGACTTATTTATCTGGCGACATTTGCCCTTTTAATTCATTTATTATGGATGATAATTCTAGTACGGATTCAAAATTTTGACGTTTTCGTTATCTGCGACCTTAAAATTTAATTACGATATGACATGCTTATGATTGTTTTTTCTTTTTTTTTTAAATAAAATAATAAACATGCATGTATAATTGGGAAAATTATACAAGAAATTCCAACAAATATCGCCTGGTGAATGTGGATACAAGAAACAATAAATCGTCATTATCTTATCTGTTCATCCTATTTATGAGACAATTCATTTATGAGACTGGACACTTTCTCTGAATAATCTTGATGTGAATTATCGACAAGTGATTACAAAAATCGAAAGTGGTAATTATTTTCATTAATATATTATAAAAAACAATGAGTTTTTCATTTCCGAATATTCTTTAATGATCTTTAGATAAGTTAAATTATTGAGTTCATAATGAAACAAGCCTAAATTAAGTAAAACGCTCTTTCTACATGATATTACTGAGAAAGGAGCAGAGAATTTCCATTTTTTAGTTCTTTTAGTAATAAGTCATTTTGACTATACAACATATATTAAAGACTGGCCTCTAAATATTTTGTCTTTTTTTTGAAAAAGATTCGAGAAATTGCAAAATGGTGGAAATGATGAATGTAAAGAAGAATTGATGGATAATTGTCTGTCAACTTTGTCTGATTAAATTTTCAACCTCACTTTGTACCATCTCCTATCCATTATTTCTTACTTGTCACTTTATTAATTATTCAGGAGGAGAGAACTTTTTTTTTTTCGAGAAAAATTTATGCTAATACAATCAGAAGAGCTTTTCGAGAATGACATTTTGTGAAATAAAGCTATATCATTTTCAGCCTAGAAAAATTATGCAAGTGCAAAACTTCTTGCAATAAATCGCTGATCGCTTAATTTTTTTTTTGGAATTTATTCGTTGAAATCTTTTTTTCTGATTAACTTTAAAATGAATAAATAATCTTCGACAAAATGTCTCTGATTAGCTAGTAAATTTAGTAAAAATAATTGTGCTATTTAATATTTTTTATATTTTTTCTTTCTTTATATTTTTTTTTCTATTTTTTTTTCTCCATTAAAAAAAAAGTTCAATTTCAATTACTTCACCTTTGATTTATACAAATTTTTCATTTTAAAATATTTTCAACGAAAACGTATTTTCCATCATGCGAAATATTTGTGCATTGATGGAATAACTGTTGGAGCAACTGCTAATGTATAAAAATTGAAATTCAATTTGATCCTGTCGAGAATTATAAAATTCAAGCAGTCGAAAGTTTATTTTCCTAAAATTTGTATTTAAAAAATCGAGGAAAAAAAATAATTTAAAAAAGAAAATAATTAGAAAAAACAGCTTTAAAAACTATTTTAGCAAGTAGTAATGTATAAAAGTTGAAAATCAGTTTGAAAGCTTAATTGTTAAGTGGAGCAATCCGAAGTTTATTTTCCTATGCATTATCAAAAAATCGATGATTTAAAGCAAAATAATTCTTAAAAAAAGATAATTCTAGCTTTAGAAATAGCATATTCTGTTTTCCATCATTTTTAACAATTAATATAATATGATAAGTGATATTAATGAAACTTTTAAGAGTTATTGCAAAATACCAACATCTTTTGGATTATTTAAAGAAAAAAAAAAAAATGTTTAAACAAAATAAAATTAATTGTTTACTATCATTATGATTGGATAATAACAAATATAACTCAAAATGTATTTGTACAAAATGTTTTAAAAATTTCAAATTACTTTAATAATTAGATAATAATTTTTGCTAAAATTATTTAAGTATCCAAAATTTATACACAACCATTCATTCATTAATTGTATATATTAATTAAATGTAGCTGTAAATAGTCTTCTTATACTTATACCTCAAATTTAATATCTAATTCATAATAACTTAAATTTTAAATTTTAATATCTAATTGATAAACAATTACTGTAAGCTTTTATCATGCCGCAAATATTATATTTGATCAGCATTCATATAAGCTCTTCTTTTATCAGATATATCTCATCGGCTATCGTACAATAGCTCTCTTATAATAAGTAATAAAGGTAAAATAAAAAGACGAATAATATTTGACGTATTCTTACATCATTCTGTTAGAAGGAAAAAAGATGGCAAAAAAATAAGCTCAGATATTTTCACATTAATTAATAATCCTTTAATTTTAATTAACATTACGGTAATTCATAAAATGACTTTTTTATTGGAAAGAATTTTCTTTTTTTTTTGGAATTATTTCGAATTTTTTGCTATTATTGGAAAAGTTTAAGAAAAGCAGAAAATTTTGCAAATGAAAGAAATGTTGGAAAAGGTTAAGATTGAGAAGTGACCTTTGTACATAATGCTCGAGATATGAGTTCAAATCGCATATATCATTTGATAATTGTTATATGTATTAGAAGTGAAGAGTGTATATGTGTGGGGTAGTATATCAAACAAAATAAGGCAAGAGGTCAACTGATATGATGTGGCCAGAATAAGAGTAGAATGTATGCAAAAGAAAAAAAAAGAAAAAATTTCAAGAGTTTCAAATTGAATTCATTGCAAAAATCAATTTGAATCAATCAGAACTAAATGAACTGATAAGAATAGAACGATAAGAAAATATGAAGAAAGAGTCAAACAAAATAGGGTCAAGAAGAGAAGTGTTTAAGCTAAGCGATAAATCAAACTAATAAAATTCGCAATTAACATAGAACCATAATAATTAGAATTTTCCTATATTATCAAACTGAACTTTGATATTTCTCGACAGAATGATAAAATGCCGAGAATAAATGCCTCTGAATGAAAGTTATAATAAATGAAAATTATAGAGTAAACTTATCATCTTAAGTTATAAATATCACTTATAAAATTAGCATTAATAAAATTGATGACAATCATGATTCCCAAAAAAAAAAGAAAATTATTTCGGGGATCAAAGTTCATAACGTATTTCAACATTTTGTATTTTTCAATTTTTAAATAAACTTTTGATTTTAGCTAAAGCAATGAAAAAATACTTAATTAGTTACTAAAATAAGGAAAGAATAATGAGAAGACGTATTTATAGAAAATAATATCAATTTCAATTAAACTATTTGAAATTCGGATAGAAAAAGTTTGTAGAATTGCGAAAATTCCTTAAATTAAATTATTTCAGATAAGGCTACAAATGGAAATTGGCCATAAATTATAAGTCAAAAGAATAAAGTATTCATTAGATTTTGCAATTGTTAAAGTGCAAAGATGATTTGAGTCCATTTTCAACATTTCCATATGTGGTGGTATTTTCAGCAATTAGCATTGAATAAATACAATTAGCAATAAATTTTGCATAGGATTTTTGCAAATAATGGTCTTCGTTTTCGAAGCATATCGAGAATGATCGATCTGATTCCGCATACTGTTTCGGGATATAATCGAGAATTGATATATTTTCTTTTGTTGATGAATAATTCTGCAAATGTTTACAATTTAATAATTTCTTCGTACATTAATTTATCGTTTAAATCTACCCTTTAATCAATTTTACTGCAATATATTGTTTTTTGAATGTTATATTTTCGTTTTTCAAATTTTTGATAATTTTTTTTAAATGAACCATTTTTGATTGATTAAAAAATTATAAAAAATTTTGTTTTTGAATTTTAACAAAATCATGGAAAATCAATCGCACATGACTCAAAGAATTATCAGATTGGAAGTTGTAGACAATTGATAGATTTGATTATCACAAAGATTAACAATGATCGATGTGAGTATAAAAAAAAGATGATGCAATGATCATTTTTTCACAAACTGATAATCGATTAAGCTTATCAGCTAATTTCACTCAAATATGAATTAGGTATTACATTTTCGAATAGTTTTATACTTAAGTTTAAAAATGATATATATATACATATACCACATGAATGATATTATCAAAAAGAGATGCTAAATGTCGAATGATTGATACTTCAACGAAACGATCCTTATCAGAGTAAGCTATTAAAACCTGCAAAATTATGAGTTAATTAATTAATTAATATATGAATAATATATAAAATTATTCTAACTTATCCCTTAAAAGTAGTACAGAAAATAAAAATAGCTATATATTTTAGGATAAAATTCGAGAAAGAATTGAAATGGAAGAAAGATAGGAATTAAATGAGTTTACTAAAATGAATGGAATAATAATTTTTGAAAAAATTGTTCTAATCTGATAAATAAAAAATTTCAAAATTCAAATTTTCAAAAACTATACTTTTGTTCTATTCTTATTCAATATGTTGATATATTCCACTTGATCAGTTAGATTAAGATTATTTGCTAATTTAAGACAAATTGCAGCTTCATCACCATTTTTTACTTTTATTTCCGATAATTTAAATGCTGAAAATAAATAACAAATAGAAGAGAGAAAAAATCAAAAATATGATTTGATCATTTGATCAAGGATAAAATTCTCGAGAATAATGAAATAAGTGTATTTCTAAAATAATTAAATAATTTTAACGATTCTAATCTAATATTTCAAATCAGAAGAGTAATTTATTATTCCTTGCATTAGATGATCAAAAAATATTTGATGTTAAAAAATCGATAAATTGATACTAAAGTGATTTTTTTTTTTTTAAATACTTCCTTGCTGATAATATACTATTCGAAATGATAAACATACTTGCATAAAATATATATCGCAAAATAGAACGAAGTATTTGAAATGTTTCCCATAACCATAGAACACATCTAATTGCCCATAATTTAAATTTTATGCCACGATGAGCTCTAATACCTATTGGATTAATTAATGCAACACCTTTACAACGATCCTAAATGGCATAATTTCAAACAAATAATATATTTGGACAAACTTTTAATATTTTTAAAAATAATAATTTTGAAATTTGAAAATATATTATCATAATGATTACGGTAAAAATCAATGACTAAAAATCAATTGAGCTAATTCATCATCTTTTTATAACAAATAAAATTGAACCGAATTTCTTGCAGCTAATCGAAGAACATTTTCTGTTCCTTGACTATGACCTAAGAAGACAATTTTATCACCAACATTCATTGAATTGATAATTTTTTGAACAAATTGCATACGCTCTTCATTAGTATAACTTAATCCTTCATGATCTATAAGAGCAATTTCTATCAATTAAATAAATTTAAATATTTCATTTATTCCATTTATTTTAAAGTTTTAATTTTAAATTTAGTTATCTAATTAATTAATCAATCATATCATATCATTGTTTGGAATGAAAAGCATATAAAAAATTTTACAATTCTTTTCAATCAATAAACAAGAAAAATACTATTAAAAATTTGAATTAATCAATCGATCATCGTGCAATCAAGAATAATCATCAAATTTAAGATAATATTTAATATTTTGAGGAAATGATGTAAAAACATACGTGGCGTATAACCTTGACCTGGAAAATTAATGCCTATAAAACGAATTCCATATGCATGTAAATATGGTACAATATATTTGAAATCATTATGTGAACCTGGTGTACCATGACAACCTACAACAGTTCCAATACACGATCCATCTGGAAGGTTATCCTGTAAATTTTCATCATTTTTTTTATTGATATTTTCATTAATTTTTAAAATATGTATATAAAAAATATTTCCTGATAAAAATATCTATAAATAGTATATCAGATAATAAATTATCACATAAAACTTTCTTACTTCTTGTAATGAATATTTAAAATGAAAACAAAAAAAAAAAAAAAAAAGAAAGAAGATGTAATTATATTGAATAGTATGCATATTCAATGAAATTAAAAAAAAAAAGAAAGTTACAAATTTTATGAAAATGCAAAAAGAATGTCATAAAACACCTGAACAATAGCATTTAAATCAATTGATTGCCGATCAAAAAAATCAATTCGAATACGTTGCGTTTGTAACATTGATGGTATTTCTTCGAATTTTGTTAGCAATTTTTGACCGTCCAATAATTGTATATGATTCATTGAAAAGTTGGAAGAGAAAAAAAAAGAAGCCGAATGATAATTTGATGCAAAAGTTTACGTTTGGCTGAAAAAGTTTGAACAAAAATTGCCAAAACTAAGAATAAATGATCACTTTGTTTTTTTTTTCGAAATATTAAAAAAAGTTTTTTTTTCAACGAATAATTCATTTTCAAAAAAAAAAAAAAAGAAGGAAAAAATAGAACTTCCAAGAAATAACTTCCAAGAAATATTTTTTTTTTTTGCTAAAGACTATGGAAATTTGAATAACAATCAACAATTCATTTTGATGAACAATTTCTTTATTGTAATTTGGTTATTGCTATTACCACTTATATCATTATCAGAGTGATAAGCAAATGTTTTTATCACCTTTTTATATTCTTTAAAAAAAATGAATAAATGGATGATAAGGAATTGATAAATAATTCTTCTCGATGAAATTAATACATTTTTATAATTTTAAAATAAATAAATGATTTATCACTGATGGTATCACTGATGGTAAGGAATGATAAGAGAGATAATAAAATAAATTCTTCTTGATGAAATTAGAATAAAAATAGCCTATATTTGATAATAAATAATAATAGTAAAATGAATTAGTAAAGCAACATATTATTATTTCCTATGGCAATAAAATGGAAATAAAAAAAAAAAAAAAAAGGATATGAAATTTAAAAATGGAGCGATTGAAGTGATAAAAAGTAAACATTTACGAAAATGTTCGTTCAAAGTACGAAAATATTTAAAACGTAAATTTTATTTATACATCAAAGATCAAATTTAGTGAAAATTTTTATTTAAAAATCCAATTCATCTTGCTCTTAAAAATCACCTCTTTCACTCGTACTTTTACATTATTTTTTTTTTTTTTTAATGGAACTATAAACTTTGTATCAAACTTAAAAATTTGTTCTCATATATCATTCGTTTAGTTTTTATGTAATACATTCAGTATTATTGTTCAGATGAAAAATTGTTTTCCCGATTCTATTTAAAAATCTTCTGATCTAAAGAAGTCTTAACATTCTCGAGATGGGCTTCAGTTGATAATTCGTCTAATTTTTTATATGTTAAAATTGATTTTACGCTTCATTAATTCCAATTTAATTATTAATTTCTTCCATTATATTTATTTTTATTAACTCTCATACTAATAATGTAATTTCTAGTTATGAAATTTATTACGAATTTCAATTAAAGGAATGGAATGTTTTCATCAAATTCATATTAGATAATATAAAATGCAAATTTTTATAATTCATTATTTTCTTTTAAAGCAAGTGAAAAAAAAAGAGAAAAAAACAGTTTTTTTCATGATATTATAAAAAGCGAAAATGATATCAGATCTCGAGAATGTTAAGACTAAAGTTGCATTTCTATAGAGAATATCACATATCAACATAAAATGATGTCATAATAACAAAAGATAATAATGAATTAAATGATGAAATCTAAAAACATTAAATAATTTCAAAATAATTACAACGAAATTTAATAGAAGAATTAAAATTGCTATTTCTGATGATTCATTTTAATCAATTCTCAGTATTCTTATCAGTCGTTTAATGTATTGATAAATGTGAATCAGTCAATTTTCGAAGCATTACTAAATGATTGTTAAATATATTAATGATAAATCAATAAAAATAATGCAGAAAATAAACCACTGATAATAATCGTAGCAAAAAAAAAGGTCGATAATATTAAAAGGTTAAAAAGAATAGTGATAAGAATCAAGTGATAACATTAAACAAAATGAGCAATTAGTATGATGAAAAAAAAAAAAAGAAATTTTCACCAATTTAGAAGTGGTGTAGATTGAATGATCAATGATGATGATGTTAGTGCATTAGGAATTAGGAATTATCATTTAGTCGATCAGGTTGGCGAAGTTTGTTTACAACAAGAAAAGAGGGAAGGTTGAAAGAGAGAGGGAAAATTATTTGATTTGAATAGACAATCTCTTTTCATTAGTGCATTTTTCATTCTCTTCATGATTAATTGGATTTATTCGAGATATATACATAATCATTCAACTAAACAGCAAAATAATGTGATCTATGAAACTTTATGAATGGATAACAGATTAGTTAACATTCTCGATATTCGTGATGAGAGAAGGAAGTTTGTTTAGCTCATTGAATGTGAAAATGAACAAATTGTAAAAAATCATTCTTTGTTTATTTTTATTTTTTATTTATTTATTTTTCTTTTTGAATATGAACAAAAGTTGAAAGGCGTTCGAGCAAATGTTTACCTAAAATATTAAATAACTTTGAAATATATTTGAAGTAAGGTTGAATTTTATTTATTTGAAATTGAATAGATTTATGATTCGAATAATCTATTTATATGGAATTTCAAGAATTTTCGCCATTAGTGAAACAGAAGCATATTTTGTTTAATAATTTTGCAAATTTTGATCATTTAAATAAAATTCAATTATCTATTTTGACAATTCATTCAGACTGATTGATGATTATTGATAGTAAACTAACAATTCATTCAGACTGATTATTGATACTATTTCTAACAATTAATCTCTTTTTGATATAAGATTAATTCTTGATATAAAATTAATTGTTTCGATGATTAATTAGTTCCGACTGATTATTAATTCTTGACACGAAAATTATGAATTATCTGATTGAAATATTAGTTCAACAACGTTTATCAAAAGCAGAGGAAAATATTTTCTTCTATTTTGCGTAGAATTTAAATGATGAATTTTATCAATGCACCTATTAGATAATCAGTGGCTATTAAAATCCTCGAAATGATAGCGAATAATGATCACTGAAATTCTCGAAATAACAACGATTAACACTATTTTCATAAAATCAATTCTAAGCAATTGATTTTATGAAAACATTAACTCCTATGTTTTTATTTTATTAAAAAAAAATTTAAATACGCCTTGTTTTCATTTTGCCTCGGGAAGAGAATGTATTGAGAAAATGATTAAAGAAAATGAATTAATGATAACATATATATATCGAGTTCAAATTCTCGTCAAACATTTCGATCAATTAATTTCAATTAATTGATAAAAAATAAAACTATTTCTATGATAAAGGCAAGAATGAAATTAAAACAAAATGATAGATCAGCAAATTCGAAATGACTAGAAAATTTCATAATTTTCTTCTACGAATATTTTTATTAATTTTGAAAGAAAAAAAAAAGGAATCTTTTACATTTGCATCAATTCATTTTTGTTATTTCGATAAGCAAAATGAAAAGAGGATGAATTAAGATGATTTTTTTTTTTTTAAATTGTTATTTTTGGAAAAAATTAAAACGAAGAAAAATGATTTTATCGATGAATTAGCAAAAGAAAGGAAAAAAAAACGCATTTCAATGAAATATTTATCATTTTCTTAATTTTTTTTTATAAAATGTGCTGAATTTTGAAGTACATATGTTCCGTTTTCTTTATTTCATTTTTTCGTTCTTTTTTTTTTCAAGCTGTATTATTTCGAAATAATTAAATCATTAATCAATAGTTAATATTATTATCATAACTATTGCTAATCATTTCTTTTTTTTTATTTTTTTTTGTTGGGAAATAATATTTCAAAAATGTATGGATTTAATGTTCATTTTATAAGTTATATGATATAAAATTAACGGAGAATTCTTTAACAACAATGGTATGATTAATAAGTTTTGGTGCTCCTTTTCTACTTTTTTCTTAAGTAATAATGGACAAGAAACCAATCTAATAAAGAAAATTTTCAACTAAGCACAATAGCACTTACACTAAAATTATAAAGCCTAAAGTTAGTGGCCGAGAAAAAGAGTAAAAGGACTTTTGAAACTTTGTTTTTTCATTGTCTTTTTTTTTGTGATTAATTAATCATTCAAAACAAAACTATGCATTAATAATAACAATAATAATTCCTATTAATATAATGAATATTTGAAATGAAGAAATGATTTTCAAAAAAAAAAAAAAAGTCAATTTATTAGGATGCATATATATAGCTTGAAATATCAATTAGGTAATCACAATTATCACTTATGATATCACACATACAATTGAAATTTATAATACATTCGAATAAAACGAAATTATCAATAATCATATAACCGAAATTATATTCATTAGTAATATATCGGAAATCATTTTTATCATTAAAATATGCATAAATTGCATTCTAAAATTTTATATATTATTATTTCATTTCTTCTTCAACATTTCAATTTGATCATTTCATTCAATTATTATTTCATCATTCTTTTATCAAATTATTTATTATAAATTTATTAAAATCGACTAGAAGAGACTGCATGAGAAAATAGACAATTAGATATTCAGGTCAAATGATAAGATGAAAATTTTTGACCTATATATATATATATATATATATACGTCAAATATATATGAATATATATTAAAATAATGAAATGAAACTTTTGAGTGGACAATATTATTATTCACGTAATTGATGCTAATTAATTGATGCTAATTTAATCAAATTAATCAAATTATAAATCATTGCACAATGTAGTACTATTTATTAATCCGATTTTAGAGATATTTTTCAAATATTTCAAATAAAAATAAAATAAAATAGAAAATCGATAATTTATAATCCATCGAATTTGAATTTCTTTGCTTTGCTTCTTCCGTTTTTTTTTTTTTTTTTTGGATTACAAAATATGTAATATTTTTGGAATTATTTTGATTGAACAAAATATAATAAACTGCTCTGTTACGCGATCATACCTGAAAAACCAATTTTTGATATTCCATAAATGGCGATAAATCTTATCGGATGTATCATTTATTTATTTTATTTTTTTCTGAATCAACATATTGGGAACATTTGTGATAAGAATTATCAGTAAGACGATTTAAAACTTTTTGTATTTAATGATAAATTCAATATTTTTTTAATGATCTTTTCCTACAAAGCATTTATCAAATAGATCATCCTTATTTTTCTTTTTTCTGAAAATGAACCATTCTCTTGCGAAAGATAAATTTTTTTTTTGAAATCTGAAAAGTTTTTGACATCTTGTTGTCCAAAAATTTTTTATATTTTCATCACTTTTTAATCAAATCAAAAAATGAAAATAAAGTATTCTCAAGGAAAAATAGGCATTTTCTAACATTTCAACAAAGAAAAAAAAGATAAAATAAAAAATCGATAATTTATAATCCATTCAAATGTGAATTTCCTTCCTTTGTTTTTTTCATTTTTGAAATCTGAGAGTTTTTTTTTTTTTTTACTTTTTAATATCCCGAAAAATTTCCGCATTACATCATTTCAAATTAGAACAAAAATAAATTTTTGTAATCGAATGCGAATTTTCAATTTTTACAAAATGAATTTGACAGGTGACAAAAAAAAAATAAATTATCTTTTCCCATGTGGTTATCTATTTTGTTGATTCATTTAATTGTCCTAATTTAATCAATATTAAAGTACGACTAAAATACCTCTAATATTTGTTTGAAGTTGTGATATAAATATTTTTTTTTTGTTTTTGTGAAATAAGTTAGTCTATATGAAACGGATAGGTTAATTTTAAATAAAGCTAATGAAAAGAAGCAATGTTTCTCTAAATACTAATCAAATTAGCAATTCTCAATTACAGTTTAATTTTTAACTAGGCCAGATTTATATCGTTAAATAAAGCCTCATAAAATAGTAAATAGGACGTGAAATTATAATTACAGAAACGAAACAGGTTTTACTATTTAGTTCATTTGATATTTGATGTATTACTTTGTATCATTAATTCATTAATTCATTAGCATAATTTCGTCGATATTTTGACTGATACTATCCGAGATATGGAAGATGTTATCTGATATAGACAATTAATTTCTTATCTCTTCTTATATCGTCCATTCCTTCCATATCTTTTATCATCAAAAAAATTTCCTTCTCTTATCGACAATACATCGCTAAACAATTTATCACTAGAAATTTTTGCTATAGCAATTGATTGATTTGCATTTGATATAATTCCTGTGAAATCGTTACAATTGAAATTGACTGCTAAGAAATAAGAGATTCTGTAGAATCTTCTTAATATATTAGCGGAATCGAAATTTGTTGATCGAGAAGCATCAACATCAATTTCTTTCGATACTATAAATAATACTACACTGCTTGCTTGTATCGGATGGAATTGATTGGAGCTGATTCTTCATCTTTCGAATGATATAACTTCTGAGGTATATCCATAATATCAACTGATAAGTATTCCAATTTAATTGCTAATTTAATAATTGATTTCTTATATTCGAATTCATTTTGCAGTCAGCATTGAATAATAGCAATGATAATATTTCATTCAAAATTGTTTATCATATCTGTTGACGTCAATTCCGGATGATTCATTGTTGATATTTACCTGACGAGAGTAAGCTTCTATGTAATACTGTTAATTGTATTTCTCTTCACAATTGAATCATCGCCAAGAAAGTAGTCCTTGTAAATTTTAAAAAAGATGAAATCAGTTTTCTTCATTGATATTGATGAAATCTTGTTGATGATAAACTTCACGGTGATATTGTAAATGAAATATAATGATTTCAGCAGTATGAAAATACGTCGCTTTCTGTTGTTTCTTTTAGTGATAATGATAAGAAGTTATTGCTTTAAGATTTATAGTGATGATAGCAGATTTTATAGATATTTCTGTTAACTGCTCAATTTTATACTCAATTCCGTTATATCTTGCTGTCTGATAACTCTCGGAAAATATTCAGCGCTGTTAAAAACTAAGACTAACAAATGATGTAGAAATAATTAATATTAAATCATTGACAATATTATAATTTCGTCTATACATTTTGAACAAAATGATAGTAAAAGATATGATACTTTCTTAATTGATTACAGATTCATTAATCTTTGCTGATAAATGGTATGATAACATAATGCTGATAAAATTATCACATTACTAATATCTTCAATGCATACTAATATCTTCAGTGCATTTTTAATACTTAATATGATGCAAACTTGTTTAGACTTTCTGATTCTGAAGTTATATATTTGGAGATTGATTATTTATTTAAATTATCATTACTGTAAACTAGCAATGTAAGATTTGCTTTTGAATAACTTACAAATGTTGCGGTTGATAAGCAATCTATAGATTCGGATAGATCAGAAGAAGTTGTAGTTGAATTAATATTTTCATCGACTATTGATGATATTTCTTCTCCTACATGAGTAGTATTCCAAGTCCAAGAATTTATAGAGAGAGTTTCTGCTGTAATATCTTCATTGGTTGAAATTGCTGTAGTTAATAAATCTTCTAATGTTACTGGTTCTTCATCAGCAGTATTCCAGGTCCAAGAATTTATAAAAAGAGTTTCTGTTATATTGGATGATACCGTTGTATCGTTCTTTGTTGAAACTATTGCAATGGATAAACCTTCTGATGTCATTTGTTCTTCATGAATAGTGCTACTAATCAAAGAATCTGTAGGAAGAGTTTCTGCTATATTGGATGATATTGTTGTATCTTCCTTTGTTGAAATTGTTGTAACGGATAAGCCTTCTGATGTCATTTGTTCTTCATGAATAGTGCTACTAATCAAAGAATCTGTAGGAAGAGTTTCTGCTATATTGGATGATATTGTTGTATCTTCCTTTGTTGAAATTGTTGTAACGGATAAGCCTTCTGATGTCATTTGTTCTTCATGAATAGTGCTACTAATCAAAGAATCTGTAGAAAGAGTTTCTGCTATATTGGATGATATCGTTGTATCTTCCTTTGTTGAAATTGTTGTAACGGATAAGCCTTCTGATGTCATTTGTTCTTTATGAATAGTGCTACTAATCAAAGAATCTGTAGGAAGAGTTTCTGCTATATTGGATGATATCGTTGAATCTTCCTTTGTTAAAACTGTTGTAGTCGATAAATTTTCCGGCATCATGAATTCTTCAACTTTTAATGCTGAAAAAAAAAATAATAAAGGTGGATAAAATCATATTAATTCTTATCCTTGTTATGCTATATTCAAGCTTAAAAATCTTGACAATTCTCGAAGTTCGAGAAATATCTAACATTTTAGATCCTGTGAAAGTGAAAAAAAAGAAATCAATAAAAACATTAATATTTCTAATCAATTATAAATATTTCTAATCAATTACAGATAGAAAATAAAATTAACAAAAACAATCTACAAGAATCGAATTATAAAGTTTTTTTTTTTTTTTTTTAAAAATTTTGCATACATCAATAATGTACAAGTTAATCTGTAGGTATAAAATTTACAGAATATTTTAATGAAAATATCCAATCAATCATGGTAATAAATATTTGCTATATAAAATGTTATTATACAAAAACTATAACTAACTAATTAACTAACTAACTAACCAGGTAAAATGGCTTCTATTAATTCATCAATATTCATATCTGAAGAATATGCGCTCACAGTACCGTTAATATCCTGGAAATATTCAGGATTACCAATAATAATACGATGTGCATTGTTTGAATTCTCGATTGCTGTTTGTTTCAGCAAATCTTTAGCTGATTTCATATCACTATCGTAGATTTTTTTGATTGCTGAAATATTAATGCATCAAATTTGTGATTTCATTTGATTTCGGATTGTTGAAGAGCGATAAAATTTCAAAAATTGCTCATGTATTTATGAGTGCAGATGACAAAAATTATCTGGAAATTATCTGAAACTAATTTGTAATTGAGATGATAAAGATTATTAGGTGATGATAAGTAATGATTAAAAAACTATGAAGTAATTAAAATTCTTAGGAAAAAATGATTTGCTTTTTAGCAACGAATAAATAATAATTCGAACCTATACATTGTCTCATCCGGAACAAATAATATATTTGTAATTTGCGATGAGCATGGAATTTTGTGAAACAATTCAATTGCGCTAAAAAAAAAAAATAAAAAATTTTATCTTTTAACAAAAATTTTAATCAAAAATTAAAATTATCAAATTTGTGAAAAAAAAAATTCAATTTTATCTATTTTATTGTATCATAAAATAAACAAAAATATAATATTGTAATTACTTTGTCATATTAATATCGCTAGTAGATTTCGTATCATTAAAAATCCTCTCTAATTCGCCAATAACTTCGGTTTTCGATAATACTCTACCAAAGGTTACATTTTTATTGAATTCTTCGATAATATATGTTGTACGATGATTATCATCATGTTCTATTAATCTCTCAACAATCTTTAATATTTTATCCTAAAAAAAAAAAAAATAGAAACGAAAAAATTCATTTTATTTCAATTTATTTTCAAAAAATTCAATTTCAAATTATTTTAAAATTAATTGATTTTATCATTGAATAAACCATTTACCATATACGATGATAAAATTAATGATATTATCATTGAATAAACCATTTACCACATACGATGATAAAATTAACTGATTTTATCATTGAATAAATCATTTACCATATACGATGACATTTCTTGACTTTCATTTTTCGTTTGCTTTTTCTCGACAGCTGTACTTAGTGTTAAAACGATAGTTCCAAGTGGTATTATTTCTGCAATTCCAAAATTACACTCATATTTTTTATTATTTCAAAAATTAAAAATTTATAAACAGATAGAATGACATATTTTCTTTTCATTTTCAACAAATACATCAATTTTTTATCATTTTTTTGCTAATTTCATCAATTCATGCATTATTTAAAAGACATGCAAAATATTATTTGTCAGAATTTCATTTCATCTAACAAAAGTGATAAATGAAAATTGCGAAAAATGAAGAAAATTTGTTGAAGAAAAAAATGAGACCTCACATTATCATATCAAAAAAAAAAAAAATAATAATTTATACTATTATCACAGATAAATAATAATTTATACTATTATCAGAGATATTAGCAATAAAAATATTTTAAAAAAAATTATTATAATAAACTTTTTATTCGCCAAAAATTATGATTAATTATAATTTGATCAAACAAATTTTTGATAAATTATTGAAAATTGAAAAAGAATTGAAAAAATTTTTTTTAACCAGGTATAGTTTGATTTGTCGAATAGTGATGATAATTATATTGCTAAAATAACTGGTACAATAATAGTTGCTATTACAATAAGCAATAATATTAGAGCAAATAAAATCCATTTATTATTGCCCGCTGAATTTATACGTTCATTTAATTTTTCCAACATTATATCATTATCATTATCGTTCATAATATATACGTTTCTTGCCATTATGTATTTTTCTTGAAATTATAATTTAATTAATATTAGTAATAATAGCAAAATGTATTTAATATTTTAATTTCAATTTATGCAAATTTCAGGTTAATAGAATCGAAATTTCTTTATTTTTTTAAAATATTAATATCGAGAATTAGATTATGCAAAAAAAAACATTCTTATTAAATCTTTTTTTTGCATATATTGAAATTAAAAATTAAATACATTTTACTACAGCTACTATTACCAGTATCAATTAAGTATTAAATTGCAGCGATATTTAATATGTTCGAATACGGTTGTAAGTAAAATCGCGGTCTATAAATAAAAAAAAATCCAATCTGGGGCTTTAATTTTAATTACTTAAACAGTCAATTATCAATTACTATAATTTAAAAAATTTGTTCTGATTTCTTCTTTTTTATTTTTGACGTTTTTGACGTAAGCATAGAAAACAATTTCTGTTTACCCTTAATAGATGGTAATCATACATCCAAAATAAAAAAAAAAATTAATCAGAAATATCAGTAACACTTGAAATTTTAAAATTCTACTTAGAATAAATTGTGATTGTAAAATATATTAAAGATTTCTTGCTAAATTTAATCAAGAAACCTTAGCAAAGATGCTTTCCGAAAGTTAAATGAATATTTCTATTGGCTTGCTATGTTTTTAGACAATCCAGGCTGATAATTAAGTGATAAAGCAAGCACATCACTATGATGATAATAAGTATTGGTAAAAATTTTCCGTCAAATTTGACATGCGATTATATCGTTTTGAAAATACTATTTAGATAGATATCTAAGTGATAAATGATAATAAAAACCATAATTCATTCATTAACATTTCATATCAATGATATCAATATACTTTGAATAAATATAAAGAAAAAAAGAAGTGCGAAAATCAAAACGAAAAGATATTGGAAATGAATAAAATTGATAAAAGCATAGATAATAAACTTCAAATCATTTAAAATCGATTACTGTTACTGAAATTTCATTCAAAACTTATTCATAGTTTCATTATGTTGTGCGCAAATATTTAACCTGGCATTCTGTTCATTATTACCTGACCGCTATTATTATTATTATCACCATCATCATCAATCATCATCATCATCATCGTCATCATTATCATCATCATCATCGTCATCATTATTGTTATTAAATGACATATTAATATCTAACTAAACTGGTTCTATGCTTTCATTACTGAATTGAAAATGATTTTTTTTTTTCGATGAGCAATGAAGAAAGCAAATAAACTATTCATTGTTGTCATCGTTTGATGTATCAAATTTAATTCTTCTTTTTTTTCGGAATTCTAAAATTTAAAAAAAATTAAAGGCTAAAATATTTTGGCACATTGGAAAATTCTAAGTTAAAATAATCGAATGGACGAAATATGTTGGGCTAATATTACCAAATAATTATATCATAAAAATATAATAAATTTTAATTTTTAATTATATTTTTATCAAATTTTTTTTTCTTCTATTTAAACTTATGAACTGTTTATTCGCATACAAAAAAAAAATTATTTGATAATTTCAATTTTTGCCCTTATGATAATATTCATCAAATTAATAATATTGATAAATAGATGAAACTAAAACAATGATAATAGCTAATTGGAAATTTTCAAAACAGGATTGATCTATCAATTGAATGATTAAATGGAGTCTAGAATAATTGATTTGTCTTTTTAAGGATAAAATTCTATTTCAATTCGTTAGTTAATAGATTATTAATTAATAAGACACGCGAATTAATTAATGCAATTCATTTATCGAAATAATAATGGGAATAAGTGAAATTCAATTTCATCGGTATTAAATTAATAAGATATAAGAATTTCAAATGATTGCAATAAATTAATCAATCATATTTGATTCATATCGATAAGTAAAAATTACAGAGAATTTTGAATTTGAAAGAAATTGATATCATAAAAGCCATAAATGATAGGCGTTAGTTAATAATATTTCCATTGATTATTGATTTTTCAAATCTATTTCATTTTATTTAAATCTTAACATTTGAATGAAAAAATTACTGGAATTAAATTTCTCCAGATAATCATTACGGACAATTTTATTCATGCTTGATTAAAAAACCGATTAATTCATTGATAAGCTAGCTTATCGATTGTTTTAGACAAAATTATCATTTGCTAACTCGTTCATCAATTATCTCTAGAAACAAAAGCTGAGAGAAATGATGAGAATTAATTCAATTTAAATTAAATTTAACGAATTCGTAAACCAAAACATATATAAATATTATCAACAAATAATTCCAATTTATATCACAGGAATCAATTTAATTATCCCATTTCAATCAATTTGTAAATTTTTGAATAATTTGCTATATTACATTCTGGAAAAAGAACTCATCAACAGTTTTAACCAAATTTCTAATTTGAATATTTCAACTTATTTATATCATAATAGATTGCAAGGAAAAAAAGTGTTTATTTCAGGAAAAAAAAAAACTTTATTATTCTCGATGATATATTTGTTTACCTTTGCATTCTAGTTTTTATTATTTCGAAATTTCATTGATTTTTAGTAGGATCAACAGGACTACATCTATTATTATTGTCATTATTATTGTCATCCGAAACTAGATAATAATCCCATTTATTTGTTGAATGAATGACAAATAAGCGAGAAAACAGTCTCGAAATGCTAAATAGTAAACGGTAAATTTTATTTGTTTAATCGATTTGAAAAACTTTTAATTTTTCATCAGCTCTTAGAATAGATTGTCTGGAATTTATCATTTGGCAATTAATTAACCACTTAGCAAATAATCACCTGCTGGAAATGTTTTCATTTTGACACCTGTATTATTTGTATCATAGATGTGAATTAATTAATTACTGAAAATGTTTACGCATTTTCAAAAAACTTTTATGAATTTGTAACTTCCATTTCCTCATTATGTTATGTGGAAAGATCACAAGAAAACTACTAATTCGAAAATGGTAGCTAATGATATCATTATCATGTTAAAGCAATCTGAATCTCTAATATTTAACATAGATATTATCACAAACAAAAAATAATACTGTAATTTATCACATCAATAGTTGCTGGATTATCAAAAAATTGAAATAGAAACTTTCTCAAGATTTTTAACATAAGCATTTTCATTTTTTAACAAACATATCAATAATCAAAATAATCGAAAACTTAAAATTATAAAATGGCGAAACTGAAGATGAAGAATGATTCAGTGTTAATTTAAATATTGTCATAATGCATCATATTCTTTTAATACTTTTTATCATATTAAAAAAGAAATCAAAATTAAAATTAATCGTAAAATTAAAAAGAGAATTAGAATTAATCAAAAAATTTGCATATAACCTGCTATCCAAATGATTATGACTGCGAATGAAATATACATAATGTTTACATAAATGAAATAGTATAGCATCAATTAAGAGGATAAATTCTGTTGTAAACAGTTAGCTTTGCTATTTCCATCTGCTAATAATTGAATCAAAGTTATTATGTATAATGTTATCAGTACTTCTGTACAACCATATCATCGATATGATCACTAAGATTAAAATTCGAATTTACAATATATATTTGAATTTATAATATATATACCATTAATTTTAATTTCTAAATTTGAAATAAAGCAAATAAGATTGTCGTTACCAAACAATAACTGAGTAAAATTGTACAAAAATTAAGTCATATAAAATTTCACAATATAATTCGGACAAAAGATCATCGAGAAATAATATAGCTGCTTTTTTCAGACCTGTTTTTTATACAAAATAATCTATGTGTAGCATCACAGACATAATATTAACAAATTATTTTTATTAAATAAATAGTGTATGAACATGATTGAACAATTCATAATAAGGGACATGGATATATGCCATATCATATTTCTAAATTAAATAAATGATTATATTATGATAGTAAATTAACAATAATAATAATATCATTCAAAATATATCAAAAATATATCAACATTGTCAATTTAAAATTTGATAGTTAATGATATGCTTTAATAGTATTGTGTACTGGAATGATTCAATTTTCCTTGTTTTATACTCATAATTGTATCAGTTCATTTTACTGTTACTAAACAATCAAAAGATGAACTTATGAAAAATATTACTGCTTCATTAATTTCGAGCTCTTATTTCAGATTTAGAAACTAATCAGCAACATTTACAACCCAAAAATATCCAATAGAATGGATAAAAAATATGTTTAACCATAGCAAAAATTAAAAAATCATATAAATTATTGAAAATTCAATGAATCAGAACTCTATATCAAGAAAATTACAACAATTCGATTGCATATCAACTACAGACAACAACAGAAGAAGTACAATATTAGTTGTCAAATCTAAATTCATCAATTTAATTTAAACTTATCAATTAAAAAAAATGCACTATTTCGAATCCAATACTAGACAGAGATTGAATAGCAACGATTATCAGTTATGCGATTTTTACTTTGAATATAAACAAAGATACCGTAAATAAGAAAATATATCACATCTATTGCTAGCAATACACTGAGTAAAATTTATATCAATTGATATTTTTGGGAAGTACATGTGATATAATAATGCACACAATCAATATAATGAATTGGAATGATTTTTTTCTTTTTTCAAACAAATAATGATTCAAAAATACCATAATACAAAGAAATTGGAAAATTCCTAGTCAAAAGAAATGAAGAAAAACGATTTGTATAAAAAGTAACCCTATACAGCGACAGACATAATTTTCCTAAATTTTTTGTTAATTAAAATTACATGAAAATAATAATAAAGACAAAAGCTATTAACTGTCCAGTAATAACAGGGAATTCAATTCTATAATGGATACTAAATTTAAGGCAGTGAATAATCTAATGCTAAATTAATCTTTATTTCATATTTAGCAAAGATATCCAACTAAAAATAACATACGTTTTTTTTAAAAACATCTGAATCTCTTAATCCTTCAATAATAACTTATCTTGGTCTTGGATTTCAAATAGGTCCTACGGAGGATTATTAAGAAACTTTTCAATTCAAATTCAATTCAAATAAATCTAATGTAATTTATTAAAGCGCAAACAATCTTAGTAACAAAGTTTTTATTTCGAAAGCACGAAAATCTAAATTAACAAAACCTTCGTATTGATTTGCTGCTGATGAATCATTAGTTTCAATGGGTAAAGAATGGATTGTTCTTTCCAAACCATCGCCCAAATCAACAGAAACAATACGACTATGATTAATTATAAGTTTTGCATGAACACCACCGCCAAATGATTCAAATAAACGGATGACCAATGTATTGACATCATCTTCAGCTGGTTTCACAGTGTCAATAACAATACCTATAAGTGAACAGAAAAAATATATATATACATGTAAATAATTCAAATTATTTTTCATAAAAAATTTATTTATTTCAAAAGAAGAAAAAATAAACCTTCGCTTCCATCGATTTTCAAAAATGATGAAAGTCTGCTTTTAGCATGCCAGCCACTAACAAAACGAGTAGGATTATTAAATTCGTAAGCCGCTTTCATCACACTTAGATTCAAATCGTTACAAGGCCGTTGCATTGAGCCGATAAAAGGATACAGTGCGTACGAAAACTAAAACAGCAGCATTTATGATTTAAAAAAAAATCTTTAAATAAAACCGGTAATCCCATAGATTAAAAAAAAAAAAAACATGCTTTCTATTAGTCAGCAAAAATCAGATGTTTTAAACTGCTGATACCGGGATTTGTTTAATAAAGTTTGATATCGTAGGAGTAATAATGCAACTGTCCATAGAGAAATATTTCATCACAGGGATGAGTGAGAACAAAGGGAAGTTCGATACTGAATAACAGAAGTTCTATTCATTCCCGGTTGAAAAAAAATTAAATTTATGTAATCCTCCAATGTGTTCACACCAGAGGAAAGTTAATAAAAAATTAAATTATAAAGTCCTAAGTTTTTCCAAAAATTTCTTATGCTGTGATGTATATTTATGGTTCGAAATATGTTTTCTAATATCTATAGAAACAATAATGCATTCAATATAGAAGGAAGTTTTCATAACTAATCAAACAATGGAAATGTTAATTACTCAAGTTATATAATCAAATTATGAAAACAGAAACAAAGAAAATACTCTGTGCTCTCCCATATCAGCATTATCATCTGGAATTTTACTTCCTCGAAGCAAAGATAATGTCATGATATTGCCTATACATGAGTGGCCATATTTGCAATCATTCAAAAGCGCAACACCTTGATCGAATTCAGTCAGAGCCATCCATTTGTGTCCAACAACTTCATACCTCAAATATTTTGAAATAAATACATACTATATTAAATGGACTTTAAGATTTGTTTGCTCCGCAGAACCTGTATTTTTATTAAATTTTTATTAACTTCTTATTATCTTTGAAATAAATTGCTTCTTATTATTTTTGAAAATAGCAATCACTAAAATACATTATTTTTTAATTAAGCTATGATTTTCCTGCTTAAGTCTTAATTTTTACTTAATTCTTTTAGTTTCTGAAAATTCCTTTGTATCTCATAATGCAATTCCCTATATCAATATCGACTAGACTTTTTTCGTCTCACCAGAATTCCTTTTTATATTCTTATCAGTGTTAACATTGCCCCTCTTTACTCGCCATGTAATTTATCATTTTTATTTAAAATTCCTAAATTTAACTACCATTTTATTATTAAAATAGATGGTTAAAATAGAAGTACTTTGCAGCATCCCAAGAGTTATTTCGATGTGTTGGTCGTTTTATATGACCAAATTGTATATCATAATAAGCATCCATGTCGTGGACATTTACTGGAAACTCAACCTAAAATAAAAACAAGACTTGATGAAGATAGAAGTTATGCTCAGGAAACAAATGAAATATAATGACATCTACACAGTTCACAATAATTCAAAAGCAATGTATTAATGAGAACAATTTGCGAATCATTTGAATAATCATTACAACTAACTTTTAGAAATTTATGCGATTCATGCCACTGTACCGTAATGTCGAAAACCAGGTAAGGCAGATGTGCAGAAATAGTAATATTGCACTAAAGAGCTCTTTTCACTTATTGCAAATTTCACATGGATACAAGCTTCCAGTGGTGTATTCTTGATTAAAACTGCTTCCGAGTTCTTAAATTAATATAATTATCGAACTGTTGAAAAACAAAGCGAAAAGTTATTTCAACGTGTTCCAAACAAAGGTAATAGAAGAAAGAGTTCGGTGATAAGAAATACAACAAACTGACCGAATTAATGACTTTTCTTGTTTCTAAATGATAATCCATCACATCCCATGCATCCCAAAAAAGCGGCACATCATCAAAAATAACAAACTGATTTGCAAAATTATTTTCAGAAACTGCTAAGAAATTTTCTCTGACAGTACTCGTTTCGGTCACTTGGTGCACCAATAATTTTGTAATACGACCCCCATCTAAATGAACAAATTAATATTTTTTAAATGCTTTTAAAAATTTGCGATCAGATAAATATGATTGTGAAGTTTGATTAAATTATGGGGAGCTTTTTTGTTCTCAACAACAGTAAGATTTGCAATATTACAGATAATTTTACCTAATAAAAAGCAGAAAGTGGTAAATACTGCTCTAGAAAATGAGCTGAGTAATTTCGAATCCTTTTGAATAATAATGATAATAATGAAACTTGCAAGTTATTAGACTTTCTGTGAAAAAAAAAACAATCTTATGTTTTTTTTTATTATTGAATTCAAAAAATATCATTGGATTATTGTATAATTACTTTATCAATGAATGCAGTAATATAACGATTTTCCAATGTGAATCCATCAGCACCTTCCAAACCCAGTGGTTTATTGGTCAAAGATAACTTGAACAATCCAAGTTCGTTTAAACGCATGATAGAAAATGGCTCCAAGCGTAGAAAGCGATTGTTATAAAAGAAAGTTCTTGGCCAGTTACAACTGTTAATTACCCATTCATTGCAAGTTGTTTCATCGTTTCCATCTGCAATTTTTTGTCTTCATTAAAAATCTTGACTTTTCAGGAATTCCATTTTTAGTAACTAAAAATTCACAAACCTTTCCATTTCAATCGTTTTCCACCATCAACAGTGAGCTCGTCTAATAAATTATTGTAAATTTCAATTGCATCAGTTACTACTTCCTTAATACAACTGCCTGGAAGGACATCGTGAAACTGATTGAGTAAGAAATGCTGCCATTGCGATGTGAGAGGTTTACCCTTATTGAATTCAAGAAGTGACATGGACTGGAAAAAAAGAAAATAACAAATTTTATAGAAAAGTTACTATAAGTAAACGTAATAAAAAACAACGAAATACTTCATCGATGAATTTCAAAGACATCGAATGTTGCTATTTATTTCTATTGTAGCATCTAGGTATTGTCTTATTTACCAGTGTAGAAGTAAAAAACAAAGTATATCATATTGCAAATGAAATATCACATTAAACTTTAATTATTGTCAATATTGAATTAATTCATAATTCTCTATAAAATATGAAAGGAAAACGACTTTGATACCTGGAGAAATTCATGGTCTTTTAGAACGCCTTCCAGTAATCTATTCATTTTCTTGATCTTGGCTTGTGTAGTATATGTAGCATTATGTAATTCCAAATATAATTCGCCTTTCCAACTGCATAAATTGTCCACATCTTTTATCAGCTAAAAAGATAATTAAAATTAAAAATAAAAATCATCCAAGAAACAAACGAAAATTACTATTTTGAGAACCTCAGCGAAGAATTCTTGAGGTGTTGCATGATGTACTCGAGGTACTCCATCACAATCTACTAAACGCTCAGCTCTTTCCAACATATCTTTATTTGGACCTCCGCCTCCATCTCCGATCCGTATAGCATCATTGCTATATTGGAACGTCCATGATCTGTAAAATTATCGCGAGAATCCAAGCATTCTTTCACTGTAATCTGAAAACAAATCCATACAATCTAAGATACTCAAAAAGTTTTATTTGTTATGATTACTTAAACTATGTTTTAAACATTGATGGTACTTTATACTATTGAAATATATGGACAAAATGAAATGAATGTACCTGTGATACGTAATGATTTGGAGGAAAATGAGCGATCACATCGGTACCATCAATACCAACCCATCGAAACGAATGATGCGGAAATTTGTTAACTATCGACCAGCTCATTTTTTGAGTGACAAAATATTGCATTCCACAATGTTGCATTATCTGTGGAAGTTGAGCAGAATAACCAAATGTGTCGGGTAACCAGAATATCGTTGAAAAACTGAAAATTCAAATCTTTTATTAATGAACAAGAGCATAGATCAATAATGACCCATATACTATTATATGATATGATATGAACTTCCAGCAACTTGTCATTCAATAGTGCTTTGTCTGCTTTTTTGACAACGACTTCATCTCTGATAGGGAAATTTTTAACCATCGACTATCAGAAATTTGAATGCACAATATAAATGATTACATCATAACTTACACGCCACAAAATTTCTTGAATTCTCGTTGTCCATATAATAATTGTCTAATCATACTTTCACCATTCGGCAAATTTCCATCCATTTCAACCCATGCTCCTCCAACTGCAACAAATCGCCCATCTAATGCGAAATCTTTCATCTCCTCATAAAGACTCGGATAAAGCTTTTCTAGCCATACTAACTAAAATATTATTGAATAATAATATTATTATTACTCTGTGACAAAGCCAACCGGTTGGATTTTGCAAGAATAATATTATACACAAAAAATATATCCATTATCAATATTTCCCAATAATAATTCTTCACCTGTTGCGCTTGTGAAACAGCAAATTTCATTTTCTCGTATTTTTCCATCAAACGCAGAGTTGCAGACCAACTTCGAGCACATTTTCTCGGTGTTTCCCGATAGCTAAATCCAAGATGAGTACAAAACTACAGAAGAACTGACTGATTAAAATTTAAAGATATTTTAAAAAATTTATGTATTGACGGTATTTGCAAGCAAAATGTGAAGAATCACCGCCATAACCAAGCAGTATCGATGTGACAATTGCCAATTGCATACAGCGTCATCTGACTTGCTCCATTTGGTTGACGGAAAAATTTTTCAGCTTGTAAATGACATTTCACTTGTGCATCCAATGAAAAATTTGATAAAACGAGACAATTGATCTAAAATGTTAAGTACTATAAAAGTGATGAACACGCTGTCTCTCAAAAAAGAATACAGCAACTAACAAATGTTTTACCATATCATTTGCCGTATATAACGCCTGGTATCGTCTTGCTTCTTTCGGTAACATTTTTGACATTTCTAGCAAAAGTTCGAAATCGATGATAAGATCGTGAATTGTCATACTGTATTCTGCTAATTCACAATATTTCAACTATAACGACAATTAAATTACAATTCTTCTGCTTATTTATTTGAATGATATTCTGGAATATAATATGCTGGGAATATTCTGAAATCAATATATTTAAATCATATATAAAGAATCAATTATTACTTCGAATAATTTATCCATTTTTACGGGTCCTATTGCATTGCCATCACCATCACCACCTCGATCGCTGCATGACGCCTCGACATAAAACCTTTGTATAGTCGGAGAAATAGAAATTGCAAGATCTGTACGTCCAAAATCCGGAGACAAACCTAATATAAAAAATTATAAAAATTATCCTAGTCAAATTATTATTAGAAAAAAAGAGTTAAAATTTCTAAGATTAACTTACATGAAATTAACTTACATGGAATTTCAGCAGCCTGTTATTACATATAATGCAAAAAAATCTGTAATCTTCTGTAGAACATTTCCTAAGATAACAAATATGAATTAAAGATCATTACAGATCGTGAACTACTGATAAATCAAGATTAGTTGATCAAAATCGGAATAGTACCCTTTATTGGTCGACCATCTGAAGACCATAAAAGAGCTTCGCAACTAGGATGGAAGCGTAACATAATTTTTGCCTCTTTTTGACAATTCTTGGGTACAGTGATGTCAATTTGAAACCAATGAGTTGTCCAAGTTGGACCAAATTTAAATCCTGCATTTACTTTTGTACCTGAAATGTAATTCATTGACTTAAATCAATCTGAACACTATAATTATCGATAATCAGAAGAATTTCGCTAAGAAATAATTCCTCTGTATAGTAATAATTTCGAAAAAAAAGATAATAAAGTAAATTCAAAGCCAAAACAAAATCAACGGTACAGGACAAGAGCAAGAAATATATTCAGTCTAAGTGTAATCAAATATGATCAGTCTAAGTTGTAATCAAATATGATCAGTCTAAGTGTAATCAAATATGATCAGTCCAAGTGTAATCAAATATGATCAGTCTAAGTGTAATCAAATATGATCAGTTCAAGTGTAATTAAATAGAGCATTAAATTGCCATGCAAATTTATTTAACATCAAAATATGGGAGAAAATTTCAGGCAATCTTACGTGAAACAAATAACATTGAATATTTACTTAGCCTGACGATTTCTAAGCAAAATATTAAAATGTAGCGCACGTCACGTAACTATCATTTCAATAATTACCTCGAGTTGAAAGAGCTTCGACAGCTTCATGAAATGTCACAATATCCGAATCAAAATTACAATGTTTCACATCGATCGGATATGACTGCCCGTAAAGACGACCACGTAAATTGCAATCCTTGAAGTAATGCTCGGAGATAAACTTTTCCACTCGTTCAACAGTTGTACGCTCATTTTTAAACAGTGGTGCTTTGTAAGTGGTGATCGTTTTATTCATGATAACGTTTCCTAGAACGAAAAAAAAAGTTTAATCATAATAATAACTTCTTTTTCTCCTTGCCTTCATTTCGTAGAATTATCATCGAATACAGAGATTGAAGAGATAACTAATACTGATGTAAATTGAAGAGATAACTAATACTGACGAAGAGATAACTAATACTGACGTAAATTGAAGAGATAACTAATACTGACGTAAATTGAAGAGATACTAATACTGACGAAGAGATAACTAATACTGACGTAAATTGAAGAGATAACTAATACTAACGAAGAGATAACTAATACTGACGTAAATTGAAGAGATAACTAATACTGACGTAAATTGGCTGAAATATGCGTAAACTGACGTATCACGGATCAGCTAATCAGCTAATAATAGAATCGTTTCGTTTTTTCTGAATAGCTATATGATCTGTAATTATACATTCTTACTATCCAGAACAAGTGCTTCCTGATATAAACTCCCTGAATCCCGGAATCTAATCCTCCACCTTCTATTCAAATCCAACTAAATCTAGCTAATTCTTCAATCTCTCAAAAAATATAACTATATGATTCAATCTCATCACTCTCTGCTCTCTCCAATTTAGTTGCATTCTTTTTTATTTTCATTGTCTGCAACTATAAATGAATATAGCCTATTTCCATATAACTACGACTGACTGATCTAAGATTATTTAAAAAATTTTTAATCGATTATTGAAGGAAAATTTTAAACTTAAAAAATCGATTCTTACGAAAGACTTCGTCGCGTTAACAAATAAAAACATTCAGCAATTTTTAAATAATTTTAATTTTGGTTAATAAATTTTTTTTGATATAAATAATTTTAAGTTTTTAAGTTAATTGCTAAGTAATTATGGGAATTAATATTTGTTATTATTTCTGTGAAATATAATCAACATAATGTCATTATCAGTATAATCATAATCATAATATCATAATTACAACATAAATTAAAATATTCAAAATATGGTCCCTATGATATAGTCTTTTCTTAAAAATCTATTACTTTCTAATTGTAAGTTACAATTATACTCGTATCTCTGAAAATTTATAGTTTAATTTATGTAAAAAATGTTGATAAAAAATAGCATATAGATAGTTAGTTACAGATATGCTGATAAAAGTTACCTTGTTGATAAAAAATAGCACGTAGAAAGTTAGTTCAATGATAAAAATAGCACATTGAAATTAAAAATTGGGTCATATTAAGGTCAGAAGAATCATATCAGGGTCAGAAATTTGAAATTTAAATTTTTAATGATATTTTTTTTCAGCTTTTGAATTTATATTTATATATATATCTATCTTTCATTCCTATTTTATTAATCTCTTGATAGCATTAAGAAAAATGAGTGATTCCAATATTTAATACTATACGTCATGTATAGTTAAATGTTAAAATATGCTTAACATTTTATTGTAAACATATCATTATTTTATCAAATTTTAGCTGATAACATTGATATTTATGAACAATCATTCACTTATCTGATTATTTCATGTTTTAATCAATTCATTTTTTTCCTGCCAATTTTCTACATTTTTATTTATTGATCGGTTTGTTTATCATTTTATATGATATAAAATTTCGATGTATACATCAAATTGATTGATAATTATGATAAAATATATCGGCTATAAAGTGAATGCTTAACATCGAAACATATATTACGATATAAATATACCATAACCGATCAATTGTAATAAATGTTTCATTAGCAATCCAATTGAACAAATTAATGAATTCACCAATATAAGATATTCGTAAGATGTTATCACAATCTTTAGTGATTATAAAAAGGCAAACGATTTTTCCACGGAACATATCTTTACCTAAAATAATATTGCAGAATTTTTTCGAGATTTGATTTAAAACATTTCATTTTTTACTAAGTATAAAAATCTTCATCATTGCTAACCCAATTATCTTGAAATACCTGATCTTCCATCTTCGATTGAACTTTTAATGACGTATACTAATAATGCACTCCTTTGACAATTTCAAATTTGAGAAAAATATCAGATGAAAGTATGCAAGTTATCAATATTAGAATGATGATAAATGGCAGTGGAATATCTGTAAACCTTTTATTGATTAAAACATGAAATCATTCATTTCATGGTGAATTCATTCATTTCATTATCACTTATCATCGATCAATCGATATCAGATACATATTAAATCATTTAAAAAATGTAAAGATTATTTATGAAATAGTTTGAATTAAATTATATTCTAATTAAGTAATCAAAAATATGCCAAATTTTTTGTGACCATAAATTGATTTATTAAAATTTGGAGAAATTTCTAATTGTTCAAAATTTTATTCATGCAATCAGCAATTAACATTTTTCTTAGTATTCTTTGAATTGCCATTTATAACTTTCAATAAAACTTTCAACAAATATCAAATTGTTTACAAAAAAAACTTTTGTGATCTTTTCTGTGTCGTAATTTTTGTCTGTTTCTCTTCGTACCCTCTGCTCTTTTTCTACTTTTTTCTTCAAATATTTTGCATGTAAAATAGTATAAAAATCAAAGATAACAATTTTCTTTTATTCAGAAATTTCCAATAATTGTTATGCAAAGTATATAATACTATCAGCAAGTTTTGGCAATTTGTACATTGTCGTAAGTTTGTCGTAATAAATATACCTTTGTACATCTGCCGTAAATTCGTGGAATATATACCTTTATATTCAATTCTAAAATAATTTGGATAGAAAAAAAATATGTGGAAATTCTTGATGATTGTTTTAACTGCACAAATTGTCTTCAGTTATGTTCCAACAAATGGTATGTCTTTGATTCAATTTTTAAAAATTGATAAGAACTTTCTAATCTTTAAAATTTTTCCAAATTAGCAATCAAAAATGAGCTGATGTGAAGTTTTTTCAAAATTTTAAACATAATCAATCAATGATGTACTACATCTTTTAATGATTCAATTATCGTATATTAAATACTATCGAAAATGGATTGTCTAAAGATACAACGAAATCAATTATGATGCTAATTCTTTTAAAATTATCTCTATAGTTTGATAATTATTACTTTTAATTCCAATTTAATTATTTTATATATTTCAATTTTTCTCATATGCTAATAATGGATTGTTCACATTTGTTTGCTTTTGTTTTATAGTTTCAAAATTAGATATAGTTGAATTTTGCAGGAAATAAAAATTAAATTTGATTTATATAAGATATAAATTACGTAATTGAATCTTTTTGAAGTCTTGAAATCGATTCGAGAAATGAAACGTATGGAGAAATTGAAGTCTTTTTTTTTGAAATATTTTTTTTTGTATTATATCAAATGAAATGCTTTAACAGATAGGTTATTAAAAAAATTTGTTGAAAATTTAAAAAAAAAAAAAGAATATTTTAGGCGTGATATCTAATAAAGGTCCATTCTTCACGATGCACTTATCACCACATATTGATTGGACTTATCATAATGGCGAAACATACAATAAATCTATGGAACAGCTAAAAAATCAGAAGGAAAATATAATAAAATTATGAAAATTGACATTTGATTTCATAGATGATTTATCATATTAACTTGTATTATCATTTTTTTTTAAACAAATATTATATTAATATCAATTCTAGGATAACAAATATTAGGTCTTTTTTTTCTTTTTAGCCTATCTTTCATATTATGCATGATTATCATTTAGCGTAAATTACGTATAATTTGATATTATCAATATTTGATAATTGAAAATATATTAATCATTTGATATATATCAATTATATTTTATTGTTGATGTTGATTGGTATTATATCATCTTGCAAATATGAAATCAAAATAGTATGTATTAATAAAATTTATCACAACTTGCTTTTTTCATACTTCCATGAATATATTCATTCTATGGTTTTTGTGAAGAAAAGTTCTCGAATAATTCTCGATACAAAGCTTACTTTTAAATATAAAGTCTTTTTCAATAGCTTTTTCTAATAGTGACAAAGATAAAGACAAGAAAATAATCGATAATGATCAAGATTATAAGCAAGAAAATAATCGATAATCATCGAGAATTGAATTTATTAAATAATATTCCATTACATATATAAAAAATAAAAATATAAATATTACTGATGAAAAGAAAAAATTGAAAAATATAACTATTATTTATTGTAATACGAAAACAGGACTATTTATTACCCAAAGTTTTATATTTCAAAAAGTAAAGAAAATTGGGAAAATTTATTGAAACGATTGATGTCGGAGAAACATCATGAAGTATTCTAAAAAAAAAAATGTGCTTGCAAATTCAAACTTATTTTTTCTTTAAATAATTTTACGAGTAATTAGAAATTGAAAAAATAAACTTTTCAAATTTAATTAATCAATTTCAGAAGCTATGCTTGATAATGCAATTTGCATAGATTTTAATTAGAATTAAAATCATAAAAAAGTCATTTTCAGGTTATCGGAAAAAAAAAACCATATGAAATATTTGAAATGTTTGAAAACTTAAAATTATTTTTATATCAAATTATCTTTCAATTATTGATATTACTCGTTTTTTTAATCCTATAATTTAATAATTAATTAATGATAAGTATCACTTCCTGCACCACTTCATCATTGATGCAGTTGATGCCTTGGCTATTTGTAATTTTAGTGATATTTAATTTCTAATATAATCATGCCTGATTATTTAGTTTTTCCTTATCATTTTAATTCCCTGTTTTCTTCCATTTGTTTAAGCAAAATGAAAAAAAAGAATTCTGAAATAAAACAAAATGAATGAATATTTATTAATTATCTTTTAATTACCTGTATGAGATAACCGAAAAGGTGAATTGCGAAGGTTAAATTACCTACAGTTACCTATCTCCTGCAAATTACTCATATTAAATATAAGCAATCTCACTAAGTAATTCTGTAAGTAGAGGATGAAAATTAAGTAATTGAATAAATGAAAATTTAATCGAAATATGTTTCGAATTTATGAGTACAATACATATATGAAATAAATTAATAATTTATGATAGATACTATAGTCTTATCGCTGGCCATTACATGCTTATCAGACAGTTTTTTTTTTTTTAATTATTTGAAGATAAACATATTTTTGTCACCTATTGATATTACTCGAGTAACATTGCTTATAGCTAATATAAATAACTAACAGGGAATAGGTAATTTACCTTTAACAACTTACTCCTTCAATTATTTCGTGCAGACAATTAATAAATAATTAATATTTCGATTTTTTGGCAGTTTTCATCTCTTGTGAATGGATATGTTAAGATCAAAAAGATATACGAGAAGAAAGATGGTAAAAAGGAAGAGACGGAAAAGATGGAGAGTGAAACCAGAACTTAAAGTATTTATTATTTATAATTATATATGTTGTGTTGCTTTGAAACATTAAACTTGGCTTAGATAAATTAGATCAGGAAGATTAGCCTAGGCTTTATTATGATGAAATTGAATTATTTATAATGTGTTGTTCCGAAATACTAGGCTTAATTTAGATAAGCTAGCTCAAAAGATTACTCCAGGCTTTATCCTGATGAATTGAATTATATTATGTTGTTTTATTTTAAAATGCTAGGCTAGGCTTAGCTAAACTAGATCAAAAAGACTAGCCCAGACTTTATTATGACGAACTGAATTATATATGTTGTGATTATCTTGAAATACTAGGCTCGGCTTAAATCAAGAAGATTAGCCTAGGCTTTATTATGACGAATCGGAAAAGACTGGTGCCAACACATGCCGAATTATATTTACGTCACTTTTTCGTGAAACTTGTTATTTTCATGGTTCATAAACATTTCACGAAAATTTAAGGGGAACAACTTGCAAATCTTGGATTCTTCTCGAACATCCGATGAAGTGTTTTCTCGAATAGTTAATTAAGCATTATTTTGAATAGACAGGCTTTTAAAAAGGAATTATCTCACCAAAGAAGATAATGAGAGGAAAAAGAAATACTGTTACCAATATTATCATTATCAGATATTCCGGTTTGGATTCCTGATGTATATCTTCTCACATCAGATATATTCTGGGTTGGATTTCCGATATGTCTTCTCAGTCTTCTTTTTCTAAGCCAAGAATTAGTAATGTTATCATTATTATCTCTCAGTATTATTATTCTATCATTCATGATTATTTGATGTTGGATGCACTCTAGCGTTTATCATTTAGCAATTTTTTAGCTTAGCCTAGTTGATAAGGCAGTTTTAGGAGATGTCGAGAATTCGTCGGAATTTATGGTTATTGATGGATGGTTCAATCAAAATATTATCAGGTCCTTGGCAGCTTCAACGATGTAACTTTGCTTGTAAGTATAAAATCCTTTTTCCGTCAGTCGTAACTTATCTACTGTTTTGCTGTTTTATATTTGTTTCGCTAATATTTCAAATTTCCGTTTATATTGGCTTATTTATCTATTTGTAGCTGCAATGAATATGATTAAAATCGAAAGAGTCGGTGATAAAAGGAATGTTGGTTTAATTAAACTTGAATAGACGTAAGGCATTAAATGCATTGTGCGCCCAACTTATGCAAGAGGTTTGTATCAAGAATATTAATTAGGAAAAAATATTTGAATATTTGAATTAATGGCTTATCATAGGATCATGATACGGACGCCAATCTCAAAAGTTCAGTATTACCTTATAACAAGAACAATATCAAAGGAGAATTTTGTCTAATTTTATAGAAACATTTGAATAAATTGTAAAAGTGAAACATTTATCACTAATATATCATTTTCAAGTACGAACTTTTTTTATGACTATTTCTATTTTCTTTTTAAGGAGGGATATATTCATTTTGTAGCTTTCAGATGCACTGATTGATTTCGATAATGATACTTCAATTGGAGCAATGGTAATAACAGGTTCCAAACATGTATTCTCAAGTCAGGGATTTTTTTTTGTGTTTATCTTTTACATTCTGTAGATATTTTAGATTACTGATATCTTTTTAATATAGATTCATTTCGGTGGAAATTTTTTGCTTTTGATTGATTTAAATGAAGCTTTTTTATTATAATTTAGTTAATTTTTTTCTACAAAATTATTTATAATTTGATAAGAATTATTAATGCATCATTTTTATTACTGACGCAGATTTTTCTTTATGTTATATGTCATTTATTATAAGGCTTACTTATGTATAGGGTGTGTTCTATATAAAAATCCTCTGTTAGCCTATGCGTTCGATAGGTTGATAGATGACTTTATTTGATTTATTTATCTCACTTATGTCTGCATTAGTAGATGTGAAATTCATAAGATTGACTCAAAAATAAAACTATATAAATCACTTAATCGAATTCTGTTGACTGATAAGATAGCGATAGTTTAAAAGAAAGTATATAGTCTTTTCTCGGTCAACATATAGATTAAATAATAACTCATGTCAGTGTTCATTCTTCAAACTAAAAAAAAAATGTGAGGAATACGTAATTTTTTAAATATAAACTAGATTATTTGTATGCATTATAGTAGGAGCTGATATAAAAGAGTTATCTGCTATTCAACATGAAAGGATATCATCCGAAAAATCATTGCAAAATTGGACCCAAATATCGAAGATGAAGAAACCGATTATTGCTGCCGTAAATGGCCATGCACTTGGTGGCGGTTGTGAATTAGCTTTGATGTGTGATATAATTTATGCCGGAGAGGAAGCTAAATTTGGACAACCAGAAGTTATTATTGGAACTTTACCAGGTAGTTTTTGCATTTATCGCTAATGCTTTCATGGATGACATTAGTAATTTTCGAGAACTATGCATTCTTGCTATATTTCTTTTGTCATTGAGTGAAAGTCAGAATAGTTTTCAGTATTCTAATAATTGCTCTTAATAGATCGTACTTTATATAAATGGACTATTGACATGAATTATTGGGTGAACTTGATAAAAGCGGAGTTTGATTATGAATTTAAAATTCATTTTTCAACCATATAACATTCTAGAATCATAAACTTGTTTTCATCAAGTAATATTACCTCAAATTTAAATAAGAGAAATTATCCTATCTATCTATCTATATTTAAATACCTAAAATTATGCTCCGATAATTTTTTGATTACTGAAAAGTGATTCCAAATAAGCTATAAAATCAAGGTTTTGAAATATGAGTATCCTTCTAATAATCTAAAAAATTATTTTGAATTCTAAATACTAACATGTACAGGTGCTGGTGGTACCCAAAGATGGTCACGTGTTGCTGGTAAGTCTTTGGCAATGGAAGTATGCTTGACAGGAATACCCATAGGAGCACAGGAAGCAAAAGAATGTGGCCTTATTTCAAAAGTATTTCCAGTTGATCAGGTAAATTTTCACTAATTTCATCTCAAGCAATTGCTTTATTCCATTTTGAACTTGACTGATTTTCTAATGTCAATGTATTTTGCAACACAACTATCTTGCATATGCCTAAAACTGAGTAGGATGAACTTTGGAAGTTTTAAATTAAATAACAATGAATATATACGTCAATTTATATACGTAGTTTATTCAAATAATTTCATGAAATTACCGAATTTTATCGAATTGGGATTTTCAGGTCGTATTTGAGGCTATAAAGACAGCCGAAAAAATTAGCGAGCATTCACCGCTAGTAGTATCACAAGTGAAAACTGCTGTTAATCATTCTTATGAAACTTCTCTACAAGAGGGTCTTCAGTATGAAAGTCAACTATTTTATGCCACATTCGCGACGGTGTGTATATTTAACTCATACTGATATCTGAGTTGGAATCAGACGTTATGAAAAGAATAATTTAACTTGTAATATTTATAAACCTTAAAGTAATGGTGCACTCATTTTCGACAATAATAATTTTTGCTCTTTCTGCTTGAAATATTAAGATCGGATTTTGTAGAGGACTTTAAAATACAGGAATTAATTTATTCGAATTTTAAGTTATTTTTTCAGAGAGATTTAAAAGAAGGTATGAAGGCATTTCTGGAAAAACGTAAACCAAAATGGACATCATCATGATTTGGATGATATCAAAGTGATTTATTAGGATTAATTTTCAAACATTTTTCTGCATCTCATTAGCAAGCAAGATAGATTTGCATCAAGGTATTTAAACAATGTCTTATGCTCTATAATATATATATAAAATTTTTGAAGGTATAGGAGCATATTTATCTGGTTCGCTTATAACACATGAACAATCTCTTGAATGCCACTAATATAGCGAGCTAATTCTAGATACGTATTTTTTGATTTTATCAAATATTGAATTCTCTTTGGCTATTCTGCTGTTACATGATTTCACAGTAAAAAAAGTTATTTGGTCTTAGAGTATATCTTTTTTCTAATTTTGTCAATATACAGTCGCATCGCATTATGTAAAATAATTTAAAAATGATTTAAATCAATTTCGAGATTTTTGAATGTTTTCCGTCTCGATAATCGAAACTATACATAAAAGTGATGAAATCATTAATACTAGAATTTATTTCTATAAGTTAATTGTTAAACTGAAGTAAATTTCAAGGAAAGATACAAA
The DNA here is from genome assembly GCA_008729115.1 of Dirofilaria repens. NCBI lineage: Eukaryota > Metazoa > Nematoda > Chromadorea > Rhabditida > Onchocercidae > Dirofilaria > Dirofilaria repens. The sequence goes on along the minus strand of SNRZ01000033.1, from coordinate 18,098 downwards.
GTGGAATTCGAGCCAAATAATGCGGATCATAAACAAAATCTAAAATTTCGAAATCAGAAATATTAAGAATCAATGATTATATGAAAGAAAAATGATGGAAATGTCCAGATGCAAGTATTTTTTAGGACATTAAAATTAAATAGTTCAAATAAATTTTGAAAATCGGTACAGCTAAGGATATTTGAAATTTTTTGATGTGATATTCGCTATCTTAATATTATTGCAAAGTCAATATTAGTGAAAGCGATGTTCATATGTGAAGCAGGTTCCAAAAATTAAATGGAATCAAAATTTTCAAGTTAATTTTCTATTCTTTTTGATTTTTTCCGCTCTTTTTTATTTTTGCATTATCACATTATGTCACTAAGAAAGGCTGTTCAGACTGATTTGTGATTCCTTCGATTTCGAATTAAAATGATATTTAAGAAAGGAAGTGAACCATAAGCACGATGAAAACAAAAACTTCAAGAGTTAGTGTTTAAAAAAATTGCGTGTAGAATATAATGCTCGATTGCAGTAACCTATATAATAAGAATTTATTCAATGATATGGAATATGGAGCCTATGAATCAGTAGGAAAATAAGTAGATCACTCATTTTTAGGACCAGTAATTGTAACTATACTAATTGTAACTATACTGTCCATGTTTATTCATAATATATCATAAAATAAAAAAAAACTTCGAAATGAATTTATTTTTAACAAGCAGAGATAAAAGATTCTTTATTGACGATGATGATGTAATCCCAAACTATGATTTACTATGATTTCAATCTTCGAAAATTCCGATTCCTTTGAATTCTCTACATAATTAATATCATATCTACTCAATCAGTTTTCTACAACCATCTGAGATGGTTGCAGTCAGAAATAAATAGCAATATTGAAAATTTCATATAGATTCTATGATGATATTAATTTTTGTATGAGGATCAGAATCACATAAAATATTGGAGCTTTAGTATCTGTCTTTAATTGGATTCTCAATTATCGAAATTCAACATAAACGAACTTGCAGTTAATGTTAGCCAACCTTCTATCACTTTTTATTTTTATTTTTGAATGTCGGGAATACTTGTAAATTACAGTTTCGAATCTAGATAAATATAAATCCAAAATTGTTTTCTGTGGAATCAACGACAAGATTTAAGGCTGCTCCGAAGAAATCAATAAAGAACTTCAAATTTGAGAAAACTAATTTAGTTTTTATGAACAATTGGATTTTTGTAGTGAAAAAATAAAGAACCTTTACAATGATATTCTTATTAAGTATATCCATCTAAAGAGTTAGCATAGCGAATATCCAATCAGTTTTTAATTTGGTTTCATAGAAAATTGAGCTGGCGACAAACACTTTCAAATTGAGACCGGTGATTTGCTTGCAAATAACCATAAAGACCTAGTAAATAGACATTTTTAATATAAATCAAGAATTGTCCAGATTTCAGTGCTGCTCCAAAATAATGGAATTACGGTGCTACCAAACATTTTTTTACCGAAATAAAATCAGTACAATTGTTACTTTAATAATTCTGATGTTAAATCCCGTAATCTTGAAAAAATCTCATGTTAACAGGATGGAATCAAAAATGTCCAAAGAAGAGATGGAAAAACAAATAAATTTTGCGAGTAAAATTAATAATAGAGCTTATAATTCAAATTGTAACTTGAAATTTTTGCACTTGTATCATGAAAAATTTCAAATCTTACCTTTAAAAATTTCCAGATGATTTGGTACAGTCTCCATCACAAATGTTGAAATCAATGTTTGGAAATTATTATCTGCCGCATAATTTGTTAATGCCATTTTTAATGCAGTGCATTTCGATTTTTCAATAGATTGAAGCTAAAATTTATTGAATACTTCAGGGAAAAAGTTCAAATATAGAAATGTAAGTCTAAATATAACGAACTTTTTTTAGCTAATTTTAAATACGATTCCATAAAGCATGCATAATTGCAGTATTAGAATATTTTAAAGGAATTTCCATATTATTTTTATTCTATGCACTTCACTATTTGCATTCCTAAAAGCACTTATTTCATATACTCACCAATTTGTTATATTCAACTGCAGATTTTTGCCAAGCGACCATTACATCTCCATTAGATTGCAGAATCAATAAAAATTTACATTATAATTTGTATAAAAAATTTAAAGGTGTTGAAAAAGTTCGAAATAGCTCAAAAAGACTGAATTTTGAAGATTTTGTATTTTTTACGGAATATATTAATAGAAAATACATTTTTTGATAATAATTTCTGCACAATTATTGTTTAGCTTAAAATAGATAATTATCAATTTCATAAAATGTGCATCCAACTTTTAAACATAAACTAAAATAAAATAGAAACTCACTTCCTTCGTCTTTGTTTCGGGCATACTTGTTTCTGAACGACGCTGATCTTTGACTAGAAATGAAGCATTCGGCTGAAATTTGACCAGCTTTATCCTGATGAAAAGCCGTAAGATTAATCAGAATTATCATAAAGTTAGAAAAATTATTCATTTATTTTCCGATGGTAATAGATAACTAATACTCTGGCAAGCTAGATCTATGAATTAGCAATTACTTTTACGTGAAGTTTAGGCTTTGCTTTTGGAATGTTCAAGCCACTATTTGACTGAATATTACAATCGTCGATATCAATACGAGGAGTGACATCAACTAAGTCATTTATCTTTTTCGCTTGCTCTGCCTAAAAAAGCATTTATTTTAGATAAAAATGTCAAAAATAATGCGGTAAAGTTAGGTGCAAACTGATATTGAATTAAAGAAATAATGAATTAAAAAAACATTAGAACCAACAATTTAACTAATGAATGCAATAAACAGAAATTTTGATAGCAATTACAATTCGTATATAATTTGTGCATCATTAAAATAATAATGCATAATTCAGAATAAAATACTGGAGAGCTATAAATAGAAAATTTATACAGAATTATTCAAGAGAAATCAAAGTATAATATGAAAGAAGTGAAACATACTAATTCCTCAAAAATACAACTTTTTTTTGGACGCTTTGGTACGGTATCTTTAACGCCAATACTTTTTTCAAACGCTGCAATTGCTTCAGAAGAATAAAGCGTATCGATATCGAAAGGCAAATTCATATCATTTGTTTTATTCTGTTCCAGGATTTCACGCCGCTTTCGGGAACAAACAAACCCGGATTCCATTTGCTTAGGTGATAATGCTGTCCTTCGATTAAGACACACCTATAACATAACCTACAATATATATTTTAGCTATTGCTTTTTAAGCATATGAAGGAAAAATTCTTTTTATGATTAAACCAATTTGGAAGCCGCCATAATATTTATCATGGAATGCAAAATCATCGAAGCTGCATAAAACAATAAAAAAGGAAAAAGTTAGCATTGTTACAATTATCTTCGTTCCACTGCTCGGTTAACGTTACTGAAATATTAGTACATCCTGAGCTAAAAATTTTTAGGGATATCCTATTTTCAAAAAATCGGCATTCAAAAAAAATGCCATCTGTAATCTTGTATATCCATAAATTAAACGAGAAAATTAGAAGAATGTCGAACAAAATATCAAGACTTCGAAATTCCGCAGAACAAAAATAATTCAACAAGATTCGCACCTCAATATTTCTTTTTTTGAAGAACTGCTCACATTCATTTTCAAAATGGCTGATATTTTGATAATTTTTTAAACATTCACGCATCCATGAAGGAAACCGTTTCGATGGCATCGAGCAAAATCTTTAAAAATTTAATCGCATCATAACGGATAATTTGACTGAAACTGGAAAAAAAATTCCACATTAAACGTGAATATGTTCGAAGTTAATTAATTAATTAGTTTAGATAACTTCACATATTATCATATCGTTAATTTAATACACTAAAAACTTATTCCGTTATTTTGCTGTTTTTAGATATATGATATGAATGCATCATAATTATATGGGATAATGTATTAAATAATTGAATCATCGCAAACATATAATGTAAATTTGACTCTAATTATGCAATACGAAAGTTGAATCAAAACTAATTTCGACCTTGAATCGACAAGAATAACAACACCAAAATCATCCTTATGTCGAAGAACACGTCCAATTGACTGATTCACACCGCGAATGGCATCTATTTGATACCATTCGTCAGCTGATATATTCTGAAAATTATAAACTTCTAAATATTTTAGCAAAGTGAAAATCGAATTATTTCAAACTGATAAAATATAAGCTTCCTTAGTTCATTAACATATTAATGAGATAAATATTTCGAAAAAAGGAACGTTAAAAAAACAGAAAAAAAATGATTGTCAAATTGAGTCGAATGATATAAAGTTCTTAACATTAACAGCACGTGATCGCATGTTGGGCACACTAAATGTAAGATATAATGTATTATATGTAACAATTTTTGATTTATTTTATAGTTGATTTTTTCCTATTGTAATTAACTCAAATTATATCATAATATTGTACATGAATTTCTGATAAGGAGAGTAATTTGTCGTAGTTAAAGAATTACATATTTCTTGTCACAATGAAATCTATTTTATAACGATAACACAGCTTGAACTGACCTTTTTTAATTCCTCCTTCGCGATACCTATCCTTTGTTTGGTTAGAAATTGTTTTTTAAGTTCAACTCTAGGATTCGTTGTTGGAGCATATGGGATACCAATAACAATAACGCCACGGCTTTCACTGTCTAAGAAATCAATTCCTTCGCTTACCTCAAAATATGTTATGGGTCAAGGAACAACTGGACATTATATAAGATCTGAAATGCAAATTTAGTCTATTAGTAATATTATCTAATACGTAAATCATTTTTCAATTCCAATAAACTTTAAGTATATTTTTATGAGCATCTGGAAAAAAGAGAAAATTCTGTCGTTTTCCAAATAAATACATAAATATTATAGAAAAAAATCTGAAATATAACCTAAAACAAAAAGTCTTCATCTAAATTCAATTTGATCCTTATATGAGCATGCGAACTTCAAATATGTTAAATAAGATAATAAAATTAGAAATTACCTTAGCCCTACAAACAGCAAATAAGATGGCACCACCATTACCATTTTCCCTAACTTTTTGTCTAAATTGAAGAAGCATTTCTTTCAGTTCCAGTTTAGATTTCGGTTCAATGAATGTTTCTTTATAGGTCATTACTGTTTCCCACATAAACGTTGCGCCGAATTTCGCTGTCTATAAGATTATTTCGCTGTGGATTATTTCATCATAGGAACTAGGGACTTGTATTCAATCTTAATTTTAAAAAATATTGATCAATTATTGGTTTTACAAAAATTGATATTACATTAAATAATCGAAAAAAGTGATAGTGATATAAAAATCATAATGATGGTAATGATGTTAGTAATACTTACTTTTTATGAATAATTAAATCTCATTTACAATGTTTCATTTAATTCGACACATAAGACTTTAAATAGAAATTTGCGGAAAGTTCCTAACGTTATGCACCAAAATTCCGAATAAATTTCAGAATACTGTTATTAATAATCATGAATAATTATTTGAAATTATTCATTTCACATCTAAAGTTATATTTCTCATATTGATACTTGCAGCATTCAATATTACATGCACAAATATACAATAATAACATGGCAGTAGTATGATAATGTTATATTAATAAAAATAAATACAAACCTTCCAAAATTTTAGGCATGCATTCATAACAACATAAGATGAGAAAAACACTAAGACACCATTCGGAATGATCTGACAGGCACGAATGATAACTTCACCAACTCCATACATATATCCTGCACTGCTCCTAATTATAAATCAATTCTAATTAAATTCAAAATCAGAATAATCTCAAATGTAAATGAAATTAGAAAAAACTTCTTAACAATAGTAAATGAAATTCTGATTCCATCTAGGAAGCTTAATATGTCGAAATTTACAGACACTAGATTAGATTTTAAAATTAAAGCAAATAAATGTTTAATTTACTTTTCCAATAAAATAATGGAAAGGATGGAAATCGACAGTTATAAACTTGGTAAACGACAGATCCCGTAAGAGGCAAAGAAAATTAATGAAGCAAGCTGAGGAAATACTTTATTCTAACTCACAAAATAATCAAAAAATATATTTATTTAACAATACTATTTTTGATACTAAAACTCATTACGAAAAGAAAACTCAGAAAATTACCTACCGTTTATGAAAAGTGCCGCAAAGATCGATTCCACCTCTACTAGAGCGAATTCGGCCCCCAAAATTTGATTCCGATTAGCGGCATGCTGATTTTCCAGGGTTACTGGAAAACTAATGCCAAGACTGTTAATGAATGAATCCAACGGTGACAATGTACCGCTGGTGACAATTACCGAACGTACGCCAGATGAATAGAGATACCTTAAATGTATTGATAATATGATTAATCATATGAGGAAGGATAATGTTAATTACAAGTTAAATAACAATGCAAAATTGAGTTTCTGGGCTATAATATTTCCAATTTCAAGTAGCTGTATGTCTCTAAAAGAATTCTGCCCTTCAGAGATAAGAATATAAGAATTGATCCTATCATTTAAACATTTATTAGATCAAAATTACTATTATTTCATCTAATATCCGCTGCGATTTTTTCCTTATGATATCTTTTTTTTCCAATATAACAGAAGAAAATCTGTGTATACAGTTTGAAGCAAAGTCACTAGATGTAGAATTATTTAATTTAACTAGAAAACAATTTAATTTCTATGTTAGAACTTTTGAAATCTCAAGATGTTAATCTATAACAACATTTTCACTTGTAAGACATACTTGGTTTCATCTTATAGTGTAATTCATATCGATAGAGATGATACTTCGATATATCAATTTAGTTAGTCCTTTGAAAATTTCAAAACTTTCTAATGCCAGTGAATTAAAATTTAACAATCTAATCAGGAAATAGTTGAATTACTAAAATATTAGTCCATCTCTGCATGAGCGATGTAATCATAATGACAATTGTTTAATTATTAAGCTGAATGAACGATTTTAATCGATTTAATCATGACAAACTTATCTCTTTGTAAGAAAAGGTTGGATATCGATAAGTGAAAAAGTGACTAACCACATTGCAACTGATGGCGAAAAACACCAGTAATTCAGCGTTATAACCGAACCATGCTTTGTGACGTAAAGCTGAAATGCATTACAATCACAAACTGAAAATTTTAAAAACTTGCAATTTTGGCTTAAGAGAAAAGAATCAAAAGCAATACCAGCAGCATATTAATTTAGCAAGATCATCGTATGAATGGTTCATCCATTTCTCTGCAACGCTTACAATGATAATATATATATTATACATTTTCTGAACTTGCATATCGTTATTCAGAGGTATCAATTAAAGACCACTACTGTCTTGTGCTGGATTTGTTAATTGATACAGATATGCGCAGTATTAATGTGAAACTTACTTGAAAATATTTCGCGCTACTACTATATACAGTTCTTCTGTCCACATTTTCTGGTGCATATATCGTACTATCTAGTAATAAAGCGTGCTTATCTGCGTAAACAGTTGAAATGAATGATGAAAATTCTTGCAGATATACTCCTTTATCGATAAATTCATCAGCTAACTCATTTTGTGCTATAAATTTCGTTTATTTAATAATAAAAATTATTAATTTGGAATAAGATAAGGGAATGAGTATTGAAAGCACTTCTCATTACTTAATTCTTCTGTATCACTAAAGACAATAAATTAAAAAATAAAGTGTGATTGAAGTCAAAAACCGTATAAAATACTAGAAAAAATTGATTAATGTGATGAAAATTAAGGCATATGGAAAATAATGGAATGAATATTTTGTGATGCGAATAAAACGTAAAAATATAAAACTAATAAATATAAGACCTTTTGCTGTAAGATATTGTCCAATTTTATCAATAGTCAATGATATTGCTTCCCTCATATCCTTTCGAAATCCTGCTTTCGAAAGCAATTCAGTCATTTTTTCACCCGAATAAATTTTACCATCAATTCCAAGCACTTTTTCTCCCGCATCTCCTATGCAAATATCTACAGCATTTTCAAATTGATGCAGAGATGCTGAAATATTTATAGATTCAATTTATCAAAAAAAAAAAATTAATCCTAGCTCAAAGAACAGTTAAATATTCTACAGCATAAGTAAAATTGATGTTGTGTAATTGGAAAAATCGTACTTATATTATTTGAAAACTGTAACGAAAAACGCAACTGAATATTAAATGTAATGTCAATTTACGATTAAATACGATTAAATTATGCTTACCAAGTAAATAAGCCATCATTTTTCTCAAGTTTCACTTCGTTTTTTTCCTGAATGTCAGTACCAAATGGTACAACTGTATTATCCTAAAAAACAAATCATTCACAGAAGTGAATGATATGAATTTTGATATTTTTAAACTGAAAACGTTTCATCTGTAGGTAAGAAAAAAGACCAAAATTCATATCATTCATTCACTTCTATAAATGACTTCTTTTTTTCTTTTATTTTATAGAATAGTACAGTTGTATCATTTGAATCAGTAAGAATGACTATTATGATTAAAATGGAAACATCTAAAGATGAGCTTAGTTTAACGGGCCATGACAATAGTCAAAACAAGAAAAAAGAAAAATGAGTTTTCGTGGAATAAATGTTGAAGACTTGAATTATTTGTCAATTAAAGAATATTCAAACAAATTTTACACCTATTTTTCCTTACATTATTCAAAATCTTAGTGAAATATGCAGAGGTATTTTTATTATACCTATAAGGATGAACAGAAAAAGCTCATCAATGGAAAAAAAAATGAAAAGAAAGTAAGTAAAGTTAACATGCCATTTTCGTTCGAATTTCCTCTTCATCATTTACTATCATTTCCAAAACTTTTTTTGTTTCCCTTATACAAGCACTTATCTGAGTAGTTGAAAATGATACTGATGTTGATTCTTCACAAATTGATTCCTGAATAAAGAATTTGCGAATATAATTGATAAATGATACAAGTGATTGACAAATTCTTTATGCGAATATAATTCCAGCTTTCAATTTCTCAATAAATCACAAAATTCTTCAAAAACATCATTTTAAGAAAAACCATACAAATGTCCATCTTCTATCAAACTTAACAAACTTACTGATCAGTGTAGAAATTTTTCTTAATAAAAACAGTCACCAAATTATGTGCTTCATCAAAAATGACAATATTCCCTTTCAGTTGAATATTGTGCTTATGTCGCAAAGAAGGATCAACGATATAATTGTAGGGCAAAAGAATAAGATCGGCATTTTCATACATTGCTCGATTTCGAAAATAAGGACAATATCTGGAGTGAAAATTTATTTCTAAAAAATTTAGTGAGACAAATGAAACGAATTTTGATACAATCTACTAAATTTGCTTCCTAATATCAAGTTGAAATGAAGTTTTAAATCAAACAGAAAGTACTTGTGTTTCCGAGATATATCGATGACATCTTCGATATCCGGGATTATTCCATTTTCGTTATACAATAAATCCAACGTTGTTGGATCCGCTTCTAAAATAAAATATTTTACCGATAAGTCAAAATTATTGAAAAAATTGAACAAAATTTATATAAGTTAAAATACTAAAATTATAAATTCAAATAATGAAGACTTTGAAAAAAATCCAAGAGAAAAAAAATCACGAAATACTAGAACAATAGAGGAATTTCGCTAGAAATGTAAAAGAAGCATAAACATTTTCTATGGAATTTTAAATCTATGCATTTAAGAGCAAAAACTTAGACTGCTATTTAATTTACTAGTTTTATCAGTATCAGAAAAAATTTCCAAAATTAGATAAGACAAGAAATTTAATAATGAAAAAAAAGGAGGGAAAGAAGGATAAAAACATACTTTCATAGAAATTATAAAAAGGACATCGATGTTTGCTGATCAAATTTCTACACATTAATGATTTGATATGACTATTATTTTCCTTCATCACTTTATCATTGATACAAAGTAAATCACGTGAAGCCAAAGTTACGGTTTTAATACTGAAAACATTAAAGAAAACTCAGAGCCTTTTTTCTATCTTCAAAATGTTGAAGATATGGAAAAAGAAAAGGACTGGAAAGTATAATTTTTTCAGTTATCGTTATCGAACATATATTTTAACTGTTTCTGATGTCCAATTTAGCATGATAGCTACAATACATAATTTTCCAAAATTTTCTGTTCCGTATATTAAGGAATTTGAAATTTACATCCTCGAGAGTAGTTAATTACGATTATTCATGTGTCGGACGTTTCTTTGAAATCAAAGTATGAGAATTGTGTCATTCGATTGAAACGAAGAATGAGAATAATAAAAAAAAAATGTTTAAATCCTGTCAACAACACAAATCGAATTCCAATTAGCCATCGATGTAATTTGTAATTATTTCAAATCAACATTTTTCCATAGAATTAGAAACTTTAAATAATAAAAAATCTACATCGCAATACCGAAATTTAACTATTTGCAATAAATTAAAGTTAGAAGCTCAAAAAAAGTAATTTAGCATAAGTAACTTACTCTCTGTAAGTTGTTTTGTTTAATTCACGGATTACTTGTGCCAGTTGACTATGCGTTCGAGAAGCGTAAAGAATTTTTGGATAAAGTGATCTAGAAGATGTACCTGTCAATAAAATTACTTTTTAAACAGTTTCCAACTCCAATATGTGAATATTTTCTTACCAATGCTGTATATCATTTAAAATTGAAAGAAAATTTAAGCAAATGCAGAATATGAAAATTTATTTTTATGTGGATAAAGAATAGTGAAACATTAAAAATTAGAACATAAGCTAACATGAAATGTATAGAAAATTAACAAATATTTTATTGTATAAGAATAATTTTACTTTTCATTTTTTTTCCGGAAATAAATGCTAAATTATCTCATCAAATATTAGTATATAGAGTCAGAACAGTACCTTGTATTTCCTGTACAGCATCCATATGGGATATTTTTAATTTGCAGTCTTTCAAATATGCAATAGCAGCGCATAACAAACATAATGTCTTACCGGTTCCAGTCGGTGATTCCAATGCTGCATTCTGTCCCTAAAAAGTAACAAACTTTTGGTATCATTAACAAACTTTCGATATTACCATATGATAATTCTTCTCATAAAAAATTTGAACCTAATTAAATTTCAATCTCTGCTAGTTATATTCAGTACCAATCATATTAAATTTATATTGGTAAAAATATTCATCATTATCAGGAAAAAATTATAAAAATAAAAAGATTTATCAAAAACAATTCGTAGAAAATAATTATAGTTTGAAAAATTTTTAACGGATTTAATTTGATGTAAAAAAGACAGTGGTTATGGCAAGCAAAATTCATCTTGATATTATTGCGTCTTCAATATCTTCAAATCATGCTTTCTTAATGTCATCAACAACATGTCTACAGTTATAATTGAAAGTGATAATTTGAATAATTCACTATCTTGAAAAAATATTATTAATTGATAACCACTATAAAAAAATTTAATAAGTAACAATATATATATTCAATAAATGATAATTTATTGTATAAATAGTAATTATTTAAAGCGATAAATTATATAACTGGTTATTTTTAAACAAATAAAATTAACTGATAATAGATGATTTTCTGCTGAGTAATTAATAAGTTTTTGTTACACTCAGCAGCCATTTCTAATAATCTATCAATTACTATACTACTACAAATAATTAATTATGCATAATTAAAACAAATAACAAACATACCATCCGCAAAGCTTCCATAACTTTTTCCATAAATTTAATCTGGCATTCGTATGGTTCGAATGGAAATTCCACGGTGAATCTATCAATTTGTACTGTATGCATATCGAGATGGAATAAACCCTGATATATTTCACAGAATATACGATCACGGCCAAGCTAAATCAATAATAACTCATTACATGAATAAATATGTCAGCAAAAGAATAACGAATACCAGTTTATCTTATTAGTTATTGCTAACTTTTCCTTTTAAAATTATTAAAAACCTCATAAAAATAATATTTCTGTTTACAATAAAAATATTTCCATTCAATGTTATTTTTAATATTTATAATTCTTTATGTACTTTAGTCCCTTTAACGCTTATTCACATTTTGCTTTTGAATTACTGTTAGCCGCTATCACCGTCAGGTTACTGATAATGATAAATTAGAACAAAACAGATCAATAACCGTAGTCAATGTGATCAAATGATCATTAGTATCAAGAATAACAAGAATCATTACAGAATTATCAAAATCCCCACAATCACATCAATCCCTGACCTCCCCTAAACACACTATTATTTCATTATTTCGACTCCTAAATATTTAATTTAGCCATGACTGTCTTTGAATATTCTAATTTACCTTCAACAGTATATAACCTTCCAGACTGCATCACTCATCATACTAATCTTGGCATGCTAATTCCTTCGCCAATATCTAGTGCATTGACCTTTGTCTCCTTATATTCTTTTTATTATCAACTAATGTCATCAATCATCATAATATTTAGAAAAAGAAGATTGTATTAGTCAAAAAAAGAAACAATAAATAAGTATAATGTTCAATAATAATAAGACTAGCAATTAAAAGATGAATTAATCAGGCCTTTGAGACTCTTTTCCAAAATGATCCAAAATTACTCCTTTATGCATTCAAATAAACAAAAACAGATAAGACACCTAATAAACAGGCTAGTAATTAAGAAACGAACTTAATTGAACTTCAAGGCTTTTTTTTAAAATCATCCGAAATCATCACGGCCACTACAACACCTTTCCTTGCATTAAATTTGTACTTTCTCCAAATGACAATTTTAAATTTGAAAATTTATGTGACTAAGTGAAAAATTTTCATCCCAACGCTATGAAGTTTTGTTTTTTTGCAATTGAAGAAATTATTTTAAGCAATGCATAATTATTTTTCAGTATTTTTTTTTGAATAGAAGCTGAACATTCGAACAAAAATAATTTTTAATAATTAGGCCTAATTAAATCAAATTATAAGATAAAAACTGATAAAAATCCTATCAATATGATAAGCATTTGAGCCATACTTTATATTGCAGTTTTCTATTCAAATGCATTAATCAAAAATATGATCTAGCAGTATTAATATTTGTTAATATTATAAAATTCAAGAATATTTCTAAAATTCTTACAAAATTCTATGAAGGTACAGAAGAGAAATATTATAAGTTGAACTATTCTTGAGAAGAAATATTTCAATTATTCAAGTCATTCAATCAATTAACTGATCAGTTAAACACCCATATTAGACAGATTAATAAAAAACGAAATCTGTTAACTGATCAATTTAAACGATCATATTAAACAGATCAATAAAAAAAATCAAATTAATCAATTCTAATATTATAATTTTCGCATGTAAACAAGCATTCAATTAATTCATTATTTGATTATAAATAACATTCTTATCAATTGCTAACTATTTAACATATATTTTTAATCATAAAAAAATACACATAGCAAAAATTTGCGAAAAATTTCAACTAATTAATAAATTAATCAAATTTCAAACTTTAATAATCAATATTTTTTTTTCAAACTTCCACATACATTTCATAAACTAAAACTTTTGTCAATTTTTTCAAATATTTCACAAATATTGCTCCAGCTTCCTGCCAAAATCTATATGATAAAGGAAATTCGATATTGTGTAATTCGATTGATATTGCCTGAAACAAAAAAAAAAACTTAAATGAAATAATAAATTTATTAATTATATCATTTTTAAATATATATCCATATTGGAATGATTGATAAGTAAATCACGTATATGTAAACATGATTAAAGATAATCAGTAATTTCATAAAAATCGCTGCTACAGTAATAATGATTTTTAATGATAATTATTTAATTGGTAATTTTTATTAATTATTATTTTTACCTGACACTTTATTGATTAATTTGTTCATATGTATATTTATATATATACTGATATTAAAAGTATTCCAAAACAATGTCAATTTATCAACTTTATTAATTAGGTATGTATTTATATCAAACTTTTGTTTTGATTTCTAATTAATAAAAAAAGCAGAAAAAACTTATTTTATGTATGTTGAATTAATAGCAATATAAATTACTATAATTGCAAAATAAATAAATTTTTGCGAACAAATCGTATTTTATATACTTAAATTTAAAATGAAAAATATTTAACAAATAAAAAAACAAAAATTGAGAGATGGCGTTTCTTCTATTTAATTTTAATTTAAAATTTTTAATTCTTATATTATCATTTTTTTATCAAATTTTGCAATTCAATCATAGAGTTAGTTTAGCTTTGGAACGGAATTAAAAATTGCTGAAAAAATTGATAACCTTATCATATCTGCTGCCATTAATGTATGCAATAACAATATTATCTTTGATAATATATTCGCCCATATTGCGAGCCCATATTTGTCCAGGTGTTATGTCTGTTGCAACGACCACATTATCTGGTTTATAACCTTTGATAGTATAATTTATTGTTGGACTCAATCCAACATTCAATAACATTTGAGTTAACTGAAAATGTTAAATTAAATTTCCTTAATCTTAACATATTTGATATCCAATCTTAGTAAACTAATAAACGAAAATAAAAGACAAAAAAATTTTAAATAAAAAAAAATACGATGAATTTCGAAATTTCACATTTCAAAAGAAAGTGAACAATTTAAAAATTTTCCAATCTTCTTGATAGGATAAAAATATTGATGAGTGTCATTAAAAGTTTTATCATAATTTTTTCTTTATCTCAGTTATCATTTAAGATAGAAGAAAATTATTGGTAAAAGTATTTATCTTATCAGTTTTTTTTTTTATCAAAAAAAAATTTCTAATTGAAAATTTGTCCTAGAAATAATAGCAAAACATACTAAAATAATTCAATACAACTTGATAAGTTTTTTTTTTCTTCGTTTTAGAAATTTAGGAAGAGCGAAATATATTTTATCTTCGCATGCTTCTCTGAGAAATCGAAATTTTTATTTTTTCGAAATCTTTTTACTGTCTCTTTGAAGGAAGATTGTTTGATTTAAAAAACGAAATACTAATAATTTGAATATTTTTAGAAAACTATTTTTTAAAATATTCGATTTTCTCAATTTAAATTGAATTTTTATATCACGGACCGCTTGATGTATTGATTTCTGCAAATTCCTCAGTGCTTGTTGTTTTGTTCGTGCTTGGCCAGGATATCGAAGAGGTAAACTTGGCTCTTCAGTAGTAGGAATAACTTCTGTTGTTGTTGTTGTCGGCGCAGCTGTAGTAGTAGTAGTAGTTGTTGTTGTTGTTGGCGCAGTTGTGGTAGTAGTTGTTGTTGTTGTTGGCGCAGGTGTAGTAGTAGTAGTTGTTGTTGTTGGCGCAGGTGTAGTAGTAGTAGTTGTTGTTGTTGTTGGCGCAGGTGTAGTAGTAGTAGTAGTTGTTGTTTTGTTGTTGGCGCAGGTGTAGTAGTATTTGTTGTTGTTGGCGCTATTGTCGTATTTATTGTTATTGGTACTTTTGCGTTAATTATTTCATTTGCAAAAAATTTTGCAAGCGTAGCATTGGTGATATTTTGAAATGCATTCTTTATGGATTCTGTTATAAGCTTACTATGATTCAGTCCACATGTCCATGGATACAGATGACAAGCAAAGGATGGTTCATGTGATGATCTATCAGGTTCCAATTGTATCTGATTTATTCGTGGATAATCTGCATTATGCGATCATTATTAGATAAGAGAAAAATGATAAAGTGAGAAGCATATTCAAATTAATCAGTAAAATACTACTAACCTACTATCATATATTTTGATTGATTAATTTGAGTAAATTTAAGTTAAATAAATTATTGCGAATAATTTGCATTATCAATAATTTGAAACGCAACAATCATGTGATAATGATATAATTTTAATTTTATCATTAAAAGTATATTATCATTATACTAATATTTGTTTATATCAGATAAAAAAAATATTCTAAGCAAAAGAATTGTAAATATTAAAGGTATTATCATACCTTGCATTGGTCCACAACCATGTACTAATAGAAAAATAGAGCAACTGATTGCAATATGAGGAAACATTATTTTAATAGAAAATTACCAACTGAAAAATAAAAATTTGATAATAATTTGAATAAGAAAATTTAATTTATTAAAATTTTTAATTAACAATAGCGGTAACTTTTTACTATTACGATTAGCTAATAATAATAATGATAATGATAATGATAATAATAATAATAACAATAATAATAAAAACAATAATAATAACAATAATAATAATCAATTTATAATATGTGTAATTAAAATTAACATTAAGCATATGTTACTTAAAATAAAATTAAAATTCATTTAAAAAAAATATTCCATATAGTCTAATAAAGCTTTAGTAGTAATATAATGTATATGACATTAATATAATAATATAATACTCAAATTTAGGATAGAAATAATGCTACTTAAATACTGATATATGTTATTTGAATAAAATAAAAATTACTTTTGAAAATATTTTAATATAGCTTAAACTAATTATTATCACATAATATATGATAATAAGAAATATTCAAATTTAAGGATTGTGATCATATTACTCAAATATTAATCCAGCCTAAATCATTAAATCTATTATGATAACAATAAAATCATAAGTTTAAAATATTTATTGTTTATGACACAAACTGATAAATATTATATATGAATTTGTTACAATGAAACAATCTTCTTTATATATTATTATCAATGATTTTAATGATTTCTTTGATAATACTTCCTTGCTGTAATAACTATTGTAAATAACGATCAAAGTATAAAAAATTTTTCTCATCAATTATTTGTATACTAATTTCATTCATTCATTGTCAGTCGAATATTTTCTTTTTTTTTGATATTTGATAATAGTTTTATTCGATGATTGAAATTATAGCATTATCATTTTTATTGTTCAAAAAGTATCATAAAAATGTTCTAAGATCAATTTCGATCATTCATTAATTTTTGCTTTTTTTGCCTTTTTTTAGCATAAACTATCGGATAATTTGTGATAAAGAAATAATGTATGATAAGCTTAAATATAATATCGAAAAATTTGTAATTTATATTAACGTAATTGTATTTGATTAATTTTTACCGTAATTAAAGAAGTGTTTGATTAATTTTTACCATAATTAAGAAGTATTTGATTAATTTGTATCATAATTAAAGAAGTATTTGATTAATTTTTACCGTAATTAAAGAAATATTTGGTTGATTTTTACCATAATTAAAGCTTTTTATTTACTAAATATTTTCCTTAAATTATATGTGTATTATTTGATATTTTTAAATATTTATGTTCCTATATAATATATTTAGCTCGAAAGTTTAGAGCAAAAATAAAAAAAAATTTTTTGATTATTCATATCTTATTTTTGAAAAGAAAAGTTGCGAATGATAAAAGTGAATTGATTATAAGCGTATTATTTGATAAATAAAAATATCTAAAATTGCAGCCACAACTATTTCTCAAAATATATTTATAATTAATTCAGCATTTATTAGTAACAAATAAAAAATTCAATGTGTAAATTTGAAATAAAATATAAAATATGCGGCAAGTGATAAATTAAAAATAAAATCTAATCTTTCAAATAATCAAAGTTTACAAAATTACATTTTGAAAAAGTAAAAAATTTAAGTTAGTCGAAAGTTTAGAGCGAAAATAAAAAAAAATTATCAAAATTGATAAATAAACAGTTTTTAGAATATAAAGATATAATTAATTGATAGAGAAACGATTAATTAAATTTATAAATTTTTAATTTTTTAAATTATATTTAAATATCTTTCAGATAGATATTGTATATGTAGCGGATGCTGTAATTTCTTTTAACTATTTAAATAATTACTGATAATTTCATAAAGATCTTTTTTGACAATTTAATTGTTTAATTCCAATGAATTTATAATGATGAAAATATGAGCAAAATAATTAAGGGTTTAATTACTTAAAATTTTTTGGTAAAAATTATTATATTCATTAAATTTTGTAAAGCTTAAAAAGTTTAGAAAGCAGTTTATTCTTAATTAAATT